>CM046875.1:644867897-645485529 GCA_025667525.1 Glebionis coronaria
CCATTATCTCAAGCACGACTCTCAAGATATGAAGTATGAAGTACATGCCAAATATCGGCCCGAGAAAGGTCTCAAATCGTGAACCGAGTTATGCCAAGATATGAACTTTTTGATATCCCGAGAAGCAGTTTTAAGAGATTTTGTCCTTTAGCTAACTATTGATCAAATCGTTCTACTTTGCTTTCTGCCTAAATAAACTATCGAAATAAGTCCAAAAATGCATCTTCATGATCATTCTAAGACAAAAATAAAATATAAGAGATACACCTAGAAATAAGGGAGTTTAAGCATATAATTAAGCCATGTGTGTAAGTGTTTGATTTGCTAACTTATAATAACAATAATCTCGTTTTTAAGCTTAGTTTGGGGGAACGTGAAACTTGAGGGTGATAAATCTTCGCATCACCAAAGCCCTAATGTAATTCCTTGATTTTTTTGCAAGTTATTTCCATATAGCTATTTTCAAGTGAAAATGGTTTTCTATCCTTTTGTTTACTTTAAAGTTTTAATTTCTCTTAGTACGTTAATTTTTGTTTAGTAGTATGTTAATAAGGCCAAGGTTGATTGATTATGAGAAAAATGTAAAATTGCTTTATCACTAAGCATTGCATGAGGGCATGGCAATGGTTAAGTGTAGGGGATTTGATAGGTGTGAAAACACCCATCCTTTTACCACTTATTTCTTGCTAAAACGAGACCAAAACGCGTGTTTAATATCATTTGTTTGGAATTATGCGTGGTTTTTGTGTTTATTGTGTTTTCAGAGCCAACCAGATGAATATTGAAGAAAACATGGGATTGCACGGGTTTTATCAAGGAAAAAGACTCAAGACGAAGTCTATTGTCCAAGAGATGCAAAAGATTGGAAGTCAATGGGCCTGTTTGATGATTTATCGAAGAAAAGGACCAAAGATGGAAGATTTACATATGTCGAAGAAACTCAAGTCTATTAAACGAAGAAATTAAAAGACGAGTTGAATTTAATCGCCGACAAATCCCGAATCAGAATCGAAAACGTCAACTTTTCTGATTAGACGAGAAGACAAGAAGAAAGGGAGAAAGCCCACTCACCAACCAACCACTTGGCCTATAAAAGGAAATCACCCTCACACTTTTGGGACTAGTTTTCATTTCCCAGTTTCTTCTTTTCTTTCGTAGGAAGCCAACACCACTAAGGTGTTGGTGATTTTTCATTTTGTTGAATCCTTCATCTTGTAAGCTTTTAATCTTTTTCCTTTGATTGTTTAAACCTTAATCATCAATATAATCTTTCCATTTCATCTTGTTCTTTGATTTAAAGTTTTAAAGTTCTTGTTTGGTTGATTTTGATCTTCAAAAGTTAGTGGGTTTTGTGTTTTTATGATTGGGATTTGATGTTTATGGTTATTAGATGATTTGTTATTAGTTTTGTTTAAGATTTGGTTAAAAACTTGGTTGATTTTTGATAAATTCGTGTTCCCCTATTTTCTCGTTGTGTATGTTCTTCATTCCCCAGTTATTCCGGATAGCCATTATATTCCGAGTAGCCTTTTATTCCGCGTAGCCTAGTTATTCCGTATAGCTCATTTATTCTGAATAGCAAAAATATTCCGAGTAGCCATATATTCCGGATGGCCATATATTCCGAGTAGCCAAATATTCCGAATAGCACCTTATTCCGGATAGCTTAATTATTCCGAGTAGCAGCATTTATTCCGAGTATCATTTATTCCGGATAGCACCATATTCCGGATAGCTTAATTATTCCGAGTAGCAGACTTATTCCGAGTAGCCATTTATTCCGGATAGCATTATATTCCGAGTAGCCTTTCATTCCGAGTAGCCATTTATTCCGAATAGCATATTATTCCGAATGGCAATTTATTCCGAATAGAGCATTTCTTCAGTAAGGGTATTTTACTGTTTAATCATTTAATTGTTTAATTTAAATTCAAGTTTGATTTCATTAACGGTTTTTGGTTTAAATCTTTATTTACTTCATTCATTTACCTTTTTTAGTAGAATAGAAAACTAAACCCCCTATTTGTCACCAAGAACAATCATTCCACTTTAAGCTGTGATCAATTCGAGAAGATTCCAAGAACTAATCTGAACCCAATGAAAACCATTGTATCAAACGGCGCCATTTTAATCATTAAGTTGGTTGACTTTTGATAAATTCGTATTCCCCTGTTTTCTCGCTGTGTCTGTTCTTCATTCCCCAGTTATTCCGGATAGCCATTATTTTCCGAGTAGCCTTTTATTCCGCGTAGCCTAGTTATTCCGTATAGCTCAATTATTCCGAATAGCAAAAATATTCCGAGTAGCCATATATTCCGGATGGCCATATATTCCGAGTAGCCAAATATTCCGAATAGCACCTTATTCCTGATAGCTTAATTATTCCGAGTAGCAGCATTTATTCCGAGTAGCATTTATTCCGGATAGCACCATATTCCAGATAGCTTAATTATTCCGAGTAGCAGACTTATTCCGAGTAGCCATTTATTCCGGATAGCATTATATTCCGAGTAGCCTTTCATTCCGAGTAGCCATTTATTCCGGATAGCATATTATTCCGAATGGCAATTTATTCCGAATAGAGCATTTCTTCAGTAAGGGTATTTTACTGTTTAATCATTTAATTGTTTAATTTAAATTCAAGTTTGATTTCATTAACGGTTTTTGGTTTAAATCTTTATTTACTTCATTCATTTACCTTTTTTTAGTAGAATAGAAAACCAAACCCCCTATTTGTCACCAAGAACAATCATTCCACTTTGAGCTGTGATCAATTCGAGAAGATTCCGAGAACTAATCTGAACCCTAAGTAAAATCAGTTTATTAAAATGGCGCCGTTGCCGGCTCTTCTCGTTAAGATTAACAGTTTTTTGTGAGAACTTGGATTTTGGGATCCGTTCACCGGGAACGTTACTTTTTCCTAAAAAATTTCAAAAATCCTAAAAAATATAAAATTTTCAAAAATACAAAAAAAAATTTAAAAAAACCATAAAAACCAAAAATATTTCTTGTTTGATTTGTTAGTTCTTTTGCAGGTGCATGCGTACACGATCAACGTCTTATCAAGAGCCCGAGCCTCTCGAAGACTTAGACATGGCCGGTGTACACAACAACAACAATAACCCACCTCAAAACAATAACAACAATAACAATCCACCTCTCAACAACAATAACAACAACAACAATGAACCTTTACCGGACAATCGCCCGATGATTGAACTTCTGCAAGCACATGTAGACGGCAACAATGATCCAATTGTCATACCCGCGATTGCAGCCAACAACTTTGAGCTCAAATCCGGCTTTATCCAGATGGTCTCTGCTCAACCATTCTTGGGGCGTACCATTGATGATCCACATGACCACATCAAGAGATTCCTGCAACTCACGAATACGGTCAAATTCAATGGTGTTCCACAAGAGGTAATCCGTTTGAAACTTTTTCCTTTCTCCCTAGAGGGACAAGCCCGACATTGGCTTGCAAAGGAACCGCCACAAAGTATTCTGACGTGGACGGATTTGGAGACCAAGTTCATAAACTACTTTTTCCCACCCTCTCGTACTACCGCTTTGCGGAATGAAATCATTAATTTTGAACAAAAGTACGATGAATCTTTTAGTGAATCTTGGGACCGTTTTAAAGATCTTTTAAGAAAGTGCCCAGAACATGGTTTTACCAAAGTGCACCAAATTAACACTTTTTATAATGGTTTAAGCATGAATGGCCAAGATTCACTAAACAGTGCATCGAGGGGTAATATTTTGGTTAAGACTTCTAATGCTGCTTGGGATATCATTGAGAATAAGTCTCGTGTGCAAACCAAGAGTGTTCGGACCATTGCCGCTAGTGCTATTACTAGTGACAACGACAAGCGACTTAACAAAATTACTACGCTTCTTGAATCGCTTGCCGCCCAAACCGCTAGCAACACCAACAACATCAACGCTAAAAATGCTCAAGTCAATGCTGTCAGCCAACCATGTGAAATATGCGGTGGTCCTCACTCTTACACCACTTGTACCACCACCCAAGACTACCCTTCTGAGAATGTGAATGCAGCATACGGTACCTATCCTCCGGCCGCTTATCAAGCTCGTCCTTATGGTGACCGCAATTTGCTTAGCTACCGCTCAAACAACTTTCTTTCACCGCCCAGTTTTCCTCCTAACAACCCAAACCAACAACAAAACCTCAATCGCCCTCCTCAACAACAACAACAACCTCGTGCACCATACCAACCACATCAAATACAACCATATCCACCTCAAAGAAACAACCAAGTTTACCAACAACCTGCTTATCAACCACCCGCCTACCATGCTCCTCCTCCCAACCAACCCACCGCATTACACCAAGATGTTGAAACCTACATGAGGACCAATGATGTGATCGTTGAAAATCTCCAGCGGGAAGTGCTCAACTTGAAAGCAGACATGGTGAAACAAGGAAACGATCTGAGAGCTGATATGAGAAACACTTTGGCTAGTCAAACGAATGACTTAAGGAACATGATGGCCGGTTTCTTCCAAGGTAATCAATCCTCTTCTTCGAGTACTCTTCCGAGTAACACCGTTGCGAATCCAAGAGGGGAGATGAAAGCAATCACCACTCGCAGTGGCAAAGGTACCAAGGAACCCGAGCTTCCTATACCTCCACCGGTGATTGTGACTAAGGAGAACGAGTCACCTGCTCCTATTCCTCATCCTTCTACTTCCCCAATTTCTCCACCTCTTACTTCTACCCCTCCTCCACCCAAGGATGTGAGTGATCCTTCGATCCCAAAGACTTCCTCTTCTTCCGATATACCTTATCCTTCAAGGTTGAGGAAAGAGAAGCTCAAAAGCAAGGACGATATTCAGGTTTCGAACTTCCTTAAAATGTTTAAACAATTGAATTTCAACATCTCCTTCGCTGAGGCTCTCGCTTACATGCCCAAATACGCGAAAATGTTCAAAGATCTTCTTAGCGACAAGGAGAAGCTTCTTGATATAGCTAACACCCAACTTAATGAGAATTGCTTTGCAGTGCTCTTAAGGAAATTGCCAACCAAGCTTGGTGATCCGGTCGTTTCTTAATCCCTTGCAACTTCCCGGGAGTAGAGAATTGCATGGCCCTAGTCGATCTAGGTGCCAGTATTAATTTAATGCCTCTAAGCGTTTGGAAGCAATTATCTCTCCCCGAGCTAGTCCCCACCAAAATGACTTTGTAATTAGCTAACCGTACGGTTGCTTATCGAGTGAGGATAGCCGAAGACGTTTTTGTAGGAGTCGACAAATTTACTTTTCCAGCCGATTTCGTCGTCGTCGACTACGATATGGACCCTCGTGTGCCATTAATTGTTGGTCGTCCATTCTTGAGGACCGGTCGCACTCTCATCGATGTTGAAGCCGGTGAGCTTATCATGAGAGTGGGTGACGATAAAATCGTCTTCAACATGGGAAAGCTTTCTAAACAGCCTTATTCATACGAGAGTGTTAATTGTATTGACGTTCTTGATGAGGCTTGTGAAGAACACTTCAAAGATGCTTGTAAAAGTATTCCTACCTCTCTTCCCAATGTTGAGACCGTTTCCTCTATTGATTCATCACTATCTCTATTTGGAGAAAGTGATTTCCTTTGGAAAGATTTGGAAGCCACCATGACGATTCTCCCACCGATTGGGGTGAAGATCTTCGCCTCATTGAGAACCCGTTTAAAGAAGACAATATTTCCACACCATCTCCCAAGGCTATTGTTATCGATGCGTCGACTTTGAAAACGCCTCCCATCGAAAATCCTCCGGATTTAGAACTTAAGGAGTTGCCGCCCCATCTCGAGTACGTGTTCCTTGAAGATAAGAAGAAGTCGCCCGTCATCATTGCTAAGGACTTGAAAGAAGAAGAGAAATCTCGCCTCATCGCCGTGCTTAAAGATCATAAGAAGGCAATTGCTTGGAAAATTTTCGATATCCGCGGAATTGATCCGAACTTTTGTACTCACAAGATTCTCATGGAAGATGACTTTAAACCCGCAATCCAGAGCCAAAGAAGGGTTAATCCTCGAATTCATGACGTCATCAAACAAGAGGTTATCAAACTTCTTGATGCCGGCTTGATTTACCCTATTTCGGATTCGCCTTGGGTAAGTCCCGTCCATTGTGTGCCCAAGAAGGGCGGAATAACTTTTTTTTCCCAATGAACACAACGAGTTGCTTCCCACTCGTCTCGTTACTGGGTGGAGAGTTTGTATCGACTATCGCAAGCTCAATGATGCCACGAGAAAATATCACTTTCCTCTTCCCTTCATGGATCAAATGCTCGAGCGTCTAGCTGGTAATGACTATTACTGCTTTTTAGACGGTTTCTTCGGGTATTTTCAAATTCCCATCGATCCCAAAGACCAAGAAAAGACCACATTCACTTGTCCCTACGGAACATTTGCTTACAAACGTATGCCTTTCGGTTTATGCAATGCTCCTGGGACGTTCCAAATGTGTATGATGGCTATCTTCCATGACATGGTTGAAGAAACTATGGAAGTATTCATGGATGATTTCTCGGTTTATGGCGATTCTTTCTCTGCTTGCCTTGCCAATTTAGAACGTATGCTTAAGCGTTGTGAAGACACTCGCCTTGTTCTTAATTGGGAAAAATGCCATTTCATGGTAAAAAAGGGCATCGTGCTAGGACACAAGATCTCCAAAGCCGGTCTTGAAGTGGACCGTGCTAAAGTCGATGTTATTTCTAAGTTGCCTCCACCTTCAACCGTGAAGGGTGTGAGAAGTTTCCTCGGTCATGTGGGCTTCTACCGTCGCTTCATCAAAGATTTTTCTAAAATCGCTCGCCCGATGACCCACCTCTTGGAAAAAGATACTCCTTTTATCTTTTCCAACGATTGTATTGAAGCCTTCAACCTTCTTAAGGATAAGCTTACTAAGGCACCCGTCTTGGTTACCCCTAATTGGGAGCTGACTTTTGAGTTGATGTGCGATGCTAGCGACTTTGCTATTGGAGCGGTTTTGGGCCAAAGAGTGAACAAACACTTCCAACTGATCCATTACGCTAGCAAGACAATGGCGGGGGCTCAATTGCATTACACGACAACTGAAAAAGAGCTTTTAGCTGTTGTCTATGCCTTTGAAAAATTTCGCCCCTATCTTTTCCTTTCTACCACAATCGTGTATACCGATCATTCCGCGTTGAAGTACTTGTTAACTAAACAAGATTCCAAACCAAGACTTCTTCGCTGGGTTTTGCTACTTCAAGAATTTAAAATCGAAATTCGTGATAAGAAGGGAGCTGAAAACTTAGCCGCGGATCATCTCAGCAGACTAGAGGATCCTTACCAAGGGGATCATCCGAACAAAGAGATCAATGACTCTTTTCCTCTGGAGACCTTAATGTCTATAAACTCGACTTCTGATGAAACCCCGTGGTTTGCAGACATTGCAAACTACTTGGCGGGTGGAATTCTCGTTGACGGGTTAACATCCCAACAAAAGAAAAAGTTCTTCAAAGACATTAAGACTTACTTTTGGGATGACCCGTATCTATTCAAACAATGTGCTGATTTGATTATTCGCCGATGTGTTGATGGACCGGCAGCTTTAGAAATCCTTGACGCTTGCCACAAAGGACCCACCGGTGGTCACTTTGGTCCCAACTACACCGCCAAAAAAGTGTTTGACTCGGGATTTTATTGGCCCACCATTTATCGTGATGCTCACGAGATGGTTAAACGTTGTGATGCTTGCCAAAAACAAGGCAAGATCACACATAAAGATGAGATGCCTCAGAATTTCATTCAAGAATGTGAAATCTTTGATGTTTGGGGTATCGACTTTATGGGTCCATTCCCTTCATCCAAAGGAAACAAATACATCCTTGTAGCCGTTGACTACGTTTCAAAGTGGGTTGAAGCCAAAGCTTTACCCACTAATGACGCAAGGGTGGTTTGTAACTTTTTGAAATCGTTGTTCGCTAGATTCGGTGTGCCTCGTGCCATTATTAGTGATCGCGGGACTCATTTTTGCAATGATCAATTTGCAAGAGTCATGGCTAAGTATGGTGTAAATCATCGTCTTTCCACCGCATACCACCCACAAACTAATGGCCAGGCTGAAATCTCTAACCGAGGATTAAAGCGAATTCTTGAAAGAACCGTGGGAGAGCATCGTGCCTCATGGGCTGATAAACTTGATGATGCTTTGTGGGCTTTTCGTACCGCTTACAAGACTCCGATTGGTTGTACACCATATCGTCTCGTGTACGGGAAAGCGTGCCACCTCCCCATTGAGTTGGAGCACAAGGCTTACTGGGCTTTGAAGTGGGATAACTTCGATATCAACAAAGCCAGTGACCTACGCAAGATCCAACTCAATGAGCTGAATGAACTCCGGAATGAGGCTTATGAAAATTCTTTGATCTATAAGGAAAGGACTAAGCTCATTCACGACTCTAAGATTAAGAACCGAGAGTTCCAAGTTGGAGACAAAGTTTTACTCTTTAACTCTCGGTTGAAAATCTTTTCGGGCAAGCTGAAATCTCGTTGGTCCGGCCCATTCACCATTGCCCAAATTTTTCCATATGGTACTCTCGAGCTCGCTCAACCTAATGGACCTAATTTTAAGGTGAATGGCCAACGAGTGAAGTTGTACTTTGGTGAGGACATCTCTCATGAGATGATTCCATCCCTCACCACGTTCCCCATGAACTAACTTTGGGTCGAGTCAGGCTCGTGACTCGGTTATCAAAAACAAGCGCTCCTCGGGAGGCAGCCCGAGTATCTATCTTTGTCCGCTTTAACCTCCTAAGTGTAGGGGGACCTCTATACGTTTCTTTGTGTTTGTGTGGTGATGTGATTACAGGGATGAATGCACTCTTGGAATCTTTGAAGAACCGTGCTCCCGTGTTATCCGAAATCTGGTTCTATCTCTCAACTATCGTGATTCAATTTTCTTCATACTCACATTTGAAAATGATCACGTTAGTCGTCTCTTCCTTAGCTTGATTTAACCAACGTGCACAATGTCATAAGTGTAGGGGAGATTTTTCCCACATGCTCAAACATTGAGGACAATGTTTATCTTAAGTGTAGGGGGACTTCTATCGAAGTTTTAAGTGGACTTTTCCATGAAAATGCCTTCATTTAATCGGAAAATCATCTTTTTCAACATTTTTCAAATTTTTTATTAACTTTGGCCATATAGTCGTAATTTTTAAATTTTTATCGTTGCTTTCATATGTATATATCCCGCAATAAAGTCAAAAATATTAATAAAGTGGTGAAGCTAGTTTAGAAATCTTTGACATATTAGGCCCGTTGCGTTTATTTTGACTCAACCCGAATAGACTTATCCAAGTTTATTCTAGCTAGTATCCTTAACCATGTGGACCTTAATTGGTTTATTAGGCTAAGCATCCACGAGTCTCATTACTTGAGATTTTAAATTGTGGAGAACGAGAAATGATAGAGTCAATTATAAGTCGGTATTCTTGCACAAGCTCACTTGGTGTAATTATCTGCCTATTCTCCCATCACTTGCTAATAATTTATCTGCAATAAGTAAGGTCGTACGATTTGAAAAGTTACTTAGCTTCTAGCCCAAGATCGTTTAAAAGTTGCTCGGTAATGATAAGAGTTCATAGCCGAGGCATAACTTATGAAGCGGGGCGCGAAGATTGGCGAGTCCGAAAAGGCCCTAACAAGGCATGAGGATTCAATATTATTGCTAAAGACCCAAGGTGATGTGAAAAAAATTATTCCTAAAATCAATATGAAGGATCAAGACTCACGACGAAAAGCAATCAACTCCCATAAAGATCATGGAGAAGTCTATCCGAAAAGACCCTAACAAGGTATGAGGATAAATAGATCCAAGTCCGAAAAGGAGGCGGATCGTTGTATCTCAAAATCCCAATTAGAGATCGAAGAAATAATCATGAAGTCGTGGTCAACAAAGTTGGAGTACCCCTCAAAAGTCTCCAAGTGAAGAAACTCTATTAACGATGAGAAGACCATTATCTCAAGCACGTCTCTCAAGATATGAAGTATGAAGTACATGCCAAATATCGGCCCGAGAAAGGTCTCAAATCGTGAACCGAGTTATGCCAAGATATGAACTTTTTGATATCCCGAGAAGCAGTTTTAAGAGATTTTGTCCTTTAGCTAACTATTGATCAAATCGTCCTACTTTGCTTTCTGCCTAAATAAACTATCAAAATAAGTCCAAAAATGCATCTTTATGATCATTCTAAGACAAAAATAAAATATAAGAGATACACCTAGGAATAAGGGAGTTTAAGCATATAATTAAGCCATGTGTGTAAGTGTTTGATTTGCTAACTTATAATAACAATGATCTCGTTTTTAAGCTTAGTTTGGGGGAACGTGAAACTTGAGGGTGATAAATCTTCGTAGCACCAAAGCCCTAATGTAAGTCCTTGATTTTTTTTCAAGTTATTTCCATATAGCTATTTTTAAGTGAAAATGGTTTTCTATCCTTTTGTTTACTTTAAAGTTTTAATTTATCTTAGTACGTTAATTTTTGTTTAGTAGTATGTTAATAAGGCCAAGGTTGATTGATTATGAGAAAAATGTAAAATTGCTTTATCACTAAGCATTGCATGAGGGCATGGCAATGGTTAAGTGTAGGGGATTTGATAGGTGTGAAAACACCCATCCTTTTACCACTTATTTCTTGCTGAAACGAGACCAAAACGCGTGTTTAATATCATTTGTTTGGAATTATGCGTGGTTTTTGTGTTTATTGTGTTTTCAGAGCCAACCGGATGAATATTGAAGAAAACATGGGATTGCACGGGTTTTATCAAGGAAAAAGACTCAAGACGAAGTCTATTGTCCAATAGATGCAAAAGATTGGAAGTCAATGGGCCTGTTTGATGATTTATCGAAGAAAAGGACCAAAGATGGAAGATTTACATATGTCGAAGAAACTCAAGTCTATTAAACGAAGAAATTAAAAGATGAGTTGAATTTAATCGCCGACAAATCCCGAATCAGAATCGAAAACGTCAACTTTTCTGATTAGACGAGAAGACAAGAAGAAAGGGAGAAATCCCACTCACCAACCAACCACTTGGCCTATAAAAGGAAATCACCCTCACACTTTTGGGACTAGTTTTCATTTCCCAGTTTCTTCTTTTCTTTCGTAGGAAGCCAATACCACTAAGGTGTTGGTGATTTTTCATTTTGTTAAATCCTTCATCTTGTAAGCTTTTAATCTTTTTCCTTTGATTGTTTAAACCTTAATCATCAATATAATCTTTCCATTTCATCTTGTTCTTTGATTTAAAGTTTTAAAGTTCTTGTTTGGTTGATTTTGATCTTCAAAGGTTAGTAGGTTTTGTGTTTTTATGATTAGGATTTGATGTTTATGGTTAGTAGATGATTTGTTATTAGTTTTGTTTAAGATTTGGTTAAAAACTTGGTTGATTTTTGATAAATTCGTGTTCCCCTGTTTTCTCGTTGTGTCTGTTCTTCATTCCCCAGCTATTCCGGATAGCCATTATATTCCGAGTAGCCTTTTATTCCGCGTAGCCTAGTTATTCCGTATAGCTTATTTATTCCGAATAGCAAAAATATTCCGAGTAGCAATATATTTCGGATGGCCATATATTCCGAGTAGCCAAATATTCCGAATAGCACCTTATTCTGGATAGCTTAATTATTCCGATTAGCAGCATTTATTCCGAGTAGCATTTATTCCGGATAGCACCATATTCCGGATAGCTTAATTATTCCGAGTAGCAGACTTATTCCGAGTAGCCATTTATTTCGGATAGCATTATATTCTGAGTAGCCTTTCATTCCGAGTAGCCATTTATTCCGGATAGCATATTATTCCGAGTGGCAATTTATTCCGAATAGAGCATTTTTCAGTAAGGGTATTTTACTGTTTAATTATTTAATTGTTTAATTTAAATTCATGTTTGATTTCATTAACGATTTTTGGTTTAAATCTTTATTTACTTCATTCATTTACCTTTTTTTAGTAGAATAGAAAACCAAACCCCCTATTTGTCACCAAGAACAATCATTCCACTTTGAGTTGTGATCAATTTGAGAAGATTCCGAGAACTAATCTGAACCCAATGAAAACCATTGTATCAGTAAGTCTTAACATCATTCAAGAACTTCTTCTTTTGTTGGGATGTTAACCCTTTGATGAGAACACCACCCGCTAAGTAGTTTGCAATGTCGGCAAACCACGGGGTGTCATCAAGATTGAGATTTATAGACATTAAGGTCTCAAGGGGGAAAGAGTCATTGATCTCTTTGTTCGGATGATCCCCTTGATATGGATCCTCAAGTCTACTCAGATGATCCGCGGCTAGGTTTTCGGCTCCCTTTTTGTCACGAATTTCAATGTTGAATTCTTGAAGGAGTAAAACCCAGCGAAGAAGTCTTGACTTAGAGTCGTGCTTAGTCATCAAGTACTTCAACGCGGAATGGTCCGTGTATACGATGGTGGTGGATAAAACAAGATAGGGGCGAAATTTTCCAAAAGCATAGACAACAGCTAAAAGCTCTTTTTCGGTTGTCGTATAATGCAATTGAGCCCCCGTCATTGTTTTGCTAGCATAGTGGATTGGTTGGAAGTGTTTATTCACTCTTTGACCCAAAACCGCTCCAATAGCAAAGTCGCTAGCATCGCACATCAACTCAAAAGGCAGCTCCCAATTAGGGGTAACCAAGACCGGTGCCTTAATTAGCTTATCCTTAAGAAGATTGAAGGCTTCGATACACTCTTTAGAAAAGATAAAAGGAGTATCTTTTTCCAAGAGGTGGGTCATCGGGCGAGCGATTTTAGAGAAATCCTGAATGAATCGACGATAGAAGCCCGCATGACCCAGAAAACTTCTCACACCCTTCACGGTTGAAGGTGGAGGTAATTTGGCTATGACATCTACTTTAGCACGGTCGACTTCAAGACCGGCTTTAGAGATTTTGTGTCCTAGCACAATGCCTTATTTTACCATAAAATGGCATTTTTCCCAATTCAGAACAAGGCGAGTGTCTTCGCACCGCTTAAGCATACGTTCCAAATTGGCAAGGCAAGAAGAGAAGGAATCCCCAAAGACCGAGAAATCATCCATGAAGACTTCCATGGTTTGCTCAACCATGTCATGAAAGATAGCCAACATGCACCTTTGGAAAGTCTCGGGGGCATTGCATAAGCCAAAAGGCATTCTTTTGTAAGCAAATGTGTCATAGGGACAAGTGAATGTTGTCTTCTCTTGATCTTGGGGATCGATGGGTATTTGGAAATAACCCGAGAAACCATCAAGAAAGCAGTAATATTCATTACTCGATAAACGTTCAAGCATTTGGTCCATAAAAGGAAGAGGGAAATGATCCTTTCTCGTGGCATCATTGAGTTTGCGGTAGTCTATACAAACTCTCCACCCAGTAACGAGACGTGTAGGAATCAACTCGTTGTTTGCATTGGGCACAACGATGATGCCGCCTTTCTTAGGCGCACAATGGACTGGACTAACCCATGGTGAATCCGAAATAGGGTAAATCATACCCGCATCAAGAAGTTTGATAACCTCTTTTTTGATGACGTCATGGATGTTAGGATTCACCCTTCTTTGGCTTTGAATTGTGGGCTTAAATTCGTCCTCCATGAGAATTTTATGTGTGCAGAAGTGAGGATCAATTCCACGAATATCGAAGATTTTCCAAGCGATAGCTCTTTTATGTTTCTTCAACACGGCGATAAGTCGGGATTTTTCTTCTTCTTTCAGGTCCTTTGCGATGATGACCGGTAACTTCTTGTTGTCTTCAAGGAAAACGTACTCTAGATGAGGAGGTAGGTCCTTAAGCTCAAGAGTAGGAGGATCCTCAATAGATGGTGTAACTAACGATGGATCATCATTAGTCACCTCTTTAGGAGAAGGAGGAGAAAACGGGTCTTCATTGAGAAGTCTCTCAATAGTACGAATGTCTTCATCCCAATCGGTGGAATAATCATCATACTTAAGGTCGAGAGGACCCAAGCTAGCTTCGAAATCATCCAAGTCACTTTCTCCAAAAGGAGTCAGTGACGGAGCAATTGAGGCAACGGTCTCAACATTGGGTAGAGAAGAGAGAGTACTTTTGCAAGCATCATGAAAATGTTCTTCACAAGCCTCATCGAGAAAATCAATAGCATTAACACTCTCATATGAATAAGGTTGCTTAGAAATCTTACCCATGTTGAAGACAATTTTATCGTCACCAACTCTCATGATTATTTCGCCCGCGGCTACATCAATGAGAGTTCGACCGGTCCTCAAGAAGGGACGTCCAACGATTAATGGAACACGAGGATCCATCTCGTAGTCAACGACAACAAAATCCGCCGGGAAGGTGAATTTGTCAACGCCAACGAAAACGTCTTCAGCTATCCCCACTGGATAAGCAACCGTACGGTTAGCTAATTCCAAGGTCATTTTGGTGGGGACTAGCTCGGGGAGAGATAATTGCTTCCAAACACTTAAAGGCATTAAGTTTATACTGGCACCTAGATCGGCTAGGGCCATGCAATTCTCTACTCCCGGGAAGTTGCAAGGAATCAAGAAGCGACCCGGATCACCAAGCTTGGTGGGCAATTTCCTTAAGAGAACGGCAGAACAATTCTCATTAAGTAGGGAAGTTGCACTTGTTGGATCATGTGATGCTTCAACGAAAACTCCTGAGCCGTGATGTGCATCGGCGCAATCGGGCCTCCGCGTCCGTTCATGGTGGGTTGACACAATTCCTCCATTGTTCGTAAATCAGGTAGGGGGACATTGTTGTTGCTGTTGTTGTTATTCCAATTGGGTAGAGGTGGGTTATTATTGTTGTTATGAACACCAGCCATATCTAAATCTTCACGTGTCTCGGGCTCAGAATAGTTCGAAGATCTAGTACGCATACACCTGTAGAAGAAAAATATACACAGAGAGAATATCTATATAATCTTTTTGGTGCAAACCTTTGGAAAAAGAATTGCTTTTTATGACTTTTCAATGTTTTTGTATTTTTGAAGAATTTTATATTTTTTTTGGGTTTTTGAAAATTTTTGAAGCAAGGAAAATAACGTTCAAAGAACGGATCCCAAAATTCAATGCATCTCTCACTAGAAACCGTTAATCTTAACGAAAAGAGCCGGCAGTGGCGCCATTTAATACAAGGCTTTTACCCCAAGTATAAAATCTTATCGTCCGATCTTTTTGAATTGATTTCCAGTCTAAAGTGCGACTCAATTGTCTTTTGGTGAACAAGAGAATGGTTTGGTTGATTATCTATTTTAAACTAATAGCAAATAAATGTAAATGTCGTTGAGTAAAGTAGGAGTTTAAAGATTAAACTAAAATGACGAGTTAAAAATAAATGCTTGAAAACTTAAAGGCAAGATTAGAAAAATACTAGAACACTTAATAAAACTAACACTTGAAAACTTTGCAAAAACAAGAAATTAAGTCCATCGGAATGTGCCAAAGGAGATTGATCGGAATATATTGTTGGAATAAGGCCAATCGGAATACCAAAAATACCCTCGTCGGAATGTATGAAATCGAAACCAATCGGAATATTGGGAAAGCACTAATCGGAATATGCAAACAAGACTCAATCGGAATAACACCCAATCGGAATGTAGTGTTGGCGTCGGAATAAGGAAATAAGCCCAATCGAAATATCCACAAATCGAAACCAAATCGGAATGTTTAACAAAAACCCCCAATCGGAATCTCAACAAACCCCACCGTCGGAATAACTAAACCCTAATCCGATCAATTGATCAGAATAAGGGGGTGGTCGGAATGCTCCAATCGGAAAAGGGTTTACCCTTTTCCGATTAATATGGGATTCGAAAATTAAGCTAAGCAATAAGCTATTAGGAATAAGCTATCACCAAAACTTAAACGAATCTAAAGTGAAAAGGATTAAATAAGCTCAAATAACAACTTATCTAAACTTAAAATAAGCAAACTTTTAAATCAAACCATAAAAAGATAAACTTTTTAAGAAAACTTTTAAAAAGTAAATAAGCTAAACATATAAATAAGCCAATAAGCACAAAGATCTTAAAGCTTATTCGTATGAAAACTTAAGTAAGCATAAAAGATTAAATTTTTAAGCATGAAATCATTAAGAACAACACGGATCAAATGAAATTCGCACCAAAATTAATCTAAAAATCAAAGAAAGGTAGAAAGAGATGAAAGGTTAAAAGCTTAAACTTAAACTTGATTAATGAAATCAACAATACAAAAGGTTTAATCTTGAAAGATTAAAAGAAAGAGAAGATGAAAACTTAGTGAGAGAAAGTTGAGAACTTTCTCTCTCTAAACTCGAAAGAAAAGTGAAAAAATGAAACTAACTACTAAAAACTAACCACCCTCCTAATGTGTATTAGGAGGGTATTTATAGGGAAAAATGGGAAGGAGTGCATGTGTTGCCTCTTCTTTCTTTCTTTCTTCACGTCTTCTCGACTCGATTTAATTCTTTGTCTTTTCTCGACGTCGTCTCGGGATTTGAACTTGTCTTGATAATTTTCTTCTTTAATTTAGACTTGAGTTCTTCGACTTCATTAAACTTCCGTCTTTAGACTTTTTCTTCGATAAATCTTCAGAATAGGCCTTGGACTTCCGTTCTTTTTGCGCTCTTGATCTTTTGACTTCGTCTTTTCCCGTTTTCTTCGATAAAAGCCCGTGAAAGCCCGTGTTTTCTTCCTTTTTAATCTTTTGGTCCTAAAACACAATAAAAACACAAACCACGCATAATTCCGACTTTTACGACATAAAATACACGTTTTGGTCTTGTTATTATTGGAAATAAGTGGTAAAAGGATAAGTGTTTACATAATTATTATTATATCTCATTCATTCTATCAGATTCATAAAATCCATCTCAAGTATAGACACAGAAACTATTCAGCATCTTCAGGACAGGGTCATTAAGACCAAGATTTTTATTGTGTCAAGATCCTCAAGTATAGAAACAGAAATTATTCAGCATTTTCGAGGACGAATTGTTCTTTTAGATGAGAAGAGTTGTAAAACCCGCTTTTTAAAATCCATGAACATTAATTATACACAGTCTCAGCTTTAAATTAAAATGTTACGAAATTAATTATTCAGGAAATAAATAATAGTATTGATTCAAGTCTTACGTAATAATGATTTATTCAGAAAATAAATATTATACGTCACGAGTGAACACGAATAATTTAGTCACGAACGTAGCGTTAAGTATTAAAACACGAAAAATGGAAGTATATATATGTTTGTTTTGGGATGCGTTTAATAAACAAAGAAAAGAAGAAAAGAGGGCCCAACCCATACTCACAATAAATCATAGGAAGATCACATGTTTCATTTCATAACAGTCAAGAAAAATAAACACAGGAAACCCTAAAACCTATTGGTAGCCACCAGATTTTACTCAAGAAAAACAAAGAGGAAACGCAGGTTTTGATTATAGAGCTTTCGGGTAATGATTCACAATTATCAATCCTGAACCCTTATGTATTCGGTACCCCTAAATCCATTTCTTTTGATTTTGTATTTCATATAAATCAATTGTATTAAACATATTCAGAAACAAGTAAAAATTGATAACTAATCGGGGGTGTTTTGGTTTCACGAATACCGAGACACAACAGGGGTGTCTCGGCATGATGGTTTTAGACCAGCCGAAACCCACGATGGGGTTTGGTGGTGGGATCTTTGGCAGCCGTAGGCCGAACAGCCCCAAACAAGGGTGTTTGGTTACTAATGAGTGGGTAAGAATAGCCAAACAGGCGGTGTTTGTTATTAGCAGGGTGTGTTTGTTGTTATCAGTGGCAACTGAGACCTATAGGGTCTCGGTGGGTCTTAGAATGAGTAGCAGGGGGTGTTTGGTTCGAGCAGGGGGAAGATTGACTTGGCCAGTAGGTAGTTTGACCAAAACAGGGGGTACACTAGATCAAACGGTGGGAACCGTGGGGACTCTTATTGCCAACAGTGGCGACCGACACAAGGTCGGTGGCTACTTTTTGTTGTCGGCAGCAGGTGGACCACAACCAAGGGTTGTGGTGGGCTCGGTTTGGGCTTGACCCGAGACATGAGTGTCTCGGGAGGGTTTTAACACGGGTTTAGGGTGCACGTTTGAAGGATTAAAACAATGGGTTTATTAATTAACAAATAAATCACTTTTAGCAAATAAGTTTTAAATCATAAATTAACCAAATTATAAATGTTTTATTAATTTAATTTAGTAAATTAAATTAATGATGATTTAATTAGTTTTATTAATAAAAAGTATGATTTTATTTAAATGATTTAATCCTCATGGAAACTATTTTGGAAACTTTTATTTTAGGAAACTTTCTATTTTTAGCAGGTTACTTCTAACATTATTATAATACAGGAATACATGTTATACACTAATCAGGATACAGTAAACTACACTAATCAGAAATATTGAAGAACAGTCAGATTTACCAGATTATACACAAGACAGTAAAATTATACAAGAACATATAATTCAAATTAAAAATAGTAAGAGTCAGTAAAAGTGAACAGAAATCAGACTACTCATTCGCGTCCCTTATGTATGTAGTATCTGTGAAGTCGGAGTAGATCCTTCAGCTTTCATTATTAATTCATTACTAGACACGAGGTACGGATTTCCCGTCCTTCAGTATGGACTTCCTTTCCTATGTATGATTAGGATTCCTCGTCTGCAGCCAAATATTTTCCCCAGTATATGTTATAAACTTTACATGAATTGCCATGATAACTATGTTAAATTGCCTGAGCTTTATATACATGCATGACCAGTTACATCTAGTTACGAAGGTACCGTAACCATGACACTTGAGGCACCGGTGTCATGACTCCCTCTATTGGGGAGTGATTTCTTGCAACGTCCCTTTTATTTCAGCTTGGCCATTTATCAGTATTATCAGCGGGGCGTATGGGTGCATCCTAGTTTATCAGTTTACAGCTTATCAGGTGAATGTGGTGTGTGCTCTACATCCTTCACATTGGAGTTGATCCCTCCACCCAACTTATCAGTTAGAGGTCACCCTCTACATAAATACCATGAACAGTACATTACGTAAACCTACGAACCAATTAAAACTTTCTAGTTATGTTATATACACGTGTCACAAATGATTATTACGTTAAATTATGTATATTAATGCACACGATAATTATTATTTATAATTATTATTATTACGAACATTAGAACACGATCATTGAACTAGGTATAACAATTATAAACACGATATTTATTACGAATAATAATTATAACACGATCAACAACCTATTCGTCCCCCAATGACTACTTATAAGGATTATCTGAGGACTGTGTCGGAGTTTGCTCGGCTAAGTAATGAGTTTGGTGCGGAGTCCAGTGCTGCATCTAGATCGCGCTCTCTTCATAAAAATATTGTGAAGGTTTACTTTCCAAGGCCAAGGAACTATTGGGAATCTAAAAATTGTTTGAGAAGGATTGATAGGCTAATGTACGAACGTTATGTGGTGGAGACAAGAGTGATCAAGAGATTTGACGAGAACGAAAGAGCACATCAGAAATTACTAACAAGGACTGCAAGGGCTGAGTACGATGGAGCATCGAATAAGAATGATATTGATAGTTTGAGATCCATGATAGCAAATTTGAGTGCAAGTCTTGACCGGGTTAAGGAAGACCAGGCTAGGTTGGTTAGGATGCAGAGTTGGGAGCACCGTGTAAGATCATCCCTACCGCAAGATTGGAGATTCATGGATGACTCTGAGCTGGAGGCTAATGATTTCATGGTTCAACCGCCCGCCAGGGGTGAGTGTGTCGCTTTGGGGAATCAAGTAGCACAGGAGTTTGGGTCTACTTTTGGGATGAGGAAGCTGGCTGAATGTAAGCCGGGTGATAAAGGGATGAGAAAGATGGACGAGGAAGAAGATAGTGATGAAGAGCCCGAGGAAGATGAGGAAGAACCACCGTCCAAGAGGTCATGTGGATCACCACGTGGCTAGTTACTTGTATTTCATTTTTATCTTTTGATCGTTGTAATCGAACTTATTTAGACTCCCGTATGATGGTATTGTGATGAAAACTTGATAACTTTAAGTTTGTTGGTGTATGGTCGTAGTGGCATTACTTGTCATAGATTTTGGTTGATCTATCAATGAAATCCATGTTTACCTTTCATAATCTATGATAAGTCTTGAATTTGCTCTTTTGTGATGTGATTGATGAATATTAGTAACCTTGTTGATGTGTTGTTGTACTTATATTATGTCTTGAAAGATAAATCCTTCTTAATCTTGATATGTATACTTACCTTGTTTTCTATTTTCCTGTCATTGCAGAGAGGTGTAACTAAGACTTCACCATGCCTCCAAAGTTGACAGCTACTCGTGTGAACACTATGATTCAAGAGGCAATCGCCAATGCTCTTGAGGCAGATCATGCGAATAGAGACCAGGTTCAAGGTGGAAATGTGGAAAGACAACAAGCCCCAAGGGAATGTTCATATGCCGGTTTCGTAAAATGTGGTCCCACACAGTTTCGTGGTACCGGTGGAGCTTTAGAACTCCGTAGATGGTTGGAAAAGATTTAAAGCACTTTCGAAATCAGTGGGTGCTCTGAGGCAAATAAAGTTAAATTTGTAGCTGCTACTTTCCTGGATGATGCTTTAAGCTGGTGGAACAACCAGGTGGCTACTGTCGGATTGGTAGTAGCAAATGGAAGAACTTGGGCTGCAACCAAGGCACTTTTGACTAAGAAGTTTTGTCCCGAGGAAGAGCTGGGTGATGAGACTGCTTTTATACATAGTCTCATCTCCCAAATAGGGCTTAAAATGCATTAAATATCATCAAAATACCCATATATATGCTTGTGTTTGTTGCTTGTGTATTTTAGGTACGGATATTGAGAAAATGGCAAAAGATCACAAGAATCATACAAAAACGAACACGGGAAACGAAGCCGCACAATGAACCAAGTCCTAATGAAGACTTTCCCAAGAATTACCCTTGAAGATTTGAAGAATTATGAAGAAGGGTCCTCCAATATGGAAGAATTGACACTTTATACCCTTGTATCTTCATAATTACAAGATTAGTCCCTAAAGTTTGTCTTAATTACAAAAAGGGCCCTCCACTTTGAAGAATTGGCAAGTTTAGCCCTTCAACAAAGCTAAATTGTCAACCATTATCCTCCACAAAGTCAAATATATCATGAAGTCCTTCAAAGTACAAGAAATTACAAGTTTGGTCCTTTGAAAATCCCAAAATTACAAAAAGGACCCTTAACTTTCAACATTTGGCAAAAATGATCCCTCATCAAACAAGACTTGGCAATTTCAGTCCTCCAAAATGCTCAACATACAAGTCAAGACCATTATCCATCATCAAAATGCCAAATCAGCCCTTGAAGAATTCAAAAATGGCAAGAAATACCCCTGAAATCATTTTACAAAAGTTTTTGGGGCAAAAGTGCAAAGTTGCAAAAGTTGTTATAACTAAAATGGGCGTTGACAAGGTTTGGAATGCAAATGACAAGTTTCTGAAAGATGGAGGTTTAATGCTGGCCAGACAATTATCTAACCTAGACCAACCAACACCTCCCACGTGTCCCACTATCTCCTTTCCACCAATCACCACTCACTCTTTGTCCACATCAGATCCCACTCACTTGTATTAATTAACTAATCCTAACTGATTAGTTTAAACACGCGCCAAACAGGTTTTTAAACCCAAAACAAGATCAAAAACCTGTTCTTGGTGTTCTTAAAACAAATTGGGTAATTATGTTTAAGCCAAAATTAAGCCACCATCTTGTGCAGATTTATGATTAATGGTCTGCTAATCACATCCCAACCTTAAACTTGGACACCTCACCACCCCTTTGTCCCACACATGCCTCCCCTGCTACAAAGAAAGGAAGAAGACAAACAGTAGGGCCAACAATCCAACGTCCCACAACAAAGCTTCAAACTTAAGCTTATTTGAGACCATTGATCAACTTTCTACAGCTATACACACCACAAACAGCCAAGAATTCTTCACAAGACTCCAAGGTTTTCAAAATCTGCAAGGGCAATTTTGGAAGTTCAAGCATTAGGGTTAAGCATTTTTATCTGTTCTTAGCTCACTTGTAAGGCTATATATAAAGCCATAGGGTCTCACTTAAACGTTTGCTTTTGGTTTTTCCTTGTTCAAACACTTGTAAATCCCTTTTCAGTTTTATGAAATTTGAGTTAAGTGTTTTGAAGAAAGACCAAGTGCCCTCTTACTATTGCTTGTTTATGTTCTTAGTTTACTGAATTTGAATCAAAAACCTGCTTTCAAAAGAGGAGTGTGCAAAAGTTTGCACATTTTCTTCATTTTCTTGATATTTTGCTAAGTTCTTGGTCTATCTTGGAATTCTTGGGTTATAGGGCTGATCATAGCATCCTAATTGTGTTGATTAAGGTGTGGTGAGGCTTATAACTTGGGGATAATCAAGTGTGGAGGACAAGAGTTGCATCAATCAAGAATTTTTCATATTTCTGATTTTATACTTGTGCTTCTAACCTTGTTGATTCTTAGCAGGGGTGTTATTGGAAGCTTGTACTTGTTCTTGCTAGTACATAAGCTCATAAATTCGTGGGTGTGGATGTACATCCATGAGGTTTGCATACTCAATCCTAAAATCTGCTTAAAATCTTGATTTTTGGGGATATTTGTATGTGGCTTGTGTTCTTGTGAATTTTGTGGCTTATAACTGCTTGAATCTGTTGTTCTTAGTTGTTATTGAGTTAATTGGTGCTTGGGTGGTCTTAAATCTCACTTTCCCTTTGAAAATTTTGATTTTGAAAAGATAAAGGGGTGTTTGGGTCTACCTGTTTGTGATTGCATCTTGATATTGTTTTGTTAGAAGGAATTGTTTGTGCTTGGTATCTGATATATGCCTTGTTGAGAGTGTTTTACTACAAGTTTTTGGGTTTGAAACTTTAAATCAAACAATCTGCTATAACTTGGTGAATTTAACTGTTTTTGACCTAAGATTTTGGTGAAATCTAGTATTTGTGCATGCTTAGGGTTGAAAGTTGTTAAAACATCATTATTATAACTTATTTGATAGATATTGAGTGTTGAATCTGACTTATTGGTTAAATACATCAGCAAAGTGTAAAACTGCATATGTTAGTGTTCATCAGTAACATTCATTGGCTTGAATTTTGCTTAATTCTTTGAATCATTGCATGAAACCTGTTTATACTTGCTTATTTGAGTTTAATATAGCTTGTGTATGCATTTGGTTGAATTTGGCTGGCTGATTTGTGCTAAAACTGCTTATAAGTGCTCAACTGCTTAATTGTTTATGTCTATGCAATATCTGGGACTTTATTGATTAAACTGTATCAATAGGGTGTTTGTGATTGTGATATTTTTATTTTTCTTGACTCCTTTTGATCCAAAGATCATTTGGGTGCCTTTGTGTAATCCGAATCTCCAAAAAAGTCACTAAAGACAAAAAAAGTCTAATAGTCAAGCAGTGGAAAAAGTTCCCACTGCTCAACACCCAAAACTAGCCCCTGCTAGTGTAAATTTGAACTCAGCTTATCAATAAGCTATTTTAGCTTATCCAGACTTGCAACAACTTATTTTTTGTGATAGGTCTTCATTATTTGACCCATTTAAGTAGACTGGAGCTTATTGGACTTTGACTTTGACTTTTTACTAGAAAACCAACTTATTTGACTTTTACATAAGTGCTTATTTGCTTTTTCTAGCTTATTGAGTCAGCTTATTTGAAAACTCTTTGTTGATTTTGCTTAGTTAAGTCATTTAGAAGCTATAGGAACTTGAATCAGCACTTGGGGTGGCCTAGAACTCAAAAACGACTATTTTGTCGTTTTCTGTAGATTGCTTATTGCATTTTCAGGCTTATTCCTTGGGCTTATTTCAAATTTTTTTTTGCAGAAGTCTTATTTAGGTCAAAAGAAGCTTGTGTGTCAAATTTTAGCTTATGGCATTGGCTTATAGCTTAATGGGCCAAAAAGCCCATTAAGAATAAGCTGTTTGGTATAAGCTAGCTTAATTTCACACTTTCAGCTTTTGAGCCTTTGGAAAAAGTTGTTCAAAATCAAATTTTGAGTCAACCTGTGCTTTTTGGGCTTATTTTGAACAATTTTTGTGATTGGGCCCAAATTTGGCCCAATAAGGCACTGTTTTGGGTTTAGCCCATTTTCTAGGCCCATTAAGGGTATTTAGGTAATTTCACTTTCATTTCTGAGTTATTTAGGTTAAATTAAGCTACTTTTCAAGTTTTTAGAATTTTTTATGATTTTTGGATTTTTAATAATATTTTAATATTATTTTATCGTTAAAAATTAAAAGTCTGATTTTCTAAGTTTTTATATTTTTCCTAGGTTCTAAACACTTAATTAGGAATTTTGCAATTTTCTAAATATTTTTAGAGTCTTTTAATTATTTTCTAGAATTAATTTAAGTTTTAATTGATTTTAGTAGTTTTAATTGTTTAAAAATAGTTTTTAGTGGTTTTAAAATTTTGAAAAATACTTTAGCTTAATTAGGGTATTTTTGAGGTTTACAAACTTTAAAATCTTGTTTGGGACTTTTTGATAATTAATTTTGATTTTTAGGGATTTAATTAGCATTAAAAAGTCATTATCTAATTAATTAAAAGGTTTTAGCAAGTTTGGATTTTTTGTAAACTCTTAGAATATTATTGTGGATTTTTGGTAATTTTTAGGAATTTTTAGGGTAAAATTTTAATTTTGGTACTTTTTACGATTTTACGTGTATACCTTTTTCGACTTAGTTTAGACCTCTTCGTAACCGTCTTTCTCTTCTAATCTCATTTCTATTTTTATTTCTCAAAAATATAATCACAAAGATAATCATTTCAACACACACACACTAAGCCTCCTTGAGAACGAACTCATTTTAGGGTCATTAATACACGGTTTTCCTAAATCGTCGTATTCACTACTTGCCCTATTTGCTCTCTTTTCCTAAAGAGTAGTAAAATCAATACATCATTTTGGCGCCGCTGCCGGGGAGGCGTGTTGTGTTTTGATTTGGAATTGTTGTTTTTATATACTAACCATAAATAGTATTTGTATTAGTAGCACGCTACTAATACGTATTATCGGTTTTCGGTTTTTGTGTGAATACTATTACTATAGTGTATACGTAGAACAATAAATTCACAAGTACACCAAATACGTGAGAAATCACAACCTTGACTTGGGAGGTCATTACCCAATCATTGTATTCGAATCTCAAACCAAAGAAAAAGGCAAAAATAGATAAATACTTTCGTGAAGCTCAATCTTGAAAAATACAAACTATAAGGTGGGTATAAGGCGGATATTATAAAATATATCCTAAGGAAAAAGGCTCTTAAGTGCTTCGCGCCGCCTCGTTTCCCCGCTTGCTTGTGAGTATTTGATTTTGAGAGCTAATCGAGGGTTTTGCCGCCCAAAGTATTACTAAGTATCATATATATTTTCTTGGTTTCCATTGATTAAACCCTCTTGAACGTTTTGGTGTTCCACCAACGTTCTAAAGTCATCAAAGGCGTTCACTTCACGTGATCGTTTTCATTCCTTGCGGCTTCTTTAATCAAGAGATTTGATTAAGGAGGAGATTTGTAGATTTGTGTCTACTTAATACATTCACCAAATTCCAAAAAGGTTAATACAATCAAAAACCACAAAAAAATTGAAAAATACAAAACACCAAAAAGAATCTTCTTTGCTCGTCCCCTCGTTGTACGTGACGTTTATGCTAACTCGTAATCAAGCAAGACGTGCACGTAAACAAAAAAACAAAACTCCCACTCCCAATCTTTCTAGTGAAGAGTCTCCTATTGACGAACCCATTGTAAGAGAAGCACCAACCATGGCGAATCGAACTATGATGGAGTTACTTCAAGCACCTACCGAGGGTTATGGAGAGGATATTGTGATTCCCGCTATCCTTGCGGAGAATTTTGAGGTGAAAACGGGTTTGTTGTCAATGATCCGAAACAACAAATTCCGTGGTGATGAGAAGGACAATCCACACAACCATATCCGCCAATTCAATCGTCTTACCGCCACTTGCAAGTTTAAGGATGTCTCGAATGACTCGATTAAGATGATGCTTTTTCCGTATTCCTTAGCGGGGCCCGCTAAAATTTGGTTAGAGAAAGAGCCACCCAATTCTATATTGACGTGGAAGGATCTCGTGTCTAAGTTTGTGAACCAATTTTTTCCGCCCTCTAAGACTACGCACTTGAAAAACAAGATTTCAAAGTTTTCACAAGAATTTAATGAAAGTTTTTCAACGGCTTGGAATAGGTTTAAGGAAATGTTACATGAATGTCCTCATCACGGTTTTTCCGACTTGCATCAAATTGACACATTTTACAATGGACTTAATGATCATGAAAGGGATTATTTGAATGCCACCGCGGGTGGTAATTTTTTGTATAAAACGGTTGAGGAAGCTTTGGTGATAATTGAGAATAGATCTAAGGTGTATAGTCCTCGTAGCACGTCTAGTGTTCGTAAGGCTTCGTCTTCGACTTCACCTTCTTTGTCTACTACCATCGATGCTTTCCAAATTGAGGCGAACTTGGAAAACAAGATTTTTGATAAGCTTAAAGGACTTTTGATTGAGTTTAAAGTTGGTGAACAAAGTGCTCCCGCTACGGCTAAAGCGGTTGAGGTTTCTTGCATGTATTATGGTGGAGCTCATGATTTCTCCGAGTGCATTACCAACGGTGGTAACACTTCGAGTGCCTTCGCGGCCACGGGAAATTACAACCAAAACGGTAAAGTTTCCCGCTCCAATCAATTGACTCCACCGGGTTTTGGTTTAAATCAAAATGCTAACAACAACTATCGCAACAATCAAGTTGGTTTCAAAAACAATTACAACAAGGGAAATTATGGTAATCAAGGGGCTAATAATCAAGTTTCAAACAAGAATCAAAATGATTTTCAAAACAACAACAAGGGATTGCAAACATTGAAAGATCTTCCAAGTGAGTTTGTTGAATACGCTAGTGGGAATGATGCTAGGTTTGACAATATTCAAAGAGAAATCATTAGCCTAAGATCCGAGTTTAAGAACGACTTGAAGAAAGAGTTGAAAAATGAGTTAGCTAATGAACTTAAAATCCACACCAACAAGATGGAAGGAAATGTCACTAGGTTGCAACAAAACCAACAAAAAATGGAACAAGGGCAACATGAGATTAAACAAGAAATGATTAAAGCCGATAAGAGGCAATCCGTGTTTGAAGATAAAATCTCGTCTATGTTTGAGGCAATAATGTGTAAACCGTCTTCGAGTAGTCTTCCTAGCAACACCGTATCAAACCCTAAGGGTGAGATGAAAGTAATTACCACACGTAGTGGTAAGACACTTAAGGAACCGACTCCTCAACCAATTGCTCCTACGGATGAACAATTGAGGAAGAACCCGAGGTGGTGGTCCAAAAGGAGCATGTCCCAATCCCACGAAGTACCGCTCATGCCACACCTACGGTTGACCCATTACCTACATTGGAACCCGAGATTCCAAAGGCTATGCCTACTATGCCTCAACCCACACCACCCTTGCCCTATCCATCGAGACTTAGGAAGGAGAAACGTCAAGAGCGCGACAATTATCAATTTGAGCTTTTTATGAAAATGTTTCGTGATTTGCACTTTAATGTGAGTTTCGCCGATGCTTTGGTCATGATGCCTCGATTTGCCGCTAACTTTAAGAGTATGTTGAACAACAAGGAGAAATTGCACCAATTGTCTAGTTGTTCATCGGTTTATCTTAATCGCATACCTCAAAATGTCGGTGATCCCGGTAAATTCTTGATTCCTTGTGCAATCCAAGATATGGAGGAATGCTTCGCCTTGTCCAATCTTGGTGCTAGCATTAACTTGATGCCACTTGCAATCTTCAAGTCGCTCAATCTTCCTAATCTTACTCCTTCACTAATGTCTATCGAGTTGGCCGACCATTCCACGATTCCCGCATGTGGTTTGGCGGAAGACGTTTTTGTGAAAGTGGGGAAGTTCTACTATCCCGTAGACTTTATCGTTGTTGATATCCCCACGGATCCTCAAGTTCCTCTCATTTTAGGTCGTTCGTTTTTAGATACGTCTATGGCTTTGATCGATGTTCATGCTAGAAAGATCACCTTACGTTTCAACGACGAGGAACTTGTTATAAATGCAACTCAAAACTCTCAAATTTCTCATGTTTATTCCGTTGCAACCATAAACCTCGTTGATATGATCGACGTGGTTTGCGAGGAATTTTCACAAGAAGTTCTAGGTTTTGGTGATGAAGAAACTAGTGGCAATCCCACTATGTTAGATCCAATTCTTGATAATTCGACACCAACCTTCACTCCATTTGAAGGTGGTGGTTTTACGTTGGAAGAATTCGATGTTCCACGTACTTGCAACGAAGACCTCGACAACGATGAGGACTTCTCGATTATCAAGGATTTTCTTAACGATTTCCCATTTCCTCCACCCGAGGAGGTTATGAGTATCGAGCCCAAATCTTCACTTGAGGAACCACCTATCCTTGAGTTGAAAGATTTACCTCCTCATCTCGAATATGTCTATTTGGAGGAGGACGACAAGTTGACGGTTATTATTGCGAAGGAACTTTCGAATGATGAAAAAACCGCACTTGTCGATGTTCTAAAGGACCACAAAGGGGCAATTGCGTGGAAGTTATCCGACATTAAGGGAATCGATCCCAAGTTTTGTACCCACAAAATCTTAATGGAGGAGGATTACAAGCCCGCAATCCAATGTCAAAGGAGGGTGAACCCCAAATTCACGACGTCATCAAAAAGGAAGTCCTTAAACTCCTTGACGCAGGAATGATTTACCCTATTTCCGATAGCCCTTGGGTGAGCCCTATTCATTGTGTCCCTAAAAAGGGAGGGATGACCGTTGTGCCAAACGATGCCAACGAGTTAATTCCCACTAGACTCGTGACCGGATGGAGAGTGTGCATTGACTATCGAAAGTTGAATGAAGCCACTCGAAAAGACCATTTTCCCTTGCCCTTCATGGACCAAATGTTGGAGCGTCTTGCGAGAAACGATTGCTATTGCTTTTTAGATGGTTTTTCCGGTTACTTCCAAATTCCCATCGATCCTCGTGATCAAGAAAAAACTACGTTTACGTGTCCATATGGAACGTTTGCCTATCGTAGAATGCCATTCGGACTTTGCAATGCACCGGGAACCTTTCAAAGGTGCATGATGGCTATTTTTCATGATATGATCGAGAAGACGATGGAAGTCTTCATGGATGAATTTTCCATGTTTGGTAATTCGTTCACTTCGTGTTTGTCGAACCTTGAGAGAATGTTGAAACGTTGTGAGGAAACCAACCTTGTGCTCAATTGGGAAAAGTGTCATTTTATGGTTAAGAGTGGAATCGTCTTAGGGCACAAGGTCTCGAAAGCGGGGATTGAGGTAGATCAAGCTAAGGTAGACGTCATCGCCAAATTACCTCATCCCAAAACCTTCAAGGTAGTTAGGAGTTTCCTAGGCCACGCGGGCTTTTATCGTCGATTCATCAAGGATTTTTCGAAGATTTCTCGACCCATTACACATCTTCTTGAAAAAAAGAGGCACGTTTTGTCTTTGACGAAGATTGTATACGAGCTTTTGAAATCCTTAAGAGGAAACTTACCGAAGCTCCCATTCTTGTTGCTCCCAATTGGAACCTCCCCTTTGAGCTCATGTGTGATGCTAGTGATTACGCTATAGGGGCCGTTTTGGGGCAACGTCATGATAAGCACTTCTTGCCTATTCACTATGCTAGCAAGACGATGACCGAGGCTCAACTAAAATACACTACAACGGAGAAGGAGTTCCTTGCCGTGGTGTATGCATTTGAGAAGTTCCGACCTTACCTCGTCTTAGCTAAATGCATAGTGTATACGGATCATTCGGCTATCAAGTATCTCATGGCAAAGCAAGATGCTAAGCCTAGATTACTTCGTTGGATTCTCCTCCTTCAAGAATTTGATCACAAAATCGTTGACAAAAAAGGAACCGAGAATCTAGCGGCCGATCATCTTTCTCGTTTGGAAGATCCTCACCAAAGTGTTTACGAGCCCAAGGAAATCACCGAAACATTTCCGCTCGAGACACTTGGTGTAGTGAATTCTAAGCTTGATTCTTCCACCCCATGGTTTGCGGATTTTGCAAATTACCATGCGGGTAACTTCATCATTAAGGGTATGACGACTCAAGAAAAACGAAAATTCTTTCGTGACGTCAAGTTCTACTTTTGGAACGACCCTTACTTGTTTCGAACTTGTGCGGATCAAATCATCCGACGTTGTGTTTTTGGCACCGAAGCTTCTAACATCCTTAGAGCTTGCCATGAGGGACCCACGGGTGGTCACCACGGTGCTAATCTCATGGCTAAGAAGGTGTTTGATACCGGCTTCTTTTGGCCTACTATTTACCGAGATGCACAAGATCTTGTGAAGTCATGTGATTCATGCCAACGACAAGGAAAAGCCTCACAAAAAGATGAAATGCCACAAAATATCATCCAAGTGTGTGAGATCTTTGACGTTTGGGGTATAGACTTTATGGGGCCGTTCCCATCGTCTCGTGGTAATAAGTACATTCTCGTTGCGGTTGACTACCCATCTAAGTGGGTGGAGGCCAAAGCATTGCCCACCAATGATGCTCGTGTGGTAGTCAAGTTTTTGAAAAGCTTGTTTTCTCGGTTTGGAACCCCTCGTGCAATCATAAGCGATCGTGGAACCCATTTTTGTAACGACCAATTCGAAAGGGTCCCTAAGGAAATATGGGGTTACACATCGGCTTTCTACGGCTTATCACCCACAAACGAGTGGGCAAGTCGAGGTTTCAAACCGAGCGTTGAAGAGGATCTTGGAGAGATCCGTTGGGGAAAACCGAAAATTGTGGTCGGATAAGTTGGATGATGCTTTATGGGCCTTTAGGACCGCTCATAAGACGCCCATTGGGTGCACTCCCTATAAGCTTGTGTATGGAAAGAATTGTCATTTGCCTATCGAGTTAGAACACAAGGCTTATTGGGCCCTAAAGCATTGTAATGATGATATGGAGACCGCGGGAAAACACCGGAAAATGCAATTGAATGAATTAGATGAATTGAGGGACATTGCTTATGAAAATTCATTGATTTATAAAGAAAAGGCTAAAAAGTTGCATGATTCTAAAATTAAAAACCGGGTTTTTAACATTGGGGATCAAGTTTTGCTTTTTAATTCTCGCTTGAAAATCTTTTCCGGTAAGTTGAAATCCCGTTGGTCCGGTCCATTCACCGTGACTCAAGTGTTTCCGTATGGGACCATCGAGCTAGCTCAAGATGATGGTCCTAACTTCAAGGTGAATGGACATAGGTTGAAGCACTACTTTGGCGGGGAAGTTCCATCCTTGAACTACCTCGACCAAGTCACCTTCCCCAATGATAATTAGTATTGAGGAGATCGAGTCGATCTCATGACTCGGTAATCAAAAACGAGGTGCCTCGTGGGGGAGTCCCATGCTTATCCTATGTATATATTATCGCTTTCTAATGTAGTTAACGTGTGGGGATTTGTGCCCTTCCAACCTTTGTTCCGTGGTTGTTTGTGAATTGTGGACTTTAGATGATCATGATCTTCACGATTGGAGCCTCTCGTGTTCGTTTTATGGGAGCACTCGATCGTTTGCTTTGAAGACTTTCTCAATATCCATGATATATCCTTTTGATGTTCTAACCTTAGGTTTATAGCACACTTCATAAACGGCTATTAATTTATTGGTTACACCCTTTCCATGCTAGATTAGGCATTCGACTACGTCTCTAGTATGGGGGTGTTTGCACCCCTAGACTCGAAACATTGAGGACAATGTTTAACTTTAGTATGGGGGGTGAATAGATACTTGCCCTGCCAAATCTTCACGCTTTCCAAAGTTTATCTTTTTGTTTATCGTTTTGTTGCAAAATAAGGCTAAAAATGGCCAAATTTTAAAAAATTTCTCATGTTTTATAAGTGTTTGAAGACACGAATGTAGATTTTCCGATGGCGAGAATAAGAGTAATTTTTGACTCGACCGTGCGTGTTGAGCACTTAGCTTTGATTTCTTAACTACACATTAGGCTAAGTCTCTTAAATGAGGACGAGAAATGATAGGGTTAATTATAAGTTACTATGCTAAACGTAGAGTACTAGTATTCTTTCAAAAACTCATGTGTTCTCGTTGTTTGCTTATTCTCCCTTCACATGTAAATATTTTTTGCTTAATAAATATTGACTTAGCGGTTTGGTTGGGATTCTTGGGTTTCTAGTCTTTTCTAGTAGCTTCCGTGTAATTAAATTGGGAAGACATTAAGGTATCGCCAGCGTCACGGTTTTGAAGTATTGGCACCCGAATAATCAAAAGCTTCACCCAATAATAAGATTTCAAGTGCTCACCTAAATCAAGCAAACAATTTGAAGCCCCACAAGGCCGAAAAATCTATGCAAAATTGAAAGTGAATCAAGCCTTAATCTTCGAAGCTTTAAAGATCCAAAATTCGCCTTAGCGTGAGGATATACGTCTTTGGCTAATAAAACTACCGATGAGGTGGATAATAAAAGGCAAGGCAAGACCGAAGTCATAATAAAAGCTTCATGGCGAAGTTGAATAAAAGATGGAGGTAAACCAAAGATAATAAGGCCCTTCCGTTAGGGGACGTATAAAAGTCTTGGTAATAAGTCTCATGTTCAAAACCGTTATAAAACTGTGTTTATCGATTCTTCTTGTCAACTTAATTTTTTGACATCGTTGTCTATTGGGAGGGGTTATTGATTTAATGGTCTTGGTTACACCGTTAGGACTCTGTTTTTAGACCTAAATCTCTATTATCGCATAAGTCAAACAATGTATCCTCGTGAAACATTCAAGACAATATAAAATATAAGAGATACAACTTAGGAATAATGGGAGGATAAGTACGTGATTAGGGCATATGAGTAGTGTTAGCATTACTAACTTATAATGACAATGATTCGTTGCACGCTTGGCATAGAATTGGGGTGAAAATCAAGGCCGATGAAATTATTTCTCACGAAGCATTCACGTGTTCTTATTCTATGAACCTAAACGTCCCATTTTGCGATGAAAATCATACATTATGTCTAAAACGCAAGTAGAAGTAGCAATAGTATTAGTGTAGCTAGTTTATCGTTCAATAAAGTGAATAAAAATGAATTTTGGAGATGCTACGATACTTTATTCTAGCATTGCATGAGGGCACGGCAATGGTTTAGTATGGGGGAGTGATGAGACTGCTTTTATACATAGTCTCATCTCCCAAATAGGGCTTAAAATGCATTAAATATCATCAAAATACCCATATATATGCTTGTGTTTGTTGCTTGTGTATTTTAGGTACGGATATTGAGAAAATGGCAAAAGATCACAAGAATCATACAAAAACGAACACGGGAAACGAAGCCGCACAATGAACCAAGCCCTAATGAAGACTTTCCCAAGAATTACCCTTGAAGATTTGAAGAATTATGAAGAAGAGTCCTCCAATATGGAAGAATTGACACTTTATACCCTTGTATCTTCATAATTACAAGATTGGTCCCTAAAGTTTGTCTTAATTACAAAAAGGGCCCTCCACTTTGAAGAATTGGCAAGTTTAGCCCTTCAACAAAGCTAAATTGTCAACCATTATCCTCCACAAAGTCAAATATATCATGAAGTCCTTCAAAGTACAAGAAATTACAAGTTTGGTCCTTTGAAAATCCCAAAATTACAAAAAGGACCCTTAACTTTCAACATTTGGCAAAAATGGTCCCTCATCAAACAAGACTTGGCAATTTCAGTCCTCCAAAATGCTCAACATACAAGTCAAGACCATTATCCATTATCAAAATGCCAAATCAGCCCTTGAAGAATTCAAAAATGGCAAGAAATACCCCTGAAATCATTTTACAAAAGTTTTTGGGGCAAAAGTGCAAAGTTGCAAAAGTTGTTATAACTAAAATGGGCGTTGACAAGGTTTGGAATGAAAATGACAAGTTTCTGAAAGATGGAGGTTTAATGTTGGCCAGACAAGGATCTAACCTAGACTAACCAACACCTCCCACGTGTCCCACTATCTCCTTTCCACCAATCACCACTCACTCTTTGTCCACATCAGATCCCACTCACTTGTATTAATTAACTAATCCTATCTGATTAATTTAAACACGCGCCAAACAGGTTTTTAAACCCAAAACAAGATCAAAAACCTGTTCTTGGTGTTCTTAACACAAATTAGGTAATTTTGTTTAAGCCAAAATTAAGCCACCATCTTGTGTAGATTTATGATTAATGGTCTGCTAATCACATCCCAACCTTAAACTTGGACACCTCACCACCCCTTTGTCCCACACATGCCTCCCATGCTACAAAGAAAGGAAGAAGACAAACAGTAGGGCCAACAATCCAACGTCCCACAACAAAGCTTCAAACTTAAGCTTATTTGAGACCATTGATCAACTTTCTACAGCTATACACACCACAAACAGCCAAGAATTCTTCACAAGACTCCAAGGTTTTCAAAATCTGCAAGGGCAATTTTGGAAGTTCAAGCATTAGGGTTAAGCATTTTTATCTGTTCTTAGCTCACTTGTAAGGCTATATATAAAGCCATAGGGTCTCACTTAAACGTTTGCTTTTGGTTTTTCCTTGTTCAAGCACTTGTAAATCCCTTTTCAGTTTTATGAAATTTAAGTTAAGTGTTTTGATGAAAGACCAAGTGCCCTCTTACTATTGCTTGTTTATGTTCTTAGTTTACTGAATTTGAATCAAAAACCTATTTTCAAAAGAGGAGTGTGCAAAAGTTTGCACATTTTCTTCATTTTCTTGATATTTTGCTAAGTTCTTGGTCTATCTTGGAATTCTTGGGTTATAGGGCTGATCATAGCATCCTAATTGTGTTGATTAAGGTGTGGTGAGGCTTATAACTTGGGGATAATCAAGTGTGGAGGACAAGAGTTGCATCAATCAAGAATTTTTCATATTTCTGATTTTATACTTGTGCTTCTAACCTTGTTGATTCTTAGCAGGGGTGTTATTGGAAGCTTGTACTTGTTCTTGCTAGTACATAAGCTCGTAAATTCGTGGGTGTGGATGTACATCCATGAGGTTTGCATACTCAATCCTAAAATCTGCTTAAAATCTTGATTTTTGGGGATATTTGTATGTGGCTTGTGTTCTTGTGAATTTTGTGGCTTATAACTGCTTGAATCTGTTGTTCTTAGTTGTTATTGAGTTAATTGGTGCTTGGGTGGTCTTAAATCTCACTCTCCCTTTGAAAATTTTGATTTGGAAAAGATAAAGGGGTGTTTGGGTCTACCTGTTTGTGATTGCATCTTGATATTGTGTTGTTAGAAGGAATTGTTTGTGCTTGGTATCTGATATATGCCTTGTTGAGAGTGTTTTACTGCAAGTTTTTGGGTTTGAAACTTCAAATCAAACAATCTGCTATAACTTGGTGAATTTAACTGTTTTTGACCTAAGATTTTGGTGAAATTTAGTATTTGTGCATGCTTAGGGTTGAAAGTTGTTAAAACATCATTATTATAACTTATTTGATAGATATTGAGTGTTGAATCTGGCTTATTGGTCAAATACATCAGCAAAGTGTAAAACTGCATGTGTTAGTGTTCATCAGTAACATTCATTGGCTTGAATTTTGCTTAATTCTTTGAATCATTGCATGAAACCTGTTTAGACTTGCTTATTTGAGTTTAATATAGCTTGTGTATGCATTTAGTTGAATTTGGCTGGCTGATTTCTGCTAAAACTGCTTATAAGTGCTCAACTGCTTAATTGTTCATGTCTGTGCAATATCAGGGACTTTATTGATTAAACTGTATCAATTGGGTGTTTGTGATTGTGATATTTTGATTGTTCTTGACTCTTTTTGATCCAAAGATCATTTGGGTGCCTTTGTGTAATCTGAATCTCCAAAAAAGTCACTAAAGACAAAAAAGTCTAATAGTCAAGCAGTGGAAAAAGTTCCCACTGCTCAACACCCAAAACTAGCCCCTGCTAGTGTAAATTTGAACTCAGCTTATCAATAAGCTATTTTAGCTTATCCAGACTTGCAACAACTTATTTTTGTGATAGGTCTTCATTATTTGACCCATTTAAGTAGACTGGAGCTTATTGGACTTTGACTTTGACTTTTTACTAGAAAACCAACTTATTTGACTTTTACATAAGTGCTTATTTGCTTTTTCCAGCTTATTGAGTCAGCTTATTTGAAAACTCTTTGTTGATTTTGCTTAATTAAGTCATTTAGAAGCTATAGGAACTTGAATCAACACTTGGGGTGGCCTAGAACTCAAAAACGACTATTTTGTCGTTTTCTGTAGATTGCTTATTGCATTTTTAGGCTTATTCCTTGGGCTTATTTCAAGTTTCTTTTTGCAGAAGTCTTATTTAGGTCAAAAGAAGCTTGTGTGTCAAATTTTAGCTTATGGCATTGGCTTATAGCTTAATGGGCCAAAAAGCCCATTAAGAATAAGCTGTTTGGTATAAGCTAGCTTATTTCACACTTTCAGCTTTTGAGCCTTTGGAAAAAGTTGTTCAAAATCAAATTTTGAGTCAACCTGTGCTTTTTGGGCTTATTTTGAACAATTTTTATGATTGGGCCTAAATTTGGCCCAATAAGGCACTGTTTTGGGTTTAGCCCATTTTCTAGGCCCATTAAGGGTATTTAGGTAATTTCACTTTCATTTCTGAGCTATTTAGGTTAAATTAAGCTAGTTTGCAAGTTTTTAGAATTTTTTATGATTTTTGGATTTTTAATAATATTTTAATATTATTTTATTGTTAAAAATTAAAAGTCTGATTTTCTAAGTTTTATATTTTTCCTAGGTTCTAAACACTTAATTAGGAATTTTGCAATTTTCCAAATATTTTTAGAGTCTTTTAATTATTTTCTAGAATTAATTTAAGTTTTAATTGATTTTAGTAGTTTTTAATTGTTTAAAAAAAGTTTTTAGTGGTTTTAAAATTTTGAAAAATACTTTTTAGCTTAATTAGGGTATTTTTGAGGTTTACAAACTTTAAAATCTTGTTTGGGACTTTTTGATAATTAATTTTGATTTTTAGGGCTTTAATTAGCATTAAAAAGTCATTATCTAATTATTTAAAAGGTTTTAGCAAGTTTGGATTTTTTGTAAACTCTTAAAATATTATTGTGGATTTTTGGTAATTTTTAGGAATTTTTAGGGTAAAATTTTAATTTTGGTACTTTTTACGATTTTACGTGTATACCTTTTTCGACTTAGTTTAATCCGTCTTCGTAACCGTCTTTCTCTTCTAATCTCATTTCTATTTTTCTTTCTCATAAATATAATCACAAAGATAATCATTTCAACACACACACACTAAGCCTCCTTGAGAACGAACTCATTTTAGGGTCATTAATACACGGTTTTCCTAAATCGTCGTATTCACTACTTGCCCTATTTGCTCTCTTTTCCTAAAGAGTAGTAAAATCACTACATCACTTTGGCTTGAGACACTTGTCGTTGAAAAATAATGACATCACTGCTTATACAAGAAGGTTTAATGAGTTAAGCCTGTTGTGTCCTGATGCTTTCGCAGACGATCGTAAGAAGATGAAACAATATATCAAGGGTCTGTCGAGCAACATTAAGGGTGAGACTACTTCGTCAAAGCCCGAATCATTTGATGAAGCCATTCAGATGGCTCATGCACTGATGGATGTTAAGTTGCAAGACAAGAAAGACTATATTGCTCAGGGAAACAAAAGGAAATGGGAAGCTGCCCAGGTGAATCAATCGCAAGGACAGAATGTGGGGGTAATCGCAACAACATTCAAGGACTGAATCGTAACCAGCAGTTTAACCAAAGGAGGAATGATGGAATGAGAGCCGCTACTGCCCCCAGAGGAGTTAAGGTCAATCCTCATTGTGGCCGTTGTAACTTGTACCACATTGGGAATTGTCCTCCTAAATGTGGCAAGTGTGGGAAGGCTGGTCATAGAGTTGCAGATTGTCGATCTAGAGGTGTGGCTACAGGGCGAATGCCACGAGAGTAATGGTTTGTTTTAGATGTGGAGAAAAGGGGCACAAGCAAGGCAACTGCCCGAAAGCTGGGAATAGGCAGGGAGGAAATGATGTTGCTGTTGTATACCGAGTGGGTACCGCTGACAAACCGCAAGGCCCGAATGTGGTGACCGGTACGTTTCTACTTGACGCTCGTTATGCTAGTGCATTATTTGATTCTGGATCCGACAAAAGCTTTGTAGACGTAAAATTTAGTCGCCTTATCAATAGAGAACCGGTGATGCTAACGACTAACTATAATGTGTAATTAGCCGATGGAAAGATTGTTAGTACTAATTCTATACTAAGAGGGTGTTCCTTGAAGTTAGGGAATTATGCTTTTGATATAGACTTAATGCCTAGAGAGCTAGGATCTTTTGACGTGATTATTGGGATGGGTTGGTTAATGGCGCATAGTGCGGTGATTGTTTGTGGAGAAAGGTTGGTCCAAATCCCGTTGAGAAATAGGGTATTGACTGTGAAGGGTAATGAATGTACTTCTCGTCTGAGTGTAATATCTTGCTTGAAGATGATGAGGTATATGGAAGAAGGATGCGATGTATTTCTGGCGCAAATTTCTAGTGATGGTGATGTAGAGACAAAGTTGGAAGAGGTGCCTGTGATTCGAGAGTATCCGGAAGTTTTTCCTGATGAGTTGCCGGGTTTAGCGCCCTCTCGTGAAGTGGAATTTTGGATCGATTTGATGCCAGGAGCTGCACCAGTTGCTCGTGCACCTTATCGATTGGCACCGTCAAAACTGAATAAGTTATCTGAATGAGTTATCTGAATGAGTTATCTGACCAACCAAAATCAATTTGGTTGGGGTGTTTTGAACACCAACACCCCACGGCCAAATGGGGGTGTTTGGTTGTTCATGGTGGTTGATGGATTATGTTGTGGGTTTGTGTTTAAAATGTTGTTTTTGATGTTTTTAAATGGGTTAAACATAATGCATGTGTGATTTAGGATTTGGGTTTTTATGAAGATTTGATGTTCTTAGTGGTATAGGCTGATTAGGGTGTTTAGGAATGATCATAAGTGGTTACAATTAGTCTAGGTGATGTTAGAATAGATTGGAAACAAGTGTTGGATTGATTTTGAGAAAGGAAATTTTAGGCAGATTGTTTAGGCATGTTTTCGTGGGTTTAATTTTGTAAACAGGTCATGAGGTTAGGATATAGTTGTAGAGCATTTTCTTAGCTTCAATTTGGTATAAGAAAGAGCTTACGACTCCTAACGAGTCAAAAGTTATGCTATTTTGAAAGTTCGTTTACCGGGAGATGAGAATCAACATAATCCGAAATTATGTTTGGTTTTAGGTCAAATCCCGGGGACCATAGGTAGAGTTTTATAAATGATTGAAAGTTGTTCTTTGGTTCCAAACCTGCATTTTAGAGTCTATTTTTAGACTTAAGGGTCAAAGTAGCTAATGGTGTCTTTTAAATGAGTCAAACAAGTCCTACATGGTAAAAGTGCAAAATCAGTCCGAAAAGTTTACGTTTAGTAATGTAGTGTGTAATGGGTCTTAAAAGTAAAAACTTTTTATGGGATTCAAAATGGGTTTCCTACAGGTTATAAGGGATTTTTACAAATTTTCTTGTAATTTATATAGATGCTTAAGTGATAGAAAACAGCCCGTACTTTTGGTAAGTACCGGCAAAATTATAAAATGAGAAAAAAATGTCTAATTACATAGATAGACGGTATGAGTTTAGTAATGAGCACATGTATGAATTTTGGCGTGAGTTTTTATAAATATTAAGTGTTTTTATATACGCGTGTTTAGTACAATAATGTACACAGAGTATTGACTCGGTTTTCGTACTTTGATTTTTAGGTCACGTGTTAGATTTTCCGGGGCAACCAAATCGTCGGTGATATTTACGTTACGTTCTCGCTAGACCACTACTACTACGCAAGGTGAGTTTATAGCCTCTCTTCTTACACTTTTAAATGTTTTTACCCGTGAGGGGGGATGCATGCTATTTTTAAATAATGAACATAAGTCATGAATGATTGTTGGACCCGAAAGTTGCCTAAATTGTGTTGAGTACCTAGTTGCATAAGACCCTATATTCATGAACTATTAACTATTGTTTAATCCTTTTGTGGATTGAAAATAGCCGCTTATACAATTGATAGTACTATGGGGTTGACGACCCTATCCGAGATGAGAGCTAGTACGTTGAGTACCCTCTGCGGACGGATAACTTGTGATAAGAAATAAGGTATAATTGCAACTAATGCCTTTAGAAGGGGCACTGGTTTCATCTTAATCATGCCGGTAAATGTACGCGGGTGATTGAGTTAACGGATTAGTGTCATGAGCTTAAACACAATTATAATAACCTTGAATGATAGATTGTTTGATCGACTATTCTATAAATGATCGTGATTGATTTTATATGCTTATGTTCAAAATGAGATTGTAAAACCTATAAATTTCGCTCAACTTTATTTGTTGACCTCTTTAAGCATGTGTTTCAGGTAATCGATGAGATGGTAGCAAGGAGCATGCGAGGATGGAAGTTGTTGTGGCTTGGCGGTCTACTTTGTCTTTCCTCCCTTTTTATAACTTAAAACTTTTTATATTATGTTATGTGAACTAGTAATGTACTTTTGGGTTGAGATTCAGTGGGGACCTAAACGCAACATTGTTTTGTATTATCTTTGGGGTTTGGGAAGCGGTAGACAATGTTGTTTTAACAATGTTTAATTAATGTTTAAATTCTTACGTCTCTTTGAGTCGTTCAAAATAACTTGTGTGTGATGATAACTGCCTAGCACCCAAATATTGTAGTTCCGCTGCGCATAGCATTTGGTGGGGGTGTTAGAGATTGGTATCAGAGTCATGAGTTATAGAGAACTAGGTCGTTTTGAAAAATCCTAAACTATAACTTTTGGTTTCGTAAGAAATTGTCCAAGCACACAACTATCCTGCATGGCTCCGGTAAGGTTTACTTTTAGTATTGATGGAAATAGATGTATCCCTTTTAATTTAAAATGAATGTATGAGTATTTATTACGTAAATACTGAACTACTATATGTAAACGTTGAAATTGTACGTGGAGTACCTGATACCGTAATTCTTGTATTGCATATGCATGAGCATCATATTATCGCATTTTGGGCATGTGTACCACCTTTGCATTGCATTTGCATGCAAATAATTATAAATATTGAATGATGACCTTACGTACCCTCCAAAATTTTCTGTTATTGTAGAGATGGCCGAGGTACCGCCTAACGGAAATGGAGACGAATTTGTAGTGGGATACGAAGGGGGACCGTTCTCCAAACCCGCCGGATGACAACAATGGATGGATAGCTTAAGAAGAGGAAATAGAGCCGGCAAACGATAGTGATGAAAGTGATGTAGACAACTTAAGTGTTAGTGACGATGGCGAAGAGGATTCTGAGGAGGAGGAGGATCCGGTGGATGACGAAATTCCAGCAGATGTCGTCGGACAAACTGAGCCCGATTTGGTTCAATCCCCCAACTCACCAAAAGGATACGAAGTGCCTCCAATAGGTCGTTACGATCAGCAACCTATTCGTCCCCCAATGACTACTTGTAAGGATTATCTGAGGACTGTGTCGGGGTTTGCTCGGGTAAGTAATGAGTTTGATGCGGAGTCCAGTGCTGCAGCTAGATCGCGCTATCTTCATAAAAATATTGCGAAGGTTTACTTTCCAAGGCCAAGGAACTATTGGAAATCTGAAAATTGTTTGAGAAGGATTGATAGGCTAATGTACGAACGTTATGTGGTGGAGACAAGAGTGATCAAGAGATTTGACGAGAACGAAAGAGCACATCAGAAATTACTAACAAGGACTACAAGGGCTGAGTACGCTGGAGCATCGAATAAGAATGATATTGATAGTTTAAGATCCATGATAGCAAATTTGAGTGCAAGTCTTGACCGGGTTAAGGAAGACCAGGCTAGGTTGGTTAGGATGCAGAGTTGGGAGCACCGTGTAAGATCATCCCTACCGCAAGATTGGAGATTCGTGGATGACTCTGAGCTGGAGGCTAATGATTTCATGGTTCAACCGCCCGCCAGGGGTGAGTGTGTCGCTTTTGGGAATCAAGTAGCACCGGAGTTTGGGTCTACTTCTGGGATGAGGAAGGTGGCTGAATGTGAGCCGGGTGATAAAGGAAAGAGAAAGATGGACGAGGAAGAAGATAGTGATGAAGAGCCCGAGGAAGATGAGGAAGAACCACCGTCCAAGAGGTCATGTGGATCACCACGTGGCTAGTTACTTGTATTTCATTTTTATCTTTTGATCGTTGTAATCGAACTTATTTAGACTCCCGTATGATGGTATTGTGATGAAAACCTTATAACTTTAAGTTTGTTGGTGTATGGTTGTAGTGGCATTACTTGTCACAGATTTTGGTTGATCTATCAATGCAATCCATGTTTACCTTTCATAATCTATGATAAGTCTTGAATTTGCTCTTTTGTGATGTGACTGATGAATATTAGTAACCTTGTTGATGTGTTGTTGTACTTATATTATGTCCTGAAAGAGAAATCCTTCTTAATCTTGATATGTATACTTACGTTGTTTTCTATTTTCCTGTCATTGTAGAGAGGTGTAACTAAGACTTCACCATGCCTCCAAAATTGACAGCTACTTGTGTGAACACTATGATTCAAGAGGCAATCACCAATGCTCTTGAGGCAGATCGTGCGAACAGCGACCAGGGTCAAGGTGGAAATATGGAAAGACAACAAGTCCCAAGGGAATGTTCATATGCCGGTTTTGTTAAATGTGGTCCCACACAGTTTCGTGGTACCGGTGGAGCTTTGGAACTCCGTAGATGGTTGGAAAAGATTGAAAGCACTTTTGAAGTCAATGGGTGCTCTGAGGCAAACAAAGTTAAATTTGCAGCTGCTACTTTCCTGGATGATGCTTTAAGCTGGTGGAACAACCAAGTGGCTACTGTCGGATTGGTAGTAGCAAATGGAAGAACTTGGGCTGCAACCAAGGCACTTTTGACTAAGAAGTTTTGTCCCGAGGAAGAGTTGGGTCAGTTAGAGGACGAGTTGAGACACTTGTCATTGAAAATAAATGACATCACTACTTATACAAGAAGGTTTAATGAGTTAAGCCTGTTGTGTCCTGATGCTTTCGCAGACGATCGTAAGAAGATGAAACAATATATCAAGGGTCTGTCGAGCAACATTAAGGGTGAGACTACTTCGTCAAAGCCCGGATCATTTGATGAAGCCGTTCAGATGGCTCATGCACTGATGGATGTTAAGTTGCAAGACAAGAAATACTATATTGCTCAGGGAAACAAAAGGAAATGGGAAGTTGCCCAGGTGAATCAATCGCAAGGACAGAATCGTGGGGGTAATCGCAACAACAATCAAGGAACGAATCGTAACCAGCAGTTTAACCAAAGGAGGAATGATGGAATGAGAGCCGCTACTGCCCCCAGAGGAGTTAAGGTCAATCCTCATTGTGGCCGTTGTAACTTGTACCACATTGGGAATTGTCCTCCTACATGTGGCAAGTGTGGGAAGGCTGGTCATAGAGTTGCATATTATCGATCTAGAGGTGTGGCTATAGGGGCGAATGCCACGAGAGTAATGGTTTGTTTTGGATGTGGAGAAAAGGGGGACAAGCAAGGCAACTGCCCGAAAGCTGGGAATAGGCAGGGAGGAAATAATGATGTTGCTGTATACCGAGTGGGTACCGCTGACAAACCGTAAGGCCCGAATGTGGTGACCGGTACGTTTCTACTTGACGCTCGTTATGCTAGTGTATTATTTGATTCTGAATCCGACAAAAGCTTTGTAGACGTAAAATTTAGTCGCCTTATCAATAGAGAACCGGTGATGCTAACGACTAAATATAATGTGGAATTAGCCGATGGAAAGATTGTTAGTACTAATTCTATACTAAGAGGGTGTTCCTTGAAGTTAGGGAATTATGCTTTTGATATAGACTTAATGCCTATAGAGCTAGGATCTTTTGACGTGATTATTGGGATGGATTGGTTAATGGCGCATAGTACGGTGATTGTTTGTGGAGAAAGGTTGGTCCAAATCCCGTTGAGAAATAGGGTATTGACTGTGAAGGTTAATAAATGTACTTCTCGTCTGAGAGTAATATCTTGCTTGAAGATGATGAGGTATATGGAAGAAGTATGCGATGTATTTCTGGCGCAGATTTCTAGTGATGGTGATGTAGAGACAAAGTTGGAAGAGGTGCCTGTGATTCGAGAGTTTCCGGTAGTTTTTCCTGATGAGTTGCCAGGTTTACCGCCCTCTCGTGAAGTGGAGTTTCGGATCTATTTGATGCCAGGAGCTACACCAGTTGCTCGTGCACCTTATCGATTGGCACCGTCAGAACTAAATGTGTTATCTGATCAATTGAAAGAATTGATGGATAAGGGGTTTATTAGACCGAGTTCATCACCATGGGGAGCGCCTGTGTTATTTGTAAAGAAGAAGGATGGGTCATTTAGAATTTGTATCGACTATCGAGGGCTTAACAAATTGACGGTTAAGAATCGGTATCCATTGCCGAGGATTGACGATTTATTTGATCAGTTGCAAGGTTCCTGTGTGTACCCGAAGATTGACTTGAGATCAGGGTATCATCAACTACGAGTTAGAGAGGAGGATATTCCTATAACTGCTTTTCGTACGTGGCATGGACATTTTGAATTCCAAGTGATGCCTTTTGGGTTAACGAATGCACCTTCAGTATTCATGGATCTTATGAATCGAGTGTGCAAGCCGTATTTGGATAAGTTTGTCATTGTATTCATTGATGATATTCTTATTTACTCTAAGAGAAAAGAAGAACATGAGAAGCACTTGAGGACGATATTGGAGCTGCTGAAGAAAGAGAAGTTGTACGCAAAATTCTCCAAGTGTGAATTTTGGTTGGAATCTGTACAATTTCTTGGGCATGTGATTGACAGCGAAGGAGTTCGTGTAGATCCTGCCAAGGTAGAGGCAATTAAAGAATGGTCGGCACCGACAACGCCAACTGAAGTTCGACAACTTCTTGGTTTAACTGGTTATTATCGGAGATTCATCGAAGGGTTTTCGTTGATTGCAAAGCCGTTGACCAAGCTTACTGAGAATAATCGGGTGTTTGAATGGGGAAATGATGAATAAATCGCTTTCAAAACACTTAAGGACAAATTGTCAACTGCTCCGATTTTGTCATTGCCAGAAGGAATCGAAGACTTCATGGTTTATTGTGACTCGTCTCATAAGGGTTATGGAGCTGTTTTGATGCAGCGTGAGAAGGTGATCGCTTACGCGTCGAGACAATTAAGGAAGCATTAGGAAAACTACAGTACGCATGATTTGGAATTGGGAGCTGTAGTTTTTGCGCTAAAGTTGTGGAGACACCACTTGTATGGGACTAAGTGTGTTGTATTCACTGACCACAAGAGTTTGCAGCACATTTTAGACCAGGAGGAGTTGAATATGAGACAAAGACGATGGGTGGAGCTACTGAGTGACTATGACTGCGAGATTCGCTACCATCCTGGCAATGCGAATGTTGTAGCGGATGCACTTAGTAGGAAGGATAGGGAGAAACCTTTGAGAGTCAGAGCATTAGTGATGACTGAGGGTATTGATTTGACCGGAACGATATTGAAGGCTCAATAGAAGGGAATGATGAAAGAAAATATTGGCGCTGAGAATCTGGGAAGATTGTAGAAACCTCTTTTTGTGGTAAAGTCAGACGGGCTGAGATATTTTGAAAATCGGATTTGGTTACCGCTATGTCCATCCGAGGAAGGAACACCTAGAGTACGAGATTTGGTTATGAATGAGTCTCATAAGTCGAAGTACTCGATACATCCCGGAGCGGATAAGATGTATCACGATCTGAAGAAAGTCTACTGGTGGCCGAATATGAAGGCAGAGATTGCTCGTTACGTTAGTAAGTGTTTAACTTGCGCGAAGGTTAAAGCTAAACATAAGAGACCGTCTGGTTTATTGGTACGACCTGAGATCCCAGAATGGAAATGGGAAAATATCGCTATGGATTTCGTGACGGGTTTACCGAGGACTCCTAGTGGTTGTGATATGATTTGGGTGATCGTGGATAGATTGACGAAATCTGCTCACTTTTTACCTATGAAGAAGACGGATAGCATGGAGAAACTTGCCAGTGTGTACGTGAAGGAAATTGTTTGTCGACATGGAGTACCTTTATCGATCATTTCGGATCGCGACAGTAGATTTACTTCGGAATTTTGGAAATCTCTTCAACGTGCGATGGGCACCGAATTGAGTTTGAGCACGGCCTATCACCCTGAAACTGATGGCCAAAGCGAACGAACCATTCAGACGTTGGAGGACATGCTCCGAGCATGCGTGATTGATTTCAAAGGAAGTTGGGAACGCCACTTACCTTTAGTGGAGTTTTAGTATAATAACAGTTATCATGCGAGCATTAAGGCTGAACCATTTGAAGCGTTGTATGGAAGGAAGTGTAGATCTCCTGTGTGTTGGAGCGAAGTGGGAGAGAGTCAGTTGACTGGGCTCGAAATGGTTTTGGAGACGACATAGAAGATTGTGCAAATCAAGAACCGTTTACTTGCTGCGAGAAGCCGACAGAAGAGTTACGCCGATAATAGGAGGAAACCGTTGGAATTTGAGGTCGGAGACATGGTCATGCTTAAGGTGTCGCCATGGAAGGGTGTGATACGTTTTGGGAAGAAAGGAGAGCTGAGTCCAAGGTATATTGGACCGTTCAAGATTGTTAGACGAATTGGACCTGTAGCTTATAAGTTGGAATTGCCGAATGAGCTTAGTGTTATTCATGACACGTTTCACGTATCGAATTTGAAGAAGAGTTTGGCGGATAAGGAATTGGTGATTCCTTTGGACGAGATTCAGCTTGACGATAAAATGCATTTTATGGAGGAACCGGTGGAGATTATGGACCGAGAGGTTAAGAGATTGAAGCACAGTAGAATTCCCGTTGTGAAGGTACGATGGAATTCTAGACGTGGACCGGAATACACTTGGGAACGTGAGGACTTATTCAAGGAGAGATATCCTCATCTGTTCCAGCGGCACGAAATGTGAGTATAAGAAGAGGCGAGCGCCGGACGTCGCTCTCTTTAAGGAGGGGTGGATGTGATACCCAGAACCCGAGGTCATTTATTTTACCCTAAATTACGAATATTTTTGAAATTTTTAAGAAATTTCATTTATTATATATTTGACGATTTAAGTTGAAACCGATGTTTAAGGTCGTAATCTTAACGATTGACGATTTAAGAAAGACGATGACGACTACGATCCTGACGGATGCCCAATTTTTATGTTTTATTATCGTTTTGTCGATATTAGAATTTTTCGAGAATTTTATTTTTGGTTCGTGTTAAGTCGAGCCGGGTGCGTTTTATTTCATCCCGGGTGCGTTTAAATTGCTTTAAAAGTATTTTCGAGTGTTCGGGGCGACCCCCGGCTCCCGCAAATTTTCAAAACCGACTAGTAAGTCGTTTGCTGCTATTAAGTGGTGTCGTTTAAAAATGAGGCCAAAAGAAAACCAAAATGGCAAAAGAGGCCCCTAAAAAATTTACAAAAGGAAGGGACTAAACACACACAACCAAAAACTCATTCAAAAAAATTTCACTCTCTCTTTGGCCGTCGGCCTCCATACCACCACCACCACCAAAATTTTTTCCTTCTTGTTTTGAACAAATCCAAGTTTAGACCACATTTTATTTATCATTTGTAAGTGTTTTGGTGTAATTCATTCTAACATGCATTAACAAAAATTTTCAAGAATCAAAGATTTTTCAAAAATATGATTTGATGTAATTAGACTAGTTGCATGTTTAATTAGTGTTTGGGTAATGAATAATCATCCACAAAACCAACCAAAATCAATTTGTTTGGGGTGTTTTGAACACCAACACCCCACGGCCAAATGGGGGTGTTTGGTTGTTCATGATGGTTGATGGATTATGTTGTGGGTTTGTGTTTAAAATGTTGTTTTTGATGTTTTTAAATGGGTTAATGTCACACTCCCAAAATATCAGAGTATAATGGCGACAAGGGAGTGGTGACGTCATGATTATCATACACACACAGCTACAAAGAACGACCTCTAAATGAGACGTTCGGAAAATAGATCACTTGTAATTGATAAATTAAATAGTTTTAACATAGTGCGGAAGCATAAAACTGGTCACAGTTACAAAACATAGTTTTCCAAGTAGTACAAATGATCTTTGTTTCAAAGAAATGACGGCAATGCATGAGACCTCACTTAGCATCTTCCTTCTTAATACTTGAGAAAAACATTGCTAAAGTGTCAACATAAAGTTGGTGAGTTCATAGGTTTAGTTAATTTGAAATGTTTAATGAACCACAAGATTTTCCCAAAAGTGATGACAATATAACAAATACAAAGTCATCCTAAAAGTATTTATTACAGTCTAAGCTCATGACACCGAAGCATTAACAACACCGGTAGTATAATCATATAAATGTAGCCCAACTAGATGCCTAAACCCACGACATCCTATCTCAGACTCAAATGAAACTGTGCCCGCTTGTCCCCTTGTTGGACAAGACAGACAGGGACGTCAATCCCGATAGATCTATCCATAACATTCGCGCTTACACAAAGTAATTAACGGTTCACGATTCACGGGCCAAAGCAACTGGGTTTTTAGTGGGACTTAGACTAATATATAAATCAGTAAATGCACTTGTGTTCATACGTTAAAATCAAGCAATGTCTCACCCCAAAAAGCAGTAAAAATAGTTAAGCATGGGGCTATAAACTCACCTCGTGATTCAGCAAAAAGGACGAAGGTAAAGGTAGCTCGAGAGTACGGTTACGCTAGTCGTGACCTATTTAATTATAAGGATCGTGTTACGATATGAAAATTTATACTAGTAAAAAGACACGACACCCTAGTTGTGCTTGACAATACCTTTCATTTACGGAAAGACACGATACATAAAAGTCGGTTATTAAACGATCGAGGTTTACGGGTTAAATTATACGTTTAAGTTACAAGTTTTCGTTTTGGGCTTTAAATAAACCCATACACCAACACTGGCCCAAACAAGCCCATTAGCCCCACCCCATGGCCCGGCCCAAGGGTTAATTAACCCGGCCCATGCCCAGGCGATACAAACAAGGAGAAAGGGAGTAAATACGTGTGTTTGTATTACACATAAACCAAAAACACTCAGTTTATCTCTCTCTCCTCTCTCGAAACGCTCCCACCGCCCCACTCTCTCTCTCTCTCTCTCTAAAAACTGGATCGGATCACCACCCTCCCATGGCTAAGCTTGTTTTCAGTTTAATACATCAATCATTTGTGATGGGTTGCGGTGATTAAGTCGCGTGGGATGTGGGGTTTCATCCCCACATCAAACCGATTCGGTTTTGATGGTGTTCTTCCCCAGGGTTAAAGTTATTCATCAATCAAAGATAAGTTGTTCATCCCTCTTTTCTTTTAATAAAAATGATTAAATGATTTTTGTTTATAAAAGATCTGTGGTTTTAAATCACTTGTATAAATATGTTGTGAACATAATGGCTCTCGAATTTAATGATAAACAAATTAGGGTTTCGAAAATATTTGGGCGTTTTTCTAAATCTCATGTTTAAATACAATTAATTAACGTTTTCTTTTATAAAAACATGTTAATTTAAACATATAAACGATTTTATAAAAATTAGGGTTTCGGTCAAAATTGGGGGTTTATTCATACCTTGTTTCCAGTCAAATTAATTAATAGATTCGGGTTTGGATTGGGTTTAATTAGGGTTTTAATTAATAAAATCAAATTAGGGTTTATATAAATTGGGGGTTTTTACATTCGGTTGATTATTCAAAATTAAATGGCGTTTTTGGAATATATAAAGTATTAATTTCATAATTAAAAAGGTTTTCAGTTTTTAGGGTTTCGAATTGAAAAGGGGTTTTATACCCGCGGCATATTTGGGGGTTTTATGATGTTTCTGTAAAATGAAATGGTTAAGATCTTGGATTATGGTGACTTTGAATGATAAGGGTTTCGACAGAAAAACAAGGACATTGGTTGTCTTGGTTTGGTTCTCGGTTTGGTCTCGGTTTGGGTCTCGGTTTGAGTCTCGGTTTGGTCTTGGTTTGGGTCTCGGTTTGGTTGACAGAAATAATGGGGTCATGGTCATGATCTAGTAACAAATGCTATGGTTTATCTTTTCAGTTTTTAACTAAAATAGAACCGTGACAAAACTAACATATTCGTTTAATTTTTGCAGGTTTGGTCAATGACGAGCACAACTAAGATTTATTCAGAAAATGAAGAGATGATTTAAAAGACTCACAATTGGATGCTTAGGTTTCGGTTTGCAGGTGTGGACGAGAAGGATGGATCGGCTTGACACTACACTTCACTTTCACCTAGGAATTGTGTTTGAAAACTTGTCCAGGAACTATTATTGTAATATTTGGACTGTGAATACTTTGTGTTATGTTTGGACATTTGATAAACTTTGGATTGTATTTAATCTTGTATTATTAGTTTAGGGTTAGACTCAAACTGAATTTGGTAAGCTTGTGATGTACCCATTTTGGGTAAACTTGGCATGTGTGCTGGATTGTAGTGCTTAGTGGATGAATAAACTATGGAATTAAGTTGTGACTGAAAATGGACACTTGCTAAACAAGCTTTTGAAATAAAGGTGAATAAGGGTTCATAATTTAAATGTTTGTACATGATGCACCAATATACTACTCGGCTCAGGTTTGTCGGGTGTTTAAGTCTTAGACTCGAAAACTGAATATACACGACTCGATAACAACTCGATACACGATCCAAATCAAAGACAAATATGCGTGACCTCAAGGGATTCAGTAAGTACTTCAAATAGACATACGGCAAAACATAATACGTTTAACAACTTCGTGTATTACATTCATAATTTAATAGACGCGAAAACTCGAGATGTTACATACGCTCTCCCTAAAAAGGGCTTTGTCCGCAAAGCAAAGTAAATAACACATTCATGTCGACAACTCATCGGTAAATAATTAAAGTACTCCTACTATATGAAGAATTTAAGATGGAAATTTGACGGATGTCACAGTATTCCCATGTTTTAGAGATTACGTCACGAAATCAAGACGTTGTTGTAGTAGGATGATTAGCGAAAAGATGAGGATACTTGCTCTTGAATTGATCTTCACGTTCCCACGTGTATTCTGGACCTCTACGCGCATTCCAACGGATTTTTACAATAGGTATACGGCTTTGCTTGAGTTGTTTGACTTGACGGTCCATAACTTCTACTGGTTCTTCTACAAAGTTGAGTTTGTCGTCGAGTTGAATCTCTTCCAAAGGAATAACGAGTGTCTCGTCGGCTAAACATTTCTTTAGATTGCAAATGTGGAACACCTTATGCACTCGGCTAAGTTCTTGGGGTAATTCCAAACGATAGGCTACGGGGCCAATCCTCTCTATAATCTTGAAGGGTCCAATGTAACGAGGATTTAACTTTCCACGCTTTCCAAAGCGAATCACACCCTTCCAAGGTGAGACCTTCAACGTGACTCTATCACCAACCTCAAACTCAATGGGTTTGCGTCTCATGTCAGCATAACTCTTTTATCGATCTCTTGCGGCTTGCATACGGCTCTTGATCTTAAAGATCTTCTCAGTAGTCTCGTGTATGATCTCGGGTCCAGTGAGTTGTGCTTCACCAACCTCTGCCCAACACACGGGTGAACGACACTTTCTACCATACAGTGCTTCGAACGGCGCTGCCTTAATGTTAGTGTGATAACTATTGTTGTATGAGAACTCCACCAGAGGTAGGTGTCTATCCCATCTATTTCCGAAGTCAATCACACAAGCTCTCAGCATATCTTCTAAGGTTTGAATGGTCCTTTCACTTTGACTGTCAGTTTGGGGATGGTACGCAGTGCTCATATCCAACTGCGTTCCCAATGCCTTCTGCAGTGACTTCCAGAACTGCGAAGTAAATCGGCTGTCTCGGTCGGAGATTATAGACACAGGCACACCGTGCTTCGTGACTACTTCCTCCAAGTATGTTCTTGCTAACTTATCCATTCCATCGGTCTCCTTGATGGGTATGAAATGAGCCGATTTGGTGAGTCGGTCGACGATTACCCAAATGGTGTCAAATTCGGCTGAGGTTTTTGGTAGCTTGGTAATGAAATCCATAGTGATCCTTTCCCACTTCCATTCTCGCAGTTCGGGTTGGACCAACAATCCTGATGGTTTCATATGTTCGGCCTTGACCTTGGCACAAGTCAAGCACTTGCTAATGTATGTAGCAATATCCGCCTTCATGTTCGGCCACCAATACAACACCTTCAGATCATGATACATTTTGTCAGATCCCGGATGTATGGAGTATTTTGACTTATGCGACTCATGCATAATTAAAGATCGTAGGTCACCATGGCACGGTAACCAACTCCTATTATCAAGGCATAACGTTCCATCCGAGCGAGCTTCTAACTTCTTTATCATTCCTTCAACATCTTCAGTCTTGAGAATTTCTTCCTCGACTGCCTCTTTCTGAGCCTTGAGAATTAAGGATGGAAGGTCTAAGTCAATGGTCATCACCAAGGCCTTCACCCTAAGAACTCTCTCCTTTCGACTCAAAGCGTCGGCCACGACATTTGCCTTGCCCGGGTGATAACGGATCTCGCAATCGTAATCACTGAGCAACTCTAGCCAACGTCGTTGTCTCATGTTGAGTTCTTTTTGATTCAAAATGTGTTGTAGACTCTTATGATCAGTGAATACAACACACTTAGTACCATAAAGGTAGTGTCTCCAAATCTTCAGGGCAAACACCACTGCTCCCAACTCTAGGTCATGAGTTGTGTAGTTCTTCTCGTGCACTTTTAGTTGTCTTGATGCGTAAGCTATGACCTTAGTCCTTTGCATCAGTACTGCACCTAACCCTTTTATGGATGCATCACAATACACCACAAAGTCTTCATTACCCTCGGGTAGGGCTAGTATAGGTGCTTCACACAACATGTGCTTCAATGTCTGAAATGCCAAATCTTGATCCTCTTTCCACTCAAATTTCTTGTCCTTTTGAGTCAACTCCGTCATTGGTTTAGCTATCTTGGAGAAACCTTCAATGAATCTCCTATAGTAACCAGCAAGACCTAAAAATTGGCGGATCTCCGTGGGTGTTGTTGGAGTCGCCCAATCCTTCACGACCTCGATCTTAGCAGGATCAACGTGAATACCACTGCTGTCGATTACATGCCTAAGGAATTGCACCGTGTTTATCCAAAACTCACATTTGGAAAACTTTGCATATAACTTCTCCTTCCTTAGCAGCTCTAGTATGGTCTTCAAATGTTCCTTGTATTCTTCTTCATTACGAGAATAGATGAGAATATCATCGATAAATACAATCACAAACTTGTCCGAGTATGGTTTGCAAACTCGGTTCATGAGATCCATGAATACCGCAGGCGCGTTTGTCAAACCGAAAGGCATAACTTGGAACTCGTAGTGTCCGTACCGGGTTCTAAAAGCCGTCTTATGAACGTCTTCCTCTCTAACCCTTAGTTGATGATATCCTGACCTTAAATCGATCTTCGAGTATATGCTAGATCCTTGCAATTGGTCGAAAAGATCGTCAATTCTTGGCAATGGGTAACGGTTCTTTATCGTCAGCTTATTCAATTCTCGGTAATCGATACACATTCTAAAGGATCCATCTTTCTTTTTGACAAATAAGACCGGCGCTCCCCAAGGTTAGGAACTTGGTCTAATGAAACCTTTGTCAGAAAGTTCCTTTATTTGTTCAGCTAACTCTGTCATCTCGGTCGGTGCTAGGCGGTATGGGGCTCTAGCAATAGGCGCGACTCCTGGTGTAAGCTCGATGTGAAACTCCACTTGCCGTGCTGGTGGTAATCCTGGTAAGTCCTCTGGGAATACGTCCGAAAAGTCTCTAACGATCGGTACATCTTCCACCTTCTTCTCGTGATCTTCTTCTCCTTCCTTTTGTGTTATTTGAACCAAGAATACTGGACATCCCTTCTCAATGTATCTTTGGGTCCTAATACATGAGATGACTTCCAGTCTTGATCCATTCTTCACTCCACTTCTTTCGCCTTGTATGATTAGTACATTGTTTCCATAAGGAACACGGACGCACTTCTCATGACATACAATTTCTGCGTGATGCTTCGACATCCAATCCATTCCAATGATGACGTCAAAACTTCCCAATTCTATGGGGAGTAAGTCGATACTGAACGAACGACCTTGTAACCTTACACTACATCCTTTCAGAATAGCGTCGGTGGTTACTGACTTCCCATCGGCTAATTCTACATTATACTTAACGTCTAACGCAGTAGGGGTAACATTTAGGCGTTCACTAAATACAGATGACACAAAACTCCTATCCGCACCAGAATCAAATAGTACTGAAGCATAGTTGTTATTGACTAGAAACGTACCAGTCACAACATTGTTGTCTTGCACTACAGCTTCAGCACATAGATGATACACTTTGCTAGGTGCCGTGAATCCTCCAGGAGTACTAGTTGTGGCTCGGTTATTCCCTCCCCGGTTCCCTTGATTCTGCTTCTGGTTCCCTTGGTTGTGATTCTGATTGCCTCGAATCTGGTTACCACGACCTTGGTTCCCACTGCTTGGGCACTTGTTCTTGTAGTGACCTTTCTCTCCACATCCAAAGCAAGTGACATTTGCTCCTTGGCCACCTTGTGTTCCAGGTCCTCTTTGGTTAGTAGGACGAGGTGGTGCTCGACATTCCTTTGCCTTATGTCCGGCCTTCCCACAATTGTAGCACGTAGGGGGACATGCTCCTTCGTGGTGTCGGTAACACTTTCCGCCGAAAGGAAGTCTTCCAGCGTAGTTTCCAGTATTACCTTGTCCAGCAGTAAACACCCTTGCTACTTCTTATCGCTTGTTCTGGTTGTAGTTGTTTGCGTTGTTGTTGTTGTTGGTATTGTTGGTATTGTTGTTGTAGTGGTTGCCAGACCACTTCCTCTTATCCCCAGTATTTTCTCCCAACTCTTGTACCACTTGGTACATCAGACTCTGAGCCATGTCGATTGCCTCGTGCAAATTAGTTGGCTTGGATGAAGTCACATTCCCTTTGATGCTCAAAGGTAGTCCTTCAATGTATCGCTCCAACAATCGGTCGTCCTTGGGCACCATTTCAGGACATAACAAGATCAGCTCTTGAAAGCGCTGATTGTAAGCAGTAAGAGCAGTACCCTTGACCTTCAGGTTCCACAGCTCAACCTCCATCTGCTTGACTTCATTTCGTGGGCAGTATTTCCTCACAAACATAGCTTTAAATTCACTCCAGGGCGTCGCTTGGGCAACGTCAATGGTCACTGCACGAGCATAGACGTTCCACCAAGTCAAAGCACCATCCACTAACGTGCTTGACGCAAACTTCACCTTATCAGCTTCAGCAACATTGCTAATCCCAAATTGGGATTCTAGCTTCTCAAACCATCTGGTTAATCCTACTGCTCCTTCAGTACCGCGGAAACTTACTTGCGTAACTGCACGAAATTCCTTGTAGGTACAAGTCCGTGCAATAGCATTAGTAGCTCCTTGGTTGGTCTCCTCCTGTGTGCTAGCTGTACGATTTGCTTCGGCTGTTGCGAGTGCCTCGGCCACTCGTTCGGCTATCATTTGACTTAGCATGACGGTGTCAATTCCACCGGTAGCAGCTGGTGGATTCTGCGTTTCGGATCTTCTAACTGGCGCCATAATCTAAAAAGGTAATAGGACAATGAGTTTTGCCAGACATAACGTGCATGGCACGCACAATACAATTATGAAATGCTCCAGGGTATAATACACAATATATAGTGATCTCACAATTTTTGTAACCCATAATATCATTCATAGAATTGTTTGGTAGTACATCATAGTTTGTTATACATAATATAACAAAAGGAAATAAAATGCCAACTAGCTAAGATAAACTTCAAAGCTTAGTGGTCATACAATGATAAGTCAATGGTACAAGATAAATCTAACTAGTGCCCTCACGGCGCTGATGAAGCTCTCTCTCCAACTCTGCTAACCTTCTCTCAACCACGATCTCACGAGCCTGGGAATCTCTAAGTCTAACATCGGTATCATAACAAGCGGCTCTAAACCTCTTATCCAAGTCTGCAACAGGGTCCTCCACCGGTGCCTCTAGTCCGCCTGTCTCAACCAATGGCTCTACTCCCCAACGGGTCATCAGGCTCTCGATCTCCTCAAGACGAGCATTCGGCATGGATTCCATCTGATCAAGAACAGTATGAAGCTGTCCTCGTAGACGGGTCACACAAACCGTCAACACTGTCTCATCCCTAACTGGACTCTTCTTTGCCAGTGCCTCCAGCTTATCCTGCACCTCATTATACTCTTCACCTAAAGCCTCTACTGGATCCTCCAGCCTGTTTAATCGTGTCATCACACATCCATCTGCTGCCCCAAGCATCACCACCGTCGATGTAGCTCTCCTAGGAAGAGGAGTCGTAGCTCTCGGCCCAGTAGAGATGCCAGCATCAGCAAGCATCTCCTGGTACACAGCAGGTACAGTCTCTGGTGGTGGTAGTGGTAGTGGTACCTCTGGGACAGGACTGGCAGGTGTGCGGGCTGCATGCCTGTCAGTGGCAGTGAAGGGTATGAGGGGTCGGTAAGGTGAAAGTGATGGTCGAGCAGCTCTCCCCCGAAGACGTCGTCTCACATAGTAGAAAGGCAGAGTATCAGGTGCTGGAGCAGGAATATCAGTCCTCTCTCCTTCGTCTTCAGATGAAGATGAGGAGATGTGTGCTAGGGAAACCTCAGGAGTAGCAGCATATGTAGTAGGAGGGTCCTCAGTGTCAGTGACTTCCATGGGTTCTCCTTCCCCATCTGTAAACTCCATATCATCATCCTCTGTCTCCTCTACCGTCTCATCCCTAGTAACTGATGCCTGTCCTGGTGACTGCACCACATCAGCGTCTAAGTCATCCTCTCCTCCGCCTTCTAGGCTAAGTACGTCGTCAGCTGATGCATCAGGAATACGGATCGGTGAACGATGAACCTCCTCAGTCTCTCTCTCAGTATCATCATCTGAAATCAGCCGGTACCACGGATATCCTGATGGTGATCCTCTAGGTAGTCCTACTGATGAACTGATAGTCGACTGTGAACTACGGTTGTAGTACGCTCCTGTAGACGTGGAATCATCAGAAGAAGACATCGTTGTAATCATAAACAAAATAAATGTGTGTAAATATCTTATAAAATTAGTCCGTAAAAAGGGACATTAACATAACATAGCAATCATTGTTGAATCCACATGTATCCCATATAACATAATTCAGATTTTGTTGTTGCACATGTAACCCATGTAAATATACCTCGTATTTGTTAAACCACATGTATCCCATTTATTACTTATATATGTCCATGTATCTACATATACTTAATACTTACAATCCGTATGATAATCGATTAAACACATAGCAGTTATAGTCTAGAGTTACTAAATGCAACCTAGTTCTCTATAACCATGTCTCTGATACCAATCTGTCACACTCCCAAAATATCAGAGTATAATGGCGACAAGGGAGTGGTGACGTCATGATTATCATACACACACAGCTACAAAGAACGACCTCTAAATGAGACGTTCGGAAAATAGATCACTTGTAATTGATAAATTAAATAGTTTTAACATAGTGCGGAAGCATAAAACTGGTCACAGTTACAAAACATAGTTTTCCAAGTAGTACAAATGATCTTTGTTTCAAAGAAATGACGGCAATGCATGAGACCTCACTTAGCATCTTCCTTCTTTATACCTGAGAAAAACATTGCTAAAGTGTCAACATAAAGTTGGTGAGTTCATAGGTTTAGTTAATTTGAAATGTTTAATGAACCACAAGATTTTCCCAAAAGTGATGACAATATAACAAATACAAAGTCATCCTAAAAGTATTTATTACAGTCTAAGCTCGTGACACCGAAGCATTAACAACACCGGTAGTATAATCATATAAATGTAGCCCAACTAGATGCCTAAACCCACGACATCCTATCTCAGACTCAAATGAAACTGTGCCCGCTTGTCCCCTTGTTGGACAAGACAGACAGGGACGTCAATCCCGATAGATCTATCCATAACATTCGCGCTTACACAAAGTAATTAACGGTTCACGATTCACGGTCCAAAGCAACTGGGTTTTTAGTGGGACTTAGACTAATATATAAATCAGTAAATGCACTTGTGTTCATACGTTAAAATCAAGCAATGTCTCACCCCAAAAAGCAGTAAAAATAGTTAAGCATGGGGCTATAAACTCACCTCGTGATTCAGCAAAAAGGACGAAGGTAAAGGTAGCTCGAGAGTACGGTTACGCTAGCCGCGACCTATTTAATTATAAGGATCGTGTTACGATATGAAAATTTATACTAGTAAAAAGACACGACACCCTAGTTGTGCTTGACAATACCTTTCGTTTACGGAAAGACACGATACATAAAAGTCGGTTATTAAACGATCGAGGTTTACGGGTTAAATTATACGTTTAAGTTACAAGTTTTCGTTTTGGGCTTTAAATAAACCCATACACCAACACTGGCCCAAACAAGCCCATTAGCCCCACCCCATGGCCCGGCCCAAGGGTTAATTAACCCGGCCCATGCCCAGGCGATACAAACAAGGAGAAAGGGAGTAAATACGTGTGTTTGTATTACACATAAACCAAAAACACTCAGTTTATCTCTCTCCCCTCTCTCGAAACGCTCCCACCGCCCCACTCTCTCTCTCTCTCTCTCTAAAAACTGGATCGGATCACCACCCTCCCATGGCTAAGCTTGTTTTCAGTTTAATACATCAATCATTTGTGATGGGTTGCGGTGATTAAGTCGCGTGGGATGTGGGGTTTCATCCCCACATCAAACCGATTCGGTTTTGATGGTGTTCTTCCCCAGGGTTAAAGTTATTCATCAATCAAAGATAAGTTGTTCATCCCTCTTTTATTTTAATAAAAATGATTAAATGATTTTTGTTTATAAAAGATTTGTGGTTTTAAATCACTTGTATAAATATGTTGTGAACATAATGGCTCTCGAATTTAATGATAAACAAATTAGGGTTTCAAAAATATTTGGGGGTTTTTCTAAATCTCATGTTTAAATACAATTAATTAACGTTTTCTTTTATAAAAACATGTTAATTTCAACATATAAACGATTTTATAAAAATTAGGGTTTCGGTCAAAATTGGGGGTTTATTCATACCTTGTTTCCAGTCAAATTAATTAATAGATTCGGGTTTGGATTGGGTTTAATTAGGGTTTTAATTAATAAAATCAAATTAGGGTTTATATAAATTGGGGGTTTTTACATTCGGTTGATTATTCAAAATTAAATGGCGTTTTTGGAATATATAAAGTATTAATTTCATAATTAAAAAGGTTTTCAGTTTTTAGGGTTTCGAATTGAAAAGGGGTTTTATACCCGCGGCATATTTGGGGGTTTTATGATGTTTTTGTAAAATGAAATGGTTAAGATCTTGGATTATGGTGACTTTGAATGATAAGGGTTTCGGCAGAAAAACAAGGACATTGGTTGTCTTGGTTTGGTTCTCGGTTTGGTCTCGGTTTGGGTCTCGGTTTGGGTCTCGGTTTGGGTCTCGGTTTGGGTCTCGGTTTGAGTCTCGGTTTGGTCTTGGTTTGGGTCTCGGTTTGGTCTCGGTTTGGGTTGGTTTGGGTCTCGGTTTGGTTGACAGAAATAATGGGGTCATGGTCATGATCTAGTAACAAATGCTATGGTTTATCTTTTCAGTTTTTAACTAAAATAGAACCGTGACAAAACTAACATATTCGTTTAATTTTCGCAGGTTTGGTCAATGACGAGCACAACTAAGATTTATTCAGAAAATGAAGAGATGATTTAAAAGACTCACAATTGGATGCTTAGGTTTCGGTTTGCAGGTGTGGACGAGAATAATGGATCGGCTTGACACTACACTTCACTTTCACCCAGGAATTGTGTTTGAAAACTTGTCCAGGAACTATTATTGTAATATTTAGACTGTGAATACTTTGTGTTATGTTTGGACATTTGATAAACTTTGGATTGTATTTAATCTTGTATTATTAGTTTAGGGTTAGACTCAAACTGAATTTGGTAAGCTTGTGATGTACCCATTTTGGGTAAACTTGGCATGTGTGCTGGATTGTAGTGCTTAGTGGATGAATAAACTATGGAATTAAGTTGTGACTGAAAATGGACACTTGCTAAACAAGCTTTTGAAATAAAGGTGAATAAGGGTTCATAATTTAAATGTTTGTACATGATGCACCAATATACTACTCGGCTCAGGTTTGTCGGGTGTTTAAGTCTTAGACTCGAAAACTGAATATACACGACTCGATAACAACTCGATACACGATCCAAATCAAAGACAAATATGCGTGACCTCAAGGGATTCAGTAAGTACTTCAAATAGACATACGGCAAAACATAATACGTTTAACAACTTCGTGTATTACATTCATAATTTAATAGACGCGAAAACTCGAGATGTTACATACGCTCTCCCTAAAAAGGGCTTTGTCCGCAAAGCAAAGTAAATAACACATTCATGTCGACAACTCATCGGTAAATAATTAAAGTACTCCTACTATATGAAGAATTTAAGATGGAAATTTGACGGATGTCACAATTAAACATAATGCATGTGTGATTTAGGATTTAGGTTTTTATGAATATTTGATGTTCTTAGTGGTATAGGCTGACTAGGGTGTTTAGGAATGATCATAAGTGGTTAGAATTAGTCTAGGTGATGTTAGAATGGATTGGAAACAAGTGTTGGATTGATTTTGAGAAAGGAAATTTTAGGCAGATTGTTTAGGCATGTTTTCGTGGGTTTAATTTTGTAAACAGGTCATGAGGTTAGGATATAGTTGTAGAGCATTGTCTTAGCTTTTATTTGGTATAAGAAAGAACTTACGACTCCTAACGAGTCAAAAGTTATGCTATTTTGAAAGTTCGTGTACCGGGAGATGAGAATCAACATAATCCGAAATTATGTTTGGTTTTAGGACAAATCTCGGGGACCATAGGTAGAGTATTATAAAATGATTGAAAGTTGTTCTTTGGTTCCAAACCTGCATTTTTGAGTCTATTTTTAGACTTAAGGGTCAAAGTAGCTAATGGTGTCTTTTAAATGAGTCAAACAAGTCCTACATGGTAAAAGTGCAAAATCAGTCCGAAAAGTTTACGTTTAGTAATGTAGTGTGTAATGGGTCTTAAAAGTAAAAAATTTTTATGGGATTTAAAATGGGTTTCCTAGAGGTTATAAGGGATTTTTACAAATTTTCTTGTAATTTATATAGATGCTTAAGTGATAGAAAACAGCCCGTACTTTTAGTAAGTACCGGTAAAGTTATAAAATGAGAAAACATTTCTAATTACATAGATAGATGGTATGAGTTTAGTAATGAGCACATGTATGAATTTTAGCGTGAGTTTTTATAAATATTAAGTGTTTTTATATACGGGTGTTTAGTACAATAATGTACACGGAGTATTGACTCGGTTTTCGTACTTTGATTTTTAGGTCACGTGTTAGATTTTCCGGGGCAACCAAATCGTCGGTGATATTTACGTTACGTTTTCGCTAGCCCACTACTACTACTACGCAAAGTGAGTTTATAGCCTCGCTTCTTACACTTTTAAATGTTTTTACCCGCGAGGGGGGATGCATGTTATATTTAAATGAAATGAACATAAGTCATGAATGATTGTTGGACCCGAAAGTTGCCTAAATTGTGTTGAGTACCTAGTTGCATAAGACCTTATATTCATGAACTAATAACTATTGTTTAATCCTTGTGTGGATTGAAAATATCCGCTTATACAATTGATAGTACTATGGGGTTGACGACCCTATCCGAGACGAGAGCTAGTACATTGAGTACCCTCTGCGGACGGATAACTTGTGATAAGAATTAAGGTATAATTGCAACTAATGCCTTTAGAAGGGGCACTGGTTTCATCTTAATCATGCCGGTAAATGTACGCGGGTGATTGAGTTAACGGATTAGTGTCATGAGCTTAAACACAATTATAATAACCTTGAATGATAGATTGTTTGATCGACAATTCTATAAATGACCGTGATTGATTTTATATACTTATGTTCATAATGAGACTGTAAAACCTATAAATTTCGCTCAAAATTATTTGTTGACCTCTTTAAGCATTTGTTCTAGGTAATCGATGAGATGGTAGCAAAGAGCATGTGAGGATGGAAGTTGTTGTGGCTTGGCGGTCTACTTTGTCTTTCCTCCTTTTTTATAACTTAAAACTTTTTTATATTATGTTATGTGAACTAGTAATGTACTTTTGGGTTGAGATTCAGTGGGGACCTAAACGCAACACTGTTTTGTATTATCTTTGGGGTTTGGGAAGCGGTAGACAATGTTGTTTTAACAATGTTTAATTAATGTTTAAATTCCTACGTCTCTTTGAGTCGTTCAAAATAGCTTGTGTGTGATGATAACTGCCTAGCATCCAAATGTTGTAGTTCCGCTGCGCATAGCATTTGGTGGGGGTGTTAGAGAGAGTCTTTAGGATACTATAATCCCAAGGTGGGATAGTACTTAATGTACCTAAAGATCCTCTTCACTACATAAAAGTGACACTCCTTAGAAGTCACTTGATGTCGTGCACATGCACAAACAACAAACTGATGTCAGGTCTAGAAGCTATGAGATATATCAATGAACCAATCATTGACCTATCATGCCTGGAATCCACATGTTTCCCTTCTCTAAGATTACCCCAAGGATTTTCTCTACCCATGGGTGTGTTAGCCCTCTTTTCATTTGTTGAAAACCCAAACTTCTTTAAAATTTCAGCCACATATTTATCTTAAAAAATGAAAATTCCATCCTTTATTTGTTGTAATTGAAGCCCAATGAAAAAGTTCATCTCTCCCATTACACTCATTTGAAATTTATCTGTCATCACCTTGGAAAACTCATTACTCATCTCTGGATTAGAAGATCCAAAGATGATATTATCAACATAGACCTGAACAAGGAGAAAATCCTTCCCTTTATGCTTAGTAAAAAGTGTCTGGTCTATACTCCCTCTTTTGAATCCATTGCCCACAAGGTATGTGGACAAAGTACCATACCATGCTATAGGGGCTTGATGAAGGTCATACATAGCCTTTTTCACTTTGTATACTTTACTTGGATGCTTTGAATCTTATAACCAGGAGATTTTATGAAATATACTTCCTCTTGAATAATACCATACAAGACGACACTCTTCACGTCCATTTGATACACTATGAATCCCATGCAAGAAGCATAGGCAAGGAAAATCCTTATTGCTTCAATCTTGGAAACATGTGCAAAAACCACTTCATAATCAATTCATTCTTCTTGTTTATAACCTTGAGCAACCAGTCTTGCCTTGTTTCTGATCATAATACCTCTTTCATCTTTCTTATTTTTGAGAAACCAATGTGCTCAAATAGGCCTGACATGTTTGGGACAATCCACAAGCTCCCAAACATCTTGAATAGCAAACTGGTGAAACTCATCCTACATTGCTTCAACCCAACTTTCATCTTTAAGAGCATCAAATATCTTCCTAGGTTATGTTTGTGATAGAAAACAAGCAAACAAACACTCTTGAATCCATTCATTGTCATCTTTCTTGTGAATATTGGCAATGAAACCACCTTGTCTTTTCTTTTGACCTCTGGTGTGTCTTGGAGTATGAAGTGAACCAATTATTTGGGTAGATGGATGATTTTTAGTCACATATAAGGTTGATCCTCCCCCAGACAAATTATTAACTTGAATAGTAGACTTCAAGTTGCCAATATCATCTTATTCTTGTGTTTCATACCCACTATCATCATTTAGAACATTGTCAGTGGATGGATTGAAGCCACTGACACCATCATTGGGTATGGATTCAATAACAAATTCGGGAATGGATTCATCAATAGATAGAGGAGAGTTGACAGTAGGTAGATTCTTGACACTGACACCATTGTCAGTGGGTAGAGTTGTGTTGTCAGCGGCTATAAAGCCATTGTTATCTTTGACTTCATCACCCTTTGGCTTTTCTTGTTCCTTTCTATCCTCTTTTTTCTCAGCGACAGATGCCTTCACACATTCTTCACTCCAAATAGGCACATCCAAAACCATGAATGATGAGATGTGCTCAGTTTTTTGTGATCCTACACCTTCCTTAGCTTGTATACATGCATTGTTAGTAATTGGAGCTTCCAAATCTGCATGATTAGTCACATGCATATAATTAATAGATATTGTTAATGGTTCTAAATTAAACAACCAATTTAGACCAGATTCAGGATCACTGGGCTTATTCTCCAAGAAGTCAACATGAATGTTCTATGTGATAAGGTTTGTCTCCTTGTTATAAACCCTACTTTGCTGTTCATAGAGTATCTCACAAAGTATCCCTCATCTGCTTTTGCATTAATCTTTCCTAGGTTGTCACTAGTGTTCATAATCAAAACATGACAACCAAATGGTCTAAAGAAGTCTATTATAGGCTTCCTATTCCAAAATAGCTCATAAGGGGTTTTGTTGTGGGATTTGTTGATTAGTGCTCTATTCTGAACATAGCAGGCTGTACTTACAACCTCGGACCAAAAAGCAATGGGTAACTTAGCATTTGCTAACATGGTTATAGCTGCTTCAATTAAGGTTCTATTTCTTCTCTCACCTACACTATTTTGCTGTGGAGTTCTAGCTGTGCTAAACTCCCTAGTAGTTTATTTCTTGACACATAAGACATCTAAAACCTTATTTCTAAACTCACCACCATTATCACTTCTAATGATATTCACCTCATTCCTAGATTTCTTTTCTATTTGGGTGATAAAGTTAACTAACGTTTGAGCAGTTTCACTTTTCTCACCTAAAAGAAATTCAAAGTAAACCTAGATTGATCATCAGTGATTACAAAGCAATACCACTTATGACTAATGGTAGCCAGTGATGTAGGTCCAAATTAGTCCATATGAAGCAAATTGAGGGGTTTAGAACTAGATTGAACATGTTTAGACTTGAAAGATGTCTTATGTTGCTTGCCTTTCAAGCATGCAACACAAGTATGATCATTTTAAAATGTCTTAGAGGGTAATCATTTGACAAGATTATGCCTAACAAGCCTATTCATGTTCTTAAAATTTAAGTGCCCTAGCCTTCTATGCCACAAATTACTCTCATCCACTGAAGCCTTAACATACAACATGTTTCATTATTTTGTGTTTTAATGCCATTAAGATTAACAACATACATGTCCTTTTGTCTAGGCATTTGATATTCAATAAACTTTTTCAGTAGGTATCACAAAGTCTTTGCTTAAAAATAAGCATTCAATGTCAATAAAAAGAACTTTGTTTTTGTTGGAACAAACTTATGACATACTAAACATATTGTACTTAAGTTCTTTTACCATGAAAATTCCTCAAACTTCAAAGAATTGGTGACAATGGTACCTTTACCAGATATAATGCCTTTGCTACTTCCAAAGTACACAGTGTCACCATTGCTGATAGGAGTAAAGATAGATAAGTATTCCTCTTTCTTGGTCATGTGCCTTGAGCTTGTAGGATACCCTGCACATAAAGAAAGCAAGTTAGTTTCCTTTTGAGATCCAAGTGTTATCACTTAGATTCGTCTAGTTGTCCAACTAGACTAACTTTGTTCCTCGTAAGAAAGACTTGATCATCCATTTGTGCCCTAAACACCCAATTAGATCCAATGGGTTTACTGTGACCTTATCAAGATATTTAAATATGTTGCAAGTCATTGAAACACCATCAAAAGTAGAGTTTTGTTCTTGTTTAGGCTTCCAAGTTAAATGAGATGATGCCGTAAACCCTTGTCCCTTATTATCCAAGTATCTGTTGGCATATGGTCTAACAAAAGGCCTGTCAGCAGTTAGCTTAGGCATAGTGCTACCAAATCTAGGGTTGTCAATGTGTAGCTTTGCCTTGACAAAGGGTAGAGTTGCCATGTCAGTAGATAAACTAGGGTTTGCACCAGGAACTCACTGTCTGTTAGACTAAGTCATGGTATTTTGAAAGGGTCTTTGACCATATCTATTAGATGCTTTGGTAAAGTAAGGCGCATGTTTAGCCGTTTGTGGCCTTGATTGGGCAAATTGTCGATGGTCAGCTGTGGGTGCACTCTTGTCAGTGGATAGATTGTATCCACTGTGACAGTTATATGCTAAATGATTAAAGCTCCCACATGTGTAACAAGCCTTTTTATACACAAACCTATGTCTAAACTGATTATACCAATCTCATTCACACTTCCTTGACTTATAGGTGATATAGGTTTTCTACACAACTATGCATATTTAACACTATATTTGCTTTTAGTAGGGGAACCAAGGTCAACAGGCTTACCATTAACAGGGTTGGTCACAACTATAGACTTAGTCTCACTGAATTCATCATGCAAAAGGCCTGTTTTGATAAAAAGAAGGGATTTGCAGCTTTCCATTGTTTTTCGTCAGTTCTCTTTCTCTAAAACTCCTTGATTTCCATAGGGTCAACCAAGGAAGATTCAGAGGAGAAAGGCTTCTCTTGGAACTCAGGTATATTAGTCCATGACAAGTCTTTTCCCTTAGAAACCCTATAAAAATCACCAGGAGGAGGTGGAACAACAACATGCTCCTTATTGTCATCCTTATCCCCAACATGTATTTAGGGTTTCTTTGCCCACTTACACACTTTTCTAAGGTTTGACTAGCATTTTCAAACTTTTCAATTTAAAAACCCATGTCTTCCTTAGACTTAATAGCCTCTTATAGTTTAAGTTTTAATTTTGCTTTATACTCAATTAAACTAGCTTTCACCTCATTACACGTCTTAAATCTCTGTCTAGGATTTTAATTTTATCCTTAAGCTCAACTTCCATTTTCCTATAGTCAGCAACACAACCATCAGATTGTGCAAGACCCTTTTTATAGTTTCTTATATTAGCCTCAACATCTGATAGTTTTTCACTTAAGGATTGAACATTAGCTTTAAGTTTTTTAGTGTTTTGCCTACAACCTTACTACATAAAGCATCATTATATACCTCATTGCTAGATGAATAAGATGAAGAAGATCTCGTCATGAGAGAAAATTAAACATGCTCATCTTCCTTAGCTATCAAAGCTTGATTATGTTAAGTCTTATTCTATATAACTCAAATCCCATCCTACTCTATCGATGTTCTGCATGGATATCATAGCTTTTGAATCAGCATCCTCCACTTTGATGGTCCTTCTTGTATCTTTTCCTCCATCATTCCTAAGTGGTGATCTGCATTCCCTTGCAAAGTGTCCCATTCTATGGCAATTGTAGCATTCAACCTTAGATTTGTCAAAACCAACAGATTCAGATATACTGAATGTAAGCTTCTTGCCAAACTTCTTGTAGAATCTGTTGGCTCTTATGCTACTAAGTGACATATTCCACTTGATGTCTATCTCTTCAAGATTAGTATCACTAATTTGCTCAAGGTCCTCATACATAACTTGAGACCCATGAGACAAAGCAGCAACATATGCACAAACGGTATCCAAATCAAATCCAGCAGGTCTGTCGCTTGAAGATGGTGTGAAGGAAGTGACGTTAGATACATTGCTCTTGCCGCTGTCATGGGATACAGACCCACTGTCAAAGGGTTTTTACCCACTGTTAGAAACAAAATCCATGTGTCCAGAGTTTGAAGTAGATGCACTTCCACTCCTTTGCAAGACTTAAGGTTCTATAGTCTTCAATTGATAATAGATGTCATCAAGGTTAGTGTTATTATGACTGTTTGTGCACAACAAAGAATTAGCTTGTACATACCAAGCTTCACCAAGATTGCTTTAAAACGCAAAGTTGATATCTTCATCATCAACTTTCAATCCCATGAAGTCCAATTTGCTAGTAAGATCCTCTAAACGACTTCTGACATCACTGAGCTTTTAATTGGGAAGGGCTTTAAAAGTATTAAACTCTTTTACAAGTTTCTTCCTCGTTTCCTTGATAGTAGCTTCGTTACCACCAAAGGTCATCTTAATAGATTCCCATAGCTCTTTAGCAGTCTCATACTTCCTGAACTTAAACTGATCCTTTTGACCAAGAGCCAATTGAAGACAGCTAAGTGCCTTCATGTCATTCTTTCTTGCAGCAATCTCATCAGCAGAAGTAGCTTTTCCATCTTGTGCATTCGAGGTTTCAGCCTATGGTTCACCATCACCTTTACTCTTTTTATTTCTCAGTGCTTCAGCCTCCCTTTTCTTCTCTTCAAGATTGCAGGTGTTTCCAAATTCGATGATTTCCCAAAGGATGTAGTGATCAACTTGGGGATATTGCTTAATTCTGAATTCCCACAATTCAAAGTTTCCAGGGTCAAGATTTGGAAGTTTGATGTTGCTAGTGGGATGAGTAGGGTTTGGTGAATTTTCAACTTGGTTCGACATGGTTAAGGGTTGTAGTTTTTGTGATTAGGGTTTAGTTCTTTTGATCAAAGTTGCTCAACAAGCTCTGATACCACTTGTTGATCCCAAACTTAGATCGATTAGCTTTTGTATTATCGAGATAAATCAAGTATAATACGTAGAGAAACTTTGTGTAATCTGACAATCTAAGTGTTATGCGGAATCTAACACTTAGAACAAATAACAAAGTAACAAACACGTATACCAAACTCTCAATCGATTAAAGAGAATATCAGTGAACAATGTATGAAAGTCGTACTTAACATCTATCCCTAAGGTCTCCTTTATACACCAAGGAGCCTTAAACAGTAAGCTAAAAATCAACTATAATAGGAAGTTATACAAAGATAAACATAGATAATACTCTTATTCGAACATATCTTCCTAAATAAACAAAACGTGTTGATCCATGCAACACATCCAATCCCACAATGGGTGGGAATTTTTTATTTAGCGGCTATACTTCAACGGCTACACAACGCGTGTCAATGGCTAGAATACTTAGTGTCAGTGGATAGAAATCACTTGTTAGCGTCTAAGGACTTGGGTCATTTTATTCCCAACAATAATACTGTATGTTCAGATTAGAGGTGGCAAATCTTGTCCATTTTGATAAATATGAACACTTTTTGCTCTTTTCAAAAAAAGATGTGACACTTTTTGCCAATTCATTATTATTAATAGGCTGAACGGGCGCACATGTAAGACACTAAATGGAGCTTAATGGGCACCCATGTAAAATACTAATTAGGCTACCCGGCGAATCTTTTATATCTAATATTTTATCTCGACTTTCAAACAAGTATTATTATTTTTCATTTATACGTTTTTATATTTTTTTTCTAGTTTTAGCTTGCGCTCGTTTAGCCCGCACCCATTTAGCTCGTTGCCCGCCGCCCGCCACCTCTAGTGCAGATCAATGAATGACATTTTTTTAGAACGACAAATGTTAGTGGTTAGTGGGTGAAGTCGTGCAACGACATTCAAGTGGCATAATGTTTTCTTTGAACCATCGCCTAGTTATGTTAAACTCATTATCCGCTTCACCTGAGAGGCTCTTGTCTCAAGACCTCTAAAAAGGTTTTAAATGATGTAAAAAATCCGTGTCATAGATTTTTTACTAATGTCATATTATTTTTTCCACCACTTAAAACTACCATAAAAAGTAAAATTGTGAATTTTATAATTTATAAAAGGTAGAAAACATAAAATAACCGTATATTCGGTGAATAATAAATTTGATACTGCGTTGTTTTAAACATATGAAACCCGAGGGGCCTAAAAGCAATATCTTCAGCCCGATTCATGATCTAATGGCTATAAATAAAACATCAAAAACTAGGGTTTCTTTCACTTGTATCGCACACTCAGCCGAACATCTCAAAGGCAGCCATCCGATCTCTCATACTAAGGTTTTTATTCACTCTTTTTAATCACTTTTCAATCGTTAATCGAACAGATCTGTATGTTAATTCTTAGTAAGATGTTTTATTTAAGGTTTATTTAGTTCTAATAATGTTCGAATATTCAATGTTTGTATTAATCTAGTTAACTTATGATGATTTTAATTAATTTATGTTAAACGTTAATTTGTGTGAAATTAATTTAATTTAACAGACATGTTTGGAGTTGTTTTAGCTACATATAAGATTTACTAATCGGATCGTTATATGAATTAATTTGTACGAGTTTGTGATGATTAGTGGGCATGACATCAGCTTGTAGATGAGTAGATGGAAGATGGTTTAGGAGTGTTTGTTTTAGCTTTTGTAAGGGGCTTATTAGCTTATGCTTGTTTTGTGTTTGTTTTAGCTTATGTGAGTGTGTTTCTTACGCTTAAAGCTAATCCAAACGCTTAGTTTATTTAGCTTATTCAATATAAGCCATAAGCTATATAGATTTTGGATGATTAGAGGCGATAACTACATGTTAATTGTTTAGATGGATTGAATTATATGTCAAAGTTTGCGACTTGTTATGGTGTCTTGTATGCGGTAAGAAGGATGATTATTAGGAGATCGAATTTGTTTTAAGCAAACCTTTTTCATCCCAATTCATCGTGTGTGAGTTTCTTGTGTTTACATCTGTTTCTTACCCATATTAGTTGCTCAGATTTTTAACCGAATGAAAGATTCATTAATTACATCGTGACTAGTATTCTACTTGACTTGTAGGTGATGGAAACATTGTTTGGTGCTGGTTTTAGCTTTCTTACCAGGGCTTATTAGCTTATGTATATGTATATTAGATAAGCTTGTTTGTATTTGATTTGGCTTATGAGTTTATGTTAGTGTGATTTGTGGCTTAAATTAAGCATAAACTAATCCAAGCTTATCATAACGTAGTTTTAACACTTTTGGCGTGCGTTTATTAGCTTACTATCCAAAGTCTGGCTTAAGCCTACTATCCTGTGTTCTTATCTTTTTTCTTACTCAGCCGATTAGTCAAAAAGATAAGATTATACTGTAAATTTGTTAGCTTTCATAGTTTATCTGAATCACTCAGATTAGTAGTTATTAAAATTTTATAAATTTCATTGCTTGCGTTAGGGGTGTTCAAAAAAACCGAGAAACCGACGAACCGAGCCGAACCGCTCAATCCGAAACCGAAAAAATCCGAAACCGAAAAAACCGGAACCGAAAAAAACCGAAACCGAAAAAACCCGCTTATAACGGTTCGGTTACGGTTTTCAGTTTTAGATATCCGTGGTTAACCGAACCGAACCGCACATATTATACATGAAATTTTATAACTAAATATTCAAATTATAGTACATGTATTAATTGTATTAGTACCCTCTTTTATTATACATGAAATTTTTTAACTAAATATTCAAATTATAGTACATGTATAAAACATGTATGTGTAAATTTAATTAATGTGATCGTAGTTTAAAATATCGAATAAATATTTTTTAGTTAATATGTTATTTATGAATATTCTAATGCATTTTTTTGTAACGAAATAATTTTTATATGATTTTTATCTATTTAATGTCGTTGAATTATACGAAAACGATATTTTATGTTCTAAATCATGTTATTGTTTATAAACTAAAACTTTATGAAACTTATATAATGGTTAACCGTGACCCGAACCGTGGGTAACCGCTCATTTCGGGTAACCGTATGTCCGGTTAACCGCTTTGTACGGTTCGGTTACGGATAGTAAATTTAACTAACCGAACCGCGATGGATAGTCAAAATCGTCTAACTACCCGAACCGAACCGACCCGTGAACACCCCTAGCTTGCGTACATGTATTTATGGTACTATATTTTGTTCTGAGTCTGGGTGGTGCCGTTTATAGACTCTCTATATAGCCTTTCATGTATTTATGGTACTATATTTTGTTCTCTAGGAATTTATTAACTAGAAATGGCACCTACATTCTATGTTGGTTCGGAAGCTGGTCTCAAGAAGCTCGATGAGTACCTTTTGTCTCGCAGTTACATCACAGGTTACCAGGCCTCAAAGGATGATTTGGCTGTTCATGCTGCTTTCTCAAAAGCTCCATCAGCTGAATATGTGAATGTTTCTCGTTGGTTTAACCACATCGAGGCTCTTCTCAGAATCTCGTAAGTTCTAATACTTTTCTGATCTAGTCTGCAATCGCATGTGTGAAGTGGATTAATAGTTTCTAGTATTATTGTTGAAAGTTTCTGAATGGCTACTTTTTATGCAGTGGTGTTTCTGCTGAAGGAAGCGGAGTTGTTGTTGAGGCTATTGCAACCCCCCCTGCTGCTGAGACAAAGGTTAGCCCGGTGTATATTTTATAGTCTTATAGCTGTCATTTTTGCGCTTTGTTCTCTAACAAAGTTCCAAATTGATTATCTTCTTCAGGCTCCAGAAGAAGAGGATGACGATAGTGATGTTGATCTTTTTGGTGAAGAGACCGAAGAGGAGAAGAAGGCTGCTGAAGAGCGTGCAGCTGCAGCCAAGGCATCTGGAAAGAAGAAGGAATGTGAGTTGATCTCAATTATAGCAACCTATAAAACTATACCAATCTGCAAGTTTTGTTTTGTTTGCTGGCATGACTTATATTTGCTTTTCTGTTTGTTGTTTTGTTATCAGCTGGCAAATCCTCAGTTCTTATGGATGTTAAGCCATGGGATGATGAGACTGACATGGTAAAGCTTGAAGAGGCTGTCCGAAGTGTCCATATGGAGGGTTTGTTGTGGGGTGCATGTACGTTTTCTTTTTCTTTTTAACAAATCATTATGCTGTGATCCTAATTAGCTCAAAGGGTTTATATTAATATATTATTTTCATGATCGCAGCAAAGTTGGTACCAGTAGGGTATGGTATCAAGAAGCTCCAGATCATGTTGACCATTGTTGATGATTTGGTGTCCGTTGACACTCTCATCGAGGAGTATCTTCAAGAGGAGCCAATCAACGAGTATGTCCAGAGTTGTGACATTGTTGCCTTCAACAAGATCTGTAAGTTCTCTTAGCTTTTGATAATAATCTTGTTAACATCTGTGATTGACTTTGTGGTATTACTTGTACTAATCCTGGTCATATATTGTTTGTGTTTGCAGAGATCATCAAGTTATGCTGCTCCTACGACAGTGCAGACTGCTTTTCATGGTTTACGTTTTGTCATAGTAGGTCATTAATGTCTTGTTCCGGTTTTGACTATCGCCTTGTGGCTTGATGTTTGTTTAGTGGCTGGATTTATATCAGTACAACATTTTGTTTTTACATGTGGTCTTCTATCTATGTTTGGTTGAATCATTTGGAAAACCCAATATCTGAATGATCTCGGTGGTAATAAAATCGAGTTGATGACTAATCTCACAACTAGACCCTTAAGCATCTGTAGATGCAACGTTATCAAAAGTTGATACTTAAAAGAAAACTGAAGCAAGATGAAATAGCTTCTCTGCTATGTGTGAAAAGCTTCAATATAAATTAGGAAGATGCAAGGTGTAGTTAGTAATCGTACAGGCTTACTATTTATCAAGGTTGCAAAAATCGTTAGGTACTATATATAAATTTCTAAAATTTTGATACTATATGCTCAATTTGACCGATTTAGATTCGATTTGATCAATTTATGCTCGATTTGGCTCTTTTATCCGATAAATCGGTTTGTTGACGGATTTATATCCGATAATATGGTATTTTGATCGATTTTTATCCTATAAATCGTAATGTTGATCAACTTTTGATCAAAACGATTAATAAAGACGACTAGTGAAAATCAAGGCGGTTAATGAGCGTCTAGCGTTTAGACAACAATTTTTGCAAGTTTGCAACACAGCCTTTTATAATGTACCAGAGATCAAATTCTGGTAACCAGATTAGCCATGGGGGGTTCTGGTATAATACCGTTACCCGGTTGGATACAAAGAGAACGTTTTTCAATATAGTATTGTTACCCGGTAGGGGTTCTGGTATAGTACATTACCTGGTTGGGTTTCTGGTCATATTAAATGTTTTTTCTCGGATTTGACCCATAAAGGTTATTTGACAACAGCCATTTCTCGGCACAAAAACTGGTATATTTGAATGCTCCGCAGCAAAGCACGAAACCTAATTCTTTGTTTTAAACGTCAAATTATACAAATACAAATACAACATAAACAGAAACGCGTAAAGCATCACAAATATTCAGTAGAGCTCGAAAAGACCGCCTTCCAACTCTTGGTTGAATTGATCCACTCTGTTTTTATTTTTTCACAACAAAAATATCACTCTGTTTTTATTTTTCCAGAAGATTAGTTGACTTTGGAGCAAACTTTCCTTATTTCACCTTGAGAACCAGTAAGGACACCAATCCTGCCCATTTTGACCATAGACACACCAAAGTCCTTGAAGAATGTGGAACCATAGCTGGTAGCCTGAAGCATATAAGCTTTAGTTTCAGGATCATCAAGTAACGCTGCATCTGTTTGAAGAAGTCCCCTCCTCTTATTCACTTCTCTGAAGTACGAGTCATCGAATGTCTTAAAACTTCCTGGATCTAGCTCAGCTATTGTGGTTTGGTCATTTGGTTTGCACGCCAACTTCAATCTTGCAATGTAGTTTTGGTCCATGGTTGGGTCGGTATCACCTATCCCCGTGAAGTTGTATAGCCGGTATCCAAATGAATAGCAATGTGACATGCCTAGGGTGTGTGCTCCTACAAATGATCAAGAGTTTTTATATTAACATACTATGATTACTATCCAATCATTTATAAGAAACAAAAAATGATCACGCACACCTGATAGAACAACAAGGTCTTTTACATTTAATCCCCTTAATGCAAAAGACTGCTTTAATTCAGTGACGTTAAGAAAAGCCGGAGGCATCCCTGATACCATGTTTGTCGGATCCCCAATTAGGGAGATTTTTCCATCTCTTCGCCCAGTCTCGACTTCCCAAAATGGTCCCTTAGTCTTTGCGAATAAGAAAAATAATTAGATAGATATTCAGCTATTATTGGCAATAAAAAAAATGAAAAATAATTGATTGAAAAATTAAGCTTGTATTATCTTTTTGTGCAGAGAAGATTAAGGAGAAAAATATACCAACACTGTGACATCTCTCGCAGCTAGTGCTGAAATGTCAGCACACGAGACAACACCCGGGCATGCCTTTTCTAATTCAGTCTTTACTCTAGCGATGATGTTGAACCCTCTAAGGCTTAGATTTGGTTCTGCAAATTTCTCTGATTGATTAGTTGGAGAATCCAATAGAACTGAGCCATCGCAACCCTATAATACAAAAAAAGTTTATAAACTTATTTAAGTTGTATGTAATTCATGAATTTCTAAAATAACGAAAGGTTATGAGTTCATATTGCAAACCCTAATGAAGCAATCGTGGAAGTGCAATCTTAGCAAGGGGCCAGATAGAGACGGCGCAACAGCCATAACATCCATCATGACCTTAAAAACGATCTTCTCGGCATGAGGACATGCTTTCTTGTAAAACCCTATTCTCAGCCCGTGGCCGTCTGCATGCGAAGGAATAATTGCAAGAACCACCATCTGAAGCATTAAGATCATCCCGAATAAGCTTTTAGAAGCCATTTTAGAGTTGAAAAGGTTTAGGAGATTAAACTTAATCGTGGGATATTTGAAATGTCAATCTGTTAGGGCTCAATTTATAGTACGTACTACGTAGTAATTTAGACAAACATTTGAACAAAGCCAAGATACTGCTGCCACCACTTGCTATTTTTTTTATATAATTTTTTTTATAATAATTGTTTGATGAGTTAACTAGTGTGTAAAGAATGGCAAGTATCATGAACTCTCAGATAAAAATGATAGAATTGACTAAATCGAATTTATGTATCTATGGTATTGACTTTTTTATGTTTGTATATTCGTTTAAACAAGCATTAGCATGTAGCTATAGCTAGTGATACTACTGTAAATGTAATAAGCAAGGTTTTAAAAGGCTCGCAAATGTCTCGTAAAGACCGGCTTTGTAAAGGTGTGAGGCTTGACCTCTACGCCACACAATAAACTAAAGCTCGAGCTTAAGCCTTGAAGTGAAACGATAAGTGAAAACACGTGATAAGTCGCGATAAAACGAGATCCTTGGAAGTTTTTTAAATATAATTTCGATAAATATCATATTTTTTTTATATAAAAATGGAAAACATTACATTCAAAAATAATTTGTAACTTTATTCCTTATGTATTATACTTTTTATGACCTCGATATATTTATAATATAATATACATGTATAAATTTATATATTTTTTAATATTTTATAACGCTTTAATTCACGCTTTAAAAACGCAATAACTCGTCATAGTCTGTAAAAACGTAAGGCTTAGCTATACCGCCACACTAACGACTCACAAAACTTTGGTAACAAGGATACCACACCAATTGCAAGCAGTGACATGCATGCTCCAGCAGGTTCTAAAAGTCAAACATGCATATTATTGGAGATTCCTTTCATTACAACAGATACATTCCGTTCACATTTTAAATAGGCCGTCTCTAAATTTAGAAAAACTTGCATATTGAACCTTTTCAAAAAGGACTTTCCATAAAAAAAATATATGTGTATATTAGAGGTGGCAAATGTTGGTTTGGTTGGGTTTGAGTCATGAGTTAAATAGGTTGTACGTCAAATGTGTTATGGGTCAAATGGGTCATCATTTAATAATGGGTGTAACAGGTTATCGGTCAAATGGTTTAGGTCGGGTCAACCTACTAACTTACAATATTTTCCAATCTTTTAACATGTTCAAACGTTTTTATCTGTATTCGTTCGATTTTTACGTTTCGGTCAGTTGTTTTAATTTTTCCATCGATTTTTACGTTTTTATCAGTATTTTTACGTTTTCGTCAGTAAAATTTACGTTTTCGTCAGTAAATTTACGTTTTCGACAGAAAATTTACGTTTTCGTCTGTAAATTTACGTTTTAGTCAGGAAATTTATGTTTTCGTCAGAAAATTTACGTTTTCGTCAGAAAATTTACATTTTCGTCTTAAATTTACGTTTTCGTCAGAAAATTTACGATTTCGTCAGTAAATAAACGTTTTTGTCAGTAAATTTATGTTTTCGTCAGAAAATTTACTTTTTCGTCAGAAAATTTAAGTTTTCGTCTGTAAATTTACGTTTTCGTAAGTAAATTCACGTTTTCGTCAGTAAATTTACGTTTTCGTCTCTATATATTAACATTTTCGTCTGAAAATTTACATTTTCGTCAGTAAATTTACGTTTTCGTCAGAAAGTTTACGTTTTCGTTAGAAAATTTACGTTTTCTGCAGTAAATTTATTTTTTCGTCTGTAAATTTACGTTTTCGTCAGTAAATTTACGTTTTCGATAGAAAATTTACGTTTTCGTCAGTAAATTTACGTTTTCGTCAGAAAATTTACGAGTTCGTCATAAAATTTACGTTTTAGTAAGTAAATTTACGTTTTCGTCAGAAAATTTACGTTTTCGTCTGTAAATTTACGTTTTCGTCTGTAAATTTACGTTTCCGTAAGTAAATTTACGTTTTTGTCAGAAAATTTACGTTTTCGTCAGTAAATTTCTTTTTTTTATCTGTATTACGTTTTCGTAAGTCAATTTACGTTTTCGTCTTTAAATTTATATTTTCGTCAGTAAATTTACGTTTCCGTTAGAAAATTTACGTTTTCGTCAGTAAATTTACGTTTTCGTTAGAAAATTTACGTTTTCGGCAATAAATTTACTTTTTCGTCTGTAAATTTACGTTTTCTTCAGTAAACTTACGTTTTCGATAAAAAACATACGTTTTCGTCTGAAAATTTACGTTTTCGTCAGTAAATTTACGTTTTCGTCAGAAAATTTATGTTTTCGTCAGAAAATTTACGTTTTCGTAAGTAAATTTACGTTTTCGTAAGAAAATTTAAGTTTTCGTCTTTAAATTTACGTTTTCGTCAGTAAGTTTACGTTTTTGTCAGAAAATTTACGTTTTCGTCAATAAATTAAGTTTTCGTCTGTAAATTTACGTTTCCGTCAGTAAATATACGTTTTTGTCAGAAAATTTACGTTTTCGTCTGTAAATATCTGTTTTCTTCAGTAAATTTATGTTTTTATCTGTAAATTTACGTTTTGGTAAGTAAATTTACGTTTTCTTCTTTAAATTTATGTTTTCGTCAGTAAATTTACGTTTTCGTCAGTAAATTTACGTTTTCGTTAGAAACTTTACGTTTTTGTTAGAAACTTTACGTTTTCGTCAGTAAGTTTACGTTTTCGTCCGTAAATTTACATTTAGTCAGAAAATTTACGTTTTGGTCTGTAAATTTACGTTTTCGTCGGAAAATTAATGTTTTTGTATGATAATTTACGTTTTCGGCAGAAAATTTACGTTTTTTTTCAGAAAATTTACGCTTTCGTCATAAAATTTACGTTTTCGTAAGAAAATTTACGTTTTCGGCAGAAAATGAGGTTTTCGTCAGTAAATTTACGTTTTATACTGTAACGAAAACGTAATTAATTTTTATGACGAGAACGTAAATTTACTAACGAAAAAGTAAATTTACTGACGAAAACAAAAATTTACGGATGAAAAATAAAAATAATGACGAAAATGTAAATTTACATACGAAAGCGGTAACATACTGCCGACAACATAAATATACTGATGAAAACGAAAATTTACTGACGAAAACGTAATTTTTTTGACGAAAACATAAATTTTCTGACGAAAACATAAATTTTCTGATAAAAACGTAAATTTACTGTAAAAACGTAAATTTATTGACGAAAACGTAAATTTACTGTGGAAAACTTAAAATTACTGTCGAAAATGTAAATATACTGACGAAAACATAAATTTACAGACGAAAACATAAATTTTCTGACAAAAACGTAAATTTTTTACGAAAACATATTTTTCTGACGGAAATGTAATTTTTCTGACGAAAACGTAAATTTACCGACGAAACGTAATTTTTCTAACGAAAACGTAAATTTAAAGACGAAAACGTAAATTTTCTGACGGAAACGTAAATATACTGACGAAAACGTAAATTTTCTGACGAAAACGTGAATTTAAAGACAAAAACGTAAATTTTATGACGAAAACGTAAATTTACTGACGAAACGTAAATCTTCTGACGAATACGTAAATTTACTGACGAAAACGTAAATTTTATGATGGAAACGTAAATTTTCTGATGAAAACGTAAATTTATTGACGAAAACGTAAACTTTCTATCGAAAACGTAAATTTACTGACGAAAACGTAAATTTACAGACGAAAACGTAAATTTTCTGACTAAAACGTAAATTTACAGACGAAAACGTAAATTTACAGACGAAAACGTAAATTTATTGACGAAAACATAAATTTTCTGACGAAAACGTAAATTTTCTATCGAAAACGTAAATTTACTGACGAAAACGTAAATTTACAGATGAAAACGTAAATATTTTGCCGAAAACGTAAATTTACTGACGAAAACGTAATTTTTCTGACGAATGCGTAAATATACTGATGAAAATGTAATTTTTCTGACGAAAACTTAAATTTACTGACGAAAACGTAAATTTTATGACGAAAACATAAATTTACTGACGAAAACGTAAATTTACTGACGAAAACTTAAATTTACTGACGAAAGCGTAAATTTAGTGACTTAATAATAAAAAGTAACTTTTTAGAATATCGGGTTTTTGGTCCAATAATAGGAACCATCTGACCCATTCTTAAACCCATTTGACCCATTCTCAAACCTATTTGACACAAACTTCATTTTACACAAAGAATGGAGGTGACCCATTTGACCTATCAATCTATTTTTGCTCACCCATTTCAACTTATAAGGTTATGAAATTGAACCCAATTGACCTACTTTTAGTTGAATGGGTTAAAATTGCCACGTTAACGGAATAAATTTTGATATATTTAAAAAATTTGAGACCATGTGTGATCGTTTTTCTTGGACACCCTCAAAGATGACCTGATTTTAAACAATGTGTGCAAAAGAACACATATACGCGATACCCATTCTTAAAAACTTAATGTTGATCCCAGCCTCTGTGAGACCCCCAAAATCTGACATGGAACAACTAGGCAACGAGGGGGTAACACGTCATAGTACAAGAAACAATGAATTACAGTTCATACAAAGCTGACGAAATAAAAACATGTACATTACATCATAAAATGTCATAGTTTTTAAACATAGGTCCCAGAGTTTTAGAAGCGGAAAATAATATTATTTCGTCTCGATTTATAACATAAAGTTGCCCAAAAGATAGAATAAACTCCTGACAGTTTTTACTAAAAACAGTCTTTTAAAAGTATCACAGAAATCTCCAAGCTGTGATAATATCCTGCGGGCTCCCATCCAAGCAAAGCTAAGTAATAATACATGAGATTAAACATGTAAAATCGTCAACACAAAGTTGAGTGATATTCATAGGTTTAGCAACAAGGATGTGGAACACAAGCATTCATTTGTAAACAAGAAATAAGGGAAAATGGTTACGTACGATAACCATAGTCCGAAATATTTTATTGTTGTGTAAAACCCGCATGCTTTTACCATGAATAGTACCCTTAAGATCGTACGTACTAGATTAAAACTTTCCTTTTATAGTATGATTACGTTCACGTGTTAGAATTTTACGTATTACGTACGTGTTAGAACATGATAAGTATTTATTACGTACGAACGCACAATAATTATTTAAACAATAATTAATCACGAACATGCGATCATGAAATCATGAACGTAATTTAATCACGAGCTAATATTAATTACGTATATATATATTTATTACAAACACGAATAAATATATTAAGTCACGATCGATAATTAATTAAAACACGTAAAACACGAACACGAGAACACACTTATTAATTAGACACGGAAAATAATCGGGTTACCCCATGTGGGCCCCATATTCCACGAAATTAGGAAGGAAGAATGGGCCAAGCCCATTTTAAATTTTACTAAAACATGGAATTGGGAAAGATTTTGGTCATTTTCACATTACAGGAAAAATAACAAAAACCCTAAAAAGTTTTCTTCCTTCTTCCTTTTGTTCTTTTCTTGGCCGCCACACATAAACACACCAAGGAGGGTGTTTATTTGATTTTGATCTTGGTTTTGGTGCAAGTGTTCGTGTTTGTTCATCCTCGTTTAGATCCACGCATTCGGTATATTCTTTTTACCCTTTTTCTTTTGATTTAATCTAACAGTTAATTAAGAACAAGATGTTTTAAAAACCTAATTAAAAACATAGATCTAACATGAAAATGGTTATTGGGTAAATCAAAAAGGGATGTTTTTAGGGGTGTTTGTTTGGCCGGCGCTTAAACCGAACCCCAAGGGGGTCTCGGTTTGGCTACTCGACCACTACCGAGACCATATGGTCCCGGTTGGGTGGTGTGGGTCCCACGGCAGCAGCAAGACAAGGGGAACCTCGAAGTGGTTCGGGGTATGGTGTCGATTTCATGTCCGGTTCATGGTTTCTAGTCAAGATCCGGTTCACGGTTTATGTTAAGATTATTTTTTTTATATAATCATATGTTAAAATTAAATTAATAAGTATGACATGATTAATTTAATAACATGACTTAGGTTATAATTTAATTATTAGATCATGAAATTATTAACCTAAGTATTTTATATTTTTAGACTTATAATTAATTAATTATTTAAAAACCATGGTTATAATTAATTAATTAACATGACTTAGGTTATATTATTAATAAATAATAATACATGTTTTAACCTAAGTATTTAACTTTATTTAATTAAAAACTTGATATATTTTAATTAAATACTTTTAACCTATAGTTTATTTAAATTACATGAAATAATTAATAAACTATACATTATATCATTATGACTTAGAAAATAATCAGAAAAACACTTAGGCTTATATACTTAGCTTATTTAACTAGCTTATATCTAATTATGGAAACTTTCTATTTTTAGAAACTTATTTAATTAAGGCAGCTAATCTATTTATGGAAACTTTCTATTTTTAGAAACTTATTTAATTCAGGCAGCTAATCTATTTATGGAAACTTATTTAATTAAGGCAGCTAATCTATTTATGGAAACTTTCTATTTTTAGAACTTATTTAACTCAGGCAGCTAATCTATTTATGGAAACTTATTTAATTAAGGCAGCTGATCTATTTATAGAAACTTTCTATTTTTAGAAACTTATCTATTTTAAGCAGCAATTCTATTTTTGGAAACTTTCTATTTTTGGAAACTTTCTATTTTTGGTAACTTTCTATTTTTGGAAACTTTCTATTTTAGGAAACCTGCTATTTTTGGAAAGTTACTTTTTATTACACAGTAAGTATAATAATACATGAAATACCAGAAATACTTAATCAGAATAGACAGAATATAAGATAAACACAGTTTAAGGCTTTTAACAGTGAAACATGATTTGAACATATAAAATAAGCTAAGAAATGATATAAAACCAGTTACGTATTTAGTAGTCAGATACTTATTCACGTATGTATTCATGTAGCATTAGTGATACGGAAGTAGGATTCCTCTCAGTTCGTCTTCTTCGTTCACTAGACATAAGGTACGGATTCCCGTCCTTTCAGTATGGACATTCTTTCCTTATTAGGATTCCCCGTATGCAGCCAACTGTTTTCTTAGTATTTGTTTTATATGTTTTTGAATTGCTTATGTTTGATTAGAATACCTAAAGCCATATACATGCATGACCAGTTTCACCTAGTTATGGAGGTACCATAACCATAACATTAGAGGCACTGATGTTATGACTTCACCACGGCAGAGTGATTGCTCGTGGCGTCCCTTCAGCTTTTGGCCATATTATTATATTTATCATGTGGGGCGTATGGGTGCATCCTAGTTACATGTTTCAGTCAGGATTTCATGGTGAATGTGGTGTGTGCCTTGCATCCTTCACAAGGAGCTGATCCCTCCTCCCAAAACCAGTATATTAAATTAGAGGCAGCCCCTCTAATTTGCATGATGAGGTCACCCCTCCAAGTATTCATGCACGGTGGATTTTCATGACCTATATTGCCTAATGGTAAAATATGTTAAACAGTTTTCATAAGATAAATATAAGGCTTTTCAAACTATAAAACCAGTTTTATGAACATGTTCCAGGTTTTCCAAGACTTATACATTTCCGCTGCTATTAAGTCTTTATTATGCTTAGTCATTCATACTATGTCTATATCCGTGCACTGAGCGTTTTTCTCAGCCGTTACTTTCATTTCCATGTCCCAAAACGGCAGGTACCCTAGGAAAGACTCGAGCATTTGGAGGACGTGCATAGGATGGAAGCTGCTAGAGACTTCTTTTCCATTTTGCCTTCATATACTCATGCTTGTTTAGTCTTTCATTCATTTCTTTTGCTTTATTATGTTTTGGGCTTATGTTTGGGAACCGATGTTTGATTCCGTTTATCCCTTTTGTCATGTAATGTTTTAGACATTTATCCTTGTATGCTTTGATGACACTCCATAATTACGCGTGACATTCCATTATCAAAATAGGGTGTTACATGTTGTTTAGTTCATGAACCGAAGCTTAACTCAGTGTAAGTTCCTCTAGTGAGTATTCAGCCTAAATACTCAAGTAATAAACAAATGTACGTGCATCAAGGTAATCGGGACGGGGATTGTCAATCCCGATGGATCCACCCATAACATTCGCGCTTGGTAGCAGGATTAATTAACGGTTCATGATCAATGAGAGGTAATTTAAGGCTAAAGACTAAAAGCAATAATATCAATGAAAATCTGTTGGAAATACTCAAGTTCTGGAAAGCATACAATTTCTGGATAGCATACAAATTCTGGATAACATACAAGTTGAGGATAGCACACAGTTTTTAAATGGTTGTGTTTCACCATGTAAAATCTCACCCCGCGTTTAGAAACCATGTACAAGTAAAAGGGGTTATGAACTCACCTTAGCCACGAAGTAAGTCAATCACGGTACTCAACAACTGAGTAGAAACGGTAGTGGTAGACGATCACCGATGATATGGATGCCCGGGAAACACGAAAACCGCAACCTATCACAATAAGGCGCGCGTTAAGACTCGAACTCATATATCGGTATATACCAAATATAATATGACTCAAATGTTTTCAAAGTGTTCATATTTCAAAAACAATGACATGAACCAAAAGAATCCATACTAACCCATTTATCCAACACTACACGATTAAACACTTGTATACTTGAAATTGACCCGTCATACGACGCCAAGTCAACGCAAATCAAACTATACCTTAACCTTATTCGGACCAGTAGCTAAATTATTTATATAATAACTAAACACTTGAGTAAGTCACCATGTCTAATAGTGAATACTCCAACTCACACAACACGAGCATTGAACTAAGTGTCCAAATACCAATCAGCATGTACACTCCAAATGTACACACCGATCTACCCTATCTAGACATGTCCGTTTTAGACGAAACTTGGTGTCAATGTCACTTATAACCTGTATAAGACCCTGCCAAAATTTGAGCCAAAGTTCACACTTTAAAATCCATCAGCTCGACACTTTACTCGACTCCAAATTTGGGACAGATTGTGCACTTGTTTTATAAAACCGTTTACACCGCTTTAAAAGTATAAACTCGACAATCCGTCTTTTAAAACCACTACTAGACTCATCAAATTAAGTTTATAGACTTTGAAAAGCAGTAGTACACATTATCTAACCAAGCCTAAAGTCCCCGAGAGTCGACCCAAAATCAACCACAATTTCGGATTGTGCCGACTTGCGTCTCCCGGTACACGAATACTAAAACTAGCATAACTTTTGACTCGTAAAGAGTTGGAAGCTCTATCTTATATCAAAACGAGCGTCTCGGAAAACTCTACAACAAAATCAAGTAATATCAGCCTATATCAAAACTTAAACCCACGAAACAATCTGTTCTAAGCTGCTGTCCCAAAACACCCTTTTAGAAATCATGTCAAATAAATTTTCCAACCATAACTAGTCATTCCCAAACCTATATAATCACTCTACTATCATAACCATCACCCAAACACTCCTAAAAACACTTGTATATAAAATTTAACAAAAATCAAAGATCAAAAACCAAACATTTTAGGATAAAAAAGTGATGATCTTACCAAGATCATCACATGCATGATGATTTAAACATAAATTAACCATGAAATCACAAAAGCTTTATAACTTGATGCATGTGGGATATTTTTGTATAAATAGAATCATCACAAGATTTTAGGAATGGGTCTTGTTTTTGTTTTAGCTAGATCAAAGTAAAAAGTGGTGATCTAGGGGTGTTTGTGGGTTGAAGGTGGCGGCAATAGCAAGAAGGAGGGAGGAGATGCATTTTTTTCTTATAAAAGTTGTATGTGTGTTTTTGGTGGAAAGAAAAAGGGTTTATATATGTTGGTCGGTGGAGGGCTAGTTTTGCCAACTTTGAAACTTGTGGACTTAAAAACAATTAATAGTTTAGAGGGTAGAAAATGACTATTAGTAAATATTGAAAATATTTACGGGGCTCAGGTTTCGTAAAAATACTTTTCAAAAGTTAAGATGCATCATAAAAATGATTATATGATTTCCCGACACGACTTAACACGTAACTAAAACGACATCATCTAAAATATTAATTATCGAAACAATCGATAATAAAATGTAAAATTTCGGGCATCGCGTCACTAGGAATTCTCGTTGTACATTGTTTTTGAATAAACTCGTTGTAAAACGCACGCGGGTGATTTTAAATCAAAACTTTGATTTAAATTAAATATGGAAAAATAAAATAAAAAATTTATAATTCCATACAAAGTATTGTCAATGATAAAAAAATACTTGAAAAGTATAATTTATTAAAATTATCATGATATCAGGATTTACATAAGAATACAAGAAATCGTAATACATTGGAAAATTCAAGAAGCACGAATAAAAGGAATAAAATAATGCTGGGAAAGTACGGTTTCTCACAGTCTTCCCCCCTAAAGGAACTCTGTTCCCTAGAGTTCTCCTGAAAACAGTAGAAGATGCAAACAAGAGGAGGTACAAAGTGTAGAACAAAATTCATTGCTTCCCTGGTAATTTCTGCATCACGGCGAACCTTAACAATTGGAACTCACTACGCTTCAGTACGGAGAAATATTCAAAAGATAGAATGAACATGAGAATCGCTTAAACAGACAAAGAGCGATAAAACGAACCAAGATTGTTAATCAACAAGGAGTCGCAATTCGCGCAACTGTGAAACATGAAAATCTTAAATCCGTTGTCTAGTATTTTGGGTATTGCTTCAAAACTTAGTTTTAAATATTTTCTTGGTTAAAAGAAAATTTTGCAAAGTATAGTGATATAAAATCAAACTATCTATAGTTAGTAGTAAGTTGCTGATATATCTTTTTCTTGATCAGAATTTTCAAAACAAAAGTAGAACAGTTCAAAATAGTTATCCTGACCGGCTTAAGAACTTTTGGGTGACTGCATGAAATTTCTGTTAGAAGCTCAGGTTTATCGTTATCATTGGAGAAAATCGGATTTTTCAAGTTATTTAGAATGTTTAGAAATTATAATTTAATTTAATAATTTCATTAGGTTGACAGTAAAGTACGATATAATCATATACTTTAAAAGATACAGCTGGATATCCTTTTTAAATACTAGTTATAAATTTTTTACCAAAGAGGATGTGTAGATCCGGTACTTAACTTGAAACAATTATTTTGGTAATTTAAACATTTGGTAAAATGTATAAAACGTTCTTAAAAATTAATAATAATATTTTTAGAAATTCAAGAAAGTGTTTAAGGTATCAAATGATAATCACGTAACATCTTCTGGTTTTCAAGAGGTGACAAGACAACAACGAATATGAATCATATAAAGGTCAACAATCTGTATGCGAGCAATAACACAAGGGAATAAAACAAAAATCGTATCAATTCTTAACAAACATGATAGAATAGACACGTAGATAATAATAAAAATAATGAGAAACAAAGGATTATAGCAATGATTAATTCACGAGTGTGGTTGACATCACCATAATGGCTTATTAAATTCTCAGTTGTCGATACACGATCGTAGGAGAAAATTCACACAACGAATTTTCGAATCAAATAAAATTCTTAAGAAGTTACTTGAGAGTAATTCCAATAAAATGAACAACATTAGCAACGAAAGGCGAAATCAACACATAATTCACACGAATGAATTTCTAGACAATAAAGTCTAATACACATCATGGCAAATACACGTAATCATTGTTCACGTCCAATCATAAATCATTATCCGCGTCTAGAGACGTTTCAAAGGTCTACTAAAAGAGATATAGAAGGTTGACCGATGTAGAAGCATGTCAACATTGAAACTTTCTAGTCTGGTATCAATGGCAAGAAATTAGACAAGTGGTAACAAGAATTATATCACGAAGAAAGATGAGGTAACAGGTAAAACAAAGATTGTTGGGTAAGAAAATAGGTGCTTGAGGCATGTGCTTCGTTTCTAGAAAAGATAAGGGATCATATGTGTATGTCGCGAACTGGGGCTACTCGCATAAGATGTAAAAGTTTTCTAAACTTTAATTTATCTAACTTTTTAAAGAGCATAATTAAAAAGTTGATTGTTGGTCAAATATTTAGGGCGACTACTATTTGGCCTTGCATGGCTCCTTCTAAATTAGGCATAGGTGATCAGGCCATGAATAATTTAGGACTAGCAATGCGATGCTCAGCTTCGTCAAACCAGTATTACGTATCATATGATTTGAAATATGTATATAATAGCATTTGTAAAAACAAGAATCAAAATAACATATGAAACTTTTCGCCTATAAGTTACTGGCTAACTGTTTAAATCAACAATTTGTATAGTTACAAGGGTTCTTTATAAGACCATATTAGAACAATTTATGAAAATACATTATAAAATTAATATAAATTAATTTTATAAGATAGCATTCAATAATTTAAGAAATCCCAAATGAAACCTTTGTAAAATGATTCGCAAACAAGACCAGTTTGAATTTATATGCTAACATGACAATAGTTTATAAAGTAGCGAGTGGGTTACATGAGGGTAATAAAGAATAATTCAAGACAGTCAATGAAATGGTTACAAGTTGATAATGTTTTAAGAGGTTTAGCCGGAATCGTCAGGAGACACGTGTCAAGATGATAACGAACGGTGAAAATAAGAACTTCAACCTCGGTCTAAATCAGTGGTACGATAGAAGCAAAGAAAAAGGCGATGTAGAATGACGAATAAGTCATAAATAGAAGGAAAGGATAAAGGAATCCGTATGTGCTCACATCGTAATTTATTTGACAAAAATACACTTTTAAGAAAGTAGAACATCAATTTGTCAAATCACTTGGTGCCTAAAAGTTCAAGATTTATGTACGACCAAGCTCAAGTTACTATTTGTAAACGTTTTCAAACGCAATGAATGTTTCCTGGTTGTAAAATATCATTAGTTAAAATTTTACGAGCTCACATGAACTTAAAATGCTTCAAACCATGTTTTTAACTTCTATCAGTTTTGACCTTTTTAGTCAACTTTGACTTTTTGGGCTTGACTTTACCAGTTGATTCACTAAATGACATTTTAAGACTCGAAGTCTAGAGTAATTTGGTGTAAAACGATGTTTCAGACAACTTTCTACTTTTACTCGAGACTTGAAACGAATAAAAAATGGACGAAAATGCCCTTGCATTAAATCTATCAACAAAATGATATTTTAGAATTATTCAGAAAATAACTTCTTAGATTTTACAATCTCAAATGAGCGTAACTTGCCCGATTTTAATGTTTGGTAAAGTATTATGTCCTAGACGAACATCTCAACAGGTAAAAATATATATTTTTATGTCTAATGTTATAAAAATATTTTCTCGGCTGTTAAATTTCCTGTAAGGATTCTGTACAAAGTATATTTTTCGACACAACTTGAAATTAAATACAAATTTCATAATAACTCAGAATTAATGTACACACAAGACTTGTGGATTCCATAAAGACGAAAGAAAATAAACTGTATAATTAATCATGTAAAGAAAACACAATATAGAAATGGTTCAAGAATGCCAACGATAATCTGAGAGATAAAAAATGACGCATATCATCCGTGTCTTCGGTTGCAAGATGCAATGCAGGAAGGTATCCTGGCTGCGTGATTTTCCAAAATCACAAGATATACCGAGAAAGAAACAAAATATTAACAAGTCACACTTCTGAGGCGAGGAGGTTTAATGGAAAAGGGAGGATACAAGTAGGATCGTATTCCAAACAATTGTCACATAATAAATGATGATCATGTGTTCAAGGTACAACGGATGTTGTAAGTCAAAGTCGAAACGTAGAATGGTCAATGAAACAAGATGTAATCCATGAACAAGTGTCGTGTAAAACGGTGGCGTAAAGGTAAATCAAGATTATAAAAACCCACAATATTATTCAGGTACTGATTCAGCGAATGCTTCGAGATGTGTGACTCACATGGTGTCCTTTAGTCTTTTCCGGAGACACATTGAGCTACACAATGGTCTATAGACTAGACATTCAATTACGAATGGTCGAAAAGAAAATCTGCGTATCTAAATAGATATTTTAAAGGAAATAAACAATGAAAGCAACATGCACGGTAGTAAGAATGAAAATCAAGAGTTTTATCGAAAACAACACTTATTCAATTTCGAACAATGGCATCACGAGAGTATGCACAACATGTAGCAGCGAGTCGAGAAAAACAGATGATTCAAAACGAACGAGTATATGAAGTCAGTCGTATCACGTATAAATGAAATAGCAATAGTAGTAAGAAAAATGAGTATGAAAAGTCGGCAGCATACGCGCTCTGAATACAAGTATGTAACGTCATAATGATATAAAATCATTCTAATAAGATCAAGTCACAAGAATAAGAATTCAAGAAAGACAGTATAGGCAGATGTAATCACAGTAATATCGAATGATAATCCATGAAGCACAAGCCTTTGAAAAGACATAGTAATTATCGTCATTAGGGTAATATAATATTCCAACATGTAATCAAGAGATGAAATACAATAACGTTATTTAAAAGTAAATAATAAGGATTAGAGAGTTACCCGCGTAGATATTGAACAACAATGGCAGATTCTGTGATTGACACTTAAAACATGAAATATTTGAATTTTCGGTTATAGACTAAGTTTTTTTTTTGAAAACGACTCAGTTCCCTATAACCATCGCTCTGATACCAATCTGTGAGACCCCCAAAATCTGACATGGAACAACTAGGCAACGAGGGGGTAACACGTCATAGTACAAGAAACAATGAATTACAGTTCATACAAAGCTGACGAAATAAAAACATGTACATTACATCATAAAATGTCATAGCTTTTAAACATAGGTCCCAGAGTTTTAGAAGCGGAAAAAAATATTATTTCGTCTCGATTTATAACATAAAGTTTCCCAAAAGATAGAATAAACTCCTGACAGTTTTTACTAAAAACAGTCTTTTAAAAGTATCACAGAAATCTCCAAGCTGTGATAATATCCTGCGGGCTCCCATCCAAGCAAAGCTAAGTAATAATACATGAGTTTAAACATGTAAAATCGTCAGCACAAAGTTGAGTGATATTCATAGGTTTAGCAACAAGGATGTGGAACACAAGCATTCATTTGTAAACAAGAAATAAGGGAAAATGGTTACGTACGATAACCATAGTCCGAAATATTATTATTGTTGTTTAGTTTATGAACCGAAGCTTAACTCAGTGTAAGTTCATCTAGTGAGTATTCAGCCTAAATACTCAAGTAATAAACAAATATACGTGCATCAAGGTAATCGGGACGGGGATTGTCAATCCCGATGGATCCACCCATAACATTCGCGCTTGGTAGCAGGATTAATTAACGGTTCATCATCAATGAGAGGTAACTTAAGGCTAAAGACTAAAAGCAATAATATCAATGAAAATATGTTGGAAATCCTCAAGTTCTGGAAAGCATACAATTTCTGGATAGCATACAAATTCTGGATAACATACAAGTTGAGGATAGCACACAATTTTTAAATGGTTGTGTTCCACCATGTAAAATCTCACCCCGCGTTTAGAAACCATGTACAAGTAAAAGGGGTTATGAACTCACCTTAGCCACGAAGTAAGTCAATCACGGTACTCAACAACTGAGTAGAAACGGTAGTGGTAGACGATCACCGACTATATGGATGCCCGGGAAACAAGAAAACCGCAACCTATCACAATAAGGCGCACGTTAAGACTCGAACTCATATATCGTATATACCAAATATAATATGACTCAAATGTTTTCAAAGTGTTCATATTTCAAAAACAATGACACGAACCAAAAGAATCCATACTAACCCATTTATCCAACACTACACGATTAAACACTTGTATACTTGAAATTGACCCGTCATACGACGCCAAGTCAACGCAAGTCAAACTATCCCTTTACCTTATTCGGACTAGTAGCTAAGTCATTTATATAATGACTAAGCACTTGAGTAAGTCACCATGTCCAATAGTGAATACTCCAACTCACACAACACGAGCATTGAACTAAGTGTCCAAATACCAATCAGCATGTACACTCCAAATGTACACACCGATCTACCCTATCTCGACATGTCCGTTTTAGATGAAACTTGGTGTCAATGTCACTTATAACCTGTATAAGACCCTGCCAAAATTTGAGCCAAAGTTCACACTTCAAAATCCATCAGCTCGACACTTTACTCGACTCCAAATTTGGGACAGATTGTGCACTTGTTTTATAAAACCGTTTACACCGCTTTAAAAGTATAAACTCGACAATCCGTATTTTAAAACCACTACTAGACTCATCAAATTAAGTTTATAGACTTTGAAAACCAGTAGTACATATTATCTAACCAAGCCTAAAGTCCCCGAGAGTCGACCCAAAATCAGCCACAATTTCGGATTGTGCCGACTTGCGTCTCCCGGTACACGAATACTAAAACTAGCATAACTTTTGACTCGTAAAGAGTTGGAAGCTCTATCTTATATCAAAACGAGCGTCTCGAAAAACTCTACAACAAAATCAAGTAATCTCAGCCTATATCAAAACTTAAACCCACGAAACAATCTGTTCTAAGCTGCTGTCCCAAAACACCCTTTTAGAAATCATGTCAAATAAATTTTCCAACCATAACTAGTCATTCCCAAACATATATAATCACTCTACTATCATACCCATCACCCAAACACTCCTAAAAACACTTGTTTATAAAATTTAACAAAAATCAAAGATCAAAAACCAAACATTTTAGGATAAAAAAGTGATGATCTTATCAAGATCATCACATGCATGATGATTTAAGCATAAATTAACCATGAAATCACAAAAGCTTTATAACTTGATGCATGTGGGATATTTTTGTATAAATAGAATCATCACAAGATTTTAGGAATGGGTCTTGTTTTTGTTTTAGCTAGATCAAAGTAAAAAGTGGTGATCTAGGGGTGTTTGTGGGTTGAAGGTGGCGGCAATAGCAAGAAGGAGGGAGGTGATGAGACTGCTTTTATACATAGTCTCATCGTCCAAATAGGGCTTAAAATGCATTAAATATCATCAAAATACCCAAATATATGCTTGTGTTTGTTGCTTGTGTATTTTAGGTACGGATATTGAGAAAATGACAAAAGATCACAAGAATCACGCAAAAATGAACACGGGAAACGAAGCCGCACGATGAACCAAGCCCTAATGAAGAATTTTCCAAAGAAAACCCTTGAAGATTTGAAGAATTATGAAGATTGGTCCTCCAAGTTTGAAGAATTGACACTTTATACCCTTGTATCTTCATAATTACAAGTTTGGTCCCTAAAGTTTGTCAAAATTACAAAAAGGACCTTTAACTTTGAAGAATTGGCAAATTTAGTCCCTCAACAAAACTAAATTGTCAATAATGGTCCTCCAAGAAGTCAACAAACAAGTCAAAGCCTTAAAGTATGAAGACATGCCAAAATCAGTCCTTCAAATATGAAGAAATTACATTTCAAGCCCTTGTTTCAAGTTTGGAAAGTATTTGTGCCAAAAATGACAACTACCCAAAAGTTGTTATTTGTAATTTAGGCGTTGAGGGCTGTTTATTACAAAGTGAAAGAAACTTAAACCTTTGGGGGCCATTCTTGCCAGACAACCAAACTCCATCCACCCACTCACAAGCTGCCACATCACCCATTTCCACCCCACACCCAATCAAAATCACCCTTTTCACCACGTCACCTCTCCACTCACTCATAAACTGATTTAATTAATCAGTTTAATCTTCCCACCAAAACACTTTTTTAAATACTTTAACCCCCAAACCGGATTAAACCACCTCCTAATCCACCCTTAAACCCTAAAAATTTCCAGGATGAACATCAATTAAAACAAAGGGGTTTTTGTTTATTTGCTCCAGATCCCTGATTAACCATCACTTAAACCTAAACCCATCCTTAAACCCCCATCACCATCACCTCACATGCTTGCACCACCCTCCCCTGCCCCACTATTCACTCCCAAACAAAAAGATGACAGCAGGATCAACAACTCACAACGTTTTCGTGCTTCCAAAGGGAATATGGACGTCCAAGATCATCTTTTCCTCACTGGCATCCCACATACATCCAAGATCATCACATGGGTTCTTGACAAAAATTCAAAAAAATGGCATCTTTCTGGAATCTCCAAGGGCAAAGTTGAGAGTTCAAGTTATTAGGGTTTTTAGCTTCTTATCAGTTCTAGAAACATTTGTGACCCTATATAAAGGGCGTTTAGGACTTAGGTTAAACTGTTCTTGTTTTCCTGTTTTCACAACCTTGTAAATCTTTTTGTTCTGAATGAGAAACTAAGTTAAGTGTTGGTGATGAAAACAAGTTCCATCTTACATTTCAGTTGATTTAAGTTATAATTGTTTGAGTTTGGTTTTAATTTTCAGCAAAGTTTATTAAGTTTTCAAAGTTTCTGTTTCATTTCAAGGTTTTCTCAAATCTCAAATTTTCATACAAATCTGATAATATGGTGATGACATGTGTTGGTTTGATGGTGTTTAAGGTTAGGTATGTCCATAATACCATGGCTTGTTCTGGTATAGTGGGTACCTATTCTTAGGCAGCCATTGTTTGGTCCTTTGTTTACATTATCTTAATCTAACCCAAGCTTTAAGCTCTCTTCTAGCTTAATCTATAAGCTAGGGGGAAGCCCTTGAGCTTTTACACAGCTTTGTTCCTTCTCTCTTAGCAGGTTCAAAACAAGAGTTATTTTAATCCATTTTTTGTTAAGAAATTCTTCATAATCATCTCAGCAAAGTTCTGCATAGGCCCCAGCCTATTTGGAGGTGGTTAAGCAACCACTAAGGGACCTGGATGTAGGTCCCTTAAGGTAGTTCCTTTTTTCCCTTTTCAGTTTTCAGTTTTGTGTTTTATATGGTGTTTATTTGATTTTGCATGAAATTTGTTAAGAAGTTGTGAAAGGTGTTTAAAGTGACTGTTGCTTGTTTGATTATGCTTATTATGCATGTTTAGGCAGATTTGAATCAGTTTGGTTGAGTATTGTATGCATTTTCTTTGAAAAAATTGATTTGTAGTATTTAAAGGGGTGTTTGGATTAGGATATAAGTAGGCTTTATTGTTTTGAATTTAGCTTAAAACCTGTTTAGACACATCTCTTAGGTTATTATTAGGTGGTAAGTGTGATTGGTTTTCAGTTTGAACAAGTTTAAATACATTTGTATGCTAAAAATTGGGTAAAATAGCAAAAATTAGAAAACTGCCTATTGTTCATGATTTTGTGTTAATTTGACCTTCAAACTTGGTTATCTGTTAGGAGATAGGTTATCTAAGGATTGTGATTCAGTTACATGTTACTTGGTGGATTTGTATGCTAGTTATGAGCTTTTGAAATTGGCTTGTGTGCATAGTGTATCAGCAAAATATTCATCAGAAACATAGCCTTTATTAGAACTTGTTAAGTGCATTTTGTGTGATTTGAGTGCTAAGAGCTTGTTGGTTTTGTGTTGTTCTTGACTTCCCACAACCAAACTGGTTGTGGGAGTGCCCCATTGTCCATCAAACACCATAAAAATCCAAGTTCAAGTCCTCTTGAACCTTAACTACACATGTGAAGAAATCAACTTGTGTTCATCAGTCAAGCAGCCTACCTGGGCACTTGTTTTGATTTTAGTAGCCTTAATTCTTGTTAATTTGTTATAAAAGTGTGTTTTTAAGTTAAGTTAAGTAACTGATTTTGTGTTTTTAAAGTTTTAAAAAGAAAAAAAAGGTTTAAGTGAAAAGGACGTGGCCAGGACTCGAACCTGCGCCACTCCTCCCACACACAAACGTGTTAACCATCTCTGCCCTAGGGTCTTTGACTGCTAGGTTCTCTTTTCAAATTATACTTAAGCAGTTTTGTTTTGTAGCTTATTTAACATAGCAGCTTATTATTAAGCTTTTTCCAGCTTATTTCCTTAAGTTTTTGACCAGTTAGTATTTTTCTTTTGTTTGTATTAGGTTTTAAGACTTTTCAGTGCAAAAAGTTCATTTTTCCATTATTTAATTAATTTTCTAGGAATATTTTAAGTTTTAATTTTAAAAAGTAATTAAAAAATAGAAAAAGGTAGTTTAAAAATCTGAAAAAATAGTTTTTAGGTTTGTAATCATAACTTTGAGGTTTTCAGCTATTTAAGTTTTCAATTTAGCTTATTTTTGATTTTATTGGATTTTAGGGTTTTTAGCTAACTTTAAGATTTAATATTAAATTATTAAATAGGTTTCAGAAAATTTTAATTGCATTTTTGTCTTAGTTACAATATTTTAGATTTTTGGTAATTTTTTAGCACTTTTTTATGAATTTTGAATTTTTTTGAATATTTTAATATTATTTTATTATTAAAAATTGAAGTTTGATTTTTTTTAGTTTTTACATTTTTCCTAGGTTAAGGACACTTAATTAGGAGTTTTGTCACTTTCCAAATATTTTTATGACTTTTCATTTAATTTCTAGAATTAATTTAATATTTAAGTGATTTTAATAGTTTTTAAGTGTTTAAAAATAGTTTAAATTGGTTATAAAATTTAAAAAAAGTACTTTTTAGCTTAATTAGGACATTTTTGAGGTTTACAAACTTTAAGATCTTGTTTAGGGCTTTTTAATAATTAATTGTGATTTTTAGGGCTTTAATTAGCATTAAAAAGTCATTATCTAATTAAAAGGTTTTAACAAGTTTGGATTTTTTGTAAACTCTTAGAATATTATTGGGGATTTTTAGTAATTTTTAGGAATTTTTAGGTTAAAATTTTAATTTTTGTACTATTTACGGTTTTACGTGTTCACCTTTTTCGTCGTAGTTTAATTCGTTTTCGTAACCGTCTTTCTCTTCTAATCTCATTTCTTTCTTCCTTTTTCAATCATATAATCACAAATCATTAATCAATTCAACACACAACGCACTTGCCTCCTCGAGAACGAACTTAATTGGTCATTAGTGCTTGGTTTTCCTAAACCGACACTTAACGCTTACCACTACTTTGCCTCTCTTTTCCTAAAGGGTTGCAAAAACACTACAATCATTTTGGCGCCGCTGCCGGGGAGGCGTGTTGTGTTTTGGTTGAACAATTGTTGTTTTTATATAGCCATAATTAGCTAATTGTATTAGTAGCACTCTACTAATACGTATTATCGGTTTTTCGTTTTTGTGAATACTATTACTATATTGTATACGTAGAACAATAAATTTACAAGTACTCCAAATACGTGAGAAATCACAACCTTGACTTGGGAGGTCATTACCCAATCATTGTATTCGAATCTCAAACCAAAGAAAAAGGCAAAAATAGATAAATACTTTCGTGAAGCTCGATTTTGAAAATTACAAACTATAAGGTGGGTATAAGGCGGTTGTATTTCACGACCTAAAGGAAAAAGGCTCTTAAGTGCTTCGCGCCGCCTCGTTTCCTCCGCTTGCTTGTGCGTATTTTGATTTTGAAAGCTAATCGAGGGTTTTGCCGCCCAAAGTATTACCTAAGTATCATATATATTTTCTTGGTTTCTATTGATTAAACCCTCTTGAACGATTTGGTGTTCCACCATCGTTCTAAAGTCATCGAAGGCGTTCACTTCACGTGATCGTTATCATTCCTTGAGGCTTCTTTAATCGAGAGATTTGATTAAGGAGGAGATTTGTAGATTTTTGTCTACCTAATACATTCCAAAAATCCAAAAAAGTAAAAACAATCAAAAACCACAAAAAAATTGAAAAAGTAAAAACACCAAAAAGAATCTTCTTTGCTCGCCTTCTCGTTGTACGTGACGTTTATGCAAACTCGCTCTAAAGCAAGACGTGCTCGTAAACGAAGAAACAAATCCATCACTCCTTCTAGTGAGGAGTCTCCTATTGACGAACCCATTGTAGTGAAAGAAGCACCCATGGCTAATCGAACTATGATGGAGTTGCTTCAAGCACCCACCGAGGGTTATGGAGAAGCGATTGTGATTCCCGCTATCCTTGCGGAGAATTTTGAGGTTAAGACGGGTTTGTTGTCCATGATTCAAAATAACAAGTTTCGTGGTGACGAAAAGGACAACCCTCATAACCACATTCGCCAATTTAATCGTCTCACCGCCACTTGCAAGTTTAAGGACGTCTCTAACGACTCGATTAAGATGATGCTTTTTCCGTATTCCTTAGCGGGGCCCGCAAAAATTTGGTTAGAGAAAGAGCCACCCAATTCTATATTGACGTGGAAGGATCTCGTTTCAAAATTCGTGAACCAATTTTTTCCGCCCTCTAAGACTACGCACTTGAAAAACGAGATTTCAAAGTTTTCACAAGAGTATAATGAGAGTTTTTCAACGGCTTGGAATAGGTTTAAGGAAATGTTGCACGAATGTCCTCATCATGGTTTTTTCGACTTGCATCAAATTGACACGTTTTACAATGGCTTGAACGATCATGAGCGTGATTATCTTAATGCCGCCGCGGGTGGTAATTTTTTGTGTAAGACGGTCGAGGAAGCATTGTTAATCATTGAGAATAGGTCTAAGGTCTATAGTCCTCGTAGCACGTCGAGTGTTCGTAAGACTTCGTCTTCGCCTTCGCCTTCATTGTCACACACCGTTGATGCTTGTCAAATCGAGGCTAATTTGGAGAACAAAATTTTTGATAAGTTGAAAGGATTGTTAATTGAATTTAAAGTTGGTGAACAACCCACTCCCGCTACGGCTAAAGCGGTTGAGGTATCTTGTATGTATTGTGGTGGAGCTCACGATTATTTCGAGTGCATTACCAACGATGGTAACACTTCGAGTGCCTTCGCGGCCGCGGGAACTTATAACCAAAACGGTCAAGTTCCTCGCACTAATCAATTGACTCCACCGGGTTTTCCACCAAATCAAAATTCTAACAACTATCAAAACAATCAAGTTGGTTACCAAAGCAATCAAAGGAACAATTTCAAGGGTAATAACAACTATGGGAATCAAGGAACTAGTAGCCAATTGCAAAATCAAAATCAAAACCGTAATTTTCAAAACACGAGTCAAGGTCTTCAAAATGTTTACACTAAAGAACTTCCAATGGACTTTTTGAATTACGCCACGGCAAATGATAAGATTTTGGAAAACATTCAAGAGCAATTGGCTAGTCAAGCTAGGGACACGGCTAAAAACACCAAGGAGTTGGCTAATTTTGTGAAGGAAAATCTAAACATGAGAAATGAGTTGAAAATGATTTTGCTAATCAAATTAGAGGTCAAAACAATAAGATTGAACAAAGTCATGCTAGGCTTGAACAAAGAATTGACCAAAAATCCGCTAGTCAAGATTTGAAGTTTAATAGTCAAGATGCTAAGCTTAATGCCATTTTAGAAGCCGTCATGGGAAACAAAGCCTCTACTTCGAGTGGTCTTCCTAGTAACACCGTTTCAAACCCGAAGGGAGAGATGAAAGTGATTACCACACGAAGTGGTAAGACACTTAAAGAACCGACTCCTCAACCAATTACTCCAACGGTGGAGGAAATTGAGGAAGAACCCGAGGTGGTGGTCGAAAAGAAGCATATTTCAAGCCCACAAAGTACCGCTCATGCCACACCTACGGTCGACCCTTTACCAACATTGGAACCCGAGATTCCAAAGGCTATGCCTATGCCCCAACCCACACCACCCTTGCCTTACCCATCAAGACTTAGAAAGGAGAAACGACAAGAGCGCGATAACTATCAATTTGAGCTTTTTATGAAAATATTTCGTGAGTTGCACCTTAATGTGAGTTTCGCCGATGCTTTGGTCATGATGCCTCGATTTGCCGCTAACTTTAAGAGTATGTTGAACAACAAGGAGAAATTACACCAATTGTCTAGTTGTTCGTCGGTTTATCTTAATCGCATACCTCAAAAAGTCGGTGATCCCGGTAAATTTTTGATCCCTTGTGCAATTCAAGATATGGAAGAATGCTATGCCTTGGCCGATCTTGGTGCTAGCATTAACTTGATGCCACTTGCAATCTTCAAGTCGCTCAATCTTCCCAATCTTACTCCTTCACTAATGTCTATCGAGTTGGCCGACCATTCCACGATTCGTGCATGTGGTTTGGCAGAAGACGTTTTTGTGAAAGTGGGGAATTCTACTATCCCGTAGACTTTATCGTTGTCGATATCCCCACGGATCCTCAAGTTCCTCTTATTTTAGGTCGTTCGTTTTTAGATACGTCTATGGCTTTAATTGATGTACATGCTAGAAAGATCACCTTACGTTTCAAGGACGAGGAACTTGTTATAAACGCAACTCAAAATTCTCAACTTTCTCATGTTTATTCCGTTGCTACCATAAACCTCGTTGATATGATCGACGTGGTTTGCGAGGAATTTTCACAAGAAGTTTTAGGGTTTGGTGATGAAGAAACTAGTGGCAATCCCACTATGTTAAATCCAATTCTTGATAATTCGACACCAACCTTCACTCCTTTTGAAGGTGGTGGTTTTACGTTGGAAGAATGTAATGTTCCACGTACTTGTGACGAAGACCTCGACAACGATGAGGACTTCTCGATTATCAAGGATTTTCTCAACGATTTCCCATTTCCTCCACCCGAGGAGGTTATGAGTATCGTGCCTAAATCTTCACTTGAGGAACCACCTATCCTCGAGTTGAAAGATTTACCTCCTCACCTCGAATATGTCTATTTGGAGGAGGACGACAAGTTGCCGGTTATTATTGTGAAGGATCTTTCGAATGATGAAAAACCCGCACTTGTCGATGTTCTTAAAGACCACAAAGGGGCGATTGCGTGGAAGTTATCCGACATTAAGGGAATCGATCCCAAGTTTTGTACCCACAAAATCTTAATGGAGGAGGATTTCAAGCCCACAATCCAAAGTCAAAGGAGGGTGAATCCCAAAATTCACGACGTCATCAAAAAGGAGGTCCTTAAACTCCTTGACGCGGGAATGATTTACCCTATTTCCGATAGCCCTTGGGTGAGTCCTATTCATTATGTCCCTAAAAAGGGAGGAATGACCGTTGTGCCAAACGATGCCAACGAGTTGATTCCCACTAGACTCGTGACCCGATGGAGAGTGTGCATTGTCTATCGAAAGTTGAATGAAGCCACTCGAAAAGACCATTTTCCCTTGCCCTTCATGGACCAAATGTTGGAGCGTCTTGCGGGAAACGATTTCTATTGCTTTTTAGATGGTTTTTCCGGTTACTTCCAAATTCCCATCGACCCTCGTGATCAAGAAAAAACTACGTTTACGTGTCCATATGGAACGTTTGCCTATCGTAGAATGCCATTCGGACTTTGTAATGCACCGGGAACCTTTCAAAGGTGCATGATGGCTATTTTTCATGATATGATCGAGAAGACGATGGAAGTATTCATGGATGACTTTTCCGTGTTTGGTAATTCGTTCACTTCGTGTTTGTCGAACCTTGAGAGAATGTTAAAACGTTGTGAGAAAACCAACCTTGTGCTCAATTGGGAAAAGTGTCATTTTATGGTTAGGAGTGGAATCGTCTTAGGGCACAAGGTCTCGAAAGCGGGGATTGAGGTAGATCAAGCTAAGGTAGACGTCATCGCCAAATTACCTCATCCCAAAACCGTCAAGGGAGTTAGGAGTTTCCTAGGCCATGCGGGCTTTTATCGTCGATTCATCAAGGATTTTTCGAAGATTTCTCGACCCATTACACATCTTCTTGAAAAAGAGGCACGTTTTGTCTTTGACGAAGATTGTGTACGAGCCTTTGAGATCCTTAAAAGGAAACTTACCGAAGCTCCCATTCTTGTTGCTCCCAATTGGAACCTCCCCTTTGAGCTTATGTGTGATGCTAGTGATTATGCTATAGGGGCCATTTTGGGGCAACGTCATGATAAGCACTTCTTGCCTATTCACTATGCTAGCAAGACAATGACCGAGGCTCAACTAAAATACACTACAACGGAAAAGGAGTTCCTTGCCGTGGTGTATGCATTTGAGAAATTCCGACCTTACCTCGTCTTGACGAAATGCATAGTTTATACGGACCATTCAGCTATTAAGTATCTTATGGCAAAGCAAGATGCTAAGCCTAGATTACTTCGTTGGATTCTCCTCCTTCAAGAATTTGATCACACCATTGTTGACAAAAAAGGAGCCGAGAATCTAGCGGCCGACCATCTTTCTCGTTTGGAAGATCCTCACCAAAGTGTTTACGAGCCCAAGGAAATCACCGAAACATTTCCGCTCGAGACACTTGGTGTAGTGAATTCTAAGCTTGATTCTTCTACCCCATGGTTTGCGGATTTTGCAAATTACCATGCGGGTAACTTCATCATTAAGGGTATGACGACTCAAGAAAAACGAAAATTCTTTCGTGACGTCAAGTTCTACTTTTGGAACGACCCTTACTTGTTTCGAACTTGTGCGGATCAAATCATCCGACGTTGTGTATTTGGCACCGAAGCTTCTAACATCCTTAGAGCTTGCCATGAGGGACCCACGGGTGGTCACCACGGTTCTAATCTCACGGCTAAAAAGGTGTTTGATGCCGGCTTCTTTTGGCCTACTATTTACCGAGATGCACAAGATCTTGTGAAGTCGTGTGATGCATGCCAACGACAAGGAAAAGCCTCACAAAAAGATGAAATTCCACAAAATATCATCCAAGTATGTGAGATCTTTGACGTTTGGGGCATAGACTTTATGGGGCCGTTCCCATCATCTCGTGGTAATAAGTACATTCTCGTTGCGGTTGACTACCTTTCTAAGTGGGTGGAGGCAAAGGCCTTGCCCACCAATGATGCTCGTGTGGTAGTCAAGTTTTTGAAGCAATTGTTTTCTCGGTTTGGAACCCCTCGTGCTATCATAAGCGATCGTGGAACCCATTTTTGTAACGACCAATTTGAAAGGGTTCTAAGGAAATAGGGGGTTACACATCGGCTTTCTACGGCTTATCACCCACAAACGAGTGGGCAAGTCGAGGTTTCAAACCGAGCGTTGAAGAGGATCTTGGAGAGATCCGTAGGGGAAAACCGACAATCATGGTCGGATAAGTTAGACGATGCTTTATGGGCCTTTAGGACCGCTCATAAGACGCCCATTGGGTGCACTCCCTATAAGCTTGTGTATGGAAAGAATTGTCATTTGCCTATCGAATTAGAACACAAGGCTTATTGGGCCCTAAAGCATTGTAATGATGATATGGAGATCGCGGGAAAACACCGGAAAATGCAATTGAATGAATTAGATGAATTGAGGGATATTGCTTATGAAATTCATTGATTTATAAAGAGAAAACTAAAAAGTTGCATGATTCTAAAATTAAAAACCGGGTTTTTAACATTGGGGATCAAGTTTTGCTTTTTAATTCAAGATTGAAAATCTTTTCTGGTAAATTGAAATCCCGTTGGTCCGGTCCATTCACCGTGACTCAAGTGTTTCCGTATGGGAACATCGAGCTAGCTCAAGATGATGGTCCTAACTTCAAGGTGAATGGACATAGGTTGAAGCACTACTTTGGCGGGGAAGTTCCATCCTTGAACTACCTCGACCAAGTCACCTTCCCCAATGATAATTAGTATTGAGGGGATCGAGTCAAGCTCATGACTCGGTAATAAAAAACGAGGTTCCTCGTGGGGGAGTCCCATGCTTATCCTATGTACATATTATCGCTTTCTAATGTAGCTTACGTGTGGGGATTTGTGCCCTTCCAACCTTTGTTCCGTGGTTGTTTGTGATATGTGGTTTTTAGATCATGATCTTCACGATTGGAGCCTCTCGTGTTCGTTTTATGGGAGCACTCGATCGTTTGCTTTGGAGACATTTCTCAATATCGATGATATATCCTTTTGATGTTCTAACCTTAGGTTTTTAGCACACTTCATAAACGGCTATTAATTTAACGGTTACACCCTTTCCATGCTAGATTAGGCATTCGACTACGTCTCTAGTATGGGGGTGTTTGCACCCCTAGACTCGAAACATTAAGGACAATGTTTAACTTTAGTATGGGGGGGGGGGGTGAATAGATACTTGCCTTGCCAAACCTTCACGCTTTCCAAAGTTTATGTTTTGTTTATCATTTTGTTGCAAAATAAGGCTAAAAATGGCTAAATTTTAAAAATTTTCTCATGTTTTATAAGTGTTTGAAGACACGAATGTAGGTTTTCCGATGGCGAGAATAAGAGTAATTTTTGACTCGACCGTGCGTGTTGAGCACTTAGCTTTGATTCCTTAACTACACATTAGGCTAAGTCTCTTAAATGAGGATGAGAAATGATAGAGTTAATTATAAGTTACTATGCTAAACGTAGAGTACTCGTATTCTTTCAAAAACTCATGTGTTCTCGTTGTTTGCTTATTCTCCCTTCGCTTGTAAATATTTTTTGCTTAATAAATATTGACTTAGCGGTTTAGTTAGGATTGTTGGGTTTCTAGTCTTTTCTAGTAGCTTCCGTGTAATTAAATTGGGAAGACATTAAGGTATCGCCAGCGTCACGGTTTTGAAGTATTGGCACCCGAATAATCAAAAGCTTCACCCAATAATAAGATTTCAAGTGCTCACCTAAATCTAGCAAACAATTTGAAGCCCCACAAGGCCGAAAAATCTATGCAAAATTGAAAGTGAATCAAGCCTTAATCTTCGAAGCTTTAAAGATCTAAAATTCGCCTTAGCGTGAGGATATACGTCTTTGGCTAATAAAACCACCGATGAGGCGGATAATAAAAGGCAAGGCAAGACCGAAGTCATAATAAAAGCTTCTTGGCGAAGTTGAATAAAAGATGGAGGTAAACCAAAGATAATAAGGCCCTTCCGTTAGGGGGCATATAAAAGTCTTGGTAATAAGTCTCATGTTCAAAACCGTTATAAAACCGTGTTTATCGATTCTTCTTGTTGACTTAATTTTTTGACATCGTTGTCTATTAGGAGGAGTTATTGATTTGATGGTCTTAGTTACACCGCTAGGACTCTATTTTTAGACCTAAATCTGTAAAACCCAAAAATTTGATTTGTATATTATTTCATCATTTTGAATATAACCTAAAGTTTAAATAATAAGAATTTGATATTAAAATCTTATTATAAGCGTGTCATTTTTACTACTACGTAAAACATTTAAAGTCAGGATAAGATTGGGCTTGTGGTATAAAAAAAATGGTTTATAGTAACATTTTAGTATGGTTTATTGCTAGCATAACGCTCCCGAGTAATTAGCATGGAAATAAATCATATCAATATTGATTGTCAACTAATTTAAGTATGTGAATTAGTAAACTATATCAACAAAGTATCTACTTGTTTTTTTTACTTTCGAGAAGTTGGTTTACACAAATATTCAACCATCAATGTTGGGTCAAATGTACGTTGCATTAAAAACCTTCTATAAAGGTTCCCGATTATTATGGCTAGAATACTGGCGATAATATTATATACTCACATATTCATATATCTCGTTGACAATCTCAGTATCATAACCGAAATAAGTCACAGATCCAATGTTCTGTTTGCATGATGAATAAGGATTTGAGGGTATAAAAGCCTATGTCCGAGATCCCGTCGACGTCGTTCTTGTTCGTTTCCTGTCCATGTACATGAGCATGGCTCCGGTGTTGGTTGCATTTGATCTAGTTTAAGGTTGTTCGGGATTCTGGTTCGTGTTTGAATTCATATCTTGTTCGTGAGTGACTACGTTTGGTTATATCGCTCATTTTTCGTTGGAGGCTCTTGTTCACGATTTGTATTCTGGCTGTTCGGTTTAATCTCGAGTTTGGTTTGGATCGCATCTCGCTGATGTTCAATACTCTTGGTCTTGTTGCGATTTCGAAATTTTATCGTTTAGCTTTGAGGTAATTTTATCAAACCATCTTTTATACCTAGAGTACACGCAATATATGTTACAATGAAACCATCATAAGAAATCATCATAAGAAATCACTAACTGATAGTTAATGATTCACATGTCATGTCTTGCGCACACTTCTTGGTTCAGTAGCAAACCATATCAAGCATGATGGAGTTATGGAATAGTTTAGGCATGGTTTTGTTTTGGTTCCTTACGTCAACAAAGGATGATCAATAATAGTCATTCATAAATACATATGTTTTAATGTTTTTTAAAACTAACCTATGTCTTTTATGATTTTAAAAACAACTCTCTAACTTTACGGCAAAATTGGGGATATGTATACAGACGAGTTTTGGCTTAGATCAGTACGTGAAAGAGAGATGGCATGAAGTTATATATTTTGTTTTGTCAACTTTACTTATACTAGTAACTTTTGCCATGTAAAGTATTTTCAACTTGTACTAACTAGTACAAATATATTTTGAAGTCAACTGTTTTACTATACCTTATGATGTATATACAATAAAGATTTGAGTCTTTCAAGTATATCAGTTTAAGCTTTCATATTTTTCATGATGGAATCATGTTTAGTGGTACGAACTTAAATGAATAAGTATTTACTACATTTAATCTACTCTATTTTAATGAGCAGTAGTCGATTAACTCATGTAGATCTTTTGACAAGAAATAAGTATGGAGTTGGTTAAGCGACTGGTTTATTATTAAGGTACGGATATCCTAATCTCTCAGCTATTTGTTTCTTTCGTTTATTTGATTGATTGTACGGATTTTCGTCCTTTCAGTAAGGACTTCCTTTCTATGCATGATTAGGAATCCCCATCTGCAGCTAAATGTTTTCCCCGGTATATGTTTTAAGCTTATCAGTAATCATGTTAATAACTAAATAAATTGCCTGAGCATTATATACAAGCATGACCAGTTTATGTACTAGTTACGGAGGTACCGTAACCATGGCACTAGAGGCACCGGTGTCGTGACTCACATGTAGGAGAGTGATATCCTGCATCGTCCCACTCAGCTTTATCAGTATTTTTAGTGGGGCGTATGGATGCATCCTAGGCTTATCAGTTTACAAGTTATCATGGTGAATGTGGTGTGTGCTCTACATCCTTCACATTGGAGCTGATCCCTCCACCCATCACAGTATTTAGAGGTCACCCCTCTACAGTTATTAGGTCACCCCTCTACAGTTATTTAGAGGTCACCCCTCTACAGCATGACGAGGTCACCCCTCCAGTTATTCATGCACCGTTGTTACAGCACATGACCTATATAAGCTCTGGCAATTAAAATACAGTAAATGCATGTTTTCAGATTTAACAAATAACAGTTCAGCTTTATTATTTATTAATCAGACTTTACAGATTATACACAGATTTCCGCTGCAACTTTACTTATCAGTCTTACAGCTCCAGTATTTCATCATCTGTTTCATTTTAGTAATTTCTTATCATCCTTTATGTCCGTTCACTGAGCGTTATGCTCAGCCGTAGTTCCCTTTCATGTTCTAACGGCAGGTACACTAGGACGCTCTTAGGATTCTGAGAGCATGTGCATTTGGATGGAAGCTATCCAGACTTCTTACTTTATGTACTTACATTATTCTGCTTATTTGGACATTGTTTAGTCCTTTCCTTCAGTATTTTACTTTTCATGTTTTGGGCTTATGTTTGGATTGCCGATGTTTGATTCTGGTATTTCCTTTATGGTCAGTTAATGTTTTAGGACATTTACCTTATGCTTTGATGACACGCCATAAATACACGTAACGGTCCACTTATCCAAGTGGGGTGTTACAAAATCTCTATTATCGCATAAGTCAAACAATGTATCCTCGTGATCATTAAGACAAAATAAAATATAAGAGATACAACTTAGGAATAATGGGAGGATAAGTACGTGATTAGAGCATATGAGTAGTGTTAGCATTACTAACTTATAATGACAATGATCTCGTTGCACGCTTGGCATGGAATCGGGGTGAAAATCGAGGACGATGAAATTATTTCTAACGAAGCATTCACGTGTTCTTATTCTATGAACCTAAACGTCCCATTTTGTGATGAAAATCATACATTATGTCTAAAACGCAAGTAGTAGTAACAGTAGTAGTGTAGCTAGTTTGTCATTCAATAAAGTGAATAAAAATGAATTTTGGAGATGCTATGATACTTTATTCTAGCATTGCGTGAGGGCACGGCAATGGTTTAGTATGGGGGAGTGATGAGACTGCTTTTATACATAGTCTCATCGTCCAAATAGGGCTTAAAATGCATTAAATATCATCAAAATACCCAAATATATGCTTGTGTTTGTTGCTTGTGTATTTTAGGTACGGATATTGAGAAAATGACAAAAGATCACAAGAATCACGCAAAAACGAACACGGGAAACGAAGCCGCACGATGAACCAAGCCCTAATGAAGAATTTTCCAAAGAAAACCCTTGAAGATTTGAAGAATTATGAAGATTGGTCCTCCAAGTTTGAAGAATTGACACTTTATACCCTTGTATCTTCATAATTACCAGTTTGGTCCCTAAAGTTTGTCAAAATTACAAAAAGGACCCTTAACTTTGAAGAATTGGCAAATTTAGTCCCTCAACAAAACTAAATTGTCAATAATGGTCCTCCAAGAAGTCAACAAACAAGTCAAAGCCTTAAAGTATGAAGACATGCCAAAATCAGTCCTTCAAATATGAAGAAATTACATTTCAAGCCCTTGTTTCAAGTTTGGAAAGTATTTGTGCCAAAAATGACAACTACCCAAAAGTTGTTATTTGTAATTTAGGCGTTGAGGGTTGTTTATTACAAAGTGAAAGAAACTTAAACCTTTGGGGGCCATTCTTGCCAGACAACCAAACTCCATCCACCCACTCACAAGCTGCCACATCACCCACTTCCACCCCACACCCAATCAAAATCACCCTTTTCACCACGTCACCTCTCCACTCACTCATAAACTGATTTAATTAATCAGTTTAATCTTCCCACCAAAACACTTTTTTAAATACTTTAACCCCCAAACCGGATTAAACCACCTCCTAATCCACCCTTAAACCCTAAAAATTTCCAGGATGAACATCAATTAAAACAAAGGGGTTTTTGTTTATTTGCTCCAGATCCCTGATTAACCATCACTTAAACCTAAACCCATCCTTAAACCCCCATCACCATCACCTCACATGCTTGCACCACCCTCCCCTGCCCCACTATTCACTCCCAAACAAAAAGATGACAGCAGGATCAACAACTCACAACGTTTTCGTGCTTCCAAAGGGAATATGAACGTCCAAGATCATCTTTTCCTCACTGGCATCCCACATACATCCAAGATCATCACATGGGTTCTTGACAAAAATTCAAAAAAATGGCATCTTTCTGGAATCTCCAAGGGCAAAGTTGGGAGTTCAAGTTATTAGGGTTTTTAGCTTCTTATCAGTTCTAGAAACATTTGTGACCCTATATAAAGGGCGTTTAGGACTTAGGTTAAACTGTTCTTGTTTTCCTGTTTTCACAACCTTGTAAATCTTTTTGTTCTGAATGAGAAACTAAGTTAAGTGTTGGTGATGAAAACAAGTTCCATCTTACATTTCAGTTGATTTAAGTTATAATTGTTTGAGTTTGGTTTTAATTTTCAGCAAAGTTTATTAAGTTTTCAAAGTTTCTGTTTCATTTCAAGGTTTTCTCAAATCTCAAATTTTCATACAAATCTGATAATATGGTGATGACATGTGTTGGTTTGATGGTGTTTAAGGTTAGGTATGTCCATAATACCATGGCTTGTTCTGGTATAGTGGGTACCTATTCTTAGGCAGCCATTGTTTGGTCCTTTGTTTACATTATCTTAATCTAACCCAAGCTTTAAGATCTCTTCTAGCTTAATCTATAAGCTAGGGGGAAGCCCTTGAGCTTTTACACAGCTTTGTTCCTTCTCTCTTAGCAGGTTCAAAACAAGAGTTATTTTAATCCATTTTTTGTTAAGAAATTCTTCATAATCATCTCAGCAAAGTTCTGCATAGGCCCCAGCCTATTTCGAGGTGGTTAAGCAACCACTAAGGGACCTGGATGTAGGTCCCTTAAGGTAGTTCCTTTTTTTCCCTTTTTAGTTTTCAGTTTTGTGTTTTATATGGTGTTTATTTAATTTTGCATGAAATTTGTTAAGAAGTTGTGAAAGGTGTTTAAAGTGACTGTTGCTTGTTTGATTATGCTTATTATGCATGTTTAGGCAGATTTGAATCAGTTTGGTTGAGTATTGTATGCATTTGCTTTGAAAAAATTGATTTGTAGTATTTAAAGGGGTGTTTGGATTAGGATATAAGTAGGGTTTATTGTTTTGAATTTAGCTTAAAACCTGTTTAGACACATCTCTTAGGTTATTATTAGGTGGTAAGTGTGATTGGTTTTCAGTTTGAACAAGTTTAAATACATATTTATGCTAAAAATTTGGTAAAATAGCAAAAATCAGAAAACTGCCTATTGTTCATGATTTTGTGTTAATTTGACCTTCAAACTTGGTTATCTGTTAGGAGATAGGTTATCTAAGGATTGTGATTCAGTTACATGCTACTTGGTGGATTTGTATGCTAGTTATGAGCTTTTGAAATTGGCTTGTGTGCATAGTGTATCAGCAAAATATCAGAAACATAGCCTTTATCAGAACTTGTTAAGTGCATTTTGTGTGATTTGAGTGCTAAGAGCTTGTTGGTTTTGTGTTGTTCTTGACTTCCCACAACCAAACTGGTTGTGGGAGTGCCCCATTGTCCATCAAACACCATAAAAATCCAAGTTCAAGTCCTCTTGAACCTTAACTACACATGTGAAGAAATCAACTTGTGTTCATCAGTCAAGCAGCCTACCTGGGCACTTGTTTTGATTTTAGTAGCCTTAATTCTTTTTAATTTGTTATAAAAGTGTGTTTTTAAGTTAAGTTAAGTAACTGATTTTAGGTTTTTAAAGTTTTAAAAAGAAAAAAAAAGTTTAAGTAAAAAGGACGTGGCCAGGACTCGAACCTGCGCCACTCCTCCCACACACAAACGTGTTAACCATCTCTGCCCTAGGGTCTTTGACTGCTAGGTTCTCTTTTCAAATTATACTTAAGCAGTTTTGTTTTGTAGCTTATTTAACATAGCAGCTTATTATTAAGCTTTTTCCAGCTTATTTCCTTAAGTTTTTGACCAGTTAGTATTTTTCTTTTGTTTGTATTAGGTTTTAAGACTTTTCAGTGCAAAAAGTTCATTTTTCCATTATTTAATTAATTTTCTAGGAATATTTTAAGTTTTAATTTTAAAAAGTAATTAAAAAATAGAAAAAGGTAGTTTAAAAATCTGAAAAAATAGTTTTCAGGTTTGTAATCATAACTTTGAGGTTTTCAGCTATTTAAGTTTTCAATTTAGCTTATTTTTGATTTTATTGGATTTTAGGGTTTTTAGCTAACTTTAAAATTTAATATTAAATTATTAAATAGGTTTCAGAAAATTTTAATTGCATTTTTGTCTTAGTTACAATATTTTAGATTTTTGGTAATTTTTTAGAATTTTTTATGAACTTTGAATTTTTTTGAATATTTTAATATTATTTTATTATTAAAAATTGAAGTTTGATTTTTTTTAGTTTTTACATTTTTCCTAGGTTAAGGACACTTAATTAGGAGTTATGTCACTTTCCAAATATTTTTAGGACTTTTCAATTAATTTCTAGAATTAATTTAAGATTTAAGTGATTTTAATAGTTTTTAAGTGTTTAAAAATAGTTTAATTTGGTTTTAAAATTTTAAAAAATACTTTTTAGCTTAATTAGGACATTTTTGAGGTTTACAAACTTTAAGATCTTGTTTAGGGCTTTTTAATAATTAATTGTGATTTTTAGGGCTTTAATTAGCATTAAAAAGTCATTGTCTAATTAATTAAAAGGTTTTAACAAGTTTGGATTTTTTGTAAACTCTTAGAATATTATTGGGGATTTTTAGTAATTTTTAGGTTAAAATTTTAATTTTTGTACTATTTACGGTTTTACGTGTTCGCCTTTTTCGTCGTAGTTTAATTCGTTTTCGTAACCGTCTTTCTCTTCTAATCTCATTTCTTTCTTCCTTTTTCAATCATATAATCACAAATCATTAATCAATTCAACACACAACGCACTTGCCTCCTCGAGAACGAACTTAATTGGTCATTAGTGCTTGGTTTTCCTAAACCGACACTTAACGCTTACCACTACTTTGCATCTCTTTTCCTAAAGGGTTGCAAAAACACTACAATCAGGAGGAGATGTATTTTTTTTCTTATAAAAGTTGTATGTGTGTTTTTGGTGGAAAGAAAAAGGGTTTATATATGTTGGTAGGTGGAGGGCTAGTTTTGCCAACTTTGAAACTTGTGGACTTAAAAACAATTAATAGTTTAGAGGGTAGAAATGACTATTAGTAAATATTGAAAATATTTACGGGGCTCGGGTTTCGTAAAAATACTTTTCAAAAGTTAAGATGCATCATAAAAATGATTATATGATTTCCCGACACGACTTAACACGTAATTAAAACGACATCATCAAAAATATTAATTATCGAAACAATCGATAATAAAATGTAAAATTTTGGGCATCCGTTGGTATCACATCACTAGGAATTCTCGTTGTACATTGTTTTTGAATAAACTCGTTGTAAAACGCACGCGGGTGATTTTAAATCAAAACTTTGATTTAAATTAAATATGGAAAAATAAAATAAAAAATTTATAATTCCATACAAAGTATTGTCAATGATCAAAAAATACTTGAAAAGTATAATTTATTAAAAATATCATGATATCAGGATTTACATAAGAATACAAGAAATCGTAATACATTGGAAAATTCAAGAAGCACGAATAAAAGGAATAAAATAATGTTGGGAAAGTACGGTTTCTCACAGCCTCCCTGGGTTGTTTTTTGATTTTAGGTACACTGTTTTAATCTAAATATATACATCATCAGTCGTGTTCGAATTACTTTTGTAAATAAATAAAATTGGTTAACGCAACGATATTATATTTATTTTAAACTAGTTATATGTTCGTGCACACAAATATTTACAAATAAATCAAACTTAATTTAACATTTTAAGTTAATACACGAATATATAATTTTTTTTCGTGTTTAATAATTTATAATTATGATATTATTAGGTTATAAAGTGTAAGAGGTATTTGTTAATGTAGAAAAACATGATTCAAGAGATCTCAAAATGGTTTTAACTTATATTACTCAAAATATTAAATGAACAAGTAATAAAAAAAGATAGAGTACCACTGCTAATCAGGTGTAGTCCTATTAATATACATGATAATAGTTTTTACAAATCAAAACATAAAAATGAGATCGAACTAAAGTTTACAGAGATTAACTAAAGAGAGAGTAATATAATAAAAATACACAAATAAAACTATCACAATGAAACCTTAGCCCATATAATAACATAAGTGACCGTTGGACTCATGGGCTAACATTATGGGCTAAGTCTTGGGTTGGGCTTGAGAACTCTAGCATATCAGCAACAATAGTCCCTTTGTTTCGTAGTTGCATCTACAACAAGTCCAACGGGTGTAAACTGAAATATAAAAGAAACACAATGAGTCCCTCTAGTTAGGATGGAATAGCAGATTAGGTTATAAATTCAAAATCTCCCTTGATCTGATAACCCATACACTCAGTGAGTCCCTCTACTTTTTTGTTGTTTTGTTATCATCTACGAGTAATATATATTTTAATAAATAAACAGTTAAAACAATTTAGATTATTATAAAACAATTGTTATGAAATATAGTGAATGAGAGATTGAGGAGGAAGAAGATGATTCTTATTATGTAGTGTACCAAATGAGTACAATGTGTCTCTTATTTATAAGGGCACATGAAGTGTAACATCTTAGCCAATTAACCACTAATTCATGGCTAGTGAATACACATTTAAGGTGAAGAGACACACATTATAAGGATATTTATAACACTCCTCCTTGGATATTCACAGGTCGTTATACGTCATCATCTGCCTCGTTAAAAACCTTATCAAGAAAAAACCCAATGTGATAAAAACTTGATGAAGGGAAAAAGAGTGCAGTGCGTATAATGCTCCTCCTCAAATTAATGCATATCTTTCAAGCCTCAAATGACGGTCTTGTGAACATGTTGCTAAAAAACTTGTGTTGGCAAAGACTTTGTAACAAAGTCCACTAGATCATTGATGTTTAAGGTTATGTCCTGCAAAGATTAAAAAATACATGTAGCTTCCAAACCATTATAAAATACATTGGTTAGAAAATTCATATTGCTAATATAAAAATTAAAAATATACAATCTCATGACGCACATTGATTGCAAAATAGACATCAAAACTTTACTTGCACTTTTGGTACTTGAGGACCAAAAATTTTCTTTGAAACATGTGCAAAAATAAGATAATATGCGTCCAAATGATTATTTATCAATATAATAATTCATTCGGCTTGATCAAATAAGTTATTTAGAACTTTATCAAATATTTCCAGAAGTTGAAATTGCTAGACATGTTTGAGGCTTATGAATCCTTCGGAATATTAGAGCTCTAATAAAACGTATATAAGACAAACTAAAATACTTTTTAGATTTACTTGCTCATATAATATCAATAATATATTTACATCCACCTCTAAATAATATGATACTTAATAAGCAGATTCATGCTTTTGGGAATTTATATATTCCACAATTCATGTCTTAAAGCATGTAACTTTAGAGCTCTTAATTCGGTTGTGTACGCAACCCGTGTATATCCAATAGCTTTTACACATTCATGTGTATGGACTTCATGTCCTAATATTTCTCTTATTTTCAAGTGACTAAATCTTTTCATAATGATCAATCAGTTTGTTGAGCTCACTTTTGAATAAAAATTAATTCATGATCCTCACTATGCATAATAATAAGCGCTATAAACAAATTATCGACGTCATTTTGTTTCGATTTCATATGAATCTAGACATGATAAAATTTATTGAGATCTCATTGGTTAATTTAATGTTCTTTTAAGAACCTTTATGTCTAGTATCTCTTTGTGAGACTATCATGGGGCCTTTTATACCTCGAAGAACCATCTTATTTTTATGCTCCATAGTTTATATCGAGGATTTTATTTGAAATCGATTAGTCTATCATGCTTGAGGCATGTCATAATTAAGTAGTGTCTTTGAGGGACAAAGTAGGAGCATGAGTAGCTGAAACTTTGTTATTTGCCAATGTATATGTATGGCTATTAGATTATCATTGAATAATAAATTCATAAAATTTCTATCGAGGATCAATAAAATATGGTAATTCATTCTAAATTTGTAGCTACTTATCTCCTCCTGAAAGAATTACACCTTCGTTTATATCCCGTATATTTTCATTTAGGTGGAGTAATGCACAAAATATGGGATAAATTTGGTTTATAACCAAAACCAATTATGAAATGGAGGAATTGTAATAATATATTGGCATGATGCTAATTATGATTTTGTGTATATGATAGTATGACCCTATACAATAACAAAATATTTTCTCTCATAATCATTGGGTAATGTAGAAGTAATTCATCTCATATTCACAACGAATTACTTACTCTGGAATGTTATGCTCGCATTTTAATATAGCGAGCTATTAGTCGTGCAAACATGAAGTTGCAATTTTTATTACCATTTAGACGATGCATTGATTTATAGAATTATAAATGGTTCATACAATGGATATGTATGCAAACGTATATCCACTTGTTTTCTTTCCAGAAATTGAGGGATTAAGTCATCAATCTAGTTGGTAGATGAATAATCAACTTTTTTAGAGAGATAAAATATTAGATTGAAGAATCTAATCATTTTATAGTTTTACATCATTATTGACTCGTGATGGTATAACGAGTCATGCCAAAAAGATTATAACTATAGGCCATAAATTTATGTTATGGCTAGTGATAATATTTCACTAATTTATCTATAAGGTATGTCGAGGAAAATGCAACGTAATGCATAATTTTTATGAAATTTTATTCCTCGTAACAATTTTATATTTTGTTTTAGGAGCAACAATGTGTTAGCATAGATCCTTACATCTATGAATATAGTGTGTAATATTATTATTTTTTGACACACTTGTATTTTTCATATATCACATTGTATTTTGCATAAATCATATTTTCGTCGGCTCCTTTTTATTTTGCCGCTGTTAGTGGTTTGTCATTTTCATATTACTTCTACCATATCATTTACCATGATAAATGGTTTTTGAAAATTTTCTATTACATCATCCTATTCACTTGAGGGAATGAATATCTCGATGTTGTTCATATTATCACATTCTCATGAGAGAATGAAGATCTTTAAGTTGATCATTTTATCACATTCACTTGAGGGAATGAAGATCTTTATTTTGACCATTTCATCTCATTCACTTGAGGGAATGAAAATCTTTATTTGGATCATTTCATCTCATTCACTTGAGGGAATGAAAATCTTTATTTTTGATCATTTCATCACATTCACTTGAGGAATGAAGATTTATAGATCCATTTTATATTATTGCATTCACATGAGAAAATGAGTATATTTTAGAACTCATTATATTCTTGCTTATTAGAAAGAGATGAACTTGAATAAGGATACATGAACAAGAGTAAAAAGGTCTTTGGGTTATTGCTACTATATGAGCAAGTTGTAAAAGTTATATTTGATAATGTCCAATAAACATGATTTTGATAAAATCATACGATCATTTAAAAAAATACTACATGATTTAAAAATGAAAATACATAATAACGCATGTAGAATATTAGAAGAAAAACTACTAAACAAGTAATGAAGCATTTGTTTTTTTTTCAATATGAGAGTATCATTGTAGGATTTATTTGCTTAAATGACTCGCATACTAAAGACAAATGTAATTCACATCATTCACTCGATAGTTGGAAAATAGTTTTATATACAATGGTGAAAAAGTTATTAACATATTTAAAAATTAGGTTAATATATAAACAAACGATATGAGAATACACCATAGTCATCAAAATTATGCTAAAATTCTGAAAAAAGATTTTAAGAAGTACACATCACACAATAATGCATTCTTTTAAACTAATATCCCGGTTTTTTTTGAACAAAACCGGTATACTTTAGAGAAAGAATTGAGTTGATGTTACTAATTATTTTGGAGGATCATAATAGAGCTTTAGGTTCTTTAAAATGGTTAATCACAACTTGATGCTATATTATTCTGATGTTGTTGATAAAATCTTAATTCAACTTAAGATTCATAATATAATAACAATGAGGTTATGTTATTACGATTCACTTAAAGAAATTGTCATAAAACTTGAGCTTACTTACAAAATATTACAATACCTTAGAACTTGAGGTTCTAATATTATATTTAAAATAAAATAAAATATATAAGACTTGAAATTTAGATCATTTTGAAAAGATCATATGAGGAAAAAAATAAACATAACATGAGTTATGCATATTAATTGTGTAAGGAATTTTAAACATTGAATCGAATCGTATAGAACAAGAGGTTCTTTAAAAAATTCAATCATAACATGAGGTTATGATGTTTCGACTTTAAGAGACTCATAAGAGACTAAGTCCTTAAAAATATAAAGTGATATATTTTTTTCTTTTGCGAGAAATGATATATTTATTCTTTTACGAGAATCATGATTAAAATAATAACTTGAGGTTATTATATTTTGATTATATTCATCATAGCATAACTTGAGGTTATAAATATGTGTAATCATAATATGAGATTATGATACATTTTGATTCTTTTTTTTTCATATAATTAATTATAATAGAATTTAAGATTCATACTTTTTTTTATGGAACATGAGGTTATAATGTTTTGATTCATTTCTTGCAAGCACAATAAAATACTTATAGTAATTGTAAACTACAATAAAGTTTTATTTAAATAAGAACAATATAAACAAATCAAGTTTACAAGTAACATAACCTTGTATCCAAAATTTTGAAGTGAAATAGAATCAATATGTATTAAAATGGATGTATAAAAACTAACATACCATTCAATAAGTATTATACCCAATTAAAATCTTTTCATAAATGATATTTAAATTATAATTCAAATATGCATAACGGCACAACATGTTGAATGGCATTTAAGTTGTAGTTCAATGATATTTAAGTTATGTATTTGTTTTATCAAATGTATATTAAAATAAAATTTTATAGCTACTTGTTGTGTGATTCATATGCAATTCTCATAAAAAGTTCTACATGAGCAAAAAATATAAGATCATGAAAAAAATATATATCCTAAATGATAATAATTTAAATAATAACAAAATAAAAGTGATAGAACTTAAGGTTCTATAAAAATTACATAACAATTATAAGAAGTTATGTTTTGATTCTCTTGAGGGAATCATAACAAAAACATGAGGTTTTTATTATTAATTTTCTCTTTTTTATAGAATAGCATAACATGAGGTTATGATATTGAATCATACTAGAACATGAGGTTCTAACTATTTGTATTTTTTATTTTTCTCTTTAACATGACATGAGATTATGTCATTTGATTTGTTTTCGTGTAGCCACAACAAAATATTTGTTGTTCATGTAAACTACAAGAGACTTCAATAGTAGATGGAAACAAAAATGAATAAAAAAAATGGATTCTCTTTATGTAATCACAATAGAGCATGTAGTGCTCATGTATATTACAATAGAGATATTTCAAGAATCTCCTACCTAGTTTTGCTTAGAGCAAAAATCATGCTGATAACGTGTTATGAAATATAGTGAATGAGAGATTGAGGAGGAAGAAGATGATTCTTATTATGTAGTGTACCAAATGAGTACAATGTGTCTCTTATTTATAAGGGCACATGAAGTGTAACATCTTAGCCAATTAACCACTAATTCATGGCTAGTGAATACACATTCAAGGTGAAGAGACACACATTATAAGGATATTTATAACAACAATAACATTAATTCAGTTAGATTCACACTTAATAAATACGTCTTATTAGTAAACGTGTCTGCCAAACTCAAAACATCTTAATGAAACAAAACAAACTTTTAATTCACTTCTCGGTTGGATATAACAAATCCACAACTCACTCGCGATCTGGTTTCTTTGTTTGTACAACTTAATTATAAGTATAAGTTATGTAAAACCAAACCAGATCCAGAACCGAAACCAAACATCATATTCGTTTCGGTTCTCAAATCCACTGAGTCCGAGTCCAGTTCCAGACCCGTACTCATCCCTAATATAAAGGGTAAATGTCGAAAATACACAATGTACTTTCTCAGATGATACCATTATGCCCATCTGACTTTTTTAAGTTTGATTTGCCCACTGATTTTGGTCAAACAGTTGACTGAACCGTTGACTTAACGAAACTGCTAGTTATTTCGTTAACTTGGAATTTACTTTTACATTGTTGGTCCCTAGCTAACTATCATCATCATCTAACATCATCATCTTCATCACTAGCAGCTACTGATTCATCAACACTCCATCTGGATAAGGTAGAAGACATTTAGGCAACTCTTGTCCCAAAAACCTTATCCACCAACATCAAAAATTACCACACACATGAAACTGCAAGCATACAAATTTATAACCAATTCGTACCTAGAATGACAGCAGCTTCGCAAGATTTACCAGATTTACCAGAAGCAACAGAATGACAATAGAACTCCACCTTAGTTTCGCAAGATTTACCAGAAGCAGCTGTAATGGCAGCCTTCCTATGGGAATGAAGGTAAATAAGTTTCCAGCTTGAATCGCCTGTGGCTTTAATTGATCTATATGTGTTTGATGGATTTATGCTGCTGCTTTCCTGCTTAAAAATTGGAAACCCGCCAGCAAGATTTGATCATTTTACATACAAATCTAACCTTTACAAAAAAGTACAAAATAAACTAAATCAATAAGAGACCCTAAGTTATTCAGATGAAGATGAAGATGTTAGATGATGACCAACTACAAGTAACAGTTTGCATAACGAATGTAACCAACTGCAGATGCCGGATCTAATTGTTGACTATGACAAGTTTTATCAATTCTGGGACTTCATGGGATTGCTGGGATTTCCATGTCTTCTAATGGAATCATACAAGTTTTATCAGTTCTTGGATTGCTGAGATTTTCAACATATTTTATTGATTGTAACTAGGATTCCAGTTTATACGAATGGATTCCAACATCTGATAAAACTTTTAGTTTCTTAACATGCTATGATTGTAACTAAGATTCCAGTTTATACAAATGAATTCTAAATAGTAACTGGGATTCTAGTTTATACGAATGTGTTGGAAATTTAGTGCAATTGTGGGATCGGGTCATACTTGTAAATGGGTTTGGAGGTACGAAGTGTACACCCATTAAGTCCCTGACCTCCCTGGACTCAATATAGTGGTTGAAAGTTCATCAGTAGGAAGCTGCTCCTGGTTAGGAAGTTTCTCCTGGTGAGGAAGTTGCTCCTGATCAGGAAGTTGCTCCTAGTCAGGAAGTTGCTCCTAGTCAGGAAGTTGCTCCTGGTTAGGACGCTGCTCCTGGTGATGCACAAAGTCTTTGTAACCTCTTTGACTAATCAATGAGGGTTGAATATTGACTTGATGACCAGGTTTATGGTCATGTAACCACTATGGTTTCATGTAGGTAATTATGAGCTTAATTGACCGATTAATGCTCTTAATTACCATTGACTATGAGTTACATCATTCTAGGACTAGGATCACTATAAATAGTGATCATATTTGCATGATGAAATATACAGAAACAAGAAACACTTACACTCACAGAGTTCTTGATTTGTGCCTAAAACAAGAACTAACTCTTGATTTTATCCCAAGGAGGTATTCGTGTTAACCCAGGCATAGGGTCGAATAATCTTCTTTGGAAAGTGATTACACGACTTCAAGAGATATTTGGTAACCATTCATTGGTACGTAGTTAGGCTATTGATTATCTTCACCCTGTTGGAACGAAGTAAACCCCAACAATCAAAGATGATTATACTGTGATAATCAATGGCGGCGGCTATGAAGCATATGGTGGCTAACTTCTCCAAACTGGACAAGTTTGAAGGGGTTGATTTTAAGAGATGGCAAAAGAAGATGCACTTTCTTCTTTCTACCATGAACGTGGTGTACGTGCTGACCACTCCCATTCCTGATGGTGGTGATGATGCTACTTTGGAGGAACTGAGGAAAAGGAGCAAATGGGAGAATGATGATTATGTGTGTCACGACATAATTCTCAATGGTATGTCCGATTCTTTATTTGATATTTACCAAAATGTTGAATCTGCTAAAGAACTATGTGATTCCTTGGAAGCCAAATATATGGTTGAGGATGCATCAAGTAAGAAGTTCCTTGTGAGTGATTTCACAAATTACAAAATGACTGATTCAAGACCAGTCATGGAACAATACAATGAACTTCTTGGAATACTTGGCAGATTTACACAACATAAAATGAACATGGATGAGACCATTCAGGTCTCGTGTGTCATTGACAAACTACCTCCTTCTTGGAAAGATTTCAAGCATACCTTGAAACATAAGAAGGAGGAGTTAACTCTTGTTGAGTTGGGCAGTCATTTGCGCATTGAGGAATCCCTCATGGTGCATGAAAGTGATAAGCCAAAGAGCAACAATGTTGCTGGTTCATCTGTTGTCAATATGGTGGAGCATAACAACTCCACCAGGTACAATGACAACAAGGGCAAACGTAAGCATCAGGATAACACCAAAGCTAATCCTAACAAGAAGTCATCAGTGGCTTGTTGGAAGTGTGGGAAACCTGGACACTTCAAAAGGGATTGCAAAGGTGTTAGCATTGGCAACCAAGCTAATGCATCAGGCACAAAAGGTCGGAATATGTTTAATGAATCTCTCCAGATTTATTATGTTACATATGTATCTGAAGCTTATTTTGTGCAGGATGATGATGTTGCGTGGTGGGTTGACTCTGGAGCAACAGTACATGTGTGTAAAGATAGATGCTGGTTCAAGACTTATGAGTCAATGAATGATGGATCTATTCTTCACATGGGAAATGAGTCAACATCCCTAGTGCATGGACGTGGTTGTGTAGATCTTAAATTTAGTTCTGGAAAGATTGTTTCTTTGTTTAATGTTTTGCATGTTCCTAATATTAGGAAGAACTTGGTTTCTAGTAGTGTTTTGAATAATTGTGGTTATAAACAAGTGATTGAATCTAATAAATTTGTTTTATCGAAACATGGTGTGTTTATTGGTTTTGGCTATTTGAGTAATCAAATGTTCAGGCTTAATATTGATTCTAGTATAAATGTTGATTCTGTCCTGATGACTACCACTAAACTGAATGATTCATCACTATGGCATGCTAGACTAGGCCATGTCCACTATAAGAGGATGCAAGATATGTCTAAGGATGGGTTAATTCTAGCTTTTGACATGGACACTGATAAGTGTCAGACTTGTATGCTGAACAAAATTACTAAGAAACCATTTCAGGATGTAAAACGTGAAACTACAGTTTTGGAGCTAATCCATAGTGACCTATGTGATTTGCATGCTACTCCCTCATTAAGAAATAAGAAATACTTGGTAACATTTATTGATGATGCTTCTAGGTTTTGCTATGTTTATTTGTTACATACTAAGGATGAAGCATTAGATAAATTTAAAGTATTTAAAACTGAAGTTGAATTACAACAAGGAGTCCAAATCAAAAGATTTAGGACTGATAGGGGAGGTGAGTACATGGATACTTTGTACTTTCAGTCTGTTGGAATAATCCATGAGACAACTACCCCCTATACTCCACAACAAAATGGTATATCTGAAAGGAAAAATAGAGTACTAAAAGAGATGGTTAACTCCATGTTAAACTACTCAGGACTGATTCAAGGGTTTTGGGGAGAAGCTATGTTAACAGCTTGCTATTTATTAAATAGGGTTCCTAATAAAAGGAACAGGATTACCCCTTATAAACTCTGGACTAAAAGGAAACCAAACTTGAACTACCTCAAAGTTTGGGGTTGTAGGGCTGTTGTAAGACTTCCTGATCCAAAGGTGAAAACCTTGGGTGAAAGAGGCATTGAATGCATCTTTGTTGGATATGCTGAGCATTCCAAGGCTTATAGGTTCTATGTTATTGAACCTAATGATTCAGTTTCAATAAACTCAATCATTGAATCAAGGGATGCTAACTTTGATGAGACTAGGTTCTCATCAGTCCCTAGACCAAGCCTTAGCACTCCTACTGGAACTAAGGACATTGGTGTTTCAGTGGAACCTGAAAGGGTCACTAATGAGGTTGTGGTTCAGCAACCTGAGCCTGAGCTTAGAAGAAGCACAAGGCAAAGGACTCCAAAGAATTTTGGGCCTGAATTTCAACTATACCTAGTTGAAGGAACAAGGGATGAGGTCTCTGACCAGTACTACTATTGCTTTAATGTTGAGGATGATCCCAAAACATTTGATGAAGCAATGAAGTCCCAGGATGTTGCTTTCTGGAAAGAAGCAATCAATGATGAGATAGATTCCATCATGGGCAACAACACTTAGGTGTTGGTTGATCTACCTCCAGGTTGCAATCCACTTGGATGCAAATGGATCTTTAAAAGAAAGATGAAGGTAGATGGAACTATTGAAAAGTTCAAGACAAGGTTAGTCATTCAAGGCTTTAGACAAAAGTCAGGAATAGATTACTTTGATACTTATGCTCCTGTAGCACGCATAAGTACCATAAGAATGTTGATTGCCTTGGCAAGCATTCATAATCTGATTATTCATCAGATGGATGTGAAGACAGCATTCTTGAATGGTGATTTAGATGAGGAGGTTTATATGAACCAACCTCAAGGTTTCATCGTGCCTGGTCATGAAGGTAAGGTGTGTAAACTGATTAAGTCCTTATATGGACTCAAACAAGCACCTAAGCAATGGCATCAAAAGTTTGATGAAGTGGTTTTGTCTAATGGTTATTTACTTAACCAAGCTGACAAATGTGTATATAGCAAATTTGATGAATCTGGTAAAAGAGTCATCATTTGCCTATATGTTGATGACATGTTAATCTTTGGTACTGACCAAGTTCAGGTTGATTTAACCAAAGAGTTTTTGTCATCAAGGTTCTCTATGAAAGACATGGGGAAGGCTGATGTTATCCTTGGCATAAGGATTAAACATGAAAGTGATGGTATTGTAATTTCTCAGTCTCATTATATTGAGAAGGTCCTGAATAAATTCAATCACTTTGATTGTACTCCAGTGAGTACAACTATGGATACAAGTGAGAAAATAATGCCTAACAATGGTCAGGCTGTCTCCCAGCTTGAGTATTCTAGGGTGATTGGTTGCTTGATGTATGCCATGACTAGTACTAGGCCTGATATTGCTTTTGCAGTGGGTAAACTGAGTAGGTACACTAGTAATCCTAGTACTCAGCATTGGCAAGCAATTCAGAGGGTACTAAAGTATTTGAAAGGAACAATAGATTATTGTTTGTCATATACTGGATATCCTTCAGTGTTGGAAGGTTACACTAATGCAAGTTGGATCAGCAATACTGAGGATAATTCATCCACAAGTGGCTGGGTATTCCTTCTTGGTGGTGGTGCAATTTCTTGGGCATCCAAGAAGCAAACTTGCATTACTGGTTCAACAATGGAATCTGAATTTGTGGCTCTAGCAGCTGCTGGTAAAGAGGCTGAATGGTTGAGAAACTTGCTTCTTGAGATTTTATTGTGGGTTAAACCTATGACACCCATATCTATCCGTTGTGATAGTGCAGCTACATTGGCTAAGGCTTATAGCCAAATGTACAATGGTAAGTCTAGACACTTAGGTGTTAGACATAGCATGATTCGTGAGCTAATCATGAATGGGGTGATATCAATAGAGTTTGTGAGGTCTCAACAAAACTTAGCTGATCACTTGACGAAGGGATTGGATAGAGACTTGGTTATAAAGTCTGCTAAAGGGATGGGTTTAAAGTCCAAACTAGTCTCTGAATGCTAGGACACCCAACTCCCTCCTAAGGAAACTTGGGAGCTGAGTTCAATGTGGAAAGCTGAACATTCAGGGGACTGAAGCACATGTATATCATCCCAAGGATGTGCTTGTACCTGCTGAAAGGAGGATGAAGTTATAAACTTCTTAATGGTTAATTTCTTTGAAAAAGTGCTTAAGCAGGAGCATGAACTAAAGAGGAACCACCTATGTAAATGTTGAGGTTTCGCCGCCTCAAGGAGCATGGACTTTGGCTCTTACAACATTTATGAATTGGATATGGACACATGGCTTGTATGGTGTCAGGAGCGTTTTAAGTGTTTGAAAACTTGTGTGTATTTTATCTTCAGGTATTCAAAGTAGTTGAAGGGTTCAATTCTTAGAACATCCTGATTCTCGAATATTTGAAGTGATGTACTAATATGGAAATTCAATCCTCAGGACATTTTCATTTATGCACTGGTTTTGTTAAAGTTGATTTTCATGCAAAAGGAATTGTACTAAATTGGGGAGGATTGTTGGAAATTTAGTGCAATTGTAGGATCGGGTCATACTTGTAAATGGGTTTGGAGGTACGGAGTGTACACCCATTAAGTCCCTGACCTCCCTGGACTCAATATAGTGGTTGAAAGTTCATCAGTAGGAAGCTGCTCCTGGTTAGGAAGTTGCTCCTGGTGAGGAAGTTGCTCCTGGTCAGGAAGTTGCTCCTGGTCAGGAAGTTGCTCCTGGTTAGGACGTTGCTCCTGGTGATGCACAAAGTCTTTGTAACCTCTTTGACTAATCAATGAGGGTTGAATATTGACTTGATGACCAGGTTTATGGTCATGTAACCACTATGGTTTCATGTAGGTAATTATGAGCTTAATTGGCCGATTAATGCTCTTAATTACCATTGACTATGAGTTACATCCTTCTAGGACTAGGATCACTATAAATAGTGATCATATTTGCATGATGAAATATACAGAAACAAGAAACACTTACACGCACATAGTTCTTGATTTGTGCCTAAAACAAGAACTAACTCTTGGTTTTATCCCAAGGAGGTATTCGTGTTAACCTAGGCATAGGGTCGAATAATCTTCTTTGGAAAGTGATTACACGACTTCAAGAGATATCCGGTAACCATTCATTGGTACGTAGTTAGGCTATTGATTATCTTCACCCTGTTGGAACAGAGTAAACCTCAACATAATGTCTTCTAATGGATTCCAGTTTATAAGATGATGATGATGATGATATAACAATATTCAATGTTTTGTACAAATAAGAAAAAAGTCAAAGAAACATGTTTGGATTTTGGATTTGGTGATTTTGATTTCGGATATGGGGATTTGGATATTGGATGTGTTGTTGATGACGATGATGATAATGTTAGTTAGCTAAGGGGACTAAAATTGTAAAACAAAATTCCAAGTTAACGAAGTACTAACGGTTTCATTAAGTCAACGGTCCAGTCAAATGTTTGACCAAAATCCTACGTGGCAAGTGTGTAAATCGAACATAAAAAAGTTCGATGGACATAATGGATCATTTGAGAAAGTTATTTTCGACATTTACCCTAATATAAACGACCAAAGTTAAATAACTTAACTAGTATAACCGACCAAAGTGTTACTCACTTCGTCCCATAGTACAGTCCACCTTACTATTTTTGGACGTCCCATATTAATAGTCCAGTCCAAAAATAGATAAAAAATGTAAATCAAGTTTACAATATTACCCTCACTTTAAGGTATTATTACAAATAATAAAAAAGTTGTAAATTAATTGGTTAAGGGTATATTTGTAATTGTGTAAAAAGTAAGAGAGAAACCTGAAAAAGTGGTGTTTTTATTAAATTGCATATTTTTTGTTGGTGGACTATTATTATGGGTTTGAGAGAGTAACTTATAATCCTAAACAAACAAATATTTACTTGTACTTTGTCGTCACTCCCAACTTTTATAGCGACTACTTTTGTGTCGTATTTATCATCATATCTCAGAACTTAACCGGAACCAGTGACCGGAAAATAAACAAGAACCACCATGCCAAAAAGAACCACACACACGTACTCAAGCGAAGATGCTTTACCGGACGGCCCAGATTCCGATCTGTTCGTTTATTACTGTAAACATTGTAGCTCACATGTTCTCATTACAGGTGTGAACCCTTTTATCATATTAGTTTAGTTCAGCATGTGGGCTTATGAGCTTCTTTGGTTTCGGCTTATATTTCATAAGCCCCAATTTTCTTGGCTTATTTTGAGGCTTATATGGGTTTAATTATTTTGTGATAAACTTATGTAAGGGTAGAAGTCTTGAAATAAGCTGGAAAATTGGGGTTTATGGAATATAAGACGAAATCGAATAAGCTCATAAGCCCACATATAAGGCGAAACTAATACTCCCTGGAACTGTTATTGTGCAAGATTAGTAGATGATTATTGTGGGTTATGTGGTTAGAGAATGACCCAAATAGGAGTTTGATTGCGGGGTTGTAAGTTTATTTTTGTGGCTTGTTTTGAAACTTTTCGACGATTGTGTAAGTTTATTATGGCGTAATGGCCTTATATGAGGAGAGAAGTTTCCACATAGAATGAGCTTATGGAATATAAGCCGGGTGTTTGTTTCGGGTTATATAGCTGGCTTATGGCTTATTTGGTTTTTGGCTTATGTTTTGTAAGCTTACTTTTTGTGGCTTATTTTGAAACTTTTCGGGTTACGTAAGTTCATTATGTCATAATGACCTTATATGAGCCGGAAAGTCTTAAAATAAGCCACAAAAGGTGAGCTGATGAAACATAATATAAGCCTAAAACCAAATAAGCCGTAAGCCAGCGGCTATACAAGCCGAAACAAACACCCCCGGCTTTAGCTCTTTTTTGTGGAAACTTCTCGGCTTATATAACCTTATTATCATGTCATAATAAGTGCCAAAAAGTTGCAATATAAGTCACAAAAAATGAGCTTAGGGAACATAAGACGTGAATCGAATAAGCTATAAGCCCGCTATATAAGCTTAAACCTTGGTTTAATAAAGCGCGCCTTTAAGCTCAAAGAGTCTGAATTATGGATTTGAACAAAGTCGCAATCGTTGTGTACAAAGTAAGCGCCTCGCCTACGAGAGGCGTGCGCTTTTGCCTCATCGCCCGACGCTTCTCGCTTCGGACCCTTAGCGCAACGGACCGCTTCTCGCTTTTTAAAACCAAGGCTTAAACAAACACCACCGATAAGTGGCTATATTTACCTTATTTGTCCGGCTTATTTGGGTATTGAAATTTGGAGTGTCTAGAAAACTCAAGCTCATAAGCCAAAACAATTGAGCTTTTTAACTTCCTTGCTTTCAATAAGCCATAAGCGGACAAATAAGGTAAAACAAGCACCTACTAATTTTCTAGTTAGTTTGTAGATTATTATCTTTAGAGTCTGGACTATGTATGCCACTAGTATTGGAATAATTAGTATTTGGGATTATACTGCAAATATTAAAAGGCGCTTAATAGATGGTAGAGTTGTCTTACGGATGGAGACATGGAGTATTTGATAATGTGATTGCTGGTTTGCATAATCATAGTAAATGGTGAACTAGACGATTGTGATAGATTGACTGTTACGTCCTAGCCTTGAAACCAGTTAGATAAGATGAAGTTTCTGTAGAGTTCCATATGATACAAATCTAAGTTTGTTTTTCATTGATTTGTAATGCATTCTAACGTTTATATCTGTCTTATGCATTACTTCGTTTTTTCTATGTACAATTACCGCATACTAAAGTATGATTGTAGATACACAATTGCAGAGGATGCCTAAAAGAAAAACGGACAAAGCCTATGTTTTGGATAAGAAGAAGCATCTTACAAGGTTAAACATAACCGAAGCAGGGAAAATTCTACTAAAGCGGTAAAGATTCTAAACTTATTTATTATTCCGAAACATATTTTCTCTATGTACATGTGACAATCTCGTGTACTTTTGGAGGACGAGTATTTTAACAACTGAATATCTTATTGCAGGGGTGAAGGAAAATTAGAAAAGCAGTTTCGCATGAACTGTTTGGGTTGTGGACTCTTTGTTATCTACCGCTCTGAAGAAGACTTGGATTCTGCTGCTTTCATATATGTTGTTGATGGTGCACTGAGTACGATTGCTGCGGAAACTAACCCTCAGGTACTTTTTACAAACGTTTGTAGTCTCTCATATACATGGCTTATGCAATTTGTGAGACTTCCACTGAATGTGTTGATGTGAATTATTAACGGAAAATTGTAACAAGTGTTTTACGGGTAATAAAATTGTTGAGCTCATATAGGGATGAGCTCGGTACCAATCCCGTCCCGAACCCGTCCCGGTTTAGTGCTCCCGGTTTTTTCCCGATCTAAAAAGTTATGTACCAATCCCGTACCGAACGGGATTCGGATATCGGTACCTGTACGGGTATCGGTACCGGTACCGGGAAATCGGGATTTTCCCGTTTTTTCCGGGAATTTCCCGATTTGGTACCGGTCCCGAATTTTTTTTCACCTTATTTCATAGTCCCGGTACTGTACCGAACGGGATTCGGGTACCGGGAATCGGTACGGTTCGGGTTCGGACTCGGGTCGAAATGCTCATCCCTAGCTCATACGATTGCTGCTATGGCTTTGCTATGGACATCATTTCTTGTTCTTTCATTTCTTTACTGGTTCAATATCTCTCGAGTTCTGAAACTGTATGGAAAGTTGGACTTTCTGAAAATCTTAGTTAAAGTGTATCCGTATGCATGTGAATGGGTATATAAGTTTTGTTTGGTTTTGTGCTACAGGATGCTCCTGTACCACCATGTATTTCACAGTTGGAAGGAGGACTTGTCCAAGTAGCGATCGAAGTGGAAGATCGAGCACAGCGTTCAGCGATTACAAGTAAATTTTTTTCATCTGCTACCTTTGCTCGTCTTTCGTGATGTCTCCGAACTTACATATGTGTTCTAAACTTTTGCAGGAGTAAATGCTGATGATGTTAGAGTCACTATAGCTGCACCTGCAGCACGCGGAGAAGCTAACAATGAACTTCTAGAATTTATGGCCAAGGTCTGTACTTTCATTTTGTCCCCCGTCTTTTCTCTGATATTCCATTCTGTTGACTGGTGTAGCTAACGCCATTATTTATGACTCCAGGTTTTAGGTCTGAAACTAAGTCAAATGACCCTTCAAAGAGGGTGGAATAGCAAGTCTAAGCTCCTCGTGGTGAGTTGAATGATTTCTGTCACCAAACATAATCCACAATCTGTTTTCTTTTTTTCAGTCTTTTGATGGATATGAAGTTATGAACTAGGCTTGTTGTAACAAATTGTCTTTCTATGAGCACTTCGGTATCAACGTCACTATTTGTGCCAATTGAACGGGGGTAACTCACTGCAAAGCATTAACTACCAATTAGTTTAAGATCCAAAAACGAAACACAATTATCAGTACATATCGTATTAGTATATCCTTGTTAACTAGGTCTGCAACTTATAGTAACAGTGAATGAAAAATGAGATAGAAAGCCAATTGAAATGCCAGTAGAAGAGTATGTTAGGACGCTGACGTTCTTTAGTTTTCCTGCATTAATCCTTAGTAGTAATGACGCTGATCCTGCAAAACCATATAGATGGCCTAATCAATCTAGGTCTAACATCTTACGCATATTTCAATCCTTAATAAACTAGAGTTAACTCTGATATTGTCATGCGTGAGTTTACTTTCAAATCTGGAGTGAATATTTGATACTGTTTTTCCAAGAGCCCATCATAATCGTAGTAATTGTTGTTTTCACGAGTTTGTAAGCACCATTCTACTTGCCAATACTTCCTTGCTGCAATTTATATTTGAATAAAAGCATCTCTAGAACTGGAATAACTATTTACCACATCTGTATAGGATTCTGCCAATAAGTGCTTTTAAGTGATATGCTTTTGTTCCTATATCTCATATTATTCAAATATTCCGGAGCAGGTGGAAGATTTGTCTGTCAGACAAGTATACGAGAAACTGCTTGAAGCTGTGCAGCCTTGAATCCCGTCACTTTTTTGTGAACTTCATCTCCATTACTGCTCCTTGGTAATTGGCTCTGCACCTTCATCTTGAAGCACTTTTTTCACCATGGTCTCATTTTTCAAGGGGAATATGGTGAGCAAGGTGCTGCAGTTCCGTATTCTTTGTATCATGTCAAATGTGAATTACATTTTCACTTGTTTTTGGACCTGGACTTCTTGATTTTGACTGCTAGAATTTGAATGAATTGAAGTTAATTTTATAGGCCTACACATTTTGTTTCTCAACTGGAATGCCATAACTATTAGCCTGAATTGTCTGGTTGTTACATTATGTTCTTACACAAGTATTGAGGTTGTTACTTTGATTCATATTTGTTACATTTTGTCATCAAACAACCTGCTATTTTGCTGTCAAGATTAGACCAATAGAGTCAACAGACCAGTTATTTGTCTCATCCATTCAAGCAAACAAAGTCGAAATCAAGGCTCGGCAACTTTTAGAAGGTGGCAAAAATCGTGAATCGGTAGTTGGGCGGTCGATCACCTTGTAGCTTGTAATCGTTCTAGGCGGGATTAACTAGCGATTAACCAGTTTGCCATTTTCAGCAGGTTTTGAATATCTCCGGCGAGTTTTGGGCAATATTTTCTTTGAAAACCAACTTATAATATATATAAACAATTATCATAAGTGATTAAAACATGTTAAACATGGTTGACCGATTAATCGGCCACGGATTGGTTGGTGGCCAGTGCGCCTATGCGGCGATTAATTGGCATTGTAAGTCTTGTTTTGCAACACTCCTTTAATGCATCATTGCATTTTAACCGAAACTATTAACTTGACGGACTTCGTAGGCTAACGTTGTTGCCCATTCGAATGACGTTTCTTAGCTTGCCCAGAACGTCTAACACCACGACAGAAACGGGTGAATGGAAGGGTTTGCTTGTGAGTTGTGAGCCAAAACATCTTTCAAGTAACTCTCTCTTGGCCTTGATTATATGGAGTGCGTTTATCGGCAAAAAATTTGCATATTATGCCAACTTAAACTCATTCTTCGTTAAAAAAATAAATAAAACAACTCATGAGCACCTAGATAATAAACATTAAGCCATTAACTAGAAGCACATTCGCCGAGCGAATGTTAACAAATCCTTTGAGTTTAAAAAGTCATCACTATTGTTATATTCTACCAATGTGGGTAGTAATATTCAATTTAGAAGCTAGCAATGCAAATTGATTTATATTGCAAAAACTTGACGCTTAACGTACTTGACAAGTTGTAAAAGATTGCCATGGCTTACCGTTTCTGACACAAATTGAAGATGAGAATGATTTGAGGACAAATTAGCCTTGAAATCTTATAAAATAAAATTTAATTTAATATTTTAATTTAATATCGAGAGATATATATATTTTTTCATATTTAATATTTTGTAATTATAATAATATTCATGTTTAATGTAAGGGGTAATTGTTATATCTTTAAAATTATCGAAAAATATAAAAAATATAATTTTCACTTAGCACAATCTAATTTTTTTTTTAAATTTAATCACTAAAATTTCATTTATAAATCAATCTTTTTTAGGTTTTTTTTCATAAATTTGACACGTATAATTTTAAGTATTTTTTCTTTATACATCAATCTTTTTAAAAACTTTTACTAAATAATAAATTTTGTTTAAAATAAAAACACAAAAATAAAAAGAATTAAGTTAAGATTTTTTTAAAAATTTTCTACTAATTATTTTGCTTTACTAAGTAAAAGATTCTATTACTTTAATCAAAGTTTTCTTTTTTTTTCGTTCTCACTACTTGCTATTTTTTTATTTAAATATTTTTATTCATAAGTTAAAACGTAAACGTATGAATTAAAAATATACAACATGTAAAATTAAAAAACCTTTAATCATAAATTAAAACACTACATAGAATTCAAATATTAAAAATATCACATTTAAAGCTAAACATTAAGCATTACGAGACAAGTGTCACACAAAATCGGCTTGAAAATTTTATCGAATCATGAAAAAAAAGGAAAAAAAATTGCCCGAACACCTAGATAACAAAGTATTATTAGCTAAGCCTTTGGACTACTTTTAATGCTAACAAACACTCTTGAGTTTATGTAGGCATTACTATTGTTATATTTTACCCATGTGGGAAGTAATATTTGAATTATACTACATTGATATGAATCAACATTTTCTACTACCACAGCTTACAAGCTAGCAATGCAAATTGATTTAAATTGCAAAAACTTAACGCTTAATGTAACATAATAAGCTGTAAAAGATTGCCATAAAGCTTAACATATCGGATACAATTTAAAAATGGGAATGATTTGTAGACAAATTGGCCTTGAAACCTTTCTAGCTCGTTGTCACCAAATTAAATATTTTGTACTTACAAAGATGTTTTCATGATTATCTGACTAATTATTGCAACAATAGGATGGGACATTTCAATACTGGATGAAACAAGCTTCGCTCAGTATGATTCATTAAGCAAGATCACCTCATAATCAAACACAGAATAAAAATCTTTGAAAATAGGAACAAATGGTCTTCGAGATAACAAAATGAAAACAAAAACAGATTTCCCTCTACCAACAAATTACAAATCCCAGTGATGAAGATGTGCCCTTGAATTAAGTTCGCTTCTACTTGGTTCTTGGGCCAACTAACTCTCAGGCTGCAATTTTCACAAGAGGTTCACTGTTAACAGATTCTTCTTGTACAATGTGACAGAAAGATGTTGAAGCAATTATTAGTTGATATCTTCAGTTTTCTATTTTGTAATATTTGTATAAGCCCATGTAAAGCCTAGTACATTAGTTCTTATCTACAATATTCTCCTGTAACTATATATCTTAGGTGATTTTCTGAATGGAAGGCAATAAATCAATTATACATTTCAATATGGTATCACATCCTTTCTCTCCTTAAATATCTCTCTAATTGTTCATCTCCTCCTGATGTAGCAAAAAAACAAAGATAAATAATTGAATCTATTGATTAAAAAAGAATGCCAGAAACAATTATGCTAATAATCGTTGATTCTGAAGAATGCCCGAAAATTAGGGTAAAACACGGCAACACAACGGCCAGTGGTTTAACTTTTATTAAACTGATAACTGTCTTGCTAGGGTTACAGCAGATTCATTAAATAATGAATGCAAACAAAGAAAAACCTTAAAAATCCAACGGGCTGGACCGTAGCGCAAAGAAAAAGCCCAACTGAAAGTGAAAAAAACATAAATATATAAAAAACTGATAGTAAAAAGGCTTTTCGAGCCTTGGAAAATCCGCAACCAACTAAAAGATGGTTACAACGTCGTCCGCCTCCTTTTTACGCACGTTTTGACAGGTCACGGGCCGAAAACGGACTTAGGATGCAAAAGTTATGCCCGTTTTACTAAACCCTCTTCGTCACGCGATCTCGGGCCTCTAGAAACAAACTAGCCCTTCTTCAATACTTGGCCTCTATCATTCCCCTGGATAGGAAAATTCGTCCTCGAATTCCCAGCTTATCATCATCTGAAGAATCACCATGGTAAGGTAACAAGTGCTTCACATAAAAAACATCTGAACAACGAATATTGCTTGGCAACTTCAAACGATAAACATTTGAGTTCATCTTATCCACAATTTCCACTGGACCAATCTTCTTAGCACACAACTTATTATATTCACCAACTGGAAAACGATCCTTAGTCAAGACAGCCCATACAAAGTCTCCTACTTCAAAGTCAACATGTCTCCTCTTTTGATCTTCATCCTGCTTGTACTTCGAACTAGCGCGAACCAAGTTGTCACGAACAGATTTATGAACATCATGCAACCCCTCAACAAAATCCTGCACTTTCTTCGGAACAGACCTAGAAACCCGAGGATTCATAAGATCAAGAGGATGAGCAGAATAAACCACCTAGAATGGACTAAACCCAGTGCTCCGATTAATAGCATGATTATGAGCAAACTCAGCTTGATACAACTTCTGATCCTATGCCCTTACATGATCACCCACCAAACATCTTAACATGTTACCAAAAGACCTGTTAACAACTTCAGTTTGCCCATCAGTTGGAGGATGATAAGCACTACTAAAATTGAGTTGAGTATTCACCATCTTCCACAAAGTACGCCAAAAATGACTCAAAAACCTGGTGTCCTGATCAGAAACAATGGAGGAAGGTAAACCATGTAAATGGTACACATCCCTAAAGAAAAGTTGGGCTACATTAACTGCATCTGTTATCTTCTTGCAAGGAATAAAATGAACCATCTTAGAAAAACGATCTAAATAAAAAACGAAGATAAATAAAAAAGATAACAAATTGAATCTGTTGATTCCAATGAATACCAGAAACAATCTTCCAACTATCGTTGATTCAATAGAATACCGATAATTAGGCAACTCCAACAATCGTTGATTCACACGAATACCGATTATTAGGTTGAAAACTGAACGATAAACCCTAACCCGGATTTAACTCGATTAACAGAAGACTAAAAAGTCATATAGTTTTATTCATATCTCCCTCACTTCAAAAAACTCGTCCTCGAGTTTGTCTCACTCGTCCCTTGTACTCGTAGCATCCAAATTTGTATCCCTTGCATCAAATTTCCTTTATTTATAATGAATCGACCTCGAACCTTGATCATCTTAAAAGCAAACTTACCGACCATGGGTGCGGCTTCTTGATATATTTTTTTTTCAATCATGATACTGACATCCACCCATTTACGTTTTTGCAACCAAAGTAAATCATGAGGTTCTGAAAAAACAGGTTTTGAATAATCAACACTAAGATCATTAGCCACATCTGTAACATATTTGATGTTGTTTTCCTCCCCATCAAATCTTTCTTCCTCAAAAAATCTTTCTTCCTCATCAATGACATTTTCAAGATCGGTATCATAAACTGCCATTGATTCTTCTTCTACACCCAACATAACATCCAGAGATGGCACATCATATTCTTCCACTTGAAAATTCTAATAATTTTCAATAAAAGGATACTCCTCTTCCTTGGGTTCTTCATCATAAACCAAGGTGCTTCATAATCACCACAAGCGACATCATCATCGTCTTCAGCCTCAGCAAATAGGTTTTCTGACTCTTCATCTTCAATACCCCGACCGTTACGATCACCACATATCTTCAACTTATTTGGCTTTTTCAAAGTGCTTATTGGATCCTACAGCTTATTTTAGTTAACTAATTGGAAATTCTTGTTTCTAAAGTCTTAATATTGTCATTTAGAAGCTTTTGCAAAAAGAATCAGCTTATAAGGTGGTCTAGAACTCTAAGTCGACTATTTTGTCTTTTAGTGAAAAAGTTCTTTTCAACTTTCTGGCTTATTTCTTAATCTTTTTCAAAATTTCTTTTCCAGATTGTCTTATAAGCTCAAAACAAGGTTGTGTTATAGCTTAATGGGCCAAAAAGCCCATTAAGGATTAGCTTATTGCTTATTAAGCTCTGACAAGCTCAGAAGCAGCTTTTGGGCTTAGACTTTTGTTCTTAAAATTAAATTTTGAGTCAGATAGGGCTTTTCTAGATAATTTTTGACAAGTTTTGATTTTTGGGCCAAAAAGCCCATTAGTGTTGGACTGTTTTTGGTTTTGGGCCATTTAGGGGGCCCAATAAGGGTTTTATGGTAATTTCACTTTTATTTTTGGATTATTTAGGAAAAATTAAGTTAGTTTGCAAATTTTTAGAATTTTTTAGAATTTTTGATTTTTTAATAATATTTTGCCTCGATTTGCATGCACTCGTAATTCGTCTCATTTTTAAGTCCGTCTTAGTGTAATTTCTCTTTGAATATTAATAAAAAACACCCAAGTTTAACCCACACTTTAATCCTCCTTGGTGAACGATCTCATAAGGGTCAGAAATACACGAACTCGTGTGTTTAATACTTACTACGTATACTTTGTTTTCCTAAACACGTATTTTACCACAATCAGCAGGTCGTGTTGTTGTAAAGAAGTTCGTGTAGGGTTCCTTTATTTGTGAACCTAAGTTTGATCGTGATGGTGGAGGATTGATTGTTTAATGTTTAGGGTTTTGTGAATAAACCCTAGATTAATATTTACTGTTGCTGCCAAAGATACGCTAGTTGATGCACGTCTTTTGGAAGAAATTGTTACACTATTGTTGCAAGAGACGTGACTTGTTTTGGTCGTGGGAATAATACTGATCTTACAAAGAGGTATATTCTCTATCCAGTGACACTATTATTTGTACCCACTGTCATAATTTTCTAGCCACTGTACTGTTATACGTAGCCACTCTCATGAGGTATGTAGCCACCGAAGGTTCAAGGGCTTGATCTAGCAACTGACAACTTGAATCTAGCCTCTGACAGAATACATTGTTGTCCGATATATATATTCTATCCGCTGACAAGTGTTGTCCGATATTGGACAACACACACTAAAAGGATTTGGAGTCACGTGGTTAGTACAAGATATGGAACACATATTTGGGTTATTCTACTTCCACATCAAGATTATTGTATTTATTTTTCTTCAAGGTCATTACACAAAGTCTACTTTTGGAGAATCTTCAAGATTGCATACTTTTTCACGGTCCCCTATTGATGTGTCAAAAAGGAGAAGATGTGATATACTTAAGGGGAAGCTTCTTGGAGATCATGTGTCGCATACAAAGGATCTGTGCTTAGGGGAAAATGTTTTGACATCATCAACTAGGGAAAGATTATTGGGTCGAATTAATGAGTTGATGTGTCAAAACTAAAAGACAAAAACTAAATCTGACAAAAGAAGATTCTACAAGCTGGTCGACAAACTTGTAGAAAATATATTGCAAGATATTTAGAAGATTTGGTTTTATCTAGATTCCTTTGTAAGTCTTGTTTTCAATTATATAAAGAAAACATAGACGTAGGTTCTTACATATCAATGTTCACAATGTAATCCAACAGCAAGTTCGTGTGTTCTAGGCGTGGTGTTCTTTGTAAACACGCCTAGGTTATTTGTGTTTGATTAATACAAGTAACGTTGGGAGAATTTGTCTTGTCGTGTTCTTAACACATTGTTTATATATTATGTTCTAATTCCGCTATGTATTCTACATATGAACTTGATGCATATCCTAGTAGCTAAAAGATTCGTGAATCTATAGGATTCCACAATATAAAAATGCACTATTGAGTCTAAAGCCACAAGATCATCAAAAGTCTCATTAGGAAACTTTCCAAAATTATTCCTTGCTTCTTCATACACTGAGAGTAAGAAAGCTTTTATGAGTCCTACGCAATATTCCTGTAATATTGCCAAAACATCCGAGTGATACACAAGTATTACAATGAATATGTAAATCCTGATTGAGCCAACATCAAACAAGCTCATGGTAGGTGACACGTGCGGTTCTTTAAGAACCAAACTTGTGACAACTGGAAAGAAACGATGGCTTGAATCTTAATTGAACTCATACTTGTTCCAGGGCCTCTACGCAAAATCTAAGTGATCTTGCCAGAACACTCAGAGTGACACTCATCAGTGTTCACAGTGATGACTGATGAGTGGAAATCCTTCCAGTGTTAATATCAATCAGCAGTACGGTAGGTGACAATCAAGATTCTATTAGAATCAAGCTCGTGACAACTGGAAAGCAACAGTGGTGAAGCTCTTAATTGAATTTCACTTGTTCCATGTGCATGAATTGACGGATTCAATCACGAGGATAACTCTTATTCAAATGATTCACTCTTTATGTTCGGAGTCTGCTTAATGACGACTGAGTAAAGAGAACGGGTTTATCCGTGAAATCCTGCCAATGATTTACTTAATTGAAACTACCTGTCACATGTACAATATTTAATATCGTCTAACGATATTCACCGACAGGAGGTAAAATGCTACCGAATTAAAATGAAATACTCTAAGCCATTTTATTCGTGTCTACTTATGTTGCTGCATTTGAAGACGGTGGCGTTGCGGTGTTCCAAAAGAAGTCGTCCTCACATACTTATGCTTTGTGCACCAAATATTTAAGCAAATTCAAGAAAGTTCAACATAAAGTCTCCCATTGTATCAAACTCTGAAGCTTTTAAGAATTCAACAAAGTATACGTGTGTGGGACATGACGTCACGAGGAGGCAAGCATCACAAGAAGGCAGAGGTCGCACGTGAAGATGATCTCTTATCACATGACAAGTCAAGGTCAAAAGATAATTCTTCAAGCCAAAGCCTAAAGATTATCACAACATATTGACAAGAAGAAAAAGAAGAGTAGAAAAAGAAAAGACTACGAGATTAAGAACGAAGATCTAGTATAGTATGCTAGGTTTAGGACTTTGTAAATTGGAGTGACCTTCCTTAGGGAGAGATTGTTGGAAATACGTTTTTAACGTATATTAGAAGGATCGATCACTCCAACAATATTATTAAACGTTACTAGCTCGTAACTAGATAGTAGTTAACATTACTTGTATAACCCGACTCATGGGCTTGTCCATGGGCCGACGGCCCAAGTCCATTGTGGACTTGGGTATATAAACACTCTCCTTTGATGGAGAGGGTGGGTACATGCTAATGAATTGTTAATCCATACAATCTCTTCGCTTATTAAATTGAAAAGTTGGCTTAATGTTGTAAAAAAACACATTTTGCGTGACTATGGGTCTAACCTATTGTACATCGGCTCACACTTGATTTGATCCATTGTCCAACCCGCCTGACCCGTTCATTTTTTCACCTTTAATTCTGTCAAGCTAAATGAAATGTTCACGGTATGTGACCATGTCTTCACATAATTAAGGGAACATAAAAACAAGAACCTTACTTCGTCTGCAATACTGAGCATGTGATGCATGCTTTTAATTGCTATGTGTGTTTTTCAAAGTTTGTGCATATCAATAGAGATGAATACCTATAAAAAAGTTTCGTTTGTGTATTTGGGTTAGCGATAGTGGCGAAGCAGAAGTGAGTTATATAATAAAACACTTTACATAGAAAATGGGTCAAGCATAGGATTGCTAATGACTGAAATGGTAAGACAATGTTGAGCATCTCACATGGTGGTACGTTATGATTAACTAGGATATTTACAAAGGTATGGTAGTTGAATACTCGTGCACGTATGGGTTTTTCTTCTAAAAATGTTGAATAATGCATTTTTATTTATTAAAAACAATGTAATTATGTTTTGTTTTATTTTTATTATGGTTTTTAATTTTAAACTATTTCAGAACGTCTAACCACATGGGTTCTTCTTTTTGAATGGCCTTACATATAATAAAGGATTACATGAATGTCAGTCAACCACCTACATACATAATAAGAGATTATAACATGAGTATCATGATGGTTTATGACATTCATAACAATAATAAAATCATAACAAAGATCAAAGCACGTTATAGCGGAAGCGATTTAACAAGATCATATTAACACAATTATAATTAATCGATTAGGGTTACATACCTTTATCCTAGCGTAGACCCACAAGATAGCCGACGAATCACCAATTAGGGTTTGTGAAGAACAATACCAAGATATAGTTTAAAGTAAAACTATATTATGCTCTTATACACACGTAATGCAACGGGCTAACCGTGAGTCTAGCACTTGCAAACCGAAACTTCAACGCTTGTGAAATTTAAGCAAAATCGAAAACCAAAGAACCCTAAGGTGCGTTTGGTTTGGTCGATCGCAAGAGAGAAAGGGGAGAAGGGATTAAAAAAATTATGAGGGCTATGTGTGTTTATATAGGCCTTGGCAAAACTTGGTTTCCATGTAACACACGAATTAGGAAACAAAAAGTTTCCCTTCCCCCCCCCCCTTTGGCCGACGGTCGACTAGACCTCAAGGGGTATTTCCGGAACTTTTTCGCTTTCCTTTTTCTTCAATATAATTCCATAACGTTTGTTTAACTTAACTTTTAATTTATTTAATGATCGTTTAGTTAAGTTCGGTTTGATTTAATAAATATATATAAAATATATTTAATAAATAAAATTAACCCTTTACGTATTGTGTGCAATCCTGTAATCCCGAGTTCGATCCTATCACACGACTATTAATTTTAAGTCCATAAACTTTCAGCTCCCAATTGAACAAAATTGAATATCGTGATTACATTGACTAGCGTCTAGTTACACTAGCAATGTCACTAGTACAACTCGAGTAAGGTCTCGTGACAAAACCTTTTAAATGATTCATCATTTATTATTATCCTTTCATTTCAAATACAACGTTAATATGATATGGATCTCAGTTATTCCTTCATTAACCATTATGTTTCTTGTTTACGGATATAACAAGATTACCAAAACATATTTAGGTGTGGCCACACTAACATCTTACTACTCCCCCGAGGGGCCCAACTGTATTTATACTTCAAAATAATTTGAAGGAAACAAATCCCATTTTGACTACAAGCGAAACTTACGAACTTTGCAACACTTCTAAAAATAACCCTTATAGCTACCAGTTACGTTTAGCGTTAGGTTATCTCACATAAATACACTACATTCTATTCAGTTTCCTAGTATCTCAGGTCTAAGGATAATTATTTACGATTTACTTAAGACGAAGATCCATAAAGTAAAATCATATAGTTGGGATAAGTCCAATATTTGATCCTTCAAATATCATCCAAAATTGACCAATATACTTTCAAGTATACTCTGTCACTATTTTGATTTGTCTTAGTTTAATAATATTCCCATATTATTAATCGACAACGGACATTTAGAATATAACTATTATTCATGGATTAAAACATGTAAAATAGGATACAAAATCAAATAACAGAAAATAAGCGAAACTCCATCTTTATTTCATCAATTCAATAATGTCTTAACATCCTTTATCCAAATACTAATCAACAGATTTATTGCATGAATTCGCTAGCTAGTTGCAGCCCAATCGCCTTGGCATGCTTAACTACCTTTGGTCTAGGCAAAGCCTTAGTAAAAGGATTAGCTACGTTATCATCTGTGTGAACTTTTATTAATTTTATTTCTCGAGCTTCAACTTGTTCTCGAACGTAGTGATATCTACGTTTAAAGTGTCTGGCGCCTTTCATGACTCCAGGGTCATTAACAAATATTATTGCAGCAGAATTGTCGCAATATATATCAATAGGTTCTTTAATTGAAGGCATCACTTCAAGATCTCCAATAAACTTCCTAATCCAAACAGCTTCCATTGCAGCTTCTGAAGCAGCCATGTACTCAGATTGAGTCTCATGCATAGCAATGGTTGTCTGCTTTTTGCTCTTCCAGTCAACTGCTCCTCCATTGATGACAAACACGTAACCCGTCTGAGACTTCGTATCGTCTTTATCACATTGCCAGGACGCATCACAGAAACCTGTAACATTCAGTTCTGTGTTTGGTTTACCCCCAAATACCAAAAACATATCTTTCGTATTCCTCATATACTTTAGTATATGTTTAACAGCAGTCCAGTGAAGCTTCCCTGGATTCTGTTGGTATCTACTAACCAAGTTCTAAGCAAACGCCACATCAGGCCTTGTGCATCTTACAACATACATAATAGATCCTACAGCCGAAGCATAAGGCACCTTCTACATGTAAGCCACCTCTTCGGGTGTTGATGCATCTAACTCATGGCTTAATTCATGCTTAACTTCCATAGGTTGAAAACCTTTCTTGGTATTATGCATGCTATACTTCTTCAATATCTTATCAATATAAGCATCTTGACTAAGACCAATTAATCGTCTTTTTCTATCTCGATAGATATTCATTCCCAAAATATATACATCATCTCCCAAATCCTTCATAGAAAAACCTTTACCAAGATAATCCTTAACTTCCTTAAGTCTTGGAATGTTACTTCCCATGATTAATATGTCATCAACATATAAAATTAGGAACACTACATCACTCCCACTAGCTTTGCGATATACACATGGCTCATCACGATATTGAATAAATCCGAACTTTTTGATTTCTTCATCAAATCGTTTATTCCATTGACGTGATGCTTGCTTTAAACCATAAATAGATCTTTGAAGTTTGCACACGCGTTTTGGATATTTAGGATCAACGTACCCTTCAGGTTGTTGCATATAGATGTCTTCATCTAAGCGACCGTTTAAGAAGACAGTTTTAACATCCATTTGCCATATTTCATAGTCATAGTATGCTGCTATAGCTATGAGAATCCTAATAGCTCGTAAGTCTGCTACAGGAGAAAATGTCTCCTCGTAGTCTATGCCAAAAGTTTGAGTAAAACCTTTAGCTACTAAACGTGCTTTATAGGATTGTACTTCACCATCCATGTCGGTTTTCTTCTTGAAAATCCACCTATTTTTCACTACTTTAGCATTCTTAGGTGTATCAACAAGAGTCCAAACATCATTGATTTTCATGGATTTCATTTCCTCATTCATCGCATCTATCCATTTAGACTTTTCTGGATCAAGCATTGCGAATCGATAGTTAGCAGGTTTACCAAGATCCCCTACCTCCTCCTCATCATCCTCTATGTTAAGACATAGTTTGCTTGGCGCACGTACGGTTCTTTTAGACCTACGTGGAGAAATTAATTTCGGTGGAGCTCCTAGACTTTCTAGCTCTATTGGTATTTCTTCGCTAGTATTTCAGAAGGCAATGTATCTTCTTGAATTTCTTCAAGATCATAATTTCTCCCACTGAATTCTTGATTTACAAGATCATTTTCAAGGAAGTCTCCATACCTAGCAACAATAACTTTGTTCAGGCGGATAATAAAAGTAGTAACCCATAGTTTCCTTAGGGTAACCTACAAAGATACATTTTACAGAACGTTGTTGGAGTTTATCTCCAGAGTCACGTTTCACATACGTTTCACAACCCCAAATCTTTAAATAAGACAAATATGGCCTTTTGCCATGCCATAGTTCATATGGTGTCTTACCAACCTTCTTTGTGGGAACCATATTCTGAATACGAACAACAAATTCTAAAGCATAATCCCAAAAGGATAAAGGTAAAGTTGTAAGATTAAACATAGATCGCACAATATCCAATAATGTATGATTTCTCCTTTCAGATACACCATTTTCTTGTGGAGTATATGGAGAAGTAAGTTTCTGAACAATTCCATTCTCACGTAAATAATCTTTAAACTCTTGACTTAAATATTCACCACCTCGATCAGAACGAAGAGCTTTGATCTTCTTTCCTAGTTGCAGTTCTACTTCTGCTTTAAACATCTTGAATGTTTCAAATACCTCATGTTTATGCTTAAGTAAATAAACATAACTATAACGGCTATAATCATCCGTAAATGTTAAGAAGTAGCTAGCACCTTTCCTTGACACATGTCTAAGTGGTCCACACACATCAGTGCGTATTAAACCAAGTAGTTCAGTAGCCCTTTTAATATTTCTATTAAAAGGTTTCTTGGTTATCTTTTCCAGAGATACAAGACTCACATTTATCAAATGATTCATCATTGATATTTTCCAAAAGACCATCACATTGAAGCTTTTGTATGCGAGTCTTCCCAATATGGGCAAGTCTACAATGCCAAAGATAAGAAGAGTTATTGTCTAACTTTATTTTTTCCAATTCATGCTAAAAACAGAATTAATCTTTCTCTTGGAATTATTATCATGCATGTTAATTTCAAAAACACCGTTCACAGAAATTGCATCAAAATAGAATAAACCATCTTTGAAAACATAAATTCTATTATTATCAATAGTGTGAATAAATCCAAGATCCAACATACAAGAAAAGGAAATAACACCCCTAACAATTTTAGGTGCATACTGACAATTATTTAATCTCAGTACTAAACCCGAAGGTAAAACTAGAGTAAATGTTCCTATAGCTTCAACCGCTACTTGTGCGCCATTGCCCACATGCAGAAATTGTTCCCCATAGGTAAGCTTCCTCTCCAACTTAAATCCCTGCATGGTATTACAAATGTTAATACCACATCCCGTATCATATACCCAAGAATTTGATTTGTATGTAAGATTAAATAACTCTATCAAATATAAGTTACCTGAAGATGCTGCAACACTATGCTCGGCCTTCTTCTTTATTTCTCGCAACTCCTCGAGATAAAGAGGGCAGTTCCTCTTCCAGTGTCAACTTGCCTTGAAATGGAAACAAGTCTCATCCTTCTGAGATTGATTCTTCTTGACAAAGTTTTGCTTAGGTTTAGAGTAAGTTGCAACTTGTTTGCCCTTATCACCCTTGCTTTTGCCTTTGCCTTTCTTGTTGTTCTTGTGCGGTTTTGCCTTACTCACTCCACCCTTTTGTACATAAAGCACAGGAGGAGTAGAAGTAGATGCCTTGTCCTTTAACCCCTTTTCAAAGTCAATGAGCATTGCATGCAAATCATTAACTATCTTCCCCGTGCAATGCATATTATAGTTTCGAACAAAATCATTGAAGTCCTTGTTAAGGGACCTATTGATCAAGTTGATAGCCATATTATGATCATAGGGTTGTCCTAGTGCAATGAGCTGTTACATATAACCCCTCATCTCCATATAATGGGCACTTACAGACTTTCCAGGAGCTTGCTTGCAACTATGCAGAGCATCTACCAAGTCGTAGATTTCCACAGCTTGCGGCTTTTCTAACATAGCCTTGAGCTCATCAAGCATTCGCTTAGGAGAACATAGCTCATACTTCTGTTGAAGTGGAGGAGCCATTTTCCCTAACATTAAAGCAACCGCCTCATAGTGCTTCTTAACATTAGCAGCGTGTTCAAGCCTTTGCGCATCAGATGCTCCTTCAACAAGACCCTCCAGATAAGGAGTAGTCAAGATATCGATAGTACCCGCTGCTCTTAAAACTATTCTTAGTGAGCGATACCAATCATTGAAGTTAGGGCCAGTAAGTTCAGGACGATCAAAGAAACCTTTGAACGCAGAACTCATAGTCATATTGTTTTCAGGTTGAGCCATTTCTACAGAAATAAGTTCAAACATTAGTATTTTCGATAATATAATTCAAGAAAATAAAATTACCCCGGTAATAAAACCGTAGTATTTTCCTTGAAACTAGAATCCATATTGACATAAACTTATCACATCAGTTGATCTGCTAGTGACAAATGTATTCAACATGGCAACTTGTCGAACAATAATTGACAAACAAATCTGCAATTTCTAGATATTTTAGGGATTTACGTTGCCAAAATTCTTTTTGCATCGTAAACATGTTTCACCCCTACTTTATGCCTTAAGTTTCCAGATCTCACTGAGTAACTCAATCAAGTCGACTAATCTAAAGAACGTAAAACCTTCATGTGCAATCTCATTCAGTCATGAAGTTTTCTCTCCATTACAACATCGTCCAAAATCTCATTTAACGACAATTGTAACTTCAAGTGTTCGTCAATTAGATGACATAAGACTTAAATTTAAGGGAATTGATTTTGGTGTCAAAATCATGTATGGAGAAGCATGCGTACATCTCCATAACATTAGTTTAATAAAACCTTTTAGTAAACCTTTTGGTGAGACTAAAATATCGCCACATATTTGCAAGTTGAGGTATTGGTTAAACCAATTAAAAAATTTAACCCACAACAATTCACACCTCACGTTCCTAGAACTTGGCTAAAGCACAAAGCAATAACTTTATTCATTGTGTTTCGGATGTGAACTTGCAGTTAAATCAACCTTAAAGAATTATGTAAATAATAACTGTAGGTAATTCCAACTTTGACGCACAGGCAAGCCGGGAATTTGGTCAGCGCTGAAGCATAACACCTCCTTCCTTAACCAGGTACATGACCAGCGGTGCGCTATACCACTTTATAGTTTGTCAAAATTGAGTAGGCCGTTAAGTTATTATTGCATTTCCAATTAACGCAAATCATATGTAAATTAGATCTCAAAACAATACATTAATTTTTTTATATGATTTACTTCATATTAATTTTTCTTGGAAAAAATTATCCTTGTTTACAACATACAATTAATATAAAACGTATGAAAACAAGTAGGTACAAAAAAAACTAAATCAAATAGCTACATGCATAACAATTTATTCAAATAACATAAAATCTAGGGTTTTTATAAACATAAAAAGTCTTCCCTAATTTTAAAACATTGAATCAAATAAAACAAATAGCATATAAACTCCCATAATCCATGAAAAAACATGCATGTTCATCACGGATCTCCCACATATTCTTAACAATTAAAAAACTACGGATCGTAACCATACATGACATAACAATTAATTCATGCAATCATCTAAAGATTTTTATCATGTAATTTTAGGGTTTACAAAAAACTTTGTTTAAAAAAATAAAAAAAATTCGGCTAGGCCGATTTTAAAAAACAAAAAAAACAAACCCTTAATTTTTGTTAAAACCTACAAAAACATGTAATTTTAACTCAAATCACCATTAGTTAAAAAAGCCCCTTTAGATCTCGATAATTATAACATGTTAAAACGGCTCTCGATGCCACTGATGGTTTATGACATTCATAACAATTATAAAATCACAACAAAGATCAAAGCACGTTATAGCGGAAGCGATTTAACAAGATCATATTAACACAATTATAATTAATCAATTAGGGTTACATACCTTTATCCTCGCGTAGATCCATAGGATAACCGACGAATCACCAATAAGGGTTTGTGAAGAACAATACCAAGATATAGTTTAAAGTAAAACTATATTACGCTCTTGTACACACGTAATGCAACGGGCTAACCGTGAGTCTAGCACTTGCAAACCGAAACTTCAACGCTTGTGAAATTTAAGCAAAATCGAAAACCAAAGAACCCTAAGGTGCGTTTGGTTTGGTCGATCGTAGGAGAGAAAGGGTAGAAGGGATTAAAAAAATTATGAGGGCTATGTGTGTTTATATAGGCCTTGGCAAAACTTGGTTTCCAAGTAACACACGAATTATGAAACAAATTTTTTCCCTTTCCCCCCCCCCCTCTTTGGCCGACGGTCAACTAGACCCCAAGGGGTGTTTCCAGAACTTTTCCGCTTTCCTTTTTCTTCTATATAATTCCATAACGTTCGTTTAACTTAACTTTTAATTTATTTAACGATCTTTTAGCTAAGTTCGGTTTGATTTAATAAATATATATAAAATATATTTAATAAATAAAATTAACCATTTATGTATTATGTGCAATCCCGTAATCCCGAGTTCGATCCTATCACACGACTATTAATTTTAAGTCTATAAACTTTCATATCAATGTGTTGGTATGCTCTAAGTAACCCGTGTGAAAGACTTGTCCCTAACATATTACGGTTTTATAAAATAGACGGAATGTGGAATAATTGAAATCATCATTTTGATCTGATTAGCAGCTAATAATTTTGTCTTGTTAAAAATAATAAATTTGTTGGAGATTAATCTAAGTAATCTTTGAACACAATATGTTTAGATTGTACAGTATGTTTAGTATTTGTAGTATGTTTAGTATTTGTAGAATTGCAGGCCCTGCTGCACGTTTGGAAGCCCTAGGCCCAAACCCATTAGTTAGTTTAGGGAACAATTATGACAAACAGATGTAATGTTCTGTGATAAACATCACAACGTTTCACAAATTCACACCGTTTCATCATGTATAAATAGGATTCATTGTATACGTTTGTATGTAACCCATTCATTATTAATATCAAATATATTAGGGTTCATATCCCCAATCTTCTTTGTTCTTATTTGTATGATGTTATGATGATTGTTCGTGACGGTTGCTTGATCATTCGATCCTGAAAACCCCGATGCAAGACCTGTGCAACAGTGGTATCAGAGCGACAAGGGATCAAACAACAAACGATTCATGTCAAGAATCATCATTCAAGAAAGTTTATGGCGTGTTATTTTTTTCTACAAAAGAATGAAGAATCATATTCAGAGATTTTCCCAGGAATTAGGAAACCAAAGAACTGTAGGAGACAGTTGGTTGATTCGCCTCGCAAACAAGAAATGATGAAGTCGTATGAGTAAGAATGATGAAATCTTTGCAACAAATCAACAACAGCCATATGAAGATCAAGAAATCAGTAAGGCAAGGAAAATTCGTGGTACATAGCAAGATAAATGGAAACGTTCATGATTCATAGCAAGTAAGATCCGACCCCTTCGTTTATAGCAAGATTATTGGGTAGTAGCCCAAACAAAACTAGGTCGTATCCTAGATAACAAGATTATTGGGTAGTAGCCCAAACAGCAAGGAACCATGACGATTCAAGAAAGACCCGAACCATGAAGTTTCAAGCAAGTCATCAACATGGATCAATTCTTCTGAAAAGGTCAAGGACGGAGAAGATTGGAGTATACAAAGATAAATAGATTAAGGGTGAATGTTGGATATTAAGCTATTTAATCTTTGTGTTTTTAAGTATGTTTATGTTTCTGTAAGTTTAGTACTTGTTTGGTTTTTACGGTATAAGTATGTAAAGGGCTGCACTTTTGGCCCAGGCCCGATTATTAGTTGGGTTAGTTTATAAGAAATGGTTATGTATTGAAGGGGTACGACTGTTGGTTCTATCAAACCATCACAACCCTTCAATCACACCGATTAGTATGCATATATATGTAGGATCCTATAAATTGTAAAGTAACCCTTATTCATAATATATCAGTTTTATTTAGGGTTCATATCCCAAATCTTCTGTTCTTATTTTTGTATGATGATAAGATGATTGTTCATGATGTTTGTTTGATCATTCAATCCTAGAAAACCCCGATGCAAGAACCTGTGATCTATTTAATCTTTGTGTTTTTAAGTATGTTTATGTTTCTGTAAGTTTAGTACTTGTTTGGTTTTTACAGTATAAGTATGTAAAGGGCTGCACTTTTGGCCCAGGCCCGATTATTTGTTAGGTTAGTTTATAAGAAACAGTTATGTATTGAAGGGGTACGACTGTTGGTTCTATCAAACCATCACAACCCTTCAATCACACCGATTAGTATGTATATATATGTAGGATCCTGTAAATTGTAAAGTAACCCTTATTCATAATATATCAGTTTTATTTAGGGTTCATATCCCCAATCTTCTGTGGTCTTATTTTGTATGATGATAAGATGATTGTTCATGATGTTTGTTTGATCATTCAATCCTAGAAAACTCCGATGCAAGAACCTGTGCAACAGTTGTATCAGAGCGCAAGGGATCAAACAACAACAATTCATGATCAATCAAGAGGATCCTACCCATTGAAAAAAGGGGACAGATTCAAGATCAGAAAAAAAAAGAAAGAACCAATGGCTGCTGCGTCTTTTATTGCAAAAGAAGGAAAGAAAACATAGAAGGACAACAAAGGAAATATTGCATGTTGTTTTTTCTCTGCAAAGGAAGAAAGAATCATCAATCAGGAAGCATAAAAGGAAAAGAAGCAGATTTAGAAGAGGTTTGTTCAGTTTTTCCCGGGAATTAGGAAACCAAAGAATTGCAGGAAAGACAGTTGGTTTAATTCGCCCTGCAAACAGGAGAACACTCAAGAATCTACCATGGATGCTGTTTTGAAGATGAAAGAAAGAAGAAGAGAAAAGAGGCAGTAGATTTAAAGAATCAGAAGGAAGATCAGAAGAAAAATCAGTAAGACAAGGAAAATTCTTGGTTCATAGCAAGTTAAATGGAACCGTTTGTAGAAACTAGAAGGGGGGGGGGGGGGTTGAATAGTTTCTTATATTTACTTGCTAAAATGTGGTTTCCAAAAATCCTTTTTCAAAAACTTAGGCTTGAGGAAATATGTGAAATCTTCTTATGCACAATATGAACAATGATAGTGTAGCTAAACTAATACTAACAAAAATATATCCACAAAGAATAAAGAATGATAGTGTAACTAATCTAGTACTAACACATGTATATGCATAAAGAATAAAGAATGTAAAGAGTTAAGTGTAAAAAAGATCAAACCGAACACCAAGGATTTATAGTGGTTCGGCAACGAAGCTCATGTAACACCCCAAAATGTGATATGCGGAAGCGGTGAAGCTCGGGGCTGTTACGTCATTGTATCATAGTTCAAGGTACAAAAGAACGACTCTAAATGAGACGTTTTATAAAAATACCTCGTTGAATTTAAAGTAAAAGCATCACAGTACAAAAGGTCTCAGTTTCAAAAGATAGTGCAGCGGAATGTAAAAGTTTTAAACATCAACGAGATAATAGTTCAAAAGCATAGGTAAACAAATGTCCGAAGATAGCCATGAAATGCATGCGGACTCCAAGTACTTCATACAGCAGGTACAACACATCATCAATTACCTGAGATAAATGCTAAATTGGGTCAACATAAAGTTGGTGAGAATATAGGTTTCAAGTAAAAGTTCATAGTAATTCAATTTCATATTTCATATTTCATGTACACGTGCAACTATAGGAGATATAGTACCAAGTGTAGGATAAATTGGGTGTTCACAATATTTATGATAGCTAAGCTCGTGACATCGAAACTAGTGATCCAGTGCATACAATAGATTGCATACATAAATTTTGCCCCAATGGAGTACCTAGCCAAGATGACTCCGTTCATACAAATGGTACACACTCGTCCGACGTCAGAATGCACGAGTGGAGGTTGTCAACCCTCAATAGATCTATCCGTAACATAAGAGCTTACTCTAGCAGAGTAACTAACGATTCACGATAGTGGGGACTATGGCTAAAGCAACTTAAGCTATCTCATAAATAGTGTTCACAAAGCGTTCACAGAAATCAAGTTTTACTTGCGTCCAGAAGCAAGTCATCAAAGCATTTATCACATCCCAAAACATTAAACATACAAAAAAATATTTTAATAGGGATCTATAAACTCACCTTAAGCAACGATTTAAACCGCACAAGTATGATCAAATAGTAGCGAGCAACTCTAGCAACAACCTAAATATAATACTATAGTTTAGGCGCTAGCAAATAAGTCACAAAAGTTCATCACGTACGTTACTCATCAATCAAGTATATATTTTGTTGTTAAAAATCGTGACTTGTAAATGTTATATCGTTGTAAACATTATAGTATATATATACTTAGGCAAAAATATTTATTTTTGACTCGACGAAATTTCGACAGCCTTTCGGCGTAAATTTTAATTTACCAAAATTTATCTTAACAAATTTTCCTACGTGAATTCTAACGAAAATTCGGCAGCCTTTCGGCGTCACATAAAAATTTGCCATTTTTAGTAAGTACTCAAATCTCGTCCTAAAACCCCTATTTTCAACAATTTCTCAATCGCCAACAATTCAACAAGTCATTTTTTTCACAATAGTAACAATTTCCACTTCCAACGTTCAAACTTTCAATAGTACAACAAGTATTCACATTTCGCGCTAATACGCTTTTACAAAACAAGTCCAACATTCACACATACCATTTAGTAACCATTTCGACACTCAAAACAACTCCGTTTGACTCGAAAATGTCGTTTCGACCACTTTAAAAATCTGGACAGCAACCACTTATAGTGTTGTTCTCCAAAAATTAAGTTTTCCGACAACGAAATTTAAACGACCACAACTTACTCATTTTGGCTCCGTTTTTAGCCCATAATATATCGAAACGAAGGTATTAACTTATATTTTCATAATCTCGTAGTAAACTAGTGTCAAAACAATTTTTACGACTCTCTACGCCTCTTACAAAAGTCAAACATGTTGTATGTTTTCCGTAAAAACTCGTTTTCGACCATTTTCAAGCGTAACCACTAGTAGTAACACTACTAGTTCCTTCTAATTTTTCATAAACATCAACAAAATCAAAGATTTTTCTTCAAGTTCACAAACCCAAAATATACATACTTATATTTTTCACAAATCTTTCAATTAACCCATTTTCATGTATGGATCTAATAGATCCACACCTAATTTCCACAAATCTTAAAATATTTCATGACCAAAAATAATTTTTATCATTTTATTTCATAAAAATACTTGATGAGTAACATGCATGCATAGATCTATAAAGATTATTCATGAAAAATGAAAAGATGAAAAAGGTTTAAGAAATGACATTGTGTAACGATTCTACGTAACCACAACGACCCGATCTACAATATAACCCACTAATAATCAACAAGAAACTCTACTCTAAATCTTCAACCCAAAAAAAAACTACTCAAATCTTCAAACCAAGAAAGACCATTCTTCTTTATGCTTATACAAGCTCTAGGGTGTATTTGTTTTGTGTTAAATCTTGGAAAAATGAAGCTTTTTAGAAACCAACAATGGTGGAATGTGGTTTGTGTTTGTGCCGTGTGTTTAGAGAGAGAGAGGAAGAGATGTGTGTGTTTTTTTGTTTGAGGTGAAGTGAAGTGTGTAAGTAAATAATGGAAGGGTTTTGGTAAATAAGTTAAAAGGGTGTAAGGTTTATAACCTTAAGCTCAAAATGGAAAAATGTAAGGCCATGCACATGGCTTAGCATGTGGCCGGTTATGGGGGTCCCAATGGGGGTAAATTATTCAAAATTTTTACTATGGTAATTAGTTAAAAGGTTTAAGGTAAAAAGGTTAGTTAGTTTTAGGTAAATGTCAAAAAGTATATAGTTAAGTTAAAAGTTACGTAAAACTTAAAAATTTGACGAAATATATTAAATTTACGATTTTTCGACGAAAACTGACATTTTATAATTGGTAAAGTATTTTATGCATGCTAACGACGGTTAAACGTAAAAACGACGTAAAATACGAAAACGCGTTACGTTAATTAAATATTCACAGTAAATACGATTTATTACTATAAATAACAAAAATAGTAAAATACAGGCATATATAAATATATACAGAAATATTTAAATACGCTGCTCAAGAAAATACGATCACACTGTCAAAAACTAAACAGTTAAGCACATAATTCACAGATAACGAATAATCTCATGGATTATCGTCAATTCATTGACCGTCTCAGCACTTTGGTCAGGTTCACAGAAAATGTTCAGATTAATGACTGAGCACAGTGTCAGGCCATTACTCGTCAGCAAACAGTTTTTCAGAAAACGTGGGATAACTTCCCGGTTCCAACACAGTTAAATCACATAGTTGACTAAATAAAAAGTCAAAGGGTAAAATAGTCATTTTACAAAGTAGGGAAAATTACCAGGTGTTACATCATCCCCTTGATAGAGAAGCTTTGTCCTCAAAGCTTAGGAGTGTCACGGTTTCTAGAATTGTCAAAGAGTTGCGGATATTTCTTGCGAAATTGATCCTCACGCTCCCAAGTGAATTCAGGTCCACGTTTAGAATTCCACCTCACCTTGATGATTGGAATACGACTCTGTTTCAATCGTTTGACCTCACGGTCCATGATTTCAACAGGTTCTTCGACAAATTGCATCTTGTCGTCGATTCGGAGTTCCTCCAATGGTATAACGAGTGTTTCATTAGACAGGCACTTCTTCAAGTTCGACACATGAAAAGTGCTATGCACGCGGCTCAACGCTTGCGGTAATTCGAGACGATAGGCTACAGTTCCAACCTTTGCCAGAATTTTGAAAGGTCCAATATAACGGGGGTTCAGCTTTCCTCGCTTGCCAAAACGTACCACACCTTTCCAAGGCGATACTTTTAGCATCACTTTGTCTCCCACTTGAAATTCGAGAGGCTTACGTCGAACGTCAGCGTAACTCTTCTGACGATCACGGGCTGCTTGAATTCGGCTCTTGATTTGAACAATCTTCTCAGTCGTTTCACGGATGAGTTCAGGGCCAGTGAGTTGACTATCTCCAACCTCACTCCAACACACAGGCGAGCGACATTTACGACCATACAACGCTTCAAACGTTGCAACCTTAATACTGGTATGATAACTATTGTTGTAAGAGAATTCTACTAGAGGCAAATGTCTGTCCCATTGCTTTCCAAAGTCAAGCACACAAGCACACAACATGTCCTCCAGCGTTTGAATATTCTCTCACTCTGTCCGTCAGTCTGCGGGTGATAAGCAGTACTCATGTCCAATTGCGTACCCAACGCTTTCTGAAGTGATTTCCAGAATTCCGAAGTAAATCTACCATCTCTATCAGAAATTATCGAGATCGGTATCCCATGTTTTGCGACTATTTCCTTCAGATAAAGTCTTGTAAGCTTATCCATCGAATCATCTTCCTTCATAGCCAAAAAGTGTGCAGATTTCGTAAGTCGATCCACAATTACCCAAATTGTGTCGTATCCGTTGGTCGTTTTAGGTAGCTTAGTTATGAAGTCCATGGTTATATTTTCCCATTTCCACATAGGAATTACAGGTTGAACCAACAATCCAGATGGTTTTTGGTGTTCTGTTTTCACTCTAGCGCAAGTCAGGCACTTCCCTACATAAGTAGCAATCTCAACTTTCATATTTGGCCACCAATATAGCTTCTTCATATCCTGATACATTTTGTCAGATCCTGGGTGAATCGAATACTTAGATTCATGCGACTCGTGCATAATCACGTCCCTTAGTCCTCCAAACCGTGGTAACCAACTTCTACCATTCAGACATAGCGTTCCATTAGTGCTAGTCTCCAATTTCTTAGTAACCATTCCTCCTAATTTCTCAGCTTCAACATTTTCAGGCTTAAGAGCTTCGGTTTGTGCTTCACGAATTTGCACAGGTAAGTTCGGATTGATAACCATAGCTAACGATCTAACTCTACGTGTCATCAATTGTTCCTTTCTACTTAGCGCATCCGCCACTACATTGGCCTTCCCAAGGTGGTAACGGATTTCACAGTCATAATCGTTGAGCAACTCGATCCATCGACGTTGTCTCATGTTCAGTTCCTTCTGATCAAGAATATGTTGTAAACTCTTGTGATTGGTATAGACGACACACTTGGTTCCATACAAGTAGTGTCTCCACAATTTCAAGGCAAATACTACAGCTCCTAGCTCCAAGTCGTGCGTAGTATAATTTTCTCATGCGTTTTCAATTGTCGTGACGCGTAGGCGATAACTTTCTTCCTCTGCATCAACACAGCTCCCAATCCTTTTGTTGATGCATCACAGTAGACTACAAAGTCTTCCGATCCTTCGGGTAACGATAGAATAGGCGCACTACACAACATTTGTTTCAACTTTTGGAATGCTAATTCCTCCTTATCTCCCCATTCGTATTTCACCTTTTTTGAGTCAAATTCGTCAATGGTTTCGCGATCTTCGAGAATCCCTCGATGAATCTTCGGTAGTATCCGGCGAGTCCTAAGAATTGGTGAATTTCAGTCGGTGTCGTAGGAGCAGTCCACTCCCTAATTGATTCAATCTTGACAGGATCAACATGAATCCCCTTGCTATCTATAACGTGTCCTAGAAATTGTACTCTTGGCAACCAAAAATCACACTTCGAGAATTTAGCGTACAATTCCTCCTTCTTAAGCAATTCCAATATTATCTTAAGATGTTCCTCATGTTCCTTCTCATTTCTTGAGTAAATCAGTATGTCATCGATGAACACAATGACAAACTTGTCCAAATACGGTTTACACACCCGGTTCATGAGGTCCATAAACACAGCAGGTGCGTTTGTCAAAACGAACGGCATCACTTGGAACTCATAGTGTCCATACCTAGTCCTAAAAGCAGTCTTTGCAACATCTTACTCACGGACTCTTAATTGGTGATAACCAGACCTAAGGTCAATCTTCGAGTAAACGCTCGATCCTTGCAACTGATCAAACAGATCATCGATCCTAGGTAACGGGTAACGGTTCTTGATGGTAAGTTTGTTCAACTCACGATAGTCGATACACATCAGAAAACTTCCATCCTTCTTCTTTACAAATAAGACTGGAGCTCCCTAGGGTGAATAACTCGGTCTTATGAATCCTTTATCAGTCAACTCTTGTAGTTGCGTCGCTAGTTCTTGCAATTCCGACGGTGCTAAACGATAAGGCGCTCGAGCAACAGGTGCAGCTCCCGGTATTAAATCGATCTGGAATTCAACTTGTCTAGCCGGCGGTAATCCAGGCAAATCTTCAGGAAAGACTTCCGGAAAATCCCGTACGATAGGTACATCTTCCAACCGTTTTTCTTCCGTCTGCTTTTCAGTAACACAGGCTAAAAATACGTGGCAACCTTCTGATAACAACTTCTGAGCCTTGACACGCGAGATAATGTTCAGTCGTGACTTCCCTTTTCTGTTACTTGTATCCCCTTGTACCTCCAAAACTTCATCACCAAATGGTAAACGAACGATCTTCTCGTCACATACAATCGTAGCACGATATATCGACAACCAATCCATTCCGACAATCACGTCAAAACTCCCTAACTCAACAGGCATAAGGTCTATTACGAAAGGATGACCTAGAAGATTTAAAGTGCATCCACGAAGTATAGTGTCGGCTTCTATCAACTTCCCATTAGCTAACCCAATAGTGTACTTAGTGTCTAAGGGCGAAGGGGTCACATCAAGTAAAACACTAAAATCAGTCGACACAAAACTCCTATCGGCTCCAGTATCAAATAAAATAGAAGCATAACGACCATTGAGAAGAAACGTACCCGTCACGACGTCGGGGTTTTGTTGCGCTTCTCCTCCTCCTATCACATAGACCCTTCCACGAGCTTCCTCAGCTTTAGCATTCTTTCCTTGGTCCTTGTCCTTGTTCTTTTTCTTTGGGCACTCATTGCTGTAGTGTCCCTTTTGCTGACATTCAAAGCAAGTGACGTTGGCTTTCGTGTTGGGTGGTGACTTACAATCTCTAGCAATGTGTCCAGTTTTTTTGCAGTTGTGACACTGTACATTGCATTGTCCATTATGGTGACGCTTGCATCGATTGCACAGAGGTAACGTCCCATTGTACACTCCCTTTTCCCCAGTACCAGCAGTGTACGCTTTCACAGTGTCTTGCCTCTTATTCGGATAGTTCCCACGGTTGTTCCTTTGGTTATTACCCCACTTTCTCTTGTTGTCCGCGGCATTCCCAGCATTTGCTCGAACAACTTGGTCCATCAGACTGTGAGCCATCCTTATAGCATCGCTAACTTTTGTCGGTCCAGACGATGTCACATTCCCTTGAACTCTACCAGGTAAACCCCAAATATAGCGCTCAACCTTCTTTTCTTCATCCGGAACCATTCCAGGACATAGCAAACACAATTCTTGAAACCTCCTAGTGTACGTCCCAATATCATTGTTCTTCACAGTCAAGTTCCATAGTTTGATTTCCATTTTCTGAATCTCATTACGAGGACAGTACTCCTTAGTCAACAACTTCTTAAGTTCCTCCCAACTCATTCCATACGCCTCCTCGGCTCTAGCCGTTTGCACATGTGTGTTCCACCATGTCAACGCTCCAGTAGCTAAAGTACAAGTAGAATAAGTCACTTGGTTCTCAACAGCACATGCACTAACACGGAACACAACTTCCATCTTTTCAACCCAACGAGCTAATCCGACAGCTCCTTCAGTACCATTAAAAGTCAAAGGGTCACAGCTCCTAAAGTCCTTGTAAGTACACGGCCTAGGCGGTCGATTGTCAACATTGTTTGGTGGTGCTTCGTTCACGTTGTTGTTAGCTTGAACGTTTGCCAGTGCAGCAGTCACTCATTGCGTAATCAGTGCTTCCAATTGAGCGTCAGTCATTCCGTTACGTGTGTTCACCATTGTTTCTCTTCGTTAAGACAACAATGCAAATAAGGTTCAAGCATGAATATACACGTTATATATTTCATATGCTAAAATAGAATGCAGAATTTAACAGTACAACAAACAAAAAAAGGATAGTCTCTGGTCAAGGTCATAAAGTTAAATTCCCATTCATAATCAAAATATCAAGTACATAGTCATAAAATAAGAGTACGATTACATCTAGTCTACTCCAACTAACCGAGTACTACTCTAGTTTAGTGGATACAATACCCAAAAGATAAAGATGTCAATCTACTCTAGAATTAAACACAATAACGATGAATCTCTAAGTGCGACGACAACGATCACACTCAGCACATCTCGGTGAATCACTCCTCGGGTCTCCATCTGCAGCTAGGTCTCCTCCACGAACTGACTCCAACTCACGCCTCAACCTAGCAACCGCCTCAAGTGTGGTATCCAACAAGTCACGGGTATCCTCGTTATCCTCTAACAATCCAAAAACCGCATCCTCAAGTAGACGAAAACGAACAGCATCTGAATCCCTAGCAGATCCTATCATAACAACACATGACCTAGGTCTAGAGGGCTCTCCAACATGATGAGTAGGTGGTGTAGAAACAGCAGTAGCAGCTCAAATCTCATGAGTAGGCGATGCCTCAGGTGTAGTGTGTGAATCAGACATACGGATCTTCTTCCGTGGGCATGACGAATCAGAATCGGACAAAACTCGAGATCTAACACCGGATGGTCCAGCTCCATCAGCAGGTGGTACGGTATCATCGGAATCAGTATAAACCTCAGTTGGCGGCGTACCCCATAAAGCTTCCCTCTCCTCTCTAAACCGCTGACAGGGAAGAGTAGGCTTCTTCCTCAAGTTGGACGTCTTCCTAATCTCACTCCTCCTACTAGACTCAACTCTCTCAGGTACAACAGTCAAAGCATCAACCCTAATATCATCATCAGCCTCAGCATCCTCGCTATCACTACTAGCCACAACCATCCTAACGTCAGTATCACTCTCAATCTCATCATCCATGTCCTCATCATCCTCGCGATCTACCTCATATCCATCCATATCATCATCACCCTCATGATCTATCTCAACACCATCCATATCATCCTCATGACCTACCTCATGTCCATCTATACCATCATCACCCTCGTGATCTACCTCAATACCATCCACGTCATCCTCATCATCCTCATCGTCCTCACTACCACTAACCCACTCGATCAAAGTACGATGCACAACAGGTGGCATCCCATCAACAACATCGGAAGTATCAGACAATACATCAGGCTCACCCTCATCATCCTCCTCCGGATCCTCGTCAGGGTCATACTCCGCACCTTCCTCCTCAGGATCAGCCTCCTCTTGGTCATTCTCCGGCTCAACATGATCTGGTACCATCTCAATCTCTTCTTCCCACTCTTCGTCGGCAGAGTCGGGCTGGTAAGAAACAATAGATGACGACATAACCTGCAACAACCAAAATGCGTATTAAAGCAGTTGTAGGGTATGCATGAAATAATCATGTATAGAAATTAAAGTATGCAAATCAGCGAGATGCATATGTATATAATACATATTACGTATTACATAATATATATTACATATTACTTATAGTGTTATCCTACGTAATACATTACGTAGTACACATATATATACAGAGTAACAAGTAGCCACATCGGTTATAGTCTAGGCCTAAGATGCAAACCTAGTTCTCTATAACCAAGGCTCTGATTACCAATTCTGTAACACCCCAAAATGTGATATGCGGAAGCGGTGAAGCTCGGGGGCTGTTACGTCATTGTATCATAGTTCAAGGTATAAGAGAACGACTCTAAATGAGACGTTTTATAAAAATACCTCGTTGAATTTAAAGTAAAAGCATCACAGTACAAAAGGTCTCAGTTTCAAAAGATAGTGCAGCGGAATGTAAAAGTTTTAAACATCAACGAGATAATAGTTCAAAAGCATAGGTAAACAAATGTCCGAAGATAGCCATGAAATGCATGCGGACTCCAAGTACTTCATACAGCAGGTACAACACATCATCAATTACCTGAGATAAATGATAAATTGGATCAACATAAAGTTGGTGAGAATATAGGTTTCAAGTAAAAGTTCATAGTAATTCAATTTCATATTTCATATTTCATGTACACATGCAACTATAGGAGATATAGTGCCAAGTGTAGGATAAATTGGGTGTTCACAATATTTATGATAGCTAAGCTCGTGACATCGAAACTAGTGATCCAGTGCATACAATAGATTGCATACATAAATTTTGCCCCAATGGAGTACCTAGCCAAGATGACTCCGTTCATACAAATGGTACACACTCGTCCGACGTCAGAATGCCCGAGTGGAGGTTGTCAACCCTCAATAGATCTATCCGTAACATAAGAGCTTACTCCAACAGAGTAACTAACGATTCACGATAGTGGGGACTATGGCTAAAGCAACTTAAGCTATCTCATAAATAGTGTTCACAAAGCGTTCACAGAAATCAAGTTTTACTTGCGTCCAGAAGCAAGTCATCAAAGCATTTATCACATCCCAAAACATTAAACATACAAAAAAATAGTTTAATAGGGATCTATAAACTCACCTTAAGCAACGATTCAAACCGCACAAGTATGATCAAATAGTAGCGAGCAACTCTAGCAACAACCTAAATATAATACTATAGTTTAGGCGCTAGCAAATAAGTCACAAAAGTTCATCATGTACGTTACTCATCAATCAAGTATATATTTTGTTGTTAAAAATCGTGACTTGTAAATGTTATATCGTTGTAAACACTATAGTATATATATACTTAGGCAAAAATATTTATTTTTAACTCGACGAAATTTCGACAGCCTTTCGGCGTAAATTTTAATTTACCAAAATTTATCTTAGCAAATTTTCCTACGTGAATTCTAACGAAAATTCGACAGCCTTTCGGTGTCACATAAAAATTTGCCATTTTTAGTAAGTACTCAAATCTCGTCCTAAAACCCCTATTTTCAACAATTTCTCAATCGCCAACAATTCAACAAGTCATTTTTTTTCACAATAGTAACAATTTCCACTTCCAACGTTCAAACTTTCAATAGTACAACAAGTATTCACATTTCGCGCTAATACGCTTTTACAAAACAAGTCCAACATTCACACATACCATTTAGTAACCATTTTGACACTCAAAACAACTCCGTTTGACTCGAAAATGTCGTTTCGACCACTTTAAAAATCTGGACAGCAACCACTTATAGTGTTGTTCTCCAAAAATTAAGTTTTTTGACAACGAAATTTAAACGACCACAACTTACTCATTTTAGCTCCGTTTTTAGCCCATAATATATCGAAACGAAGGTATTAACTTATATTTTCATAATCTCGTAGTAAACTAGTGTCAAAACAATTTTTACGACTCTCTACGCCTCTTACAAAAGTCGGACAGATTGTATGTTTTCCGTAAAAACTCGTTTTCGACCATTTTCAAGCGTAACCACTAGTAGTAACACTACTAGTTCCTTCTAATTTTTCATAAACATCAACAAAATCAAAGATTTTTCTTCAAGTTCACAAATCCAAAATATACATACTTATATTTTTCACAAATCTTTCAATTAACCCATTTTCATGTATGGATCTAATAGATCCACACCTAATTTCCACAAATCTTAAAATATTTCATGACCAAAAATAATTTTTATCATTTTATTTCATAAAAATACTTGGTGAGTAACATGCACGCATAGATCTATAAAGATTATGCATGAAAAATGAAAAGATGAAAAAGGTTTAAGAAATGACCTTGTGTAACGATTCTACGTAACCACAACGACCCGATCTACAATATAACCCACTAATAATCAACAAGAAACTCTACTCTAAATCTTCAACCCAAAAAAAAACTACTCAAATCATCAAACCAAGAAAGACCGTTCTTCTTTATGCTTATATAAGCTCTAGGGTGTATTTGTTTTGTGTTAAATCTTGGAAAAATGAAGCTTTTTAGAAATCAACAATGGTGGAATGTGGTTTGTGTTTGTGCCGTGTGTTTAGAGAGAGAGGGGAAGAGATGTGTGTGTTTTTTTGTTTGAGGTGAAGTGAAGTGTGTAAGTAAATAATGGAAGGGTTTTGGTTAATAAGTTAAAAGGGTGTAAGGTTTATAACCTTAAGCTCAAAATGGAAAAATGTAAGGCCATGCACATGGCTTAGCATGTGGCCGGTTATAGGGGTCCCAATAGGGGGTAAATTATTCAAAATTTTTACTATGGTAATTAGTTAAAAGGTTTAAGGTAAAAAGGTTAGTTAGTTTTAGGTAAATATCAAAAAGTATATAGTTAAGTTAAAAGTTACGTAAAACTTAAAAATTTGACGAAATATATTAAATTTACGATTTTTCGACGAAAACTGATATTTTATAATTGGTAAAGTATTTTATGCATGCTAACGACGGTTAAACGTAAAAACGACGTAAAATACGAAAACGCGTTACGTTAATTAAATATTTACAGTAAATACGATTTATTACTATAAATAGCAAAAATAGTAAAATACAGGCATATATAAACATATACAGAAATATTTAAATACGCTGCTCAAGAAAATACGATCACACTGTTAAAAACTAAACAGTTAAGCACATAATTCACAGATAACGAATAATCTCATGGATTATCGTCAATTCATTGACCGTCTCAGCACTTTGGTCAGGTTCACAGAAAATGTTCAGATTAATGACTGAGCACAGTGTCAGGCCATTACTCGTCAGCAAACAGTTTTTCAGAAAACGCGGGATAACTTCCTGGTTCCAACATAGTTAAATCACATAGTTGACTAAATAAAAAGTCAAAGGGTAAAATAGTCATTTTACAAAGTAGGGAAAATTACCAGGTGTTACAGCTCACTCCTAGTTCCTACTCCACTCCTCGAGTACTCCTTACTCGAGAGTTCACTACACAACAAGCTCCTTATGGTGGAGAAAACCGTACACGTCGCTTAACCAATTTCCGACTCTAAGCTAAAAGTCGAGCCCTAATCGTAGCTAGGACCAATCTACACAACTATACTTAGTACATACACAACTTCCAAATAGACACAACTACTTGGATCTTCACAACTATGACACAACTACAAGTGTATAAAATTAGATCTTCAATGGATCTTTGGTGGTGGACTCAACACTTCACTAGGATAGTGTTCTTCTCTTTTCACTAGGAGAGGAAGAGATGGAAGAACAAGATTCACTTCTTAAACAAGTAATAATCAAACAAATGATCAAAGATTTGAGTGATTAAAGAAGGGGTTTGAATCTGGAAATAAATGTGCAAAAGAGGTGAGGTGAAAAGCTGAGAATGGTCCACTATTTATAGGACAAAGGAGCCAACGGCTATATCTGTCCGCGGTACCTTATCGTAGCCCGCGGTACCTTATCGATAAGGTACCGCCTAGGCGCTAAGGTACCGCCGAACTAGACTCCGCTCCTTTTTGTCCTTTAGTGGTGGAGGTCTTATCTGGGTATAAAAAATATCCTGAAAGGATATTCTTAACGAAATAAGAATATGCCATTTTCAAATTTCAAATAATTAATTTAATAAAACATTTTCTTAAAAATAAAGTTTAATAAAAACTTGTCACATTTAATAAAAAGTGAGTTTTAAGAAAAGATTAAATCACTTGATTAAGGTTAGTACTTGTTTATCCATACCTTAAGTGAAAATGGGTAAAATGAAAAATACTTGAACTCAAGAATTCGTTTTTCGTTGTTTTCGTAAATGCTTGTTTTTACATATTGTCGTAATCGAAACTAAGCGAGACCGAAAAATGCAAGTAACATTTTTAGTCATTATTGCATTAACAATCTCCCCCTTTTTGATTCCGACAATACATAAACTCAATCACACAAAAACAAGATTTTCGAAGACGAGTTTATTCATTTCTCCCCCTTTGTCGAAGCAAAAAGGTTGCGTAAGCCGGTGTTGAAGAAACGGACTTTGCAAAGACTCCCCCTTGGTGCTTACTCCCCCTAGCTTGGGGCACCGAGGAATCGAGATATGGTGACAAGCTACATAGAAGGGTTAGTTGAACAAAAGAAACAACCAACAATATATAGCAATAGGTCACACACAAAAAATTAAAAGAGAAGAAAACACAAAGACAAAGATCCAAGATAGGTTACTAAAAGAACATCATACAAAGAAGTATGGAAAAAGAAACAAGCCAAAAGCATAAATATAATCCTAGTTATTCTCGAATTCTAAGATTTGCTTGAATTTGGTGTCTTGTGGATAAACAACCAATGCTTATATGAAAGACAAGGTAATAGCGGAGGGTGGTGGTGGTGGCTTGTTGGAGATCTCATAATCAAAGTGAAGAGGAGGCTTGATTAAGAGACTCTTGATGTAGCTCAACTCCTCATAGATGTGTTCCATAGCAAGATGTTGATATTGACAACAATGACAATATGTTCCATGGTGCATGACATTATCATGAGAAGGAGGAAGAACACTAAAGGGTGGTGGTGGAAGAAAAGATGTTCCACAATCAACATTCTTGGTAGGGGAAATGTGATTAAGAGTGTTCTTGGGAGGGTTTGGATTGAAAGCAATTGGAGAAAATAGAGGAGATTCAAGGCTTTCATTGGGAGAATAAGACATTTTGGATGTGAAGTAATGCAAAATGCTTATGGTTTAAATAGGGAAGGCTTAGGGTATTTTTGGGGTGGTCAAAGGGTTTGAAACAAAGATTCTCAAAAATGTTGGAGCAAATCTGGAGTTTCAGACAAAAACCCGAAAAAGGAAGGCCACTGTAGGCGGTTCCTTATCTAGGGTGGCGGTACCTTATCAATAAGGTACCGCGGTTCATATATGGAACCGCCTGCAGAAGCAGGGTTTGGTGTTTGGAGGAAGATTTTTCAGCAAATCTTATTTTTCTAGTCTAACTTATCATAGGGATATGATTAAAAGCAAAGATAGACAAAGAAAACATATGCAAACTTACCAAATAGAGATTTGACCAAAATACATGGATTAAAAAATCAATGTAGGAGGTGTGTAAGACAAGACCTTAAGTCATGACACAATGATCCTCCATGATTCAATCTTGTTCTTGCTATGTTTGAGAGAATCATACATATGAATTATGTAAGCTCTAGATTAATAGCGAGAATCTATGAAAAATCGTTTTTAGATTGAATTAACGATGTCAAACGAATTTCTCAACCATTTTCGAACGAGACTTTGAGAGTTTTGAAAAGGAGAGGAGAAGATTTTTCAAGGACTCAAAGTGGTAAAAGAAAACACACAAGAAGAAAAGAATTTAAGGAAGATGTTCCATTAATCCTAGACCTAGACGCAAGTAATTAAAAGGTTCCCTCTTAAGTGGCTTAGTGAAGATATCGGCTAAGTTGTCCTCGGAGGGCACCTTTTCAATAGTAATGTTCCCCTTTTGAACATTATCCCTAAGGAAATGGTGTCTAATTTCTATGTGTTTGGTTCGCAAATGTTGCACGGGATTCTTGCTTAGGACTATAGCGCCTTTATTATCGCACATGATGGGAACATCATCAAGAGAAATCCCGTAACCAACAAGCGCTTGCTTCATCCATAGAGCTTGTTGGCATGCTTTTCCGGCACTCACATACTCGGCTTCCGTGGTGGATATCACAAGAGCGGTTTGTTTCTTGGAGAACCAAGAAGTTAAACAACAACCCATGAAGGTACAAACTCCACTAGTGCTTTTCCGGTCCACATAGTCTCCCGCATGATCCGAGTCCGCGTAGACAATGGTTTCTACGCCGGTCCCTTTAGGATACCATAATTCTAAATGTATAGTGCCTTTAATGTATCGGAAGATACGCTTAACCGCTTCAAGGTGAGAGGTTTTAGGAGCCTCTTGGAAGCGAGCACAAAGGCAAACACTAAACATGATATCCGGTCGACTTGCCGTTAGGTACAACAAACTACCAATCATACCTCTATATTTGGTGTTGTCTACCGACTCACAATCATCATCTACGGTGAGTTTAGTATCCGAGGCCATAGGGGTCTTCATTGGTCTAGATTCTTCTAATCCAAACTTCTTTAGCATTTCTTTAGCGTACTTAGATTGACTAAAGAAAATACCATCGTCCATATGTTTAATTTGGAGTCCTAAAAAGAAGTTAAGTTCTCCCATCATACTCATTTCAAACTCATCATGCATGATTTTGGCAAAGTCATCACACAATTCTTGAAAAGTTGAGCCAAATATAATGTCATCAACATATATTTGTACGATTATGAGGTGAGGACATTTCTTCTTTGTAAAGAGTGTATTGTCTACCATTCCCATGGTATACTCATGTTTAACAAGAAACGCTTTAAGTCTATCATACCAAGCTTTGGGTGCTTGTTTGAGTCCATAAAGTACTTTCTTAAGCTTGTAAACATGGTCCGGTTTCTCAAAATCAATGAAGCCGGGAGGTTGAGCCACATATACCTCCTCATTGATCAAACCGTTAAGAAATGCACTCTTTACATCCATTTGTTGAAGCTTAAAATCTAAGGCACAAGCGTAGGCTAAAAGGATTCTAATTGATTCTAATCTAGCTATCGGTGCATATGTCTCGTCATAATCAATCCCTTCTTGTTGATTATAGCCTTGAGCTACAAGTCTAGCCTTGTTACGAGACACAACACCATTCTCATCTAGCTTATTCCTAAATACCCATTTGGTTCCTATAATGGTAGAACTTCTAGGTGGAGGAACAAGTTCCCAAACATCATTGGCAACAAATTGATTCAATTCTTCTTGCATCGCAATGACCCAACTCTCATCCGTCAAAGCTTCTTTAACATTCTTTGGTTCAATCAAGGAGACAAAACAAAAGAAGTTGCTTTGGTTTTGGACTTGAGATCTTAGGGTCCTTTGATTTAAGTCACCAATGACATTATTGAGAGTATGATCCCTAGACTCCTTAATGTTTACTTCCTTTTCAACACTAAGGTCTTCAACTCCTATTTTTCTAACCTCTTTAGCTTTAACTACTTCTAATTCATCCAAGTCATCATCAACCAATGGTGGTGTCTTGGGTGAAGGAGGGGTTTCATCAAAGGTTACGTTGAGTGATTCTTCAATAACCCCCGAGGTTCTATTTAGGACTATGTAGGCTTTACTAGTTTGGGAATAACCTAAAAGGACACCTTCGTAAGACTTTGGGTCAAACTTGGTAAGGTAGTCTCTGGCGTTGAGGATAAAGCACTTGCTTCCAAACACCCTAAAGTATTCTAATGAGGGTTTCTCACCTTTAAGAATCTCATAGGGGGTCTTTCCTAGGAAAGGTCGAATAAGAATTCGGTTGAGAATATAAGTCGATGTGTCCACGACATTGCACCAAAACTTTTGAGGCAAATATTGCTCGTTTAACATCGTCCTACTCATCTCTTGGAGAGTCCTATTCTTCCTTTCAACTACCCCATTTGATTGTGGAGTGCGAGGAGCCGAGAAGTTATGGGTAATACCATGAGCTTCACAAAAGGCACCAAACTGCACTTCATTATCAAATTCCCTACCATGATCCGTCCTAATAGAAACAATTGAACATCCTAGTTGATTTTGAATTCTTCGACTAAAGATTTTGAAGTGATCGAAAGCTTCATTCTTAGATGCCAAAAATCTAGTCCAAGTGAATCTAGAATAGTCATCAACTATAACTAGGGTATAAAGGTTACCTCCATAACTCCGTATGGCGGAAGGTCCAAAGAGATCCATATGTAGGAGCTCTAAGCACCGAGAGGTCGAAACCACATTCTTGGCTTTGTGACTTGAGTGAACTTGCTTTCCAACTTTGCAAGCATCACAAAAGTGACTATCAAACTTAATCTTGGGGAGGTGTCTTACCAACTCCTTAGAGACTAAAGATTGAATTAAACGCATATTAGCGTGACCTAATCTCCTATGCCAAAGAGTAGAACTATCATCTATAGTTGCAAGACATATGTTGTCTTTTGACTTCTTATTAACCTTCATGACATAAAGCCCATGCTTTCTAACACCTTTTCCAATGACTTTTCCATCTTTTACGATTTCACTGTCATGTTCCGAAAAGATGACCTTACACTTATTATCACAAATTTGACCTATACTTAAAAGGTTAAAACCTAAGTTATCTACGTGCTCAAAATTTTCAATGGTCATGGAGTCAAGAGAAATCGTACCTTTGCCAATGATATTACCACGTAGACTACTAGCGAATGTGACGTTACCTCCATCATATGCTTTGTAATGCGAGAACAAACTTCGATTACCCGTCATGTGTTTAGAACATCCACTATCCTTAATCCACTCATCGGGCTCCAAATCAATTCCCAAGCATATCTAGGTAACAACACACAAGATTAAACATTTGGTCCCCAATATCTCATGGGTCCAAAATTGTTAGTTCCAAACATCCCTTGCATTTGGTTGGGATGCATGAATGAGGAGGGGATTCCCCATGGAGAACAAAATGGAGGAGGGTAGTAATTCATGTAACCATTTTGTTGTTCATTACTTCTCCTAGGAGTGTTTGATCTAGGTTTAGAGTTATTATTATTCCTTCTAGGTGTTGGAGTTTTACTTCTAGGTCGTGAGTTGTTTTGATTATCTCTTGTAGGCGTTGTCGTTCTACTTCTAGGCTTAGACTCATTCCATACTCTAGGTGGAGTAGAGGATAGTCTAGATAAACTTCTATTTCCTATGAGAGGTTTACTTAAAGGCTTGTAGAACTTACCAATAGCATTGTCGTCAAGTATGGGTAATTGTACCTTATTAACAGTAAGATGCTTTAGTTTTTCATTTAACTTAGATTTTTCAGAAAGTTCAAAATTTTCACAAAATTCAACTTCTGGCCGAGGTACCTTATCTATGGCGGCGGTTCCATAGTGATAAGGAACCGCGCCATACAGTTTGGAACCACGTCCAGTGGGTGTTTTCTGTGAAAACCTGACTTGTTTTGGTTCACTAGTTGAGGCTTCATTTGAGTTAAAACCTAGACCAAGTCTTTCCTTAGAATGAACTTGTTTGTTTAACATATCATCAAGAGCACTAGTACCTTTCATGAACTTTCCAATTTAATGGAGGTGCTCTTGAGATCTTCATTCTCTAATCTAAGTTTCTCACAACTTAAGCAACCTAAATCAACCTCTTTGTTTTTCTCAAGTTTAGCCAATTTCTCCCTAAGTTCATCGATCTCATTTTCAAGCTTAGTTTTGATTGATTTTAAGGTTTTATTCTTTTCTATGAATTTAAGACTAAGTTTGTGTAAGCTATCATATTTGCCTTCAAATTCAATATCATCTAAAGTGGAACTATCATTGCTATAATATTCGGTTTCGGAATGTACCTCTTTAGAAGTGTGAGCCATAAGACATTTCTCCTCTTTGGGGTTGTCATCATCATCTTCACCGCTATCGCTCCAAGCGCCACTAACGAATGCCGTGTGGTTCTTATCACGAGCGGGCTTTGGACAATCACCAATGAAGTGATTTGGATCACCACATCTAAAGCAATTCCTATCACCTTTTTCGTTCTTGACAAACTGATTCTTTGACAATGGTTTCTTGTCATAGTTGGGTTGCCTAACGTGTTGACCTCGTCTCTTGAAGAACTTCTTGAAATCTCTCACCGCCAATGCATACTCCTCGTCATCGCTTTCCGAGGAACTATCATGGTCACTTTGTGCCTTCTTGGCTTTAAGTGCGAGAGATTTCCTTTCACTCTTGGTTTTCACTAATTCCGAGTCCTTCAAAATTATCATCTCATGAACCTTCAAGTTTCCTATGAGTTCATCGAGTGATAAAGTTGAGAGATCTTTCGACTCTTCAATCGCCGTGACTTTTGCTCTCCATTTTGGATGTAAGGCCCTTAGAAACTTCCTAACATTGTTCTTGCTAGAAAAACCTTCATCAAGTGCTTTTAGACTAGTTTGATAATGGTGTTAAACCTAGCAAATACACTATCAATAGTTTCATCTTCTAAGATGACAAACTGTTCATATTGTTGGACAAGAAGATCGATTTTACTTTCTTTGACTTGGCTATTACCTTGGTGGGTTACTAAAAGAGTGTTCCAAATATCATTAGCGGTTTCACACATAAAAATTCTTTCATACTCCTTCTTAGGCAAAGCATTATAAATCACCATTTTAGCCTCATTATTTTTTGAAAGTTTCTTTTTAGTATCGTCATTAGCTTTGTCAAAAGTGACCAATTCTTTTGTTTTAGAAACTTCATTAAATTGAAAGGGTAAAAAATCACCATTGGTAATAACATGCCAAAGATCTAAATCTTTTGATTTCACATAAGTTTCAAATCTATTTTTCCAATAAATAAAACTATCGGTTTCAAAAAGTGGTGGTCTTTGCATAGATTCCCCTTCTAGGTACTTGTTGGAATCCATAGATCGATTCAAGTTTTAAAATACAATATACTTTAAAAATACTTGAGCAACCCGCTCTGATACCAATTGTAGAAACTAGAAGGGGGGGGGGGGGTTGAATAGTTTCTTATATTTACTTGTTAAAATGTGGTTTCCAAAAATCCTTTTTCAAAAACTTAGGCTTGAGGAAATATGTGAAATCTTCTTATGCACAATATGAACAATGAGAGTGTAGCTAAACTAATACTAACAAAAATATATCCACAAAGAATAAAGAATGATAGTGTAACTAATCTAGTACTAACACATGTATATGCATAAAGAATAAAGAATGTAAAGAGTTAAGGGTAAAGAAAGATCAAACCGAACACCAAGGATTTATAGTGGTTCGGCAACGAAGCTCACTCCTCGTTCCTACTCCACTCCTCGAGTACTCCTTACTCGAGAGTTCACTACACAACAAGCTCCTTATGGTGGAGAAAATCGTACACGTCGCTTAACCAATTTCTGACTCTAAGCTAAAAGTCGAGCCCTAATCGTAGCTAGGACCAATCTACACAACTATACTTAGTACATACACAACTTCCAAATAGACACAACTACTTGGATCTTCACAACTATGACACAACTAAAAGTGTATAAAATTAGATCTTCAATGGATCTTTGGTGGTGGACTCAACACTTCACTAGGATAGTGTTCTTCTCTTTGCACTAGGAGAGGAAGGGATGGAAGAACAAGATTCACTTCTTAAACAAGTAATAATCAAACAAATGATCAAAGATTTGAGTGATTAAAGAAGGGGTTTGAATCTGGAAATAAATGTGCAAAAGAGGTGAGGTGAAAAGCTGAGAATGGTCCACTATTTATAGGACAAAGGAGCCAACGGCTATATCTGTCCACGGTACCTTATCATAGCCTGCGGTACCTTATCGATAAGGTACCGCCTAGGCGCTAAGGTACCGCTGGACTAGACTCCGCTCCTTTTTGTCCTTTAGTGGTGGAGGTCTTATCTGGGTATAAAAAATATCCTGAAAGGATATTCTTAACCAAATAAGAATATGCCATTTTCAAATTTCAAATAATTAATTTAATAAAACATTTTCTTAAAAATAAAGTTTAATAAAAACTTGTCACATTTAATAAAAAGTGAGTTTTAAGAAAAGATTAAATCACTTGATCACTTGATTAAGGTTAGTACTTGTTTATCCATACCTTAAGTGAAAATGGGTAAAATGAAAAATACTTGAACTCAAGAATTCGTTTTTCGTTGTTTTGGTAAATGCTTGTTTTTACATATTGTCGTAATCAAAACTAAGCGAGACCGAAAAATGCAAGTAACGTTTTTAGTGATTATTGCATTAACACCGTTCATGATTCACAACAAGTAAGATTGAACCTTATGGTTCACAGTAAGATAACCGAATCCCTGAAGATTCAAAATAAGTAAGTCCTAAACCATGACGATTCAAGAAAGACCCGAACCATGAAGATTCAAGTAATTCATCAACACGAAAGGATCAAATTCTTCTGAAGAAAGCAAGGATAGAGAAGTTTGGAATATACAAACATTAATTAGATTAAGGGGGAATGCTTGAGATTAATCTAAGTAATCTTTGAACACAGTATGTTTAGATTGTACAGTATGTTTAGTATTTGTAGTATGTTTAGTATTTGTAGAATTACAGGCCTTGCTGTACGTTTGGAAGCCCTAGGCCCAAACCCACTAGTTAGTTTAGGAAAAAATTATGACAAACAAATGCAATGTTCTGTGATAAACATCACAACGTTTCACAAAGTCACACAGTTTCATCATGTATAAATAGGATTCATTGTATATGTTTGTATGTAACCCATTCATTATTAATATCAAATATATTAGGGTTCATATCCCCAATCTTCTTTGTTCTTATTTGTATGGTGTTATGATGATTGTTCGTGATGGTTGCTTGATCATTCGATCCTGAAAACCCCGATGCAAGACATGTGCAACAAAATTGAGTTCATGTTTGTGATTCAGGAAGCTATAAGCAAGTACATTGTCACTAAAATCATAAGTTCATTAATCTGGCCAAAGATATAATCATACACCCCTACAAACTTTGAACTTATTGAAAATGTCGTCACTGAATTCAACTTTCGAACCCCCTTGTGCTAAGTAAGTAATTCTGGCCCTTGTAAGAATTTTTGAATTTCAAACATTAAGAGAGTAGTAAACTTCTACCCCCCACCTCAATTTTTAGAAGTGAAAAAACGTCATGTTATGATAAATATTAGAAAATTTACTATGTTTGACAACAGAGCATTATGCACGTTTATACTTATATGCATGACTTAACATTCTTAAATCTCAGAGTACGCAACTACTGAAGTGTAAAAAAACTGAAAGCATTCCATGCTGATTTGAGATACAATGTCCTATGTAGTAAGTTTTCTGAGGAATAAATAAAAGGCATCATGTTACCTTGAATAGTGTGTGGTCAGATGCTAAATGAGAAACCTCATTCCTTTCCTTTTTATGAGCCATCACAACTCAGGTACACACCAGAGCTGTGTGCAATTTGTAATTATGGAAACATAAGGTGATGCTTGCATCAGTCATAAGAAGACGATGTCAAATCAATCATAAATATTCCTTGGAAACACGAAATGTGGCTCTCCACCTTTAGAAAGATTAAAACATGTAAATAATACCAGGATGTATCCCATTGCCACATATAATAGGCCTGACCTAGAGGCTAACTTTTATATCTAAAATTATTAAAGATATGATAAATGACTACCTTCTTAGTCTTTGTTGAATTGGTAAAGTCTGCAGCTTTCCCATTTAAGTTAGATATCGTTTTGGATGAATTCTTCCCTGGTGATGGTGTGAAATGGGAAGTTTCAAGCCTTTCAAGGAATTTTCTTCATTGCCTTCCTTTTGTGTACTAGATTTAGCATAGTGTTAAGAGAACATTTATGAGGCAATTAAAAAGAAATATGAAACAAAAATAAAAAACAGAACACAATTCTCCGAATTGCCTGCATTCAAACTACAGTTGAAAAGGTTGAGCAACAATGATGATGCAATCAGCTCAATTAATCTGGAATACATACAACACAACAGTTTATAAATATTAGTTATCACTACCTCGATTAAAAGTTTGATTTATTTATGACTACATCAATATTAGACAACGATGATAAGGAGTCTTTGGTTTTGTAATCTTTTGACTTATAGTTTTGTTGGATTCGATTTTGGGTAGTTTCTCATCGTCCCAACTCACATGTCTCCTCCTACTTACAAAAAATGATAACATCAGCACGTATCTACCCAAGAAATAACTTATTTGTAATGTAACTGAAAGGTGAGTATACACCATAAGAACAAATATACTGTGGTTAAAAAAGGAAAGAAAAGAATTGATGGGTGCACAACCAAAACAAATGCCAAACACCTTTGTAATGTAACTGAAAGGTGAGTATACACCATAAGAACAAATATATTGTGGTTAAAAAAGGAAAGAAAAGAATTGATGGGTGCACAACCAAAACAAATGCCAAACACGCAGCTAAAATTCTATTGCAACCACCCCCTAATCCCGTATTTAAGGGAGTTCAACTTGTAATTTTCCTTTTCAAAGCCAACATGGAACTTTTATCTTCAAAGAGGGAAGACGTCATTGTCATACCTTGACGACTACAGCCAAAGCGCTATAAAGATGACCTTTTGAGCTTTTTTTACTCGGATGCCTGCGTACTATTGTTATAGTCATATATCTATCTATTCCTTATCAATAGCCTTAAATTACAACGAAAAAAAAAAACCTAATCATAAATTTACCAACAACAACCTAATTAAACAAAACCTTTTAATCAAAACATCTATTAAAACTAATAAATATCTAATCGACACTATATCAGTACTTGAATTAAATACAGCGCCAAAGCCGCCCAATCCCTAATTTCGCATATGTGACATTGTGAAAAAAAAAAGATTCGAGTAATCTATGAATAATTAATAAATTACATACCTGAATCTCACTAGAATCTTATATGGGTTTTCTTGATAAAACTGAATCGCATAATAGTCGATTTTTCAAATTCGATAATGTTAATTTAGGGCATGGTTTTATGTGATTGTGCAACTTATATGTGATTAATTGGAATATGTTTGAAACTTGAAAGCATGAGTGGTTTAGTACTTTAGTCCACATGTTTGGAAGTTTTTACAAATAAACTCAACCTCAAACTTTATTAAATCCCTTTCGTTTTTTGAAAGTTTATTTTCTTTTATTTTTGACACATAAATATTTTAATATGTAGGCTGAAAAACGAGTTTTGATGTTACTCAAAATTTTAACAAAATTTTAGTCAAATTAGAAAATATTAAGCTTTTCTTATATAAAATAATAATATTAATTTGAAAGTCACAAAACCACTACTAAATAAAGAAAGTTTTTAAAAACTTATGTTAAAAAACATTTTACTTTGGTGAGAAAAAGATTTAGGAAAGTAGAGATGGCAAGAAACGCTGAACCCGACGAATAATGCGATACCCGACTCCGATTTGATCAAAGATTCCCCGATTTGGCCGGGTATGGGGATGGGGGTGGGGATTCCCCGATGATAAAAAGCGGGTATGGAGGCGGGGATGGTAATACCCATGGTTCCCCACACCTGTTCCCGAACCCGCCCCACAAATATTTCATTTTGCATATACATTTATATATCTTGTGTGTTTCAAATATCCGTTAGATATTTGAAACGCTGTCAATCGATGGTTAATGTTGTTATTGTTAATATTGAGCATGATCGCATGAATGTTGTTTGGTATTTTCCCATATTGTTATTTGTAATGGTGACGTCATTTGAGAAATAATTTAAATGTTAGTTGTGTAACAGAGAAAAATCCTCGCTTGTAAACTCCCATGGGGACAGGGACGAGGAAACTTTGAGGATGGGGAAAGTAAACCATTCCCCGTATACCTAACCCGTTGCCATCTCTATTAGGGAAGATACTGGATACAGGTTATCATTCTTTTGAAAAAAAAATCTTTTATATAATAAAAGAATTAGATTTTTAGAGAGTTTTAGTGAAAAGTGGAGGTTGTAGAAAAAATAATTGGACCAATCAAATGGCTTGATTTTGACACATAAGCAAAATCAAGCAATGTGATTGGCTCAAAAAAAGTCAAAATTGAATGAAATTTAGTCAAAATTAAATGTTTTGGTGGAAGAATTTGATGAAAACACAAAAAGATATATGTGTCAAATTTGTGAAAATAAAAACTTATAAAAAGAGGAGGGGATTAATTAATACTTTAATGGTTGGATTTTAAATAAATTAGATAGACTTAGTGAAATTTATATTTTTCCATATTTTTTTAGAAAGGTTTATAAAATAAACAAAATACCCCCTTAACTTTATACCATCTAGATTTTTTATTTTAAAAATACAACATATATGTAATATTAAAAAGTTAACAAATCACATGATTACTAATATTCAAATAAAAACACGAGTTATTGTTTATTTATATTTTGACACTTAACAAAAACAAACAATGCAATCTACGTAAATTATTATAAACATGAATATAAATAGTAAAATGAATTAAAGACCTCATACATCGGTGTTAGATAAAAATAAATAGACGGGATTCTACATATTACAACAACATATATTTTTCAAGGTCGTTATGTGTTATTAAACAGAAAATGTCTAGAAAAAGTTAGCTAAAATTTCATTTAGACAAATTCAAATCTTTTATGCAATAAATATTTATACAAAATATCAATTAATATTTACCTAAAAAATATCAATTAATATTATCACATAATGAAAAATCAGGTAAAAACATATATATATGTACATAAAGTGGCAATAACAAAATTATTACCTCACTTATCTTTTATGTTCAAATCCCGTGCGTGCACGGGTATTAAAACTAGTTAATTAACTAAAACTAAAATTGTTATTATTAAAACATATACTAAGATAATTGCATTAACAAATATGCACGTTCTAAAACTATGTTTTTTTTTTGTCAAGGAAAATGATAAATTTCAGACGGAGACTAAAATAGGCCTTAGTTTATCCTTCAACGTCAACAAATCCAAACTGTCGTAACACAAAAATAAACAGCATGAAAACTAAAAAGGCTAATACATAAACAAATATATTCAATAAGATTCATAAACCAAAATAACCAACATGCAAATTAAAAAAACATTCACAACCAACAACCATGCATATAATCCAGCTGTTTAAAACGAGAATTTTTTTTTATCTTATTCTGATTTTTTGCATTTCTTGTTAACACGGATCTTCTTCAAGTCCAGATACATATCAAAAATACCTTTCTCCCTGGACAATTCAACCGCATAGTGCCAATCGTGATTTGTCTTTAGCACAGCCTTCCTATTATCAAATGATGAATGCTTGAGGTTGTAAGATCCAGGAGACACCTTAAGATCTCTCTCAATCATACTGACAACTTGTTTGAACGGAACAGTGGAACCCACATCATAGGACTTGCGTAACTTCTTGATAAAAATATGTATGACATAATAATCTCCCGTATGGATCCTTACTGGTCCTCTTTCCAAATCATTCCAAACATAGATGATTTCTTGCAACAGAAATTTTTTAAAATCCTCCAACTCAACTGCATATAAACATATAAAAACTTTGAGTATACATGATTTTTTTGGGTTGCTTTTTTAGCTTTTGGTTTTTGTTATTCATATTAGATTTGACAACACAACAGTTAAACCTATAACTATATTGAAAATGAGTTTATATAATTACACCCAGAGCCCATGTCAAATACTAATTGCTTGTTTTCTGGTTACCATACCCATTAGGCCATTAAGATTCCACAAAATTATTAGATTTGTTTCATAGAAGATATGTTAATACCAACTTTGCTTTATCAATTACTTAGTAGTTTTTTCTTTCAGTTTCGAATTTATTTTCCATCAGCATTATTTACATATCCTTAGTGACAAACTTTTTTTAATTTTTATCAAAGACATACATTTTTTATTTGCATTTGTTTTTTTTGTTGATATATCCCTTATAAAAACCAAGATGACGTGTGAGCAGCACCACAAATTGGTATAAATTTCCGTTTAGAAAAATTTCATCGAAAGAATTATGGTGAAAAACAGAGAATAAAAAAAATTACAATTTTACAAAATTAGGATTAATCCCCCCGTTTTTCTCTCTATACATATTTTTATAAGCCCTAAAAAAAAGAAAATTTCTCATCGTTCGAGCCTTTGATTTGATTTCACTATAATTCCATATAACAACCGGTAACCGGTGGTTAAATCTGTTGATTGTTCACACTTTTACCTCTTTTTACTTGGCTGTGGTTCTTGATATTTTTAGGGTTCTATATCGTCTTTATAGAAGGGTTGTTTTTTCGATTGGTTGATTCCTAGGGCTTCATCGTTTTCATTATTATTTATTGCTGGCCGAAATCATGAAGGAAGGCTAGAGGGCGGTGGATCTGTGTTGGAAACCTAATTTTAGGTTTCGCGGCCTTTTTATTATTTCTCTAATCTTTTTGTTCGCTGGTTACTTTGGTTTGTGGGGTGAGATGGATCGCATGAATCATATGAGACCAGGAAGTCTGAGAGGCCTCACCGTATGAGAAAATCAAGGGAGATGAGGGATGCTTCACTCGAGCAGACTTCCAATCCTGGTGTGGGTCAGAATGATGACGTGGGGATTGTAGCGTCTGTTGGTCCAACGTCTATTAATACACCAACCTCTATGCATTCTGTTGAGAATATGAATGTTATGGGGAAGGGCGATGTTCTGATGACGGGTTCTGGAACTGATTTAAGAGTGTCAGGTGATGAAACAAGGGATACCAATAAGTCTTTTACATATGAATATTTGAATGTTAGGGCTGAGGGTAATGCCTCTTCTAAGGCTACTAGGTTTGATACTAGACCACAAGCAAACAAGGTATCGTTTGTATCTGTTTTTGCATAAACAGACTTCTAAACAGGTTGTTGTTAAGGAACGGTGAGGTTGTGTGTGTGTGTGTGGGTGGGTGGGTGGGTGGGTGGGTGGGTGGGGGGGGGGGGGGGGGGGGGGGGGGGGGGGGCTTCTGTAGCACTACCTCTTGACGCCGTTGAAGAGGTAAGTGCGCGATTGAGACGCAACAGACGCAATTGAGATTTTGGCCAAAAAATAATAATAATTATAATTGCGGTTGTACTATTTAATTAATTGCATAGAGTCTAAAAATAGATTTATTATCGGTTACTTCAGAAATTACCATTAAGCAAAGATCGGGCACCCTCAAAAGTGTGTGATCCATCGTTTAGCCGACGAATAAGTTCACGTTGGCTACGTATATATGAAGGCCACATCGATTCCTGTCATAGATTAATCAACCAGACAAAAATTAACAAATCCAAATACAAACAGATAAACAGAGATAGAAAAGTTTACTAGTTCTTGAGAAGTGGCAGTAATGAAGGATAGGACAACGTAAAAAGATAATGAGAGGACTTATAAAGGGCATAGAACCCTTTCAATTTGATATTTTGATATTTTTCATCTGTTTGCATTTTACTTGGAACCCTTGTAATTTGATCCAGGGTTGCGAATATTTTTGACGGGGACTATTTGAATTTAATCAATTCTTAAAAATACCTATTTTTGCAACTGAAACTTTAGTATTTCCGAAAAACTGACAACCTATTTCAGTCATCACCAACATCAGAACCACACAACTGTTTATAAAAACCTCACTGTTCCAATAAATCTCAACTATCGGATTCTCACACGCCTCATAACCATTTGTAAAAACTACTCACCGGTATGGAATCTTGTGTGGAAAGAAATGGTTGCTTGGAGGAAGCTGGAACTTGCTCCATCCAATTATGCGAGAGATTAATCTGCACAAACTATCAAAAATTACAAAACAGATTCAAATACATACATAATCTAAATCAAAAAAGTGTTGGCGATGAAGGGCACAAAAATGTAAAAAGATAATGATCAAGCTTATAAAGGTGTGGAATCCTTGTAATTTAATCTATGGGTGAGTATTTGTTTCATAAAAATCTTACGACATCAGAAGCAGAAGGGTACCGAACAGAAGTTTTCACCAAATACACATATAACTCATTCCCCGTGATATTCTCCCTACAATACTCAACAGCAAAGTGCCAGTCACGATCTGTCTCCACCAAAACATCCCCTACTGATGGAAACTTGCAGATTAGTTTGTAAGATCCAGGAGACAGGCGTGCTTGGATCTCAATATTACTGATAACTTGTTTAAACGGAGTAATGGAGCTCTGAGCAAAGCGGATGCGTAATTTCTCCAAACAAATTATTATTTTATAAGTATCTCCCATATGGATCCTTACTCGTCCGTATGGCGATTCCCAAACATACATGTTTTCTTGCAACATCCTTGCTTTAAGATACTCCATGTCGACTGCATATAAACATACAAAAACCAAGATGACGTGCAAAGATAAATTAAAAAAAAAACTAGGGTTTGAAAATAGATTCAATATCAGAGTTATTACTTGAGAAATTACCATTAAAGAAATCTCGGACATCCTCAATTTCCATTGATCTACCGTTTAGCATAACAAGTGCTTCCCTTGTAAGGGAATTTGGATCTGGAACTTGCTCCATCGAATTAATAATCCACACAAAGTAATAAATACCAATAAATAGAGATATAGAACAGTTTACTGGGAGCGACGGCAATGAAGAAGGATAAGATAACCTAATGAGACAGGACTTTGTGGAACCTTATATATTTATCAATTGATAAGTATTCCACTTTTTACTCTTGTTTTAAAAACTCAAATATGTACACGGGCTCTTTTGATTAGTACACATAATTTTGAAGTTAAAAGACTTCGTACCCTTGTACACTTCATCCAAATTTGCTTTGCTAATTTGCCGATTTCCGTGGTCTCCGTCAACTGCCTATCAAAATGGTTTTCAAAACCGAAACTAATCCATCATTCATATGAATGATGAATCAGAGAGCATGAGATGGGTGTTCGCATATGTCTTCGGTCAACGCTTCCGGAGACGTACCCTTCCTCACCCCGTAACCGGAACCCTGGAACATTTAATAAGGGTGATCTATAGCATTTAATGAACTAGCATTGGGCTGAGGAAAAAGCAAAAGGCACCCATCCTAGTATCCAGGGGGCTTTCGTTTGTCCTTTGGATAAAGGGAAACACCGCCGCCCTTGGAACAATAAATCCCTCGATTGTGGGGATTTGGCTAACCTAGGTTTTGAGACCTAGTCTACTGATGTGACTACACATCCAGTTTATGTATTATGAAGTAGTATAAATACCCCCACATTTAACACACATATCATCTCATTCTCAATACCACCATTAATACATATTCTCATCCTTCGGTATTCTATACCGAATACCACTCGTGTGACAGTTACTTACTCTCACACCGGAGCTTGGTCCCGGGGTCAAACCCTGGACGAGCTAACGTGTGTTGCTTTGTGTATCATAGGTTCAAGGTCAAGAGACAAGCACACCTTCAAGACTGTCGAGGCAAAGTCGCTAGCAGTAGCCTAGCCGGAGGATTTTGTTTCAACAATTGGCGCCATCCGTGGGACCCTAAACTCGGATCTCCACATAACAACTAGCAATGGCAGGGGTCGCAGGAGAGTCGGACCCACCGCTGTCTCTCGGCCGTGATCCCGCGACGGTAGTGAAAGAGACGGAAACACCTCTAAACTTACGTGAGAAGATTTTGGAAAGTATGAGCACACTACAAGGTCTGGTGGAGCGTCATAATGCCGCATCTAAAAGGCCCATTTCGCCTATACGTCTAGATTTTGAGGAGGATATGTCGAATCCCCTGAAGGATAAGGACGGAGGGCGTGAGGCTCAAAAGGAAGTTAACCTCCCGGAAGATGATTTACAAAAGCCTTTCAAAGATGTGATGGCCTCCCCTTTTACCAAAAGAATTATACAATTCTCATCACCGAAGCATAGGTTACCCGCAACCCTCAAATTGTACTCGGGGGCCACAGATCCTAATGACCACATTACCCGGTTCGCCGGTGCAGCTAATTCAGGAGAATGGCCAATGCCAGTGTGGTGTAGATTTTTTCAGCAAACATTAGATGGGGCCGCTGGAGGGTGGTTTGAAAGGTTGCCGAGGGGTAGCATAGACAACTGGGAAGACTTGAAGGAGCAGTTCCTGGAAAGATTCTCCTTGAGGAGGAAAAGTCTCAAAACACCGATGGAAATCACCACCATTGTCCGCAAGGCGCACGAAACGTTGGCAGTGTTTAAAGAGCGTTGGACGGACGAGGCAAGTTACATTCAAGGGGTTCCGGAACTGATGAAGATATCAGCCTTCGTACATGGATCCAAATGTCCAGAATTGGTTCGACGTTTTACAGATGATACCCCGCTGACGGTTACAGAGATGATGCAAAGAGTAGACGATTTCATAAAATCCGAAGATGCCTACCGAAATACTGAATTGCCAACAGGGGAAGCAGGTGACGGTAACATAAAATATAGCAAGGAAGAGAGGTATGGTCTTCCAGTTCGCGTGGACGGCATAGGGGGCGTCAAACAAATGATTATCGGTCTAGACCTCCGTTCCCCCCATATGTACCTCCGGTAAACCCAAATTATGGAAGGAGGCCGCCATAGCCTAGAGTCGCTTACCAAGTTTCCAAAGGAAATCTTAGCAACTGAGTTGCAATTGTGCCTCCCTCCACCGCAACCAACCAAAGGTATAATCCGGCCCGAAAACATGGATAAGTATTGTGATTATCATCAAGAGAAGGGGCATCTTACCAATAATTGCCATCAGTTGAGAAAGCAGTTGGATGCCGCTTTAGAATCCGGTAAGCTCAACCATCTCGTAAAAGATTTGCGAGGGAGAGTGAATAGGGGAAATCAGGGAAGAGGAAATGGAGATTTCAAGGGAAGAACTATAAACATGATAGAAAGCAGGTATAGCGGTATGAAGAGGAAAGAGGTGTGTAAGATCGAGATGGACTGGATGAATGTGCCCATAACCTTTCCACCTATCCCGACAATGAGGCTTCGAAAGAGCCCCTGATATTCGAAGCTGAAATAGAAGGATATTGGGTAAAAAGGGTGTTTGTTGACGAAGGGGCCACCATGCAAGTCATGTTTGAGCACTGCTTTCTAAATTTGGATCTCTCGATCCGAAGAAGGTTAACACCCGATAACGTGAAAGTCCAGGGTTTCTCGGGGGAAGAAACCACCCCCCTCGGGCAGATAGACCTAGAAATAACCTTTGGAGCAGATAGTCTAACAAGACGGGCGGTAATGAACTTCACAGTGATTAGAGCACCATCCCCTTATAATATCATACTGGGAAGAACTGGAATCAGGGAGTTAAGGGTTGTACCCTCTACCGTACACTCATCCATGAAATTTCCTACCCCCAACGGGGGTAGCAACAATGACAACTAAAGCACGAGCCATCTATGAGTGCCGAATCATGGAGGACAGTCAAAAGATAAAAATGATGAAAGCAGCAGCTGTCGGAAGAGAGTTAGACGAGTGGACTGCCAAGGAAGAATTCAATCAGCAGCAACGGGTTGCGGGAGACATGACGGAGCAGATCTGCGTCAATCGTAGATACCCGGAACAGTTGATCACCATCGGAAGGTTGTTCACCAAAAACATGAATCCAGCTCATAGACTTGCTCAAAGATAACGCCGATGTGTTTGCATGGGAACCTTCGGATATGACGGGGGTACCTAGGAGAATCATCAAGCATTCGTTAAACGTGGATATGGAGACCGCACCAATTGCGCAAAAAAGAAGGACGTTGGGTGAAGAAAAAAGCCAAGCAGTCAAAAGGGATGTTGAGGAGTTAACAAAAGCCGGTATCATACGACCGGTACGATACCCGACCTGGATCTCCAATCTGGTCCTGGTTAAGAAGCCAGATGGCAACTGGCGAATGTGCATAGATTTCAAAAACCTCAACTCCGCTTGCCCAAAGGATTATTATCCTTTACCAGACATAGATGTAAAGATAGGAGTCGTTGTGGGGTACAAGTTCAAATGTTTTCTAGACGCATACAAAGGATATCATCAAGTGCAAATGGACGAGGCGGATGAAGAAAAGACGGCATTTTATACCAATGAGGGTACATACTGCTATACGAAAATGCCTTTTGGTTTGAAGAATGCAGGAGCTACCTATCAAAGGTTGGTTGATTCGGCCTTCCGTTCACAAATTGGTACAAATTTGGAAGCATACGTAGATGATTTAATGATCAAAAGTCAGACCGAAGAGGACATGCTTGCGGATATCCAAGAATTTCGACAATCTAAAAAGAATTAACATGAAGATGAACCCGAAGAAATGCTCGTTTGGTGTTGAGGAGGGGAAATTCCTGGGTTACATGGTAACATCGGAAGGTATAAGAGCTAACCCCAAGAAAACGAAAGCAATCGCGGAGATGAGGTCTCTAGAAACTTTGAAGGAAATGCAGTCTCTGAGCGGTAAGCTGGCAGCTCTCAACCATTTTCTATCCCGGTCAGCTGAAAGGTCTATGCCTTTCTTTGAAACATTGAAAAATATCACCAAGGAAAACAAAGATGAGTTCCGATGGACGGACAAAGCGGATGAGGCTTTTCAGCAATTAAAGAAGATGATTCTAGACCTTCCGTTACTAACATCGCCCCTCAAGGGAGAAGTTCTGTACGTCTACCTGGCCGCATCCAAAGAGGCAGTCAGCGGTGTACTCTTGGCAGAACGAAATGGAATACAAATGCCCGTAAGGTATGTGAGTAAAACGCTACATGACGTCGAAAAAAGGTATGCTCCATTGGAAAAGCTAGTCCTAGGATTGTTACATTTATCTCGGATATTAAGAAGGCATTTTGAGGCTCACGACATTCATGTCATATCGGACCAACCTCTGAAGCAAATACTAAGTAAGTCCGAAGCCTCCGGAAGGTTAGAAAAGTACGCAGTGGAACTAGGGACGTATGAAATATCACACGTCTCCAGGAACTCCATCAAAGGTCAAGTATTGGCCGATTTTCTCAATGAAGCCCCATTGGACCAGCAAGAAGCCGCAACAATTTATGAAGTATATGAGGAAGAGGAGCCGGAACCACAATGGGTGCTATATACAGATGGAGTGGCTAACAGTAAGGGAGCTGGTGCCGGTCTAGTGCTGATCAATCTGGAGGAGGTAGAGTTTACATATGCGTTAAGGTTCAATTTTAATTGTTCAAATAACGAAGCTGAGTACGAAGCCCTTCTAGCGGGACTCCGTCTGGCCGAGAGGATGGGGGTGAAAGAATTACAAGCCAAGGTAGACTCAAAATTGGTGGCTTGTCAAATCAAAGGGGAGTTTGAAGCAAGTGATGACAGGATGTCCAAATACTTAGCCAAGGTCAAAGAACTCCTTCCTGTCTTCACAAAGTTCAATATAGAACACATTCCACGCAACAAGAACCAAAAGGCCGATGTCCTAAGCAAGCTCGCTTCGATTGCATTCAACCATTTAACCAAGGAAGTATTGGTAGAAGCATTGGACGCAAGGTCCTTCGATGTTCAAGAAGTTAACGATATAGTTGAGGAAGAGGGAGAGTGCTAGATGTCTCCTATCAAAAGGTGTTTGGAAGAGGGGATATGCCCGTAGGAGCAAGAGAAAGCCAGGAACCTAAGAATGAAAATTACCATGTATACTCTGGAAAATGGGATACTGTTCAAAAAATCGTACTTATCTCCAATGCTAAGGTGTGTCGGGCCTTTACAAGCAAACTACATAATCAGGGAGGTCCACGAAGGGGCCTGCGGAATGCATGCCGGAGCAAGGTCCGTTGTGGCAAAAATAATGCGTCAGGGTTATTTTTGGCCAACTATGCACCAAGACGCATGGGACGAGATCTCCAAGTGTGATTCATGCAAAATACATGGTCCCATACCGAGGCTTCCGAAGACCAACCTAACTTCGATAACGTCACCTTGGCCCTTTTACCAATGGGGAATGGATATATTAGGTCCAATCAGTGGAAATGCCGGAAACATCAAATTCGTGATAGTAGCCATCGACTACTTCACCAAATGGATTGAGGCTAAGCCGGTAGCCAAGATAACGAGGAAAGAGGTTTAGAAGTTTGCTTGGGAAAACATAGTTTGTAGATTCGGTCTACCGGGAGTGATAGTGACCGATAATGGCAAACAGTTGATAGACGGATCCTTCGGAAAGTGGTGCGAGAAATGGCACATCAAGCAGATGAATACTACGGTGGCACATCCGCAAGCTAATGGGCTAGTTGAAAGAGCCAACAAGTCATTGATGCACGGTCTGAAGGCAAGACTAGGAATAAGGTTAACCGGATGGGTCGGCGAGCTGCCCCATGTGTTATGGGCTCACCGGACGATGCTCAAAACCAGCAATGGAGAAACTCCCTTCAGTCTCACCTACGGAAGTGAATCGGTCATCCCGGCAGAAATAGGCATCCCTACCGCAAGAACCTTGTTGTTCGATGATAACACAAATGAAGAGGAGCTGCGGCTAAACCTAGATCTGCTACAAGAAAGGAGAGAGGCCGCGGCCATACAGGAAGCCAAGTACAAAAAGAAGGTGGAGAAATATTACAACAAACGTGTTAGGCCCTGCTCTTTCAAGGTTGGAGATTTTGTATACCGTCGCAACATGGCCAGCTGACAGGAAAAAATAGGGAAGCTAGGCCCCAACTGGGAGGGTCCCTACAGGGTTGTCGAAGCTTATCAGAGTGGTTCGTACAAGCTGGAGACCACCGAGGGAAAAGAAATTCCGCGTACCTGGCACGCAACCAATCTACAAAAATGCTTTATGTAATATGAACAAGATGTATCAATTCCTTTTGTTGCTTTTAATGAATGAAAATCTTTAAGCATGTTTGATTGTAGTAATTATAAACCTCGGCTTAGCTAACCGTGTGGTATGTAAATAAGCTTTAAAGTGCTGGATGCGCCTAAAGGGCAATCCGGAGACAAACAAAAAGCGGTCCGGTACCGATGTCTCCCACATAAACTTAAAAGAAGTATAATTGTCAAGTATACATGTTGGATGCGTCCAAGGAACAATCCGGAGACAAATAAAAAGTGGTTTAATACCGATGTCTCCCGAAACCATATATACACTAATGTAGACGTACAAGTGTCGTATGCGCTCGAATAGCAATCCGAAGACAAAGCAAAAGCGGTCGAGTGCCGATGTCTTCCACATATATAAGGTATAAATGACACAAATATAAGAGCAAATCTATAAGAGATGCTCCGGAAAAAGAGTTGGTAAGCGTAACAGCTATGACAAAGATATAACATAAGTAAAATAGGATAACCATTCATAAAAAGGATAAAATGTCATGGGTGAAACTTGTTCGGGAAACCGGAAATAGTAAGAATTTATTACAGACAAACTAATGTTTCAGAAAATAGTAAATAACAAGTTACACCGGCATTCCGGGCCTTCAACTTATTTGGTGTTGTCATTCACTGGGGTCTCTTGAGATCCATCCGGACCGCCTTCATGAGCTTTGGAAGCATTAGACGTCCCGGTGCTGGAGGGGTCTTCAGTTACGGGAATGGCAGGTTTGTCCGCTGGGCTCAGCTGCATAATATCAACCACGGAGAGTTTGTTGGCCGCTGACACTTTAGATACAAACGGATATTCAGCTGAGAATAGGGCAGCGAAATCCTTCCGCCAAGTTTTAGCCATCTCAATATTCAGCCCATCAGCAGCGGCAATAGCAGCTTCAACCTCCTCCGGAGTTCGCCCATACTCGACGGCCTTGAGGAACCCATCGTTATACATGCCCACGCAACCTAAAGAAAGATATTTCCTATACTCATAGCTAGAAAGAATGTTTCTTATAAGTATGGGAAACCCGTCCCTTACGAGAACCTATTTATCTACCTCAGCCTGAGCAAGGAGAGAAGTCAGGTGTTTCTTACCAGCCTCGAGCTCCTTAATCTTGTCAAAATCCTTGATACGATCATGAGCACTCACACCCTGAAGACGCTCCAGTTCAACGATCTTCGTGTCTTTGACGGCGGTAAGAGCTTGGAGGTCCTCGGCTTCTTTCTTCAGCTTCTCAATGGTCTCAAGATGCTCTTTCTCCCGGGTAAGGAAGCCGTTGTAATTATCTTCAAAAGTTTTATGTGCAAGAGCCATCTGATCAAGCATAGTCTTTCCGGAAGCAAAGTGCCCCTGGATTCCCTGCAGAGCTGCGGTCAGCCTGGAATGCTCCCGGCTAAGGGCCTCATACTTCTTCATCAGCTTCGACACGGTAAGCGTGCTCCGGGCAAGGGATTGATAGGCATAGCTCAACACGTCATAATTAGAAAGAGAGGACAACCCATTTTGCTCCGCAGGTGTGGCCAGATGAAACAACAATTCTCGAGCAGAATAGTGAGAATCAATGCGCACATCCTCGTTCAAGCACCATGAAGGTATGTGTCGACGACCCGGACCTTGCGCACCTCCTGAGTAAAAGCAACAATATGAAAAGGAAAGTAGGGAAAGAAAAAGATTATATCATGAAGGAGGGTCTATGAGGGGGCATACCAGCAGCATCATCATCGCCATCTGAATGATCACTTAAGTTGATAGGAGAAGGAGTCTTCCGCCGTTTTGCATCTGTTTAACTATGACCATCACCTGAACCGGAAGGATGAGAGTGGTTAAGAGGAGGGGGCGAATCCGCCTCCATATCTTCAGCATCGGACTGCACTTGGCCCTTCTTAGATTTCCTTTTTAGCTTGCGACTGGAAGATTGACCTTCAGCAGGTCTCTTCCTTGTTATCACCGGATTCTTCCCCTCATGGCGTAACCGGGCTGCTAAGATCTTAGGGTCAAGAGTGGTAACAGCCTGCTGACGAGCATTCATAGCAGGAATAGCAGTATTCACTGGCAACGGCTGAGTAACCCTCGGTGTCGGTAACACCACCCTCTCGTTTTCATCCCTTCCAACCTTGGCATTATCGAATGACGGAAGCTTGATAAAATCGTCCATGGTAAGCTCTGCAAATAAAAGGGAGACATAGGTTAGAGCGAGCAACAAGAGCTCGCGGAAAATAAAGAAAAAATATATGCAAAATACCCTTGTCCTCAGGGTCAACTACTATCCGACGAAGGGAAGGATCCTCATAAGGAACCCATAAGCCAGCCAAGAACAATAGATGCATGTGAGGGAGGCGAAGCAAGACAGGGTTATCGGCAAGCATTTTAGCATGATCTTCATTAAAGCTGATGGGAAAGTCGTCATGAACGTCAGTATCTTTGTCCCTCCAAGGCATGGCATGAGGGATGGCCCTCCGGTCAATAAGAAACCACTTATGTTTCCAAAGCTTCAAGCTAGATGTGGTCTCCGTCAAGCATTTGCCATACCGAGCAGGCCACTGGCTTTCGAATGAGAACCAATGACCTTGCTTACCCAATTTATAAAAGACACGGAATAGATTCACCGAACAAGGTATATTCAAACTTCGATAGCGGATCTCAAACATAATAACACGGTTAACACTCATAGGAACTAATTGAGAAATGTACACAAGAAAGTATCTTAACACAGATAAGAAAAAGGTAGAGAAAGGAATCCGAAGCCCTCCATGCTTCAAATAATCCTCATAAATCCCAATAAACCGTGCCGAAAGATTGTTCATAGTCAGAAGCGGGTCAGGCAATCGTGGACGAAGCTCATTTGGTATAAGATACTTTCTACGTATCTTCTTAAGGTCGTCATCAGTCAAAGTGGAAAACCTAATATGCATATCGCATTTGGGATCACGAAAGGAAGCCTCCTCATCGGAACTGCTAGTAGACATAACTATAATACGAACAAAAATTGGAGTAGGAAAAGGGGCACACCTGCTAAAAGGTGACTCCGGAAGGAAGAACAACAATGGCAGAAACAGGAAAGAAAAAGAGTATAAAGAAAATGAAAGTTAGGCAGGTATTTATACTAGAGGAAGGGGGCATTGAAGGGACGTGCACAATTTCCCAAGACAAATCTACACCGTTGAAAGAAAGATGGCCACGTGGAAGCAGATCGTGGGTCAAAGAACGAAAACCAAAGCCATAAGTGGCCGACAACCCCAAGACCCAGAAGACAAAATTAATTAATGAGGAGTCAGAGAGGCGGCTTGCATTAATTGGACCCGTTACTGTTTGAAGAGAACATACTTTAAAGTATCACACCGTTAGCTTGTCCTAACACTATGATACTGGGGGGACATGTTCGCGTATGTCTCCGGTCAACGCTTCCGGAGACGTACCCTTCCTCACCCCGTAACCGGAACCCTGGAACATTTAATAAGGGTGATCTATGAACAGTAGAGCATTTAATGAACTAGCATTGGGCTGAGGAAAAAGCAAAAGGCACCCATCCTAGTATCCAGGGGGCTTTCGTCTGTCCTTTGGATAAAGGGAAACACCGCCGCCCTTGGAACAATAAATCCCTCGATTGTGGGGATTTGGCTAACCTAGGTTTTGAGACCTAGTCTACTGATGTGACTACACATCCAGGTATGTACTATGAAGTAGTGTTAATACCCCCACATTTAACATACATATCATCTCATTCTCAATACCACCATTAATACATATTCTCATCCTTCGGTATTCTATACCGAATACCACTCGTGTGACAGTTACTTACTCTCACACCGGAGCTTGGTCCCGGGGTCAAACCCTGGACGAGCTAACATGTGTTGCTCTGTGTATCATAGGTTCAAGGTCAAGAGACAAGCACACCTTCAAGACTGTCGAGGCAAAGTCGCTAGTAGTAGCCTAGCCGGAGGATTTTGTTTCAACAATGGGTATCCAAAACTAATTCATATTCGTTAGAGTGTAAACAATATTTGACTATATTGTCTCTTTTAGTTCATGCATACAATTGATATGGATTTTCCCACACCATTTAATCTAACAAAAAATAAATTAACTTGTTCAATCCACAAATACCACTGCTTCTTTTTTTTAAGTGTTTGATTTAACAATAAACACCAATAATCACAGAGTTTAATTATGACATTGACGACTGCGATGTCCGCGGTGATGGTGGTGTGTAAGGACAAGGAGATGCGTAGTTACATACAGGTCAAAGTCGGACAATCACAAATGATGGTCAATTTACAAACGATGTATAATGCACACAATGTTATTCATTTCGGAGAACATTGTTCCATTGGATATATACCTTATGGCATGTATGAGTTCATGGTAGGCAATGACCTTGTTCAATCAAACAGGGCGATGTCTTGGAGACTGAATCAACATCTTTGACAAGGATAACCTACGTAGGTTATATAACACAAGTATGATTCAGACTATTATTCTGGTATCTAGTTCGGTTCACTATGTTTTTTTTTGGATTAATCATTCTTGTTTAGTTTATTCCATCTTGAATCAGCATACCTTTACTTTGGGATTCAACGTGAGGCGGCCGCTAATGTTGGATGTTAATCCACAAATCTTTGTTAGGTTTATTTATGTTTTTGTATTTCCTGTATTAATTTAGGATGGGTCAAAAAGCCCACAAAGCAGACCCATATTAGGTTTAGATAAAAGCTGTTATAAAGTGAAGAGATGCGTTGTTTGGTTTCTCACAACCGTCACAACGCTTCACAAATCCTTCACACTGATTCAGTTTGTATATATAGTTAAGATCCTGTACTTGTAAACGCTACCCTTCACTATTAATAATATCAGATTATTTAGGGTTCATTCCCCATGTCTTCGTTCCTGTTATTCTATGATGTTCATGATGTTGTTTGATCAAGTATGCGATCTGGAAAACCACCCAAGATCAAAACCTGTGAATTCCGAACATGGTATCAGAGCGAAGGGATCAAGCAACACAACAAATCATGTTTCATCCATCATTCAAGAATCAAACTTGCGTTTTCTTTTTAAAGAAGACATACCAAGATGCCACCGAATTGAAGAAGGAAAGAAAGAAAGAATTGGTTATGGTTTGCCGCTATATGAAGAATTTTTTTTTTTGATATTGTAGTATTACTACAACAGCCTTTAAAACCCCGGTTCATGGAAGAACCCGCATGTAGTATCAATCAAGAAGATTGATGAAGGCAAGATGCCAAAACCGAAGACCCACACAAAGATGTTGGGAAACTAGAAAAAGATTGGACAAGGCTGTGAATGAAGATAATGAAGTAAAGATTATTAAATCTTTGCCCAAGCAAACCAAAAGCCATGAAGATTGATTAGAGATTCTTGCAGTTTTAGTTTTCGATTGTGTTAACTACACCCTGACGGTGTTAACCCGCTTGAAATCGTGATTATTTGAGACATCATGAGAAGTCAAGCAGAAAACCTTGAAACCAAGATGGCGGCACTAACCCTGCTGGAATTTGGTTCAACTAGAAACGAAAAGCCATATGGAGATCGACATCATCAGAAGGCATCAAGATTGAAGAAAGAAGGAACGAACAAGAAGACACAAAGATTTATAGATCAAGGGGGCATACGTTGGATGTTAATCCACAAATATTTGTTAGGTTTATTTATGTTTTTGTATTTCCTGTATTAATTTAGGATGGGTCAAAAAGCCCACAAAGCAGACTCATATTAGGTTTAGATAAAAGCTGTTATAAAGTGAAGAGATGTGTTGTTTGGTTTCTCACAACCGTCACAACGCTTCACAAATCCTTCACACCGATTCAGTTTGTATTTATAGTTAAGATCCTGTACTTGTAAACGCTACCCTTCACTATTAATAATATCAGATTATTTAGGGTTCATTCCCCATGTCTTTGTTCCTGTTATTCTATGATGTTCATGATGTTGTTTGATCAAGTATGCGATCTGGAAAACCACCCAAGATCAAAACCTATGAATTCCGAACATGGTATCAAAGCGAAGGGATCAAGCAACACAACAAATCATGTTTCATCCATCATTCAAGAATCAAACTTGCGTTTTCTTTTTAAAGAAGACATACCAAGATGCCACCGAATTGAAGAAGGAAAGAAAGAAAGAATTGGTTATGGTTTGCCCAGATATGAAGAATTTTTTTTTGATATTGTAGTATTACTACAACAACCTTTAAAACCCCGGTTCATGGAAGAACCCGTATGTAGTATCAATCAAGAAGATTGATGAAGGCAAGATGCCAAAACCGGAGACCCACACAAAGATGTTGGGAAACTAGAAAAAGATTGGACAAGTCTGTGAATGAAGATAATGAAGTAAAGATTATTAAATCTTTGCCCAAGCAAACCAAAAGCCATGAAGATTGATTGGAGATTCTTGCAGTTTTAGTTTTCGATTGTGTTAACTACACCCTGACGGCGTTAACCAGCTTGAAATCGTGATTATTTGAGACATCATGAGAAGTCAAGCAGAAAACCTTGAAACCAAGATGGCGGCACTAACCCTGCTGGAATTTGGTTCAACTAGAAACCGAAAAGCCATATGGAGATCGACATCATCAGAAGGCATCAAGATTGAAGAAAGAAGGAACGAACAAGAAGACACAAAGATTTATAGATTAAGGGGGCATACGTTGGATGTTAATCCACAAATATTTGTTAGGTTTATTTATGTTTTTGTATTTCCTGTATTAATTTAGGATGGGTCAAAAAGCCCACAAAGCAGACTCATATTAGGTTTAGATAAAAGCTGTTATAAAGTGAAGAGATGCGTTGTTTGGTTTCTCACAACCGTCACAACGCTTCACAAATCCTTCACACCGATTCAGTTTGTATATATAGTTAAGATCCTGTACTTGTAAACGCTACCCTTCACTATTAATAATATCAGATTATTTAGGGTTCATTCCCCATGTCTTCGTTCCTGTTATTCTATGATGTTCATGATGTTGTTTGATCAAGTATGCGATCTGGAAAACCACCCAAGATCAAAACCTATGAATTCCGAACATGGTATCAAAGCGAAGGGATCAAGCAACACAACAAATCATGTTTCATCCATCATTCAAGAATCAAACTTGCGTTTTCTTTTTAAAGAAGACATACCAAGATGCCACCGAATTGAAGAAGGAAAGAAAGAAAGAATTGGTTATGGTTTGCCCAGATATGAAGAATTTTTTTTTGATATTGTAGTATTACTACAACAACCTTTAAAACCCCGGTTCATGGAAGAACCCGCATGTAGTATCAATCAAGAAGATTGATGAAGGCAAGATGCCAAAACCGAAGACCCACACAAAGATGTTGGGAAACTAGAAAAAGATTGGACAAGTCTGTGAATGAAGATAATGAAGTAAAGATTATTAAATCTTTGCCCAAGCAAACCAAAAGCCATGAAGATTGATTGGAGATGCTTGCAGTTTTAGTTTTCGATTGTGTTAACTACACCCTGACGGCGTTAACCCGCTTGAAATCGTGATCATTTGAGACATCATGAGAAGTCAAGCAGAAAACCTTGAAACCAAGATGGCGGCACTAACCTTGCTGGAATTTGGTTCAACTAGAAACCGAAAAGCCATATAGAGATCGACATCATCAGAAGGCATCAAGATTAAAGAAAGAAGGAACGAACAAGAAGACACAAAGATTTATAGATTAAGGGGGAATATGTTGGATGTTAATCCACAAATCTTTGTTAGGTTTATTTATGTTTTTGTATTTCCTGTATTAATTTAGGATGGGTCAAAAAGCCCACAAAGCAGACCCATATTAGGTTTAGATAAAAGCTGTTATAAAGTGAAGAGATGCGTTGTTTGGTTTCTCACAACCGTCACAACGCTTCACAAATCCTTCACACCGATTCAGTTTGTATATATAGTTAAGATCCTGTACTTGTAAACGCAACCCTTCACTATTAATAATATTAGATTATTTAGGGTTCATTCCCCATGTCTTCGTTCCTGTTATTCTATGATGTTCATGATATTGTTTGATCAAGTATGCGATCCTGGAAAACCACCCAAGATCAAAACCTGTGAATTCCGAACAGCTAATGGTGGAAGGTCGTCAGAAAAGTTACGTAGACACACGACATTGGTAATCAAGATGAAGCCAAGGGTGGTACACTAATGATGATTTTTATTTAACAATGGGAAGTATGTTACTGTAGTTAAATGTTCTCATAAATTTGGGGTCAAGCGTCAAAGTATATTCTGAGGGTATCATTGTCGTTACACATTAATTTTATGTGTGCAAAGTAAAATCTTATGTGTATATATCAACTTCTTTTCGATTTAAGTTAAAAAGGTAAACTTCACTATTGGTTCAACTCTATTGATTACGTCAGTTTGACTCGTTTGACTGTTAAATTAAAAGATATTCTCGTTTTTACATTATATTATACTAGACGAGTACTCGTGCATAACGGTGGAGATTGCCTAGCGTTAGATGATTAAAGATACACCATCTTGTAGTAAGTGTTTCCTGTAACGTTTAAAATAAAACATGAAAATATCAAATGGAAGTGAAAAACGTTTGTAACATGCGATATTTCAATTCTAGGAAAAATCCTCAACATGTATCAAAGCTCTTCACAAGTAACTTTTAAGAAGGAAAGAAAAGTCAGGATTGGAAGAGGGGAGATATGAAGAAAGTAACCGTTCATGTTTTTGTTGTTATGAAAAGGCTAATAAGTGAAAGCATGGTCACAACCTTTGAAAATCTATCCAAATTTAATAAATCCATAATATGTTTTATGAAACAAGACTCCCAAAAAGTTAAAACGATGCACCATCAAACTAACTGACAGTTTAATAAATGAAGATAGTCATAATTTTAAATCTACTACATATATATAAGCTTGTTGAAAATATAAACATAAAACTTTAAAGTAAAGGTGAAAAAAAAGTTCAAAAAATGCTTAAAAATATTTTATTGATTTACTCTAAGAGAATATTTTTGTTAAATTGACCAATTAATATCTCTAGCATAAATTGTGAAAAAAGAATAAAAGAAAAGATTTTATCCATATCCTTTCAAAAGTAAAATGCATGTTTCTTTCTAGAAATTTTTATCAAGTTTTGTTAATTTGACCACTCCATTCTTTTCATAAAGTAAACTAAAGAACCTATGTTTTGTGAAAACTAAAAATAAAATACTCCGTATTACATTAGTTCATGTATAAATTTGAACCTAAGATGATAGAATTACATCCTATCAAGAAAATCCTTTCCTATACCCCTAATCACATTTTATTATAATTTACATTATACTTATATAACCAGTTAGATTACTATTTCGAGAAAATCCTTTCCTGAAATTCTTCTTGATGTTTCAGATTTGTTTAACACTTGCTTGATTGGGCTATCGGTTATGACTTTTATTGGGCGAGCCTGAAAATATCTCCTCAGCCGGCTGGCAGCGTGGACCAGGGCTAGGGTGAGTTTCTCAATCGGAGCATAATTTGCTTCTGCTCCTTGCAAGGATCTGCTAACATAGTGAATAAGCATCTGCTTTCCCTGCCTTTCTGTAAGGAGGACCGCATTGACTGCTTCCTCAGCGGCTGATAGGTACATCATCAAGGTTTCTCCCTTCTTCGGGGTGGTGAGCGTAGGTAGCTCTGACACTAGCTCTTTCATTTCTTGGAATGCTACTTCTGCAGCCTCCGTCCACTTGAAGTCCTTCTTATTTCTTTAGGGTGTCAAGGAAGGGAAAAGATCGTTCGGCCGATTTGGACAAGAAATGGTTCAATGCTGCCAGCTTCCCGCCAAGAGATTGCATTTGCTTCAGGGTCTTGGGTGAAGACATGTCTGTGACTGCTTTCGTCTTCTCAGGGTTAGCCCGTATTCCTTCCGAGGTAACTATATAGCCCAAGAAATTTCCTTCCTTTACTCCAAATGAGCACTTTTTGGGATCGAGCTTCATGTTTATACTTCTGAGGCTGGAAAAGGTTTGTTCTACGTCTCTAACGATGTCTTGCTCGGTCCAGCTCTTGATTACCATACCATCTACATATGCTTCAAGGTTTACGCCGATCTTCTCCTTGAAGGCAGAGTCGACTAACCTTTGATATGTAGCCCCCGCATTCTTAAGACCAAACGACATCTTGGTGTAGCAACAGACTCCTTCTTCTGTGTGAAAGGCAGTCTTTTCTTCGTCTTTCTTATTCATCTGGATCTGATGATACCCTTTGTAAGCATCCAAGAAGCTCTTGTATTTGTATCCCAACAAAGATTCTATCTTCCAGTCAATCTTTGGTAGGGGGTATAAATCTTTAGGGCAGGCTTTGTTAAGATCCTTTTAATCGATGCACATTCTCCAGCTTCCATCGAATTTCTTTACTAGGACTGGGTTAGCGACCCATGAAGGGTATCATACTCGTTTCACGATTCCAGCCTTAAGCCACTCATTGACCTCGTCTGTGACTACCTTTCTTCTATCTGGTGCGAGACTTCGCTTTTTTGTACCTTAGGCTCAATGTGAGGATAGGTGTCTAAGCGATGTTCTGTGATTGCTCGGGATATACCTGTCATATCAGCTGGTGTCCATGCGAAAACATCAGCATTATTTCTGAGAGTCCTTATGAGTGCTATTCGACATTCTGGGGAGAGGTTTCCTCCTATGGTGACTAGCTGGTCAGGGTAGTCATCGTTCACCACTATCTTTCCATCAGGCTTTAACTTGGGTGCTGACCCTAGCTTAGACGGCTTCATCCTCTTAGTGGGTTGTGGTTCTTGTTACTCCCCTTGCTCCATGGGCTCCTTCCCTGACCTTCTAGGGTAAGTTTCATTTAGTGGTGGTGGGGGAGCACCATGGGCTAGCCTTCCTGGCGTACCTCTTTTGGCTAGCTCTTCTATGCGAGCTCTCAGAACTCGCGATTATGCCTCTTCCATGAGTCTACATTCTTTCAAGGTCTCTCTGCTTATAATCAAAGTTGATATCTCACTTGACGTTGGGAATTTAACCATTGAGTGTATGGTGGAGGCCACAGCTCCTAAGCTTCTCAACCCCGTTCTCCCGAGTAAAGCATTGTACGGCGAGGGACTCTTGACTATAGCGAATCCCATCATCACCGTCCTGTGTTCTCCCGTACTCTCCCATCATGACCTCTAGGTCAATGACACCTAAAGGGTGATGAACTTCACCTGAGAAGCCTACCAGAGGTATCCTAGATTCTCTTAGCCTTGACCTTGTTTGGTAGCTTAGGTTTCTGAAACAATGCTCATACATTATTTCTGACGAGGAGCCCCCGTCAACATACACTCTTCTCACTACGTATCCTACGATCATGGCATCCACTATCACTGGGCAATCCCTCAGCTGATAGTGCGGTACTGACGGGAATGTTATGGCATTGTCCATCCAATTCTCCACTCTCTCATAAGGTCTCTTCCGGTACCTTTGTGATCTCATCATGTTTATGATCTTTTCCTTCCCTTTGGCTGGTCCTTTGTCTTTCTGGACTCCTTACCTGATATCTTTCACCAAGTGTGCTCGTCTCCCTGAGGGTATTGCTTCTTCGATTCGCTTTTTGAGGTTAAAGCAATTATTCGTGTCGTGACCCCGATCTTGGTGAAAGTCACAGAACTTGTTCATATTTCTCTTTTCGGGGGTTCCTACCATGGGGGGAGGGGTGGGAAATTCATGTTTTTTGTGGTTAAGATTTCTTTTGGAGTCTTGTTCAGTAGTGTGAACACTTCCTTTCTAGCGTAGGGAGGGCATATCCCCATGTCCCTTCCTTGGATCCTCCTTTGGTTTTTGTCCAGCCAGCTTTGTTATTCCCCCTATCTCATTGTGGAGCCTTGACAATGGCTGTGGTGTCAGCAGCTGTCTCTCCTCTGATGAAGGCTCTGACTCTTTCCTACATTTCATCCACTGCTTTTGGGATCTTATCGTTGAGTTTCTTAGCTAGTTCTGGGTTTCCATGCCCGGGCATGAATGCCGAAATCCTTAGCACTGGAGGCACACCCTTAATGTGTGAGCTTTCAGCTTTAAAGCGATCGATTAATGCCTGGAGGCTCTCATTGGGCTTCCGTTTGATCCCATGTATCTCGGTGGGATCTTTATAATATCGTTTCTGTTGTGAAAACTCCTCTAAAAACTTGCTGCTCAATTCTTCAAACCCATCCACACTCTTTGGGTCTAAACTATCGAACCAGTTCCTTGCCGAGCCACCCAAAGTCTGACGAAACATCTTGCACCACACTGGCATGGGCCACTCTTCTTGCTCAACAGTAGCAGAGAAGATGCTGAGGTGGTCTTCTGGGTCTTTGCTTCCTTCGTAGACACGGACATTAGCAGGAAGCTTGCCTCGCCTATGATATCTGAAACGCGTGATTCGAGAGGTGAAAGGCATGGGCTTAGGCCGCCTGTATGGTGTGCTCAAATCCTCCGAATCACTATCCGACCTTGAGTCATATCCGGATTCTGAGCTCTCCTTCCTATGGAAAGACCTAGCTGATCGTGACTTGGTCTTAGCGCTCTTGGCTTTGCTCATCCTATTCGAGTGTATGACTTAGTGATAGATTTCATGCGTGAAGGACTTCTATGACATCTTCGGGCGGACCTAGACTGACCTCGGTTTCTAGACTTGGATGAGATGTCTGAGGAGTATCCTCTTCCTTCCCTCACTGAGGGGCTTCCACGAGAGTTTCCTGATTCTATCTCCTCAACCTCCTTGTTAAAAAGCTTTCGGGGAGTCATCTTCTCGCGATTTTGCTCATCAATTTCCTTCATCATAGTTTTTAGTGTTTCAATGTGTTGTTTGACATATGCTGGGGTGAGGCGTCCCTGATCAGGTCTGGGAGGAGGAGGGGTTACCTCCGGAGGAGCCCTCTCGCCCCTATGTGTCCCCGTGTTCAGGCTTAGGCCTAGCACTAGTGTAGGACCTTGTTCACCGTCTTCCATTACTTAGTTTTTGGTTGATTGGTATTCCCGATCCCACGGATGGCGCCAGATGTTTAAGCAAATTTCTGGAGAAGCTTCTTTAGCCCTAATCCTTCGGGTATCTTAAGGCTACTCCTTCTAACGAAGCCTTGGCTTGCTCCCTCAGAGTATCTTGTGGCTACTCCTTCCTTGTGAAGCCCTAACTTCCTTCTTCAGAGTTCCTTAGTCTAGCCCTTAGTCTCTTAGGCTGAAATAAGAAAGAACACCGTTAGCTCGCCTCGGGGTTTGAATCCGAGACCAACTCTGGCGTGAGAGTAAGTATGTGGTTCTAGTGAGTGATAATTCTAGAGATAGAGAGTAAGTAGTAAAGTGTGTGTGTGTGTAGAACTTAACCTTTGTTCCTGGAGGAACACCTCCTTTTATTCTACTTGGAGGTGGCTCCAAGACACACGAATTGTGGAGTCAATGTTGTCTTGTGGGAGCAGCACCTAAATAGCTGATGAGCACCAGGTTTGTCCTTCATGGTCAGAGTTGTCCTCATGCTCCTCTAGTACTCGTCGTGGTCCATACGTCTGTACCATTCGTACATTATCATACTATGTAGGCTAGGTGAAATCGTCCTTCCTCCGATGGAGGCTATGCTCCATGTGTATGGGCCTAGCCTCGCCTGGGTCTAGCCTTGTCTGGGTCTAGCCTTGTCTGGGTCTAGACTTGTCTAGGTCTAGCCTTGTCTAGGTCTAGCCTTGTCTGGGTCTAGCCTTGTCTGGGTCTAGCCTTCGCTGGGTCTAGCCTTGGCTGGGTCTAGCTCTTGCCATTGTCTCTGGACCTAAGGTGATCTTCATCACCCCAGATATTCCAGTGAGTTGTTATGGCTTAAGATAGTTTTGCTCATGGAGAATTAGGAATTAGTTATACTTTGTATCACGTTAAGCATGGGGTGAGACTATACCTCATCAATTGGTCTAACAAAAAATAGAGAATTGCATATATATTCTTGCAAAGAGTCAAAATTACATATATATCTAGCTTAAACTTAAAATTGCATATATATCCTTATCAGAAATGCCAAATTGCATATATATCCAAATATTTTTTTTAAAAAGCTATATATACGTAACATATATTCAAAAAATAATAAGTCTCGCTAATATATTATGTAAACAACCAAGATCGCTAATATATATTCAGAATATGTTCGATCTCGCTAACTTCTCGAATGAATTTATTTAAATACCCATATATTCTTTCATTTTTCATTTATTATTCAATTTATAATATATAATTAATTTATAATATCGAATGAATTAATAAAAGTTTATTTCGAAAAATATTTATTTTATTCAAAAAAGATTTAAAAATTTTAATTTATTTTCGAAAGAATTTAATTCCAAAAAAATCATTTAAAAAAATTAATTTCGGAAAAATTAACTTCAAAAAATCTGAAAGATAAAATATTTAAAATGTCAAAAAAATTCTAAAATTTTAAAACTTCCATTTTTCTAAATCAAATTTTCAATAATAAATTAGATTTATTCAAATTAAAATATTTTTTAAATGCTTTTTGAAATTAATTTTTTTAGTAATTAAATAAATTTAAATATGTAAAAATAATTATTTGAATATATATGCAATTTTTCATGTTTCATAAAATATATATGCAATTTTAAGTTTAATTGGATATATATGCAATTTATCATGTTTCATAAGGATATATATGTAATTTTAAGTTTAAATTGGATAAATATGCAATTTTGATTCTTTACAAGGATATATGTAATTAGAAAAAAAAACATGCGTATATAAGCATGCAGATTAAAAAAATATATGTAAACATTCAAATAACAAACATAGAAGTCATTATTTGAATGTTATCTTACATTTTGTGAATTAACAAAACCCTCCAATTTATAAAAGTATCACTAATTTTACATGCTATCGATGTGGGAAGTAATATTGAATAATGTTATGTAAGAATCAACTTTTTCTACTATGACAACTTACAAGCTATCAATACATATTGATTTAGATTGCAAAAAGTTGGCGCTTAAATTGTAAAAGATTGCCATAGAACTTACCTTACTAGCTTTTTCTCATCAAGTTAAAGATTTTGTACTCATAAGCTGTTTCATTAGTTAAAGAGTAAATTACACCGTTCGTCCTCGTGGTTTACGTTGACCGACACGGTTCGTCCCTTGACCAAAAAAAATACACCACTTGTTCTTAAGTGGGAAACGTTATGTATCGTTGGTCCCTCCCATTAACGAATCTCATTATCTTTCGTTAAGTGCACTCACATGATACCAAAGTGAGGGTATTTTGGTCCTTATGCTCTTTCTTTATAACTTCATCACCTTCATCTAAATACGTTTTTTATTCTTCATCTTCTGTCTTATGGAGTAATTCAATATCACCAGTTACCTTCATCTTCATCTTTAGCCATCACCATCTCTGAATACATCATAATCATAAAGAAAAATTAAAACCTAAATTAAATACACTATGCCCCATATCCTATCATCAAATCTCTTCTCTATTGAATCATTCAAGCATCTTCATATTCTTTTCTCTATTAGGGGTGCGTGCAGATCTGGCTACGAGTAGATCTACTGGGGATGACATGTGAATCTGGCTACGAATAGACTTACTAGGGGTGCGTATAGATGTTTATGGCGACGGACCAATCAAATATTTCTGGTGCGTGTAGATCTACTGGTATCCTCTACATGTGGTCATATCACCACATAAAAATATCTTTAATCCTCGTATCATTTCTTCGATTTGTGATCTTCGTATGTATAAATGGGAGTTGATCTTTCTTTTGAGATAATAAAGAACCAATTCTTCATCAGTTGGATGAAACCTAAACCCTGGAGGAAAACACTTCCCACCTGATTTTGACTTTTTTACGTTGACTAAATCAATCATATCATAACCCATCAAATCAAATCCGGTGGATAAAATTTAGGCGTTTTTGCTTAATTAAAATGGGTCTTTTTTTGTTGAATTAAGGTTAATTTATACTGAAATGGGTATTGATTAGATTATGAAAATTTGATCGGATTGTGGTTGAATTGAAGGAGGCGTGATGGAGAAGAAGACCCCAAAAGGGTTTGATTTGATATTTATTATTATTTTTTTTGATAAAAGAGTTTTATTTGAGATTTAGATATGGATTTGATAATGATCTAGATAAGGATTTGTTTTAAATTTTTACTGTTTGTGCATATGAAGATGGGGTTTTCTGTTCGTGATTTTTGTTTTAATCGGAATATTAGTAATTGTTATATGGAACTATGAAAGAATATCAATGGAGATGAGGTGTTGAACATAATTGGTGTTTAAGGATGAAGATTGAACTAGTTGGAATAATGATGCTGGTAGACCACTTGAGGTTATTAAAGAAGAAAGGTAGTTTGTGTGGTTAATGATTAAAATTTGTGCAAAATGACTATTATACCCTTACGTAGGTATCATGTGAGTGCATTTAACGAAAGATGGTGAGCCCCATTAATAGGAGGGACCAACGATACATAACGTTTCCCACTTAAGGACGAGTGGTGCATTTTTTTGGTCAAGGGACGAACCGTGTCGGTCAACGTAAACCACAAGGACGAACGGTGTAATTTACTCTTAGTTAAAGATTTTGTACTCACAAGCTGTTTCATTAGGCTAAGTGAAATGGTGAGGCAAAAATCCGCCGTCATCTTAGCGTCACATAAACTTTTTTTTTCCACTTACCCAACCTACTTTACAATTTTATTGGCGTTGAGAAACTCACCTCCACGTCACACCTCACTAAATACCTTATAAACTCAAAACTTAGAGCACATGGAGTGGTAACATTTCCACACCAAAAAACACCCCGCCACGTCAGCTTTTTCATTTCCACATCCACACAACATCCACACCAAAAACAACCATCTTATCATCACACCATTTCCACACCAATTTAACAAATTTTCACTTTTTTTTCAAAAACTACCCTCAACAATTTACTTTATTCAAATCCTAATTTACTTTATTCATTCCAATAAAAAACATTACATTCTAAAAAAAACAATACGGAAATATAAAAATATTATAGAAAAAAACTGCATAAAATAAAAACTAGTTTATTCAATTCCATATTTCTTTTTTATTTCATCCTTTTTCTCGTTGATCAAACGAGCTTCAGTTTCGTCACAATCCCTAGTCGACGTTGATAGAAATTCTAGTTGCTCCTTCATAAGGCGCTCGTTGTCGTTGTTTTTCGCTATTTCGAAGGCTTCAAGGGCGGCTTGTCTTTTTAATCGAAACTCCGCCACTAATTCACTCACATCAACTTTAATGTCCGACACATTTTTTGTTTTTGGCAGCTCGTTTACGAGTTTTTTTTAGGATTGTGGTTCATCGAAGGATTTTGGGTTTTCGTGATCCATTTGTGTGTGTGTGTAATTTTAGAAGAGAGATTGTTATGTATATATAGGGAAAATATGAGATTAAAAAAACTAGCCGTTTGGGCATTTATTGTTTTTTTTTAAAGATAGCCTTTAGGCTTATTTGAAAATTAAAATAAAAAATACCCTCAACAATTTACTTTATTCAAATTCTAATTTACTTTATTCATATAAAAAACATTACATAAACATACAAATAAAAACGTGAACGTAAACAACACATTGATAAAAATTAAAATACATAATACGATTAGTTAGTTCCCGGATCTGAATCCGAATATTGTCCAGGTAACTCCTAACGCATTGTTTCTTCTTCATCTTCTTCGGTCATAATTTGTGCCTCCCGGTCCCTTCGTGCCATTTCTTCTTCCTCCAGACTTTCTCTCAACGCTTTTTGATCTAGGTATAGTTGATACACCTCTTGGTCATTCATTCTGCCATCTGAGTCGTTTGGGATTGGAAACGGTAGATCTGGAGACACATTTCGCCGTCATTGTTGTTGTTGTGAAGAACAACTGATATGAGTTGTTTGAGATCGGGATGATGAACCGATATGAGTCTGGGATGAAGAACTCAAGTTATTGAGCCATTCAATATTTTTTTCAACCCTAGCCTCCAATTTTGCCGACTTTCTACTCAAAGATCTTAGGACGTTGAAATGATTGATTACTAAGATACGTGTCGATTAAATGAGGTTTCTGTGGGGAAAGATCACAACATTTCTCACATGTTGTGCGCAGTTTAGTGTTTTCTTCGTACGCATCATCGAAATCATCAGCTAACTTCGAAAGCTAATCGTAACGACGTTGTTGTTGAATGATTTGTTTTTGAATCATAGACTTGATCTCGTCATCGTTATGTGGGAAAGGGCATGCCATTTTTTATTGCTAAAAGTGTGTGTGAAAGTATTGAAAGTTGTGTAAAAATGTGGTATTTATAAAGATGTCTGGCAAAAAAATAGCCGTTGGCTACAAAATTAAAAAAAATAATAATAATAATTCAAAAAAGTAGCCGTTAGGCTGTTTTTAAAAAAAAAATAATAAATAAATAAAATTAAACATAAGCTACTAAAACTAGCCGTTGGCTAGTTGTTTTTCAAAAAAAATTCAAAATTTCCCCCCCAAAAAAGTATCAGTTTAGGGGGGTTTTGGTTGGGTTAAAATAAAGAGGGTAATATTTGCAAAATGGAGGAGGGTGAATTTTGAAAATAGGGGGAGGCTTCAACGGGCGTGGGTGGGGCAACGGCGTGTTCCATGCCGTCGACCACGGTGTGGTCACGCAGACCAACGTCGGGCACCGGCTCGTCACGCCGTGACCACTCCAGCTGCTCTTATCAAAAGAATTAAAAGAAAAAATTATGGGCCCACAAGTATAAAACTCACCTAGGTGAACTCTTCACCACAGTGGGTTCAACTCACGCGTAAGTTTTTCGGGCAGGGTGATAACCAACACGCGAGTTACTCACCCACGGGCCAACTTCACTACCACTGCAAGTAGCCTTATTATCTGACTTGTTATCGAAATGGATTTGATTATCACCCATGTTTACAAGATTTGATAACTGGGAAACAGATAGATATCATATGGTAGAAGTTTAACAAAAATTACAAGACTGATTATCACCCGGGTCTATGACTATCTTATGAAGTTTCTTTGCTTTCATATCGGCCAACAACTAAGTGTGTGCTTTCTGAAGTAAAGCCGTATGCTAAATAAACGTGTGACAGTTCTTAAGTTGCGTAGAATGTCAAACACCATGACAGAAACGGGTGAATGCGGTTGGACGGGTTTGCTTGTGAGCCAAATCATCTTCCAAGTATCTCTTGGCCTTGATACGCAACTATATCAGCTCACAAATAAACATATAAATCTTTTAACGCATAAAAATCATTTTTGCAAAGCTTTTACACACGAATTTAATTGCAATGTAAAATACTAAAATCATAATATAACCGATCTTCTAACTTAAGAAAGATACAACTTTTTTTTGTTTAGACTGGAAACACATATGAATAAAAGCATCTTTAACTGGAATATCTATTTTACTTCATCTCTATATGCTTTTGTTCCTATTCGCTTTCTTCAAATCTGCTGAAACCATATCTCATTTTATTCAAATACTCTGGAGCAGGTGGAAGATTTATCATTTATGTGCCAGACAAGTATACGAGAAGCTGCTTGAAGCTGTGCAGCCTTAAATCCCGCCCGTTACTTCCTTGCTGCGCCTTTATCTTGAAGCACTTTTTTCACCATGGTCTCATTTTTCAAGGGGAATGGTGAGCAAGGTGCTGCAGTTCTGTATTCTTTGTATCATGTCAAATGTGAACTACATTTTCACTTGTTTTCGGGACCTGGACTTCTTGATTTTGACTGCTAGATTTTGAACGAGTTGAAGTTGAATTTATAGCCTTACACATTTTGTTCTCAGCAGGAATATCATAATTATTAGCATGAATTGGTTAGTTGTTACATTATGTTCTTACAGTCTTACACAAGTATTGAGGTTGTTGCTTTGATTCATATTTGTTACATTTTTGTCATCAAAGAACCTGCCATTTTGTGTCATTAACTGTGGTTATCATTTAAGCAAACAAAATCTTTGAAAATGAAAACAGATGAACAAAATGAAAATAAAAACAGATTTCCGTGTACCCACAAATTATACATCCCACTGATGAAGATGTCCCTTGAATTAAGTTCGCTTTTACTTAGTTCTCGGGGCCAACTGACTCTCAGGCTGCAATTTTCACAAGAGGTTCATTATTAGTAACATGAACTTGAACAAAAGTGTTAACATTTAAAAATCGAGATGTACAACTGAACTCCTTTTTAACAGGTTCTTCTTTCTCAGACAATGTAAGTTAATGTGACAGAAAGATGTTGGAGCAGTTTCCGAGTAAAGTCTCTTAAAGAGCTACAGTATGAGTTCAACTGAACTCACATTGTGACATTGAATTCTTTTTAGGAGCTTCTATAAGAACTTCGGGTGTCTTTGTTTGGATGACAAGCTTAAAGAGAGTTCAACTGAACCCATGACATTGAACTCTTTTTCTTTCCGAGTAGCTTCTCTTGAAGCCAATGTGAGTTCAACTGACCTCCTTTTTAGGAGCTTATGGTTTTTAAAAACTCCAATAAGCTTGTCATCCAAACAAAGACACCCGAAGTGGTATTGGATCATGTAGGTGGTGTTTTTAAGTTGCTTGAGTGCATTAGGTACGTGACAGTTGTCTTTGTCGTCGGCGGCATTTACCATTTCATTGAATTCTGGAAGAGAGCTGTGTGCTTCTGGGCTAAAGCAGGTAATGGTTGTGGTTGCAGTTCCATCATCGATGATGCCCCTGAAGCAACACCTGGCATGGTTTCCAGCGTTAGTTGTGGTTATTGGGGTTTGGTTTTATCTTATTTTGTATTTACTTGGAACATTTAGATTCTTACTCGTAGTTTGGTATTGGCTGTGGGCTGTGGGTCGTGGTCTAGGCATTGCAGCTCAGAAAATTTTGGGTCACTTTCTTGTTGCAGGCGCAACATTTTCTATAGTACCATCCTTTGGCAGCACTGACTTCGAGAGTGGTTGCTTCCGTAGTTAACTTTACCCACCGTGGTAGTTGTTTTTGGTATTGGAAACAGTTTAGTCTATTTTTTTATGAGCATAAGGTATGGAGGCTATAATACCTGGTAATGTTGTGGGTGGACATTTAGAAAATGATTGTATGGAGTAACGATTTCTCATTTTTTTTCCTCTTCGTCATTACTCCAAGGCTGCCTCTGTATTTTGAATGCTGCTATTGGGTTGATCAAGTCTGCATATCTATATGGCACATGAAATTTAGTAGGACGATGTTAGGTATTAGGGATAATAAGCATATATGTATTAACAGTGGTGGCTTACACATTCAAGTTATGATGAACTTCTGGAGTGTCAGGATTCAGATAGTAGTGTGTGGCAGGTGTTACGGTTAGCTGAAGACCGGAAATTTGAAAATGCTGTTACTTTCTAAGCTGTGTATTCTCATACAGTTAATGGAATAGGTATTTTGACGACGTTATACCTCCGTATCTTTTGGTCACACAAGTTGAAGCGACAGCTATAACAACTGGTTTTCCATTTATGCGTATGCGTGTATGTTAAATTTCTGCTAGAAGATGAGCCATTGAAACAAAACTGGTTTCTACAAATGCCTCACAGGAAACAAAACGGAACAAGACCATACCAAGGAAGATTTGCTTTCATATCTGCCGATTACAATAGATTTTTTTCTGCTAGAATAGGAACCATTGAAGTTAAATTTATAGCCTCACACATTTGGTTCTTAACGGATCGCCATAAGTATTAGCAGTTTGTTTGGTTATACTGTTATAAAATCTTACACGAGTATTAAAGGTTGTCTTTCGGAATTGGTTTAGTTCATACCTGTTACATTTTGTTATCAAAGAACCTCTGATTTTGCTGTCAAGACTAAACTAATAATAACAGGACGGTTACTTCTGTCGTCAACAGTGAGGTTTTGTGCTTACGCAACCTTAAATAAAAATGCATTATAACTCTACACATCATAAAACAGATCTTCTAACTGGATAAAGATACAAACTCAAATCGAACACGACCCCGTTACACTGAATTTTGATATCAGCTGGGCCTACTGAGTTGATACTTTTAATAGTAGAAACACAATTATCAATCACTAATGATTGCATATTTTTAATCAAAATTAAGATACCCTGCTAGAATCAACCTTAGTAATATTTCTATCTTCATACAGTAAAAGACGTTATTTTTTAGATCTTAGACATCAGAAACGATGATCTTTTGGAGGAATCATTTCACATATAGAATAAACAAACATATATAGACGGTCGATCAGCAAAAGAAGTTAACCACGTCACGAATCAGGATAGAACATTTCAACACTGGATGAAACAAGTTTCGATCCATATTTAGATTCATAAAGCAATATCACCTCAAAATCGAACAAGATAAAAATCTTTGAAAATGGAAACAGATGGTTATGAGATAACAAATTGAAAACAAAAACAGATTTCCTTCTACCAACAAACTATAAATCCCAATCATAAGGATGTCCCTTCAAATAAGCTCAACTCTACTTGGTTCTTGGGGCCAACTGACTCTCAGCCTGCAAGTTTTACAAGAGGTTTACCGTTAGTAAAACGCACTAGACCAAAAGTGTTTAGTTGTTTGCCATTATGACAAGTATAACTGACCTCTTTTAACAGGCTCTTCTTTCTCGGACAATGTGAGTTCAATGTGACAGGGGTAGATGACATGTAAGCTGCAAAAAAAACACAATTTTATCATTCAACCAAACATCCAACAAACAAACTATATCACACATTAATCTAAACGTGTCTCAGTTAAGAATTTAAACTTGAAATGATGGAGGGTCGGCCAAATGGAGCCAACCCTATGAAATTCCACAAATTATGTCGGCCATATGTCTTGATAGCCATACAGCACTCACCATTCAATGAGTAAGCGTGGCATATTTAGCCAACCGACCCTTTTAGTTTTTAAACATATCCCTATCCCTCTACTTATACAGACCCTCACTGTTCCAACTTCTTACCCAGCAGCGATGTGGGATAAAACCCCATTACAAAACATTGGATGGTTCCTCCAATGTTTTTTTAGGGATGGGTTGTTTTTTTTAGGGATGGGTCATCAGCAAGGAAATGAGATTCGGTTAGAGGCAGCGGGGTAGGTGATTTTGATTCATTGGCGCCTTATTGTTCGAAATGTGTTACAAAGCAATCCTTGGAAGTGGATACTCATTGATGAAGGTGTGTTCACGGTTAAGAGTCCAAAGAGAAATTCTTGATGACAAAATTTTAAGTTCTACAAATGCCTCACACGAAACGAAATGGAGCAAGACCATACCAAGGAAGATTTCCTTTCTTATCTGCCGATTACAACAGATTTTTGGCTGCTAGAATCTGAACACCGAAGTTAAATTTATACCCTCGCACATTTAGTTCTTAACGGATCGCCATAATGGAGTACTTAATTAGCAATTTGTTTGGTTATATCATTATAGTATTATACAATCTTACACAAGTATTAAGGTTGTCTTTTGGCATTGGTTTGATTCATACTTGTTACATTTTGTCATCAAAGAACCTCTGATTTTGCTGTCAAGACTAGACTAATAATAAGTGAGTATTTGATGCTGTTTTTCCAACAGTTTATAAACTATGTCTGCCAAATGATATGTTTTGGTTTGAACTGGTTCATTGATGTGTTATGTAATCAGATTACTCAAATAATGTGTGTGAATAAGTATGGCCTATTACACTGAATGACTATGGCAAGCTGAAATTTAAGTACGATGCCATGCAAATTATGTAATCCCGTTACACCTCGTCCGTTGGTATGTGCTAAAACTGTAAAGAGGGACAAATGCATCAATATAAGTTTATCATAGTTTATGAGGATAGGACTGTTTGGAAGCATAAGGAATATAATGCACTATGGGTGAAACATCATAATCTTAAAGTTATGATATAGCTTTGTTCTATATTTTAAAAAGTTTTGGAGAATACGGTCAAGGTCCCCATTGGAATGAGGTTCTTAGCTTGCGCAGAACGTCTAGCACCATGACAGAAACGGGTGAATGGAAGGGCTGGCTTGTGAGCCAAAACATCTTCCAAGTATCTCTTGGCCTTGATCAGCAACTGTATCAGCTCACAAATAAACATACAACTCTTTTAAGACATAAAAAGCATCTTTGCAAGCATGTTGGCAGAGCATATGATAGCTTTTATGGTATACATCTACAAATATACACGATTTAATTGCCATATAAAGTCATGTATAACCAATCAAATGAACAAGCAACTTAAAGCAGTCTCATATATTATATCAGCAGAGAATGTGTATTTGCATATTATGTAGATTTAAGAGCATTCTTCGCTTACAAAAAAATACTCGTAAGCACCTAGATAACAAAAAAAAACAAGCCTCAACCAGATAACAAACGTTGAAGAAGCCATTATCTGAGATTAGTTGTTTTTTTACATTAACAAACCCCTTGAGTTTATAAAGGCATCCATATTGTTATATTATACCGATGTGGGAATGATATTGAATTATACTACAAAGGAGGTTGATAAGAATCAACTTTTTCTACCTCGACAGCTTGCAAGCTAGCAATGCAAATTGATTTAGATTGCAAAAACTTGACGCTTAATGTAACATAATAAGTTGTAAAAGATTGTCATAGAGCTTACCATTTCGGATACATGTTGAAGATGAGAATGATTTGAAGACAAATTGCCTTGAAACCTTACTAGCTCGTTGTCGTGAAATTAAATACTTCGTGAGCTGTTTTCATAATTATCTGACTTGTAACTAAAATGAATTTGATTATCACCCCTATTTATAAGATTGAATAGCTGGAATGCGATCGATATCAAATGGTAGAAGGTTGGCATTGGTTATGTGGCTACTCGGTAGCTTCGCCCTTTATCTATTTTTCCTTATTCCATGCCCCCAATGAGTGTCCTTGAATAACTAAATAGTGCAAGACAACAATTCTTATGAGGTATATGAACAATAAATCTCGAAAATATTACAGTTATATTTAGGGAGATGGGTCATCGGCATGGAAATGGGATTGGGTTAGAATCTTAGAGGCGGCTGGGTAGGTAATTTTGATTAATTGGCCGCTTTAACTAATGCTTTTGTTTCAGTGTGTTATAAAAGCGATCATTGGAAGTGGATATTCGACGATGAAGGGGATATTCGATGATGGTCCGCGAGAGAAGTATACGAGAAGCTGCTTGAAGCTGTGCAGACTTGAATCCCGTAACTTTAGCTTGAATTGTTTCGTTGTTACATTATGTACGTACAGTGTTACAATTTGTCATATATTGAGGGTGTTGTTTTTTATTCATACTTGTTACAATTTGTCATTAAAGAACCTGTGATTTTGCTGTCAAGATTTGACTAAGAGAATCAACAGAGCAGTTGTGTCATTAACTGAGGCTATGATTTAAGCAAACAAATACGAAATAAAGACGCATTATTGAGCTAAAAGTTAGCTCGATCCAGTAGCTCGACAGATCTAGTGTAGTGACATATAACAGTAAATGGAACAACGTCCTTTATAGTGACTTTTAGATAGATAACCAGAGTTTCAGGGTGTATGACCATCTGATACAAGTTGTTTGCTTTCATATCGGCCAACAACTAAGTGCATGCTTTCTGAAGTGAGGTTGTATATGCTAAATAATCCGTCTAATGCATTTGAAACTAAACTAATAACTTGGCAGACTTTGTATGCCAACGTCCTTGCCCGTTGGAATGATGGTTCTAAGCTTGTGCAGAACGTCCAATACCACGACAGAAACGGTGAATGGAAGGGCTTGTTTGTGAGCCAAAACATCTTCCAATTATATCTCGGCCTTGATCGGTAAATCATATTTGCATCAAATCTTTTAAACGTGTAAATCTTTTAAAATATGAAAAGCATCTTTGCACTCATGTTGGCAGATCACATAATAGCTTTTATGCATACATGCTACAAATTTACACAATTTAATTGCCATTTAAAGTCATGCATAACCAATCAAAAAAAAACAAGGCAATAAGCACCTAGATAACAAACATTGGAGAAGCAATTATCTAAATGCTTAGCACCTATGTGTATGTGAAGCCAACCCCTTACATTTATAAAGGCATCACAATTGTTACATTCTACCGATGTGGGAATAATATTGAATTATATTACATTGATAAGAATTCCCTCATTGGTAGAATAGTAGAATCTAGTTTGTTAACATTTAAACAGCCATGAACATTTAGCTAATGCTTCTCCAATGTTTGTTATCAAGGTGCTTATTGCATTGTTGTTGTTTTTTGAGTGATGGGTCATCGACATTGCAATGGGATGGGTCATATATGGCTTTAGTAAATTAGTAATTGCAATACCTTCGAGAGACGTACTGGAGGCAAGTTTTCAGTTTGCATATACTTTGTTATTAGGTCGTCAATCCTAGTATGAGTAGTATCCTTTCCACCGATGTTGGATGTCTCTTTCAAAGGTTGGTCTAATCTATAATCACGCAAAAGTAACATAAGATATCAAAGAAGAATAAAAGTTCAAACCAAAACTATATCGGGTCAAATGGGTCAAATGAGCCATTAGTCATCCAAGTCAATATTTAAAGTACATAGATTATTGTTGTACTAAATAGCTTATTGTAATAATCATTATATAGTGCTTGTGGATAGGCTCAACCCGTTACCCGCTCTCTTTTTACCTCCTGAGATACTTGCACTTGCATAAATCACTATCTAAGGGGCGTTTGGATGTGCATTTAACTGCTTGCTGAAACTTTAAGTTGCAGTAATCATTTTCAAGTACTTGTCCAAAACTGATTAATGTTGTGTTTAACACACATCCAAATACCCACGTTTAGTATATAACTATAAGGTGCCACACAAAATAGCTTAAAATACCTTTTAGGTCATCTGAAGATAATTTTGCGACCGAACCTGTGTCTATACCCCTACTTTCATCAAAAGTAGTCGACTTTCACATTTTTTCACCTTTGTCGTCCTAATCAACAGAAGTTCTTTCTTTATCTTCTATGTTGCATCAAATACCCTTAATTAACTGAAGTTTTTAGATCCACTACAGAGAGCGATAATATGACTAAGGTTGCTAAGTATAGGAAACAGAACATGGAATTCAAGCTATTTTCTAATTTGAAACCAATTTCAATAATAATTACTAAGCTGATGTTTTAGCTTTTTATAAAATGGTTTTACCGTTGGCTATGTTTGGCATCAGGTTTATAGGAGTATATAGGAACTTGAGCCCTTAATATAAGCTAGCTTATGTGTTTGTCACACAAGCTTATGAAACTTTTTATAAGTTATATGCGGCTTATGGGGGCATATATTGAAAGTGGCGTTGCGGGGAAGAGCAGCTACCATCGCTAACATTCCGGTTATTAATGCTCGGGACAGACCCTGACAACATCCTACTCAGGTATTCCAATTCTCACTTTCTACCGCCAAGGGATAAAAAAAAGACCCTGAAACAACTCAGTTATTGACGTGCCCAAATTGCTACCTCTTTTTCTCTTATATAGTAACGCTGAAGCACTTCACATATCTGGGTTGTTTTTCTTCGGCGGTTACCAGCGACCAGCGGCAAAGGTTGTGATCATAGACCGGATGGCGGCGACCTGTGGTATTGCAGGTTTCTTAAATTGATTCGACATTAGATTTTGGTTTTTGAGTTTTCATACATATTAGCCGAAGTATTTTTAGCAACCTTTCTGCCAACTTATTACCCTCTATAACAGGTACTATCAATTAGAAATTCCTGATGACAAAATTTTAAGCTCTACAAATGCTTTCTCATATGCCGTTTACAACAGATTTATCGACTACTAGAATCTGAACCATTGAAGCTAAATTTATAGCCACACACATTTGCTTCTTAACGGATCGCCATAACTCTTAGCAGTCTGTTTGCTTATACCGTTATACAATCAATCTCACACAACTATTAGGGTCGTCTTTTGGTATTTGGAAAGAAGGGACCTGTTAAAATCAAGTTATTTAGATTTTAGACATTACAAACGATAACCTTTTCTAGGAAGCGGTTCACATATAGCATAAACACACATATAGACCGTCAATCAACAAAAGAAGTTAACCATATCAGAATGGAACATTTCAACACTGGATGAAACAAGTTTCGACCAATATTTAGATTCATAAAGCAAGATCACCTCATAATGAAACAAGATAAAAATCTTTGAAAATGAAAACAGATGGTTTTGAGATAACAAAATGAAAACAAAAACAGATTTCCTTCTACCAACAAACTATAAATCCCACTCATAAAAAGAGGTCCCCTTGAATGAGCTCGACTCTACTTGGTTCTTGGGGCCAACTGACTCTCAGCCTGCAAGTTTTACAAGAGGTTTAACGTTAGTAAGATGCATTAGACCAAAAAGGGTAGTTGTTTGCCAATAGAAAATAACGTTTACAAATGACAAGTGTAACTGACCTCCTTTTTAACAGGCTCTTCTTTCTCAGACAATGTGAGTTCAATGTGACAGGGAGATGACATGTAAGCTGCAAAAAATACAATTTATCATTCAACCAAATATCCAACAAACAAACTATCACGCCTTAATCTAAAGGTGTCACGGCTAAGAACCATAAACTCAGCCAAAAACATAAGTATAGAAGCTAGACTCACGATTGATTCTTCCATGAGCACGGTATGTACGACGTCTCTGCTTCTGTGCTTGGTTCACCTGGATGTGAGAGATGTGAAGAGCATCCACATCCAACCCCTTAACCTACAATTTTGCAAAACAACAATTAAAATGGAGGCTATAATTTAAATAAAAAGAAGATATGTTCAGATGTTTTTATGTACTTACTTCTGCGTTACTCTCAGCATTCTTTAGCAAGTCCAAGATAAACTTGGCAGACTTGGCAGGCCATCGTCCTTGCCCATTGGAATGACGGTTCTTTGCTTGTGCGGTACGTCCAACTCCACGACAGAAACGGGTGAATGGAATGGCTTGTTTGTGAGCCAAAACATCTTCCAAGTACCTTTTAGCCTTAATCAAAGGCATCTTGCGGAGAGCATGGGCGGTTTCACGGGTGTTCTGTAATATAACAGTAACCCAATCAGTTTCACATACACAGCATAAAGAAAAGCTTCTAAACAGAAGAAAAGCCATCTTTTAAAGCATATTGCCAGTACAAAAATATCTTTGATGTATATTCTAACAACCAAATTATACATCAGATCACAACTATTTCATATCTCACATCAACAAGTTGATAAGCACATCACTTTTAGCTGTCTCGCATACCATATAAATATGCGTTTAAAGCTCAATATATTAGCAGTCACTAAAACATATAGAATAAAAAAACTTACAAAAACATATTTGCAAACATGTTCATAGTGCTTGATATCTTAGATATATAATTTAAACACATATAAAACATCAATCCTTTACCGCATTATATCCGTGTTAGACATATATACAACCAAATTGCCATTTAAGATCAACAATAAAAGAACAAGCAACTTTGAGCTATCTAGAGATATTAGCGTCCTTAACAGCAGAGCATGTGTGTAGCATATCAAGTAAAAACATAAAGATCAAGCGTAAAACACCCTAACTATTGATTAATCAATCAATTTAAACAATATAGAACACTATGCTTATTTATCGTGACATACGGACAAAAACAATTCATAATATCTAAAAGAGACTTGTGAACTATATTAACAAACACACAAACACTACAACAAGCACATTTCCAGAAAAAATTCAAACTGCAAACACAATTCAAATTCATTTCTTACATTTAAAACTAAAACCAGACAAACTAAAAGAACAGTTGCCAACCACATTAACAAAAACAACCACAGAAACGCTACAAACACAGTTCCAAAAAACTTCAAACTGAAACACTATTCGTAATCGCCTCACATTTAAAACTGTATACACCAACAATCTAAACAGAAACAAATCGACAAGAAACACAACATACCTTGAAATGACACCTGAGATCAGATCCTCTTGCCTTGCAAGCTGATAAAAACAAACATCATTTACAAAAACTAATCAGTACACCTATAAACCCTAAACTCAACAAACAAAATAAAAATAACTTATATTAGCTAGAAAGTGACAAAATAAGCCAAAATAAAAGTGCAAGCCGAAAACCAAACAAGCCATTCAACACCTTATTTTTATAAAATCATCCAGGCTAACCAACTAAGCCTCTATACAAATCAAAAACAATTTGCTTCAATTTATCAACAAACACAACTTCAAGGGTGTTTGTTTCCGCTAATATGTGGGATTACTATAAGCCGCAATTTTCCAGCTTATTTTGGGACTTGTAGGATAAACTTATTTAAGCCAATAAGTCTCGAAATAAGCCATAAATTTAAAGCTTATAAAATATAAGCCGAAATCAAATAAGTTCATAAGCCCACATATAAGCTTACTTGAATCTGGCTTATATTTAATAAGCACCAATTTTCAAGCTTATTACGGGACTTGTGGGATAAGCTTATATAAGACCACAAGTCTCGAAATAAGCCATAAATTTACAGCTTATAAAATATAATCCAAAATCAAACAAGCTCATAAACCCATATAAGCTTAAACAAACAACCGCTAACTATACAAACTTAAAACATTATAAAGCTACAAATCTAAACATCTTACATTTGGTGGGGTTTTCTGGCTCCTTTGAGTATTTCACCTGACATCATTAAAAAAAACAAGAACATCAAGATACTAAAACTGAAAATAAAACATTTTTATTAATTAATACAAGATTAAAAAAAAAGGTTACCATTGTTGCAGATACAGATGGTGTGTGTGTTTTTTTGTGTGTGTGTTCTTGAGTGGCCGCCCCTTACAAATGAGATGCGATTTAGGGTTTCTCAATATAACCACTCCATTTGGGTTGCTGGGGTTTTCTTTTTTTGTTGGGCTGGGCTGTGTGGCCTTTTGTGGCCCAGGTGTTTGTTTTTAAATTTGGGCTTAAACTTCAGTTTATTAACCAAAATGACCGAACACAATTTGTAACCTAACCAGTTATATGGAAACCTAACTAAAACAACAACAAAAATTTAAATGGCAAGTTAAGTTATTAGTTGGTGATTCAAACCCATAATAAATCCAATTAGGTAATACTCTCAATAGCCAACCATGCCAGCACAACAGTTCAGTAATAATAATGAGAGATAAAACGGTGCCGCCTAAAATTGTTTGAGATGACATTTTGCAGCTAAAACGGTGACGTCTAGTATTTATAAAGCATTTGTGAAAACTAATGAATTGATAATCAACACAAGATTCAAGCACTCAGCCAGCCTCCTCACGTACTTCTTATTAATCAATTCAATACATATAAGTCCACAAACGTGTGTTTATCAAACATACAAAAGAGAATAGATCGTCCCTCTAATAGATGTCATCTCTATATAAGAACACACTATAAAAGACCTTACTACAACTCTTAAGAATAATACCTATACTAGACAATCTTGATTAAGATTATCAAGAATCAAATATCAGACTAATGACAAGAACACAAACAGATTTGATTTGTGTGTGAAAAGGATCATCTAAATAATAATGAAATATAAGCAAACCCTAGCTCCTTATGTACACAACTCATTTTGCCACTATTGCACCATCACTCCCTGCACAATAACAAACATATAAACCAATCCAAAGTAATAACAAATAAATATTTTTACATAACTAGTCCTCCAAGTATGGGTTTGCACAACTAACACCCAGACTTTCCAACACCCCTCCAAAGCTCATACCTCAAACATATGTGACATATTTAACACATAACACATATGTCTTTGTTGAGTTAAACTCAAATGCTTAGTAAAGATATCAGCTACATTATTAGATGAATTTACCTTTACAGTGCTTATCACACTTGAAGCAACCTTCTCTCAAACCAAATGCACATCAATCTCAAAGTGCTTAGATTTCTCATGAAACACAGGATTGGCTGTAATTTGAATAGCAAAAGTGTTTTCACAATACAAAGGAACAGGAAACAAACCTTCTACTCTCAGGTACTTCAGTAAATGAGATATCCAGATAATCTCACAAGTAGTAGATGACATACATCTATACGCAGCCTCTGTTGAAGACCTTGATATGGTTGTTTGTTTCTTACTTTTCCAAGATAACAAGTTACCACAAAAATACACTATAAATCCCGAAACAAACTTTCTTTTCAACGAACACTTAGCCTAGTTTGCATCAGGAAATAATGTTGACTCAACTCTTTCCAATGATAAAACTGAATACCAAGACCATGACTATGTATCAAATACCTTAACACCCTCAACCTAGAACTAAAATGTGACAAAGGCGAGTCCATATGTTGAGACAAACAATGAACAACATAAGATATTTCAGGCCTAGTTACTGACAAGTATATCAGTTTCCCGATAAGCTTTTGATAAGAAGTTATATACTTAAGCTTTTTATCATCCTTAGTCTCATCACGATTCAAACAAACATTCTGCTGCATAGTAGTAGTAGAATGCTTACAAAACCATACTCACTAAGTAATTCCATACAATACTTTATTTGAGAAAGACACAAACTAGATTTATTTTCAAGAACATCAATCCCTTAAGAAAGTATTTCAATGTAACCAAATCTATAATTTTAAACTTGCTAGAAACAAATAGTTTGAACTTATCAATATCCGACTTATTATTATCAGTTAGAACAATATCATCTACATAAAAACATTATTAACATCTATCTGATAAAGAGGCCAATTATTATAAACAACTAAGCTAATGACACATCTAACAGTAACCATTTTCATAACATGACTAAATGTTTCCTCATAGTCAAAACCTTTCATTTGACTATCTAACACCCCCAAATTTATATGCAGCGAAATATATATTTGGGTGCTAAACAATGGTACAATAACACATAATTTATAAAGAACGACTCGAAAAGAGACGTTTTAAATTTACCGTTCCAAAATATTTATCAGAGTAGCGTAGTCCCAATTAATCGTTACCAAAATATAAGTTAAAACAAAATATTAATTTGTTTTAAAATGGAACGATAAATGAATCAAAGAGTTTTAACAACTACATTAGTGCACGACTTCAATCCCGTGACCACCAAGCTCCCACTTCTTGATTACCTGAAATACATGTGAGTAAAATGATCAGCAAAAATGCCGAGTGAAATCTATAGGTTTATGTAATCATTTTGAACACAAGCAAAAGTTATAATTTGGTGGCATAATTGAAGGCAACAAGCATCGAATAATTTGCATCAACAAATATAATTGTATATAGCAAAAATTGCATTAAGCTCATGGAACCGAACCTTAGACACTCTGTTAGGTCTAATAAGACAAGAGATTTATTAATTGACAATTACCTCCAGATTATTGGTACATTACCGTATACCTGACTTATCAATACAATATGTCCGTACATTGGGCGTCCAGGCCTAAGCATCGAGGGACATCACCCACAAAGCGAACCGAGGCGGCTTCCCTCATAGATCTATTAATTGTACCAACGGCTAGCCCATCATAAGCTAGTTAACGGTCCACATTTGAGGCTTTAACAATGGCAATTTACTTAATGCAATTTAAGGCAACCACGCGTCCATTCATATAGGGACAAGCATACCATAAAAATCTTGTGTTCTAAGTTTATAAAAACATGTATCCCCCTGGCGGATTTTTAAAACAATTAAAGTGCACAAACGAGGCTATAGACTCACCTTTAAGCGAAACGGATGAACGGATGACGGATGAACAATGGAACCGGGCTGTAAAAGAGTATATAGTAGCACTCCAAGGCTATTCGTGACCTACAAAATTAATCAAGACCATTAAGTACGTGTTTTATATGCTTATAAAATAATTTATACGAAAATAATTCGATAAAAATGTATTCCGGGTAAAAACTTGCACCAACACCTAAGTCAAAGTGAACCAAGGCTAAAAAAGGTTTATAACCTGTAGGAATTATGTATTCTACATGCTCTAAGTGAAAACCAAATTTAATGCCCGGTTTGCATTCAAAACGCCTCAAGTTTACACAAGAATAGGCGTAAAAGTCAAAATGATTCGACGGGGCTGTTTGAGAAGAGTATATCTCCCAAACCATATATCCAATGGCTATGGGATATAAACCCCTGAAACAAGCTTAGAATATAGTTTCCAAAATGTCCAACCATTCGATCTAAGAGTTTACGAAACTTTCTAAAGTCCAAAACACTAACAGCCATACCGTAAGAACTTAATGGTCAAGCACCACTAGTCAAACTTGGGACAAAATAACCCGTTAACCTATAAGGTTTAAGGGACTGAGATTTACACCATTAGAAAACCTCATGATTCTACTTTCGGCCCATACCAACCACGAGTAAATAGCTACTACCAATTAGCGGGAAAGTTACATTCTTTGAAAGGTTACAAAATCAGAATTTGGTTTTCAAACTCGGGTTTACCATTTTAGTCATAAAAAACATTTGGTGATAGCTATTAACATGAGGTCAGTGGGAGGACTTCACATATGATCCCTACTGCTGTATCAAACCTTCAAAAGCACAAATGGGGGTCAATAACCTGTAGCCACAAGCTATGCAAACCTGTTGTCTCAAAATAGGCTTTCGACCTTAAATAGGTCATAACTTCCTCATCCGGAGGAGTTGAGTGCCTATCCAACTCACCACTAACATGTAAAAGGCCAAAGGAACCCATTTAAGCTGTAAAAAATGCAGGTAACAGTAGAAAATATGTGAGTTTTGGGCTCACATACCTGCTGTCCAAATTTAGGCATCATAACATCTATACCAAACAACCTCTAATTCATTCCCAACAATAAAAAACACATATTATATTAACCTAGATAAATCAAAATACTATAAATAAATATCATTCATGGTCAAAATCAAAACCCATCTAAATAAGTATTCAATCAAATATGCTAGTCACCATAATCAAACACTAGAAATCAACAACATGCTCCCTATGGGATCATGCCTAGGCCGCGACACCACTAACCCATCATGGGTGATCATGGTTAAAATTATTAACAATTATACACGCCTACACCTTAATAAACATGATGCATGTCTAATCCCTTGATCAAATAAGCAAGAACACAAATTCTTGAAATTTATCTTTTTCTTAAAATCAATTGCATGTGTAAATAAAACATGGGTTTGTGATAAGGGTTTACCAAGGATGAATTTGGTGTGATTTAATTGTGTTTTTGAGCAAGAAAAATTGATGGATATGGCTGATCTTGTTGTGTGTTCATCGAACCAGAAGAAACAAGGAGGAGGGAGAGCATATTTTTGGAAGTAAAAATTCACTGAGGTTGTGTGTGTGTTTTGGGAGTCACGGTCAAAAAGAAAAGAAAAAGAAGAATGGGCTTTGGCCATAACTTAATGTCTATTACTAACCAACTAAAGCCCAAAGTTAAAATTATTCCTAGCCCGACTCAATTTCTAAAAATCGCTAAAATTCTAATTTGGTGCAAATTTATTTACGTAAATACAAAATTTATAAAAAAATATTTTTGACTTAATAAAGTCGGAATATATCGCCTTAAGTTACCCTTCTATCGATTCGTCACGTTTTTATAAAATTTATGCGAGAGAGCGTTTAAATCAATTTTCATGACTTAAATAAGTTCGGAAAAGTAATTAAAAATTTCCATAATTCCGAATAAAACATTTTCAATAAGTATATGAAAATAATAAAAATAAAAATTAAATTAAAGAAAAAAGAATTATGACCTTATTTTTATGGGTTTTACAAACTATAACGTTTAGCCACTAATATAGCTTTATGCCTTTCAATATCACCAGTTGATCTATATTTAATTCTATACTAGCCGGGTACTCGCGCATTGCAGCGGTGGTGGGTACCCATGTAACAAAATTTTCTTACGATTGAATGTTCTCCACTTGTACGTTTATTATGAGGATAACGTATCTACAATATTGTCTATGTGATGCATATTATTGAAAAGATTATCACGCCACATTGCATAGTATTCGAAAAATAACATAAAAATCACATACTCGATCTTTATTTTCAAGATAAGCAATTGCATGTACACTAACAATAAGTTCACCATAGTAATAGTTGAAGCGAAACATTCTTTTTGAATTTGATGAGGCATACAAATTTTCTGAGATGCTCAAAAGAAACCAAAAAAAGTCATAAGATTTTTTAGAAGTATGATAGAGGAATAGAAATTGTTGTGTTTTTTTGCATTAACCAAATGATGCTTTTATACTCAAATAAAGTAAACGTTACAAAGTTATATTAAAAATAGAATTATGATTTTGGTTAAAACGTAAGCGATAATATTTAAACCTCATTACAAAAGTTAATGAAGACGGTTATGAAATGGACTAAACATAAAGATGCAATAAATAATATTACTTTAACTTTTTAATTTCTTTTTATAGTAATGTTTTTGGCTTAATTTTTTAAGACTTTCGTACTTAGAATGTGCTAAATACTTTATAAAGTAGTATAATTAGTACAGATTGGGCTTTATAAACCTTTATGCCTGTTATAACACAGAATTTACTATAATATTTTTAAATGGACGGTTACAAGTTTTTTTAATAGTTTGTGTTAACGTTGGTCCGTTACGAGTTTACATAATCTATAATATATAACTTTTTCATTATGTGTGTGATGAAAAGTTCAGACTTTAAATTTCTTTGAAAAATAACATACAAAACGGGCCTATTAAAATGAGCTCATTAAAATGTGCTTTAATTTTATGTGTAACGGATGTTTTAAAATTAAGCCTATTAATAACATTGAATTTATTAAAATTTATTTGTGCAATAAATAAAAAAGTAACAACAATCTTTCTATAACAAGAAATGTTGGAGGCTTAAAAAATTAAGACTTCTAATAATAAAAAATGGCTTAAATCTTTTATAAGGTATTAAGATAACAACTTACAAGGAATGTCTTTCTATTAATAGGTAAATCTACCAAAATCCAAGTATTATTTCCAAGTAAAGCCTCTATTTCACTATTCATAGCAACCCAATGTTTATCAACAGAGGTGTCATAATAATTTTTAGGATCAATAGACTTATTCAGATTAGTAGAAAACACAAATTGACATAAGACACCTTAACATAACTAGCATGATTCTCAATACCATATTTTTTACCAATAGGCAAAATAAAATCATTAAATTTAGAAGACAAACTTCTAACTCTAGCAAACTTCCTAACAGACAGTGGTTCCTCCTCATTATAAGTAGTGTCATTATGATGAGAACCAGAACTACAACCAAGATCTTCTTTTCCATAATGATTACTCTCATGTATATTGTTATCACCTACATGTGTTGCAAGAATTACTTTTGCCATAATAGGAGATGAACTGTTATGGTCATTTGAAACCCTCTCATTGCCATCACTATTACCATTAAATATGTCTCTCTCATCATGATTGGTTTTTTAGCATTAAGATCATTTATGTTACAAAAGAAGTTTAATAAATCCAGTTCAGACTCTAAATTACTTGACTTACGACTCTCTGATGAAACAAACTTCATTTTAAAAGGAAACACAATTTCATAAAATACAACATCTCCGGAATAAAAATAAGTTTTGTTTTCAAGACTATACAATTTATAAACTTTTTTAACAGAAGAAAAACCAAAAAACACACATTTCTTAGACCTTGAACTAAACTTATCATGATTATTAAGAATATTAGAGTAACATAAATAACTAAAACACCTTAAGTGAGAAAGACTAGGTTATCTACCATACACTAACTTATAAGGGGAAGATCCAAACAAGACAGATGAATGAAGCCTGATAATAAGATAAACAGTAGTCAAATACACCATGGCCACATATTTAAAGGAATCCTCCCTGAAACATAAAACCCTTGACAACATTCCATAAATGTCTATGTTACATTTCTTCTATGTCATTTTGATGAGGAGCATGAGCACAAGAAGTTTGATAAATAATACCCTTAGTTTTGAAAAACACAACAAGATTTTGATTTACAAACTCAGACCTATTATCAAATCTAAAAACCTTAACCTTTTAATTAAACTGAGTATTAATCAGCTCCACAAAATTTTCAATAAATAACCCACTTCATCTTTAGTTTTTATCAAATAAGCCCACACAGCTCTGATATAATCATCAAGCACAGTCAAAACTTATAACCATCCTTATTGACCACCCTGTAGGACCCCACAAATCTAAATGAGCCAAATCACCAACAAAACTAGACTTATGATCACAAATAAGAAAAGGCTCTCTAATCTGCTTGGCCTTATGACAAATGTCACAAGGAGAAACATGAGAATCATATTTCAACCCAACAGACTGTTGGGTCAAAAATTTGATGTGGCAGACACTCAAAAATGAAGAAAACATGAAGGCATTTGTCTAAGCGTTGACAAGTGTAATCCAGTCGTTGTCAAGAGCAAATTAGGCGTTGACAGAAGTCAACAAAAGTCAAACGCTGTTGGAAGCTTCTATTTAGGATAAGTATGCAAAATATATTCTGTATTAGTTATTTTAAATAGAAGATATTCATGTTTATTCATAGTTATCTTTTGTAAAACCCTAATCCTTACACTATAAAAGGAACCAAGGGTTATTAGGTTTTTCATATCATTCATACAAAATATAAACCTAAAGCGTGTGTCGACTAGACGTGTGATTAATGTATACACGTCTAGTAGTTGTTGATTATTAATATAATTAGCAACCCAATTGTTTAATTCATGTGTTTTGTGCCCAAACACCTTGTTACATACTTATTGTTCTTTTCCGCTTTGATTGTATAATCATATGGACAATGGCTATGCCTAGTAGCTAAAAGATTCGAGGAAACCAAGGTTTCCACAGTTGGTATCAGATCCTCGTGGCTCGTGATGCTAGGACCAACAAGGTGTTCGTGTTTTGAGAAGAAAAGAAAAATCCGTATAGGTTTTTCTGGGCGTTTTTGTGTGCGCAACAGTATTTAGAAGGCCATAACTTTTTATTCAACCGTTGGATCGCCACGAAACATTTTGTGTGTGTTCTACACACATATATCTAGATATCCACCGGAGGGATTGTCGAGATCTACCCCCAAGAAAAAGTTATTAAGCGTCAAAGTCTGTAGTGGTCATATGCTGTTTTCTATGAACAGTAATAGTAAAAACGCGATTTCTCCTTCGTTAACCGTTGGATCGTCGTGAAATTTGCGTTGTAGGTTCTTGACACTTGTGTATAGAATCTCACCGAACGGATCTTCAATCTGAGCTCTCATGAAGAAGATATTTGATGTCGAAGTTCGCTGTAGTTTATGGTTTTTCACATAAAATCATGATTTAGGGTTTATAAAACCCTAGATCAGTTAGCCGCTGATGGGTGTTATTTAGACGCTGATAGATGTTGGTGTGACGCTGATAGATGTTGGTGTGACGCTGACAAGTCATGGATGAGACGTTGATGGCCAGACGCTGACAGGTTTAAAGTTGGCGCTGACAGGAATAAAGTTGACGCTGACAGGAGGCGTTGACACTTGTTGTCCGATATATGGTTTTTCAAGCGCTGTCAGATGTTGTCCAATATTGGACAACACACAGTGTTGATATCTTGGACAAAGGAAGATATTGGACAACAAAAGGAATAGTTGCTGTTTGGAAAATTGATACGATTTTGGCACACAAAAAGAGGAATTTGCACGCAAAGGTACATGGAATCTCCGTTTTTATACAAAATATCAATTTGATATTAATGGCTCGGATATATTTACAAGGGGTCAATGATTTTTTAAGTTGGCAACAATTCATGAAGACTTTGATTAATATTAGAGTATGTAATCCGAATAGCCTTGTGAAAGAGTTATTCAGTAACAGCTTTTACATATAAAGATATTGACTTGTCATGAAGAGGTGTTGGCTTAAGGGGAAGAATTCTTATGCTAAGTTTGATGTTTGAAGAAGATTTTCGTGAGTTTGTGTTCTATCATATCTTAAAGTCGTGCACTTCCAGTCATGGACTTTTAAGATAACTTGTTTGTGCTTTTAATGGTTGGTGACGAAGACTTATCATAACACTTGAAGGAGTTACATTATCATGCTCAGTGTCTCACAAAGGATGAGAATATTGACAAGGGATCAAGGTCTACTTATACTTTGTGCCATGAGTATAAGTTCTTTATCACGTGGCTAGTACAAGACATGGAACATAGGTTTGAGTTACTCTACTTCTACATCAAGAATATTATAGTTATTTTTCTTCAAAATCATTACATAGAGCCTACATCTGGAGAATCTTCAAGATTGCATACATTGTTTACTTCCCTGTTGATGTGACAAAAAGGGGAAGACATACATGCTACAATTGAGGGGAAGCAATTTGAAGATGATGTACAACTTACAAGAGATACACAAGAGTTTTGCCGACATGAACTAGGGGAAGATTGTTGGGTCAAAAAGTTGATGTGGTAGAAACTCAAAAACGAAGAAAACATGAAGGCATTTGTCTAAGCGTTGACAAGTGTAATCCAGGCGTTGTCAAGAGCAAATTAGGCGTTGACAGAAGTCAACAAAAGTCAAACGCTGTTGGAAGCTTCTATTTAGGATAAGTATGCAGAATATATTATGTATTAGTTATTTAAATAGAAAATATTCATATTTATTCATAGTTATCTTTTGTAAAACCCTAATCCTTACACTATAAAATGAACCAAGGGTTATTAGGTTTTTCATATAATTCATACAAAATGTAAACCTAAAGCGTGTGTCGACTAGACGTGGGATTAATGTATACACGTCTAGTGGTTGTTGATTATTAATATAATTAGCAACCCAATTGTTTAATTCATGTGTTTTGTGCCCAAACACCTTGTTACATAGTTATTGTTCTTTTCCGCTTTGATTGTATAATCATATGGACAATGGCTATGCCTAGTAGCTAAAAGATTCGAGGAAACCAAGGTTTTCACATAGACTTACTGAGAACATATAGAACTTGGCCAGAGGGATGACCAAGTCTACTATGCCAAAGACTCTTATACACATAAGAAACAAAAGAAGAATTAGACACATCAACAACAGACTTACCAGTTTGAGTCTCATTAACCATGTAAAGACCATCAGACTGGTTACCAATCCTCATAGTTTTGACCAGATTCAAATACTAGATACAATATTTATGCTCATCAAAACCAACAAACAATTTATTATCTCTAATCAGCTTGTTCACAAACATGAGACTAACAAAACAATATTATCAATCTCAAATTTCCAATAGCAGTACCCTTGGCAAGAGTACCGTTGGGATGACCAATAGTAATATTTAAACCAGAAATGTCAATGACGTTAAACATATTCTTAGTAGACTCAGTCAAATGTTGATTAACACCATAATCAATAATCCAACCAACAGTAAGATGATACATATCATAACATTTGTGAGCACAAAAAAAACTTCTTAAAGTTCAAATTAAAAAGGCATTTCCATTATAGAGAGATGAACTTATACTTGCCATATTGACATTGACTTTTCAAGAAGGAGATTCATTAATCAGAGAGATAATTTTAGCCATTTGATCCTTAGTAAAAAACGTATCTAAAGTAGTAGAAGCAGAGGAAACCCACCTTTGAGTCTCACCAGAACCATTAAACACCCTACTCCCAGTACTAGTTCCCCATTTAGACATATTATGATTTTTCTTAAAACCACGAGGATAACCAATTATTTCAAAACACCTTTCACTAGTATGACCAATAAGGCCACAATATTTACACGACATGTTAGGATTAGGGCCTCTATTAGCATTATTGCTAAAAAAATTCTTCTTAAGCTCATTTGGTTTAGAGTTATTAAACTGAGCAACAAAAAGCAACAAGAGTAACCTTATTCCCAACACCACCCCATGTGCTAGGAAGAAGGTATATGTGAGACCCTTCCCTAAAAATGATATTAAAAGCATCTTTAACATCAGGCAATGGTTCTCTAGAAAGAATATTAATCCTAATATTTTGATAAACATCATTCAAACCCGTGAGAAAACTGCATTAGTCTAATTAACTGATTATGTTTCAAGACACCCTCATAAGCAACACAAGTACAAGCACGCAACAAAGTAAGATTATCAAAATCTCTCCACAAAGAACTAAGCTTATGATAATAATCAGAAACAAACATTTCACCCTGCTTATAAGAATGGATATGCAACACATTAAAAATCACAAAACCATCCATTTTATCATAAGTTTACTCAAGTTCTTCCCAAACATTATAAGCAATTTCAGAATCGATATGACCAAGATACAACTCAAGAGACAAAGAATTAAGAATCCACCTAAGCACAATAACATTACATCTCTCCCACTGTTGAGCAAGAATAACACTAGTAACAAGTTTAAAACAATTACCATCCACAAAACCCATTTTATTTTTACCACGAAGATTTCAATTTTCATAATAATAGACCACACTTTATAGTTATCAGTTCTAGTCAATTTCATACTAACAATATGCAAATTAGAATGAGCATTATTATGCAAATGTAAAAGATTACCAGCATCTAAACCATTAATAAGAAGATTACCTATAATGACAAGACAAAATAAACAAAAATCAACAAAAAAACAGATAAAAAGCAAAAACAAACAAATAAACCAGACAAACTAGACAAATAAACCAGATAGAAATCAATAACAAATAAATAAACTAAACAAACTAAACTAGAACAAAAAAGAAGATAATACTAAAGATCAAACACACCAATCAAAAAACAAGACCACAAGTAGCTTAGTTAGTTCCCAGAATTACTAACCACTCACGGTGGCAGGTCAAGAGCTAAGCTACCCTAGTATAGAATACAAACACAAAGAGAAGGATAAGAAAAGAAAACCCTTCCAAGATCAGCGAAAGCCAACAAATCCCTTGTTCTTGATCAATAATAATCAAGAAACAAGAGAAACCATCCCAAAAAAGAACACCAATCACTAGAACCAATGTAACACCCCCAAATTTATACAACTCAATACAGCAGAAGACTCGTTGGTGTTACGGGATAACACATTACTCACATCATAGACAACGCATAAAAATCGCGTCGTTTAATAATAAATCATTTCCATTCATAAACATCAAAGTTACATCGGTCCCAAGTCATATTATTTCATACAAAGTTTTACAAAGTATTTGAATGGAAAATATTGTTTAAGTGCGGGCCATGAATTCTTGTCGTCTTCCCGAGAATTATCTTCAAGTACCTGAGATAAAACATGTTAAAAGAAAAGGTCAGCGATAACGCCGAGTGAATTCATAGAGTTTAATAAAATCCATCAATATAATATCAATATAAAATTATTACTGAAAATTATTTTGTACAAATCATTTTTATAGGCCATAACATAGCCAAAGTCTTTTTATACAAATCCTTATCGAAAATCATAATATAGGCATTTGCCTTAAAAATCATTATACGAGCCAATGTCGTAAAAAGATCATACAATACGTCTTATGACGTTGTATAAATTCAAATAAAAACCGTTATATGAATAAGGTTATGAAAAGCCTTAAAAATCATTATACGAGCCAATGTCGTAAAAACGTCATACAATACGTCTTACGATGTTGTATGAAAATAAAACCCGTTATATGAATATGGTTATGAAAACCAAAACACAAACATAGTATCAATAGTATGACCCTGTATTGCTAGTCAGGCAATACATCGTAATTCGGAGCGTCTAGTAGTATTTCGTTAGTTTTGGATTATTATAAGCCGCATGACATTGTTACCTTACTAAACCCACAACGGGTAGCTAACCCGATACCAATTTTGCCCATCTAAAGTAGCGTGTCGTCACAAAGGTCACGCTATGGAAATCTTCTCATACATAAATTCGCTTACCAATCAATGTGGCACGACGGGGATCAACCGTCAAGGCGCGAACTGGGGTGATCATCCCCAAATAGTACTATTAAATGCATAAGCGTCTACCAAATCCCGGTAGTTCACAATTCATGCTAATGGGACTTTTAGTGACATAACCTAACTTTAATAATCCATTTAATTTCATCTATCGGGTCCTTTAATCATTTATCGGGTCATACAATCGGGTCATTCAATCATTCGGGTCCAAAATCAATAAACAAACAATCGGGACAAAGGGTGTCCTATTAATAAAAACTAACATGTTATCTCCCTCGCGGGTTTATAAAACATTTATAAAACATTTAAAAGAGTGCGAGGCTATGAACTCACGTTGATGTGGGAAGGCGGGTTATCGGCGATTTGTATGTACGGTACGTGCTTCAATCACGGAAACCTAGACAAATAATACTCGTCTTAGACTCATGTCCAATGACTTTATAAAAATAACAATTATGTATACATATGATGATTATATATATATGATGATCAAGTGGGTTTACATATTCTCGTTTACTCATTTTAGTGTTATATGTCGATAACTTTTATACTAGTTTACTAGTTTTACCTATTTACACGTTTTAAGTCCAATAAACTTATTATAAGTTATTTAACTTGTTTTAATCCATTTTGTACTTATATTATCAGTATTTAAACTTTCCATGTTGAGCCCAAAGGGGTTAAGCCCAATAAGTTCTTTTTACAAGTTTTTATCTTATTTAGTCCAATTATTAGTCTAATATGCTTAATTAGCTCGTAAACGTCCGTATTTCTTATAGTTCGGGTTTTATCGGTTTTTATTTGTTATACATGTTTATATATCAGTATATAAGTTTTATAAAATTTTCATTAGACGGGTCCAACCATCTAAGTTTTATTTAACAAAAACGTTAATTTTACGGTATTAGCCGAAAAAGTCGTAAAAATCATGTTTATAGTTTTATAACTTATAAAACTTAACAAGTTACCATTTTTATAAAATGTCCACTTATTTAACCTTTTACATACTTATATAAATAAAATCCATAAGTTAGTGGGTTTTTATTTTATATTTTATACTATTAAATTTTGAGTGCTTATATAATAGTAATATACTTTAATTTCCAAAAATCTGATTTTTATCTTCACTTTCACCAAAACTGCCATATCTTGAGTTCTATATGGAGATAGAAGCTCAAATTTTTATCACATAAACTACATGATATGTGCTACATTTAACTCTACTATAGATACTGTTGAATCATCTTCTAAATATTTTCTAAAAATCGTCCAAAACAATAACCTCAGATTTATACCTTAAACTTGTTTTGATCATATCTCACTCATTACTTTGATTCCATTGCATGGCCAACTTTCACATGTGTACAAGACCCATAGCTTACTGTAAATCCATTCTACTTCATCATTTTATCAGTTTACCATATGGTTCTTTACTGTTTTATACAGCCATCAAATTTAACCAAGATTTTAACCTTGTTCCTTATAGTCTTTCATCTTTTTAAGCATGTTTATCAACAACAAATCCCCACATAACATTTTTATCATCATATAATCATCATATACATATACAATAGGAAATAAAATACATGTTACATAATCAAAATAACAAGAAGTTGAGGAGGACAATCTTTATACCACCAAGTTGATGTAGGTTATGATCAAAACATGGATTTTGATGGAGAAACTTGTGATGCACCAAGACCATCTTCATGACCACCATTCTTCATAGACTCCTTGTGAAAAATCAGCCCTAACACTTCATGGAAACTCCTCCTTGGATGTTATAACTTGCACCAATCAATAGGGCTTCAAAAGGGCATCAACATGTATATGAATAACATGAGATTTTGTGGTTGATTTTTGATCAAATGAGGGTGTTCTTGGTGAAAGTGGACGGCAATAATGGAGGATGGGAGAGAGATTTGAGTTGTTTGCATGGTGAGAAATGAGTTAGCTAGTTTTGGTTTAGTGGTTTTTGTTTGGTTGAAGCTTAAAGTGTAAGCTAAGGATATGTGTGGTGTAGTTACATAAAAACTTGACACCTCATGTGTTGAGGCAAAAGTTGGCCGCCCCATGTGTGCTAGTGGGGTGGGACAATGTATTTTGTCCCATCTCACTAGTTTACGGGTATTCCTCGATTCTAGTTTCCTCGATTTGCGTGCCCTCGGGTCGTTTTACGAAAAACGTTTTTATAAATTATGAATCAACGTCACAAAACGAATCCAATAAAAATTGTCTCATCAAAAACGGAGTTCGAAAACGTAAATACGTAATCCTAGGGTTTTCGGTTTAGTCGTAAAGGACGTTAAAATAAAATCGTAAGTCCTAATCTCTTCTCGTAAATTTGTGAGTTTATGAACCAACACAAATTTAAAACTCCAAAATAATATTCACGGATAAATTTATTTTCTGAAATGTCGGACTGTCACCAAAGACGGTGTATGTAAACGTAAGCACGTAACGTAGAATCCTCCGGTTTAAACGTAGTCGATGCTACTTCAAGACGTAAATCCAAATTTCTTCCCAAAAATAAGTGAGTTCATATTGTAACATTAAAATAATATTTTCAAATAATATTTGAGAATAAAATATCAATCGTAAATTGACGGATTGTCACAGCATTTACCCCTAAACAGGATCTTTGTCCTCAAAGATCATCTTACCTTACTACTCGCTTCTTATAGAGTTTAAGCCATGTGGGTATTTCCTCCACATTCGGTCTTTTCTCACAAGTGTAATTCATTACAATACGCGAGTTACATTAAACATAACTACGGGAATAAGATCAGGCTTAATGTTGACTTACTTTCTCTATCCATGATGTTCACGGGTTTCTGATGAATGCAACTTTTCGCCGATCTAAGCTTTACTAAGAAGAATTCAGATTTTCACTTGATAGATATTCCATCAAGTTCGATTTACGAAACATATTTTACGCAGTTCTTGAAGTCCTAGGGTAGATCCATTTTATATGCCTTTCAATCCCAACTTTTACATCATCTCAATGGTCCCATACAACGGGGACTTATATCCCATGATTTGTCAGATCATGAATTCATTTTTCCAACGTTAAAAATTGTGGCATAACTTCGCTACCCATTTGGCATTTCAAGATCTACATTTCATATTCACATAACCTCTTGCCCACTATCGGCAGTTAATAATCAAATCCTAATTTCAACAATCATTTCAGATCTCGCGGGTCGGGTATTTTGCAAGGATAGGTTCGCCATCATAGGAAACCTTAAACCTAAAAGACATGTCCAACTCACAATGGGTGTATGTCGGATGTCTTCATCTCAACTCCTGCTTACAAATGCTCTAATATTTAGATCCTAACAAGATTCGATCTCGATCCTAATACGATGATTATCAATGATAATCTCTCCAAAGGAAAACGACTATACGGTCTATTACCAAAGGTCAATCATTCAAACACAAAACAACACTTATATTACCTTGTATCGTTACTTTACCTCGTCCCTTCGATTTGGGGTGGTACATAGTACTCTCATCAAGGTTCGTTCTCAATGATTTCTGAGCAAATCTCTAGAAATTCGATGCGAAGCGAGGATCTTGATATAGATGATCGATACATGCACGCTATGTTTACATAATTCTTTTGCATTTATCATTAATCGAGAATGATATTAGCAGATTTGGTCAGTCTGTCGACGATGACCCAAATCGAATCAAATTCAGATGATGACCTTTGCAATAGTTAGACGTTTACTAATGTATGAGGCGATGTGTGCCTTCATAATTCGTCATCATTACAACTTCTTCAGACAAAGATACTTCTAGTCAGAAATGACATAAATAGAATACTTATACTTACAAATTCCAACATAACTATATCTCGCAATCTCCATATTTAGACAATCATAAATGGTCTTTTATACATCTAACGCTATCGGCTTCTCTATTTTAATGGTTCACATTAGCCGCGAACCCCCTTTTTATTATCTATATTATCTTTTTCACAAACATCGTTTATTTTTACATTGTTTGGCAATTTATTTTGCACGTTCATTATTAAGAAATATATCCTAATTGGTTCTTTATCTTTTCTACATAATGTGTCGGTATTTATATTCATCTCTCATGATGATATAATTATCATATCCATAGTTCACTCAGGTATTCTTTCTATATTATGCGTCAGTAATTACGTTCACTTTCCTAGATGGAATAATTATCATAACCGTATTTATTCAAAATTCTTTATTCATATCTTCTATGTTTTAGTTTCGTCTCATCTATCATTTTTATCCGTTTTACTCAATCCGTCGTCTAAAGCGTTGATAATTATTATAATTAATTAAATAATTATTAGTTAATTTTTATGAAGCGTAAACGTAAAAGTTTTAAATTTCTTAGTTCGACCAATTTTATAAAATGTTCAAAATTAAATTTGAATTAATTAACAAGATTTTTCTTGATTTATCGAATATATTTAATAAAATTCGTAAATGTTTGAAAAAATTTTGGTTATACTTTTGGTCCAAATTTTCTTAGTTGAAAAGCAAAAATTGTCGTTTCAAATTTTAAGTCATGGTTTAACGGTTCTACTCAATACTTCTTAAGTAATCTTGAGGTATACACAAACATTTACCCCTAAACAGAAGTTTAATTAAATGGTTTGCGTATAAGGGAATAGTCCCTTATAAATCCTTTGTTAAAACATTTGTCAAAATATATTTGCACTTTCTTTTTAGTATGACCCAAAGTCTTAAATGACTTCTAATTTTTGAGGAGTCAATTTATATTCCATTATCTATTAATCACACGATTAAATCATGTAAAGTATTAAGCCGTTAATCACATGTTAAATATTCAAGGTACAGGTTTTTATTGTTCGGCCAATTCAGGGCAATCCATAAATAATAATTAACTCATTCTTATTCTTATAAACAAATAAATGGTCCTTAATGATCACGAGCATGAATTTATCAAATTACAGCCTACACACGTGATTCATCAAATTTATGAATGCTACATGTGCATTGGTCAATCCAAACGACATCACGTGAAACTCGTAATGTTCATTACAAGTACCGGATATGGTGATTGGAATAGATAATCTTTTTCGTAGATGCGAATTTGATGATAACCATGCCGTGGATCAAATATTTAAAACATACACTAGAACCTTGTAAATGATCGAACAAATCTTCCATTTCGAGTTATGGATATCGTTTTCGATTGTCAATTTACTCAGTCACGGTAATCTATAAATATAAGAAATGATATCACCATATCTCTTCATGATGACAGGCTTGGTATAATATAATCTTTCTCCGTCAACTCTCTCAGTTGTACGGTAATTCCTTTAATTTAGATGGTGCTGACGTACAGTGCACAAGCCACAAGTACAGCACTGAGAATAGAATCAATACCAATTTCAACTTGCCTTAATGGCAAAAGTCTAGGTAATTTACCAACAAATATCTCCTAAAGTTTCAGATAACGGAAACATCTTTTAATACATTCATTTTAAGTTCCTTCTAGATTATAATATCTATGATTAATTCACAACCGTTCATGGTATAATTTCAAGTCTAAATGCAGGATAAAATCATCCATCAAGAATTATTTAGATCACCTTTGATAATCAACATCTTATCATTTAGGGGAATTCTACTCGAGTTCCCATTAATTAAGACAATGTCGTCATGTCATAATCAATCAATCCATTCTACTGGCATTACCAACCTTTCAGTTTTATTGCCGTCGATAAGATGTGAACTTCTCAAAAGACTAATAATAACTCATAATCCTTCACAAGTTCAAGGATATATGGAGACACAACTACTATTAAAAGAGTAAGGTCAACGCATAATCCACGCGAGAGAATTTCAAATCAGATACAGACGAAAACATTTAACGAATATGAATATATCCCATGTTTTCATAATTTGAGTACGCATTCAAAATCTCCTCGGATCGTTACCCAGGTCATTCAAATGAAATCAAATCAAAAGAAATGATAGGAACGTCGATACATCCAGTCGGGTATCAACACTCGGTAATCAAGTACTTTTCTTAAGAATCTCACTAAGGGAGAATTGGACAAGAAAGAATTGTCAATTGTCAAATAAGACAATTTCCACAGATGAGTAAATTCGACTCAGAAGAATAGATGCTACAGGCACATATGTAGGTGTCCCTAACATTATGTCCTTATTTTTCACTTCTTGCAGATCTCATAAAATTTAATCTCTCACAATCTTCAAAGAAAATGTAGTGTTTATTCATTAGTTTTATGGTGACTACTAATCAGTCTTGCATGGTCCATTCCAAATTGTATGTAGGCGCGCAACTATATACAATTTCAAGATTAACGATGCAATACTCAGTTCGTCAAAATTTTATCATCATGTTTATAATAAAAACATTTTCATGCTTAATTCTTAAATAAGAATCAAAAAATAAATTTACAATGATTTTCTTTGTTATGAAAACAATTAAGTTTTCCAAGGTGTTTTATAAACAACTTCATTTCGATAACAATCACTTATAAATCTCACTTTGAATAATCCTTATAGTGATGAAAATTAAATTTTTCTCAATGGATATGGTTTTATCTTATAAAAACAATGTGTGATCTGCAAAAGAGTGATGAAGAGTTGTTCACCAAGAACTAACTACAATATGATAGGAAATGAGCTTAGCCGGTTAATCATGAGGTTCATGATCTCGATGGCACTCAAAAGAATAATCCACAACGTAACTCGATTCAAGATGAGTACTTGTTCAATGGTTGCATCACTAATGCGAACATTAGGATGAAGCAATAAAAGATAGATAACATCGATACATGTAGAATTTAGCAATCAAAGGTAGTCTTTCCATTAATCACAAACAAGTCTAAATTGCACTGTAACACATTACGTGTCACTATGTCATACAATTCTCAGAACTCATCCTACCAACTGATGTCTCAGTTAAGTTAGGGATTTTTAAAAGATACCACAATGAATACTAATCTACAAGAGTCATTAGGTGTTCCACCTGTCCCAGAAGATCCATCGGTCTCAATTCAGAAGGAGATTTCTTCAATTTATTTCTTGGACACTGGGCATCCTCATTAGTGGACAATGGCTTAGGAACAACCCTTAACACGAATCAACAATCAATTAAAACCTTATAATTCAATTACATGACTTAACTACTTCCTCTTAACAATTTCTTATTCCATACAGGTTAAATTTTACTTCATTCAAGTTTTAATCAACTTATACTCAATTCGATATCCTACTTCATTCTCCAATACTTACAACCTTATTCTTCGGCCTTGTAAAAGCAATACAATCTCAATATGAATCAACACTTAATTTCCAATCCTATTAGCTCTTACAACAACAATTATCAAATGAGTTACTAGTATGAAATGACTCGATCATTCAACTAGACTTCTCGGAAAGGTACTAGTGGCATGAAGCTTTTGGGTAATGGTTCCAATAACAGCCTCAAGTGCAACATTCACCCTTTCGATTTCAAATTTAAGAATTGGATGACAACGAATCAGATGACATCTTTCCAGGTGGCAACGTTTTGTCAAACTCCACTCTATAAGGAAAGATCGCCATGACATCGATATCAGATTTAATCTTGCCAGTTCTTTTTCAATATCGCAATCAACTAATATCTACATTTCTACGAATATCAACCATTTGTTGGGATCATAAATATCCAAAACTTGGTTTAGATCTAGGATAACTAGAATTCCTACGAGAATAGCTTCGATTAATTTACTAAGGGATTAAGGGTTTCTTGTGACAATCTACGTCGTATAAATACCTCGTATAAAAATCAAAATAATCATCAAACAATCATGTAATAAAATTACATCATATATATATAATACAAGTTATATATATATATATATATATATATTAAAATAACACTTCTCAGTCTTGGCCTTGTCGGTAACTCGGGAATTCTTCGGCACCGTTATAGTCAAAAGATTTTTAGACATTTTTAGAAAAATGTTTTTAGTAAAAAGATTTTGAAAAGTTTTATTCAAAACCTAAATTTTAAAAATCTTTCGTTCTCTATAACGAGAGCTCTGGTACCAAACTGTAACACCCCCAAATTTATACAACTCAATACAGCGGAAGACTCGTTGGTGTTACGGGATAGCACATTACTCACATCATAGACAACGCATAAAAATCGCGTCGTTTAATAATAAATCATTTCCATTCATAAACATCAAAGTTACATCGGTCCCAAGTCATATAATTTCATACAAAGTTTTACAAAGTATTTGAATGGAAAATATTGTTTAAGTGCGGGCCATGAATTCTTGTCGTCTTCCCGAGAATTATCTTCAAGTACCTGAGATAAAACATGTTAAAAGAAAAGGTCAGCGATAACGCCGAGTGAATTCATAGAGTTTAATAAAATCCATCAATATAATATCAGTATAAAATTATTACTGAAAATTATTTTGTACAAATCATTTTTATAGGCCATAACATAGCCAAAGTCTTTTTATACAAATCCTTATCGAAAATCATAATATAGGCATTTGCCTTGAAAATCATTATACGAGCCAATGTCATAAAAACATCATACAATACGTCTTATGACGTTGTATAAAGTCAAATAAAAACCGTTATATGAATAAGGTTATGAAAAGCCTTAAAATCATTATACGAGCCAATGTCGTAAAAACGTCATACAATACGTCTTACGACGTTGTATGAAAATAAAACCCGTTATATGAATATGGTTATGAAAACCAAAACACAAACATAATATCAATAGTATGACCCTATATTGCTAGTCAGGCAATACATCGTAATTCGGAGCGTCTAGTAGTATTTCGTTAGTTTTGGATTATTATAAGCCGCATGACATTGTTACCTTACTAAACCCACAACGGGTAGCTAACCCGATACCAATTTTGCCCATCTAAAGTAGCGTGTCGTCACAAAGGTCACGCTATGGAAATCTTCTCATACATAAATTCTCTTACCAATCAATGTGGCACGACGGGGATCAACCGTCAAGGCGCGAACTGGGGTGATCGTCCCCAAATAGTACTATTAAATGCATAAGCGTCTACCAAATCCTGGTAGTTCACAATTCATGCTAATGGGACTTTTAGTGACATAACCTAACTTTAATAATCCATTTAATTTTATCTATCGGGTCCTTTAATCATTTATCGGGTCATACAATCGGGTCATTCAATCATTCGGGTCCAAAATCAATAAACAAACAATCGGGACAAATGGTGTCCTATTTAATAAAAACTAACATGTTATCTCCCTCGCGGGTTTATAAAACATTTATAAAACATTTAAAAGAGTGCGAGGCTATGAACTCACGTTGATGTGGGAAGGCGGGTTATCGGCGATTTGGATGTACGGTACGTGCTTCAATCACGGAAACCTAGACAAATAATACTCGTCTTAGACTCATGTCCCATGACTTTATAAAAATAACAATTATGTATACATATGATGATTATATATATATGATGATCAAGTGGGTTTACATATTCTCGTTTACTCATTTTAGTGTTATATGTCGATAACTTTTATACTAGTTTACTAGTTTTACCTATTTACACGTTTTAAGTCCAATAAACTTATTATAAGTTATTTAACTTGTTTTAATCCATTTTGTACTTATATTATCAGTATTTAAACTTTCCATGTTGAGCCCAAAGGGGTTAAGCCCAATAAGTTCTTTTTACAAGTTTTTATCTTATTTAGTCCAATTATTAGTCTAATATGCTTAATTAGCTCGTAAACGTCCGTATTTCTTATAGTTCGGGTTTTATCGGTTTTTATTTGTTATACATGTTTATATATCAGTATATAAGTTTTATAAAATTTTCATTAGACGGGTCCAACCATCTAAGTTTTATTTAACAAAAATGTTAATTTTACGGTATTAGCCGAAAAAGTCGTAAAAATCTTGTTTATAGTTTTATAACTTATAAAACTTAACAAGTTACCATTTTTATAAAATGTCCACTTATTTATCCTTTTACATACTTATATAAATAAAATCCATAAGTTAGTGGGTTTTTATTTTACATTTTATACTATTAAATTTTGAGTGCTTATATAATAGTAATATACTTTAATTTCCAAAAATCTGATTTTTATCTTCACTTTCACCAAAACTACTATATCTTGAGTTCTATATGGAGATAGAAGCTCAAATTTTTATCACATAAACTACATGATATGTGCTACATTTAACTCTACTATATCTACTGTTGAATCATCTTCTAAATATTTTCTAAAAATCGTCCAAAACAGTAACCTCATATTTATACCTTAAACTTGTTTTGATCATATCTCACTCATTACTTTGATTCCATTGCATGGCCAACTCTCACATGTGTACAAGACCCATAGCTTACTGTAAATCCATTCTACTTCATCATTTTATCAGTTTACCATATGGTTCTTTACTGTTTTATACAGCCATCAAATTTAACCAAGATTTTAACCTTGTTCCTTATAGTCTTTCATCTTTTTAAGCATGTTTATCAACAACAAATCCCCACATAACATTTTTATCATCATAAAATCATCATATACATATACAATAGGAAATAAAATACATGTTTACATAATCAAAATAACAAGAAGTTGAGGAGGACAATCTTTATACCACCAAGTTGATGTAGGTTATGATCAAAACATGGATTTTGATGGAGAAACTTGTGATGCACCAAGACCATCTTCATGACCACCATTCTTCATAGACTCCTTGTGAAAAATCAGCCCTAACACTTCATGGAAACTCCTCCTTGGATGTTATAACTTGCACCAATCAATAGGGCTTCAAAAGGGCATCAACATGTATATGAATAACATGAGATTTTGTGGTTGATTTTTGATCAAATAAGGGTGTTCTTGGTGAAAGTGGACGGCAATAATGGAGGATGGGAGAGAGATTTGAGTTGTTTGCATGGTGAGAAATGAGTTAGCTAGTTTTGGTTTAGTGGTTTTTGTTTGGTGGAAGCTTAAAGTGTAAGCTAAGGACATGTGTGGTGTAGTTACATAAAAACTTGACACCTCATGTGTTGAGGCAAAAGTTGGCCGCGCCATGTGTGCTAGTGGGGTGGGACAATGTATTTTGTCCCATCTCACTAGTTTACGGGTATTCCTCGATTCTAGTTTCCTCGATTTGCGTGCCCTCGGGTCGTTTTACGAAAAACGTTTTTATAAATTATGAATCAACGTCACAAAACGAATCCAATAAAAATTGTCTCATCAAAAACGAAGTTCGAAAACGTAAATACGTAATCCTAGGGTTTCCGGTTTAGTCGTAAAGGACGTTAAAATAAAATCGTAAGTCCTAATCTCTTCTCGTAAATTTGTGAGTTTATGAACCAACACAAATTTAAAACTCCAAAATAATATTCACGGATAAATTTATTTTCTGAAATGTCGGACTGTCACCAAAGACGGTGTATGTAAACGTAAGCAGGTAACGTAGAATCCTCCGGTTTAAACGTAGTCGATGCTACTTCAAGACGTAAATCCAAATTTCTTCCCAAAAATAAGTGAGTTCATATTGTAACATTAAAATAATATTTTTAAATAATATTTGAGAATAAAATATCAATCGTAAATTGACGGATTGTCACAACCAAGATCCCCAAATCAATCAAATTATGGTTTCAAGAAAAACCGCAATTCAATCAATTCAACGATCAAGAACCACAATTAACCAATCAAGATCCAATAATCACAAGCTAGAAGTGCTCAAAACACCTCTAAAAGCAAAACTCCCAAATTACCAGAAACCCTAATTTTTACAATCAATCAAGAACCAATAATCAAGGCGATTATGGCTCTAATACCATGTAAAAACTAATGAACTGATAATAAACATAAGATTGAAGCACTCAACCAACCTGCCCACGTGATTTTTATAAATCAATTCAATACAGATAAGTCCACAAATATGTGCTTATCAAACATAGATAAGAAAATAGATCGTCCCTCTAATATATGTGATCTTTATACAAGAACACACTACAAATAACCTCATTACAACTCTCAAGAACAATACATATACTAGAAAATCTTGATCAAGAATGAAATACCATATCAATTACAAGAACACCAACATATTTGATTTATTTGTGAAAAAGATCGATTGAATAATAGTGAAAGATAAGCAAACCCTAGCTCCTTATATGCACAACTCACTTTGCCACTATTGCACAATGAGTCTATGCACAATAACAAACATACAAACCAATCAAAAGTAATATCAAATAAATATATTTACATAACCAGTCCTCTAAGTATGAGTTTACACAACTAACACCAATACTTTACAACAACATTTACCCACTAATGTTGTTGAAAGTTACTAAATTTAAGAAAAAAGTTGTTCCGAGAACCAGTAACGCGTAAATCATGTCAAACCAAAACTAATGAATATCCAAACGTATTGGATAGTCACCCATCACACGGCTCTCAACCCTAAATTATGGTGGATCCTTAGTGTCAAAGTAAAAGCTTGAATCATATTAATTATATGCTTCCCCCTCCAAGTGTTCGGCTACTAGCCTACTAACATAATCAAAAAAAAATTCTTGTTTATTTGAAGTCAAAATGTAAGGGAAAATATGTTTTACTAAAATCATCTTTACTACTTCAATAATAACTTATGCATGACAAGTTTGAAAAACTTATATTCGTTAGTTTTCGATTAAACATTCAAATAAACTAAACACTATAATCAATGTATTAAACTTGAGTTGACGTGTTCGGTTGAACTGATTGACCTATAAAACAACTCATATACTAGGTTGGATATGGTCGGGTTATTGCTTGTCTAAGAACCGGATTGAATCGTCGATTTTTCGATAACCTAAATTGATAATCACAATTAGGTCATGACTTTTTTTTAAATCTATCAAAATAACTTTATATATCGATATAAATTATTGTTGATATGCATAATTACACGTCTTATATTTATATATGAGAAAACTGTTATTTCTAGGATAACTTTTTGATAATTAAAATTTTATACAATAAAGTGAAAAAGATGATTATTAATGTAACTACAACACTTGAAAGCATAAAGTATAATCTAGTTGGTGTTATTATAAAAAAAAGACTTTGTAAAAAAAATTACATGTTATTGTATATATTGTAGAAACTCATAAAATCAACGATACAATTTATATGCTATGTAACCACAATCAAATTGCCTAGCGTTGATGTCCTTAACTCTCAATCAAGAGGTCAATGGTTTCAAACTCTTTAGGCGTGTACATTTGAAAATGTCCATGAAGGTTCACATGCGCCGACTTCGGGCTATCCAAAAGGGTAGTCGCACTCGCATGTGGTTATTTGAATCACAATGAGGAGTTGAAACCCCAGACGACCCCCAAAAATTATTATGATAACAAGTTGAAGGATATATATGTATTTTCTAAAACAAGAGCCGGAGTCACCGTCGTTCGACTATATTAAAAAGTTTTCAAAAAACGAACTAGGAGAACCCATCGGAACTAATAAAAGTAGATGAACTGCCTGACTGAAATCATTTTATTACTGTTTTTGCCTCATTAACTCTTTCAATGTATATTTATTTCTTATAAATAACTTATTTCATATTTTTTATATAATTTATAAAGCAGATGATGCCTATTCTTCAAAATTTAAAAACTAATAAAAATAAAAAAAGTGATCTATATGTATCCTTGTGATGCGGCGACGAGTACCTTGTGATTAATCGGAGAAAAAAATGAAAAGAAAATCATCTTGATCATGCCAAGTTCGCTAATTATATAGGTTTCCGCCGAATATCTCCGGGTCATTTTCTAACGACTTTTATTTTGCTAGTTGAATCTGTGGCCACTCCTGTTCTCGGTTGAACCCGCTCGTTCTGTTCGGTTTAAAAAACTATATGTATTGGCATATAAGTTATATGAAGTTTTGGGTGTTTTATTAATTTATACAATGTGTATAACATGCATTAGTGTTTTGAAAATAATATCAATTGGTGCGTTTAATGGATTAAGCCGGTGTGAGCATAAAACCGAAAAACCGAACCAAAAATCGAAAAATAAAAAAAACCCACACAAAAAACCCTCCTCCATTGAAAAACCGAAGCGGTGGTATCTAGATTTCCGAAAACTGAATTTTTGAGTCGGTTTTTGGTTGCATGAATAAAATAAACCAAAAACCTACCCTCCCCACCTTGGTCTATAAAATCAATATATTTTTATAGGTATGTCTAATATGTATCGGTGTTTACTTTTTTGTTAAAATATAAGCATCTATAAAAGTTAATAAAATAATTAATTATGATTTATTGTAATGTAAATGATGTTGTGCTTAAAACTTATAAAATTATTATTACATTGAATGAAATATGCCAGCTAATTCAAACTATTATTGTTGGTTGCAACTTAAAATTATGACGAGTTTGATATGTATCGAAAGTAATTGATTATTGATGCGGTTTTGTGTAAATATGAAACCTGATACGTAAAGTAAAAAGAGAAAGAAAAAACCAAAATAAAAACATAAGCCGAATTGCTACATTAATAAAACCGAAAAAACGTAACTAAAAAAACCCAATTAAATGGTTTGTAATGTGCAAAAACCGAAATTTGTGTGGTTTTTGGTTTTAGCACAAAATGCCCCAAACCGCCACACGCTCACCCTTAGATTAAGGGTGTTTTAAAAATATATCAAATGTGCTGATCAGTCAATAAGTGTATGTTTGTGAATTGGTTAATTGTACATATTGTAAGAGTAATTGCATGTAAACATAATGAAGTTTTTTAATAGGAGTATTAATAGTTTATTGATATGTATTTTCATTTTTAATTGTGTATTGTGTTTGTAGGAATGACACACACGACTATATAGGATATAGAAATGAAGATAAAGATTAAACCAAAAAGAAAGATTAGATTAGATGAAGAAAAAGAGAAAAACAAAGATGGTTGTGAATTCCTAGTGAGAGAAACACATATGTTTCTCTCTCTATAATCTATGAAAATGGAAGACACACCCACTCAAATGAGGTGCTAGGGGCCTTTTATACTACAAGTGTAAAGTATAGAAGGCCTTCCTCATTTGAGTGTTCGGGACTAATTCTCGTTATATACCAAACATTATACTAGAACTCTCAACACCATTATGTAGCATTTTCCACGAGCTTCGCAATGGTATATTATATGACCATCACTTTAAATACGGCTAACAATCTCCCCCTAAGGGGTGGTCATGTAATATGTGACTTCACTTCTTTGGTGTTGTTGACTTTGAAGCTCGTTGTCTTGAGAGTTATTTCATAGTTCCTTTCATGACTTGTGATCTTGGATCTTTGATCTTTGCCTTGACTTGATCTTAAAACTTTGCCATCTTGTGTTCTTGTGTCTTTCCCCACATACTCAAACTTTGATTTGATATGAAATCTTGTTGACAATCTCCCTTGATCATCAAAGTAGCAGAAGTCTTTGTCTTTAGATGTTCTTGAGCTTTATTCAGTTACATGAGCATGTGGTCTTGAATTACGACACTTGAGGTTACGCCACCGCTTGCATTCCTCCGGTTTCCCGTTATACAGTACGAATATTGTACCTGTGATTAGGTAAGTTCAAAGAACTTCCTTGGCAGGGTTTCCGGCTGTGGTAGCCGTTCTCAATACTTGAATTTATCGAAAGATACTTCATAGTAAGGAGTGAATCATGCAGTTCCATTCTACTGATTAAGTCGTCAATTCATTTTCCTGGAACAAGTTTGAATCAATTAAGAATCAAACCATTGTTGCTTTCTAGTTGACACAAGTTAGATTCGTATGGAATCTCACAAGTCACCTACCGCAGTGCTGTTTGATGATGACACTGGAAGGATTTCCATTCGTCACTGTAAATACTGAGGAGTATTACTCTGAATGTTCTGGCAAGATCATAAAGATATTGCGTCGAGACCTGGAACGAGTTTGAATTACAAAAGAATCAAACCACTGTTGCTTTCCAGTTAACATATGTTCAATTCAAGTGAATCTTACATATGACCTACCGCAGTGCTGTTTGATGTTAACACTGGAAGGATTTCCATTCATCACCGTGAATACTAATGAGTATCACTCTGAATGTTCTGGCAATATCACAAGGATAGAGCGTAGGACTCTGTAAATTATCGCATGTGTTCTAGTGATGAACAACAATTGATATATGGAATAAGTGTCCTAATGAGATTTATGATGAATCTCGTTGGCTCTAGACTCTATAAGTGCACGTTTATTTGGTGATCGGAGGCTAGAGCAGACTGCCACCTTTTCAATATCTACTATCTCGGAGTGAGAAAGTTGATAGAAATGAGTTGAAATTCGTGACAATAAAACAAAATTCTTTTGAGAGAAGCTTGAGTAGTCTGGGAAAGGTTGTGCATTGCATCACTGGGTCTATGATGCTTTGTCTTCAGTATCAGAAATCATCAAAGTGATTATGATAATAGATGTATTGACCCGGTTTCTGCCTAAGTTGTATGGAGGGCTTCTTTATTTACACCCTTTATCCTTACATTTCTTTTTATTTCTTCAACCCATTCAATGCTTACCAAGACGTCATAACTAGCACCTTGTTGTGATTGTTCCAGTGCTAGCTTAAGTCATTAGTCGGCATTTTTCACGTACACTCAACTACTCCATCTTTCTTAAGGACATCTAAATTCTAATGGATTGTTCCTGGGAAGATCCCTCCGGTTCTGGTTGGATCATAGGACGAATACCTAACCACCTTTTGACACCAATACCGTCGTGAATTAATGTGTTGAAGGGTATAGATAACGTAACCAGAAAAATCTGTTGAAAAAGCAATCAAGCTGTTGATGAAATCAGTGTTTACACCTTGAAGGTTTTTTGTATCACCAAAACGCTCCCCTTACATATGTGCATCATAAAAAGAAAGGTTTTTGCACATATTAGGAAGAGAAAGCACTTATATCAAAGATCTTATCCAAGGTAACACATTTTAATCACTATTCTCCCCCTCAAAAATTGCATGACATTGAAATTTTTGTGAAACTAGAGATGAAACATGGAGAGAATAATGTTGCATGAAAGTTTGTACTCCCCCTCAAAAAGAAATTCTCATTAAAACTAGGGGAGTATATGAGCACACAGTTTTGAAATACTTTGAAAAATTATGCTCAAAAAACCCGAGAAAACTTACTTTCCCGTTGTTAAGGAATAATGTATATAAATGAACATTTTCCTTGTGTTCATGAGCTTAAAACTTTGAATGTTTTGATATAAGCCCATGACCGAGAAAAATTAATTTCTCGTTGTTGAGGATAAGTCAAAGACTTTCCTTTCTTTAGGGATCGGGTTATAGTCTGACATGTGACTATAAGCCATTATGAGAAGAAAATAGAAAAGACATGTTTTGAAAACATTTGAACTCTCATTCGAACTTTATGTACGTACCCGTGTCGTTATTGAACAACATTTCTAAGTACGTCCATATTATCGATGCTGAGAGACATGTCGAAGAAGAATATTTTTGGTATTTTTGAAAGATTTTCTCATTTTTTATTTTGTTTTTATAGGTTTTATATTTTTGTATTTTGATTTTCTGATAGATATATACAAGATTACTGCGAATGTGCAAGACGTTCAAGTTCATCTGGAGTGAAACTACGCATACCAAGAATTCAAATCTGTCTTGAGAAAGAGCTTGGGTGAAGATGTCGTCTAGTTGGTAGTTCGTCTTGACAAAAAACAGTTAGATCATTCCTCTTTCCACACGCTCCTTTATGAAATGGAATCGGACAGCAATGTGCTTGGTCTTGGAGTGTTAGACCGGGTTGCAGGATATGGCTATGGCTGATTGTGAATCACAATAAATAGGTACTTTGTTAAAGTGAAAGCCATAGTCCGTCAGTTGTGTTCTCATCCAAAGGACTTGAGCACTACACACGGATAGAGACACATATTCTGCTTCCGTGGTGGACAACGCCGTGAAATCTTGTTTTCTAGAGGAACAACTCACTAGCTTCTCGCCTAAGAATTGTGCTCCACCGGAAGTGCTCTTGAATGTATCATGACACCCTGCATGGTCTGCATCTGAAAAACCAGTGAGATTAAAACCAGAATCCTTCGTATACCAGAGCCCCATGTTAATGGTTCCCCGGAGATAACGAAAGATCCTTTTAACCTCCTTGAGATGCTTCTCTGTTGGCTTAGCCTGATACCGAGCACATAAACAAGTAGCATGCACAATTTCCGGTCTGCTTGAGGTTAAGTGCATAAGGGACCCGATCATACTTCAGTATTTTGTAGCATCTACAAATGTCCCTTTCTTATCCAAATCAAGCTAATGTTTAGTGTCCATTGGAGTACCAATAGGATCACATTTTTCCATGCCAAAATTCGTTAGAATCTCAAGCACATACTTGGACTGATTTATGAAAATACCACGGGGGGATTGGTGAACTTGGAGACCAAGAAAAAACGTCATTTCCCCCATCATGGACATTTAAAATCGACTTTTCATAAGGTCGGAAAATAATATGGAATATTTTGGGTTAGTAGAACCAAATATAATACCATATACATAGACTTGAGCCACCAAGATGTCGTTGCCATAGTGCTTGATAAACAACGTTGGATCAATGGTTCCTTTGCTGAAGTGATTTTGTAGAAGAAATGATGATAATTCGTCGTACCATGCCAAAATTCGTTAGAATCTCAAGCACATACTTGGACTGATTTATGAAAATACCACGGACGGATTGGTGAACTTGGAGACCAAGAAAAAACGTCATTTCCCCCATCATGGACATTTCGAATCGACTTTTCATAAGGTCGGCAAATAATATGGAATATTTTGGGTTAGTAGAACCAAATATAATATCATATACATAGACTTGAGCCACCAAGATGTCGTTACCGTAGTGCTTGATAAACAACGTTGAATCAATGGTTCCTTTGCTGAAGTGATTTTGTAGAAGAAATGATGATAATTCGTCGTACCATGCCCTCGGTGCTTGTTTCAAACCATAAATTGCCTTTTTCAACTTGTAGACATGGCTTGGATGTCCGGAATTGATGAAACCTTCAGGTTGACATACATACACATCTTCTTTTAACGGCCCATGCAAGAAAGCCGTCTTTACGTCCATTTGATACACAGTGAATGATTTGTGTGCTGCGAATGCCAAGAAAATCCTAATAGCTTCCATCCTAGCAACCGGATCGAAGGATTCAGCGAAATCAATTCCCTCCTGCTGTTTATAACCTCTCACAACTAATCGAGTCTTGTTCCTAATGACCGTTTTCTCCTCATCCATCTTATTTTTGAATAACCATTTCAGGGTAAGCGGATCGATATTGTTCGGGCGTGGTACTAACTCCCATACATCAAGCAGGATGATTTGATTGAGCTCTTCTTACATAGACTCAATCCATGATGCGTCGGTCATTGCTTCTTTAACACTTGCTGGTTCCATTGTGCTGACTGATAGTGCATAGATACACATATCACCATCGGTGCGCAGCTGATTTCGTGTCGAGACTGGTCATGAGAGATTGCCAATCACTTGAACCAAAGGATGATCCTTAGTCCATTTGTGTTCATATGGAAGTGTATGAGAAACTTGATGCGATCTTGACGGATCCACATATGGTGTTGAAGGCTGAGTAGTACTTGTGGAAGCCGCAAATGGATTAACAAACTCATGTTCGTTGAGCATCGCATTGTTTGCATTTTCAACAACTATTTCATTCTGAAAATGAACATGATTAGGAATTTGCTGAGAATGTTGTTGAGTTGCGTCAGCAGTCGGAGAAGTGGTTGGAATATTTGGAGGCAATATGGTTGAGGTTGACGTAGATGGTGCAGAAGTAGATGCCGTTGGTGTAGAATGCAATCGGAGGTTCTTGAACTACCGTAGCAGGTGCAGCCGGGGCATTATGAGGAACACCAAATGACGAAGGACCCTCCATATATTCATCATAGATTGGCATAAATAAAACTTCCAAGTCACGTTCCAATGGTTGTAACGATGAGATTGCTGACGGTGCAAATTGAAGCGCCAGTAATAAACTTACGTGTCCAGAAGTCTGACCTTGAAGCTCGGGATGTGAACTTCTATGTTGAGAGGCCATAACCAAGAGTTCATCAAAGGTAACATTCATAGTCTCCATTACCTTTCTTGTCCTTCGATTATAAACCCTGTAAGCACAAGCAGTTGAAGAATAACCAATGAAAAAACCAATATCACCTTTAGGTTCAAGTTTATCGAGATCTTCACGATCATTCTTCGGATAACATAATGCCCCGAAGACATGTAAAAATGAAATATCCGGTTTTCTTCCATTAATGATCTCATAAGGTGTTTTGTTGAATCAGGTGTGAATTATGGAGCGGTTTTGAGTATAACATGCAGTTGCAATGGCATCGACCCAAAGGAATAACGGTGCACTGGAGGAGAGAAGCATCGTCCGAGCAACTTCAACTAACGTACGATTCCTCCGTTCCATAACTCCATTCTGCTCTGGAGTTCTTACAGCCGAAGTTTGATGAGAGATCCCAACTTCGTCAAAGTAAGCTTTCAGTTTCTGATTGGTGAATTCTGTGCCGTTATCCATTCTCACAATAATGACAGGGGCTTGCAGTAGAACTGATGTTTTCTTCAGGAAGTTAATAATTACATCAGGGGCTTCATCTTTTGAAGCAAGAAAATGAACCCATGTGTAACAAGAATATTCATCCACAATTACAAGGACATACTGCTTTCCATTAATGATTTTGATTCTCATTAGGCCACACAAGTCCATATGTAAGAGATGTAACCTATTCGTTGAGTTGGGAACAGGTTTGGGTTTGTGAGGTTTCTTCTTACTTTTACCTTGCTCACATGATGGACAAAGATGGTCTTTTGTATATTTAAACTTTGGAAGACCTGTAACGAGATCATCTTTCGTAAGTTTGGTGATGGCATCAAAATTGAGATGAGATAACCTTTGATGCCATAACCATGACTTTGTTGATGTGGCTCGGGCTATAAGACATATAGGAGAAGTAGCAGACATTTGAAAAAGATCAATGGTGTAAAGGTTGGTGGTACGATTTCCTTTCAACAAATCAATTCCTTCAAGATCTCTTACAAAACATGTATGGCTTCTGAAAGCAACCTTCAAGTCGGAATCACAAAATTGTCCAACCGAAAATAAATTGTGTCCCAAGCCATCAACAAAAGAGACTCTGGTGATGATTATATTTCCACAATGAAGATCACCATAGCCTAGAATTGCAACAACATGATCATTTCCAAATCGGACAGTTCCCAAGAATCGCCAAACAAAGTTCTTGAGAAGGCTTCAATTCCCAGTCATATGTTTGGAATAGCCCGAGTCCACGCACCAGAGACAAATTTCAACAGCCTGCCAATGATAAGAGAAGAAAATATTTTGGCAACCGATGAAATAGGTTCCTGTAGGGTTAGATGATAATTAAGCCGTATCACATACCGACGTTTCACTGTCAGTATGAGATCTACTAGTGTCGATAATTTTGCCACTACAGTCAAAATTTCTACCAGTAGGCAACCATTTAGAGGTGAATTTAGGGCTACTAGGCTTAGCAAGACTGTCTGTGGACCCTACATGCGTACTTTTTGGAAAATACACCTTAGCCTTAGGAGTGCGTTGTTGTTCACTGACTGACAGCTTGTCAGTTCGAGTGTAACCACCATAATTCAAACCATTCATAGTCAAACCACAAGCATCATGACTAAAAGTAAAGAAACATTTATTACATTTAGCACAAATAACTTCAGATTTTTCATTCCGAATAGCAAGCTTAAAGTCATTACATTCAGATGAATTAGGTTTCTGATTATGATTAAAAAGCAGTAAATTCCTAGGGTGTTCTTCTACTTCCACATTATTGATCTTGGGGCGACTACTTCTAGAGGCAAAAGGGACCCTATCATTCCTTGTATTGCTTGTAGGCTGTGGCTTTCTGCTCTTAGTGTAGTTGTTTATTCCTGTAGAAGAAGACACACGTCTATTAGAATTAGCACTTTTTAAATCAATAACTTGTGGTTGAGTTATAGTGATCGGTTTTGTCCTAACGCTTGCTTTACATTGTTTGCTAGGCACAGAGGGAGAACTAACACGAAACATTCCTAGGGCAATCACAGCAGTTTTCGTTCCAGCAACCTTGGGAAAAGGTGTCACAGCAATACGAGTGGGTCCCGAGGTTGCTGGTTTCTGGATCATCGTATCCACAATCGAGCTAGGTTCAGAAGTCTTATCTTCTAACAAGGCCTTTAACTTACAGTTCTCATAGATTTTATCAATAAGTTTCTGATAGACAGACTTACTTTGTTCAACAGCCCGCTTATATGAAACAACAAATTCTAAATCTACAATCTTAGCCTTAAGCTTCTGAACATTACCTTCACTAGCACTCTCTAACCCTGAAGAGGCCAAATTCGTTTCCGTAAACCCTCCTAACTGAGCCTGCAACCGTGCGATAGTTTGTTGCATTTCATTGTAAGCTTTTTCATACGAAATCTTGTCATATTTGCATTCATCACATTTTTAGACAAATTTATTCCAAATATCGGTGAATTCTTTATCCTTTTTAATGACATAAGATTCCATTTTCTCTTTCATAAGATCAAGCTCAGTTTGAAGGTTTTCATTATGCAACACAGAGGTACTTAACTCAACAGGGCTACTATCAATACAATCACGTGCTTTAGAGAGGCGTTCAAGATCGTTTTCCAAAACTTTGATTTTATCAAGAGATTTATCAGCTTCCTTCGCCAAAGATTTAAAGTCTTCAACAAAGTTGGCAAATTCTTTTAGAAAAGCGTTTTCCAAATTGCCTAACCGAGCATCAACTTGATTAATAATCGGATTAATATCATTTTGAAGAATTTTCTGGACCTATCTGAACAGGTGATGTAAAATTTCCTCCAGTGATTTTGGAATTAACAACACGTTTAAGGATGACAAAGTTATCTTTAAGCTCGTTTAGAAATCGGCGTGTGATGCTCGGTTTAGGAGGGTCATCAGACAATTCCTCACTTGGTAGCAAAAGCATTTCAGTACTCGTTTTAGACCGAACAAAAATAGTTGGAGGATTAACTTTCGGATAATAAACGGGTGTCACTTCTCTATCAAGCTTTTTCATTCTTAAACGAGTCTCTACTGTAAGATCAATAGTTTCCTCGGAATCATGCACACTAGGAGGATCATGCTCATCAGATAAGAGCACACTATCGTTATATAAGGTTTCATTAGTGGCCTGAACTTACTTAAGATATCCAGGGTTAGGGGGAAGAGGACAACCTAAAGTCAGTTTGTATCGAGTGTAATTTATCTCATTCGCTTTTGGTGCGAGCATATTTATTGTCTGCATAGTTTGGCCACGTTTTACTAAGAGGTTGTCTAATCCTCTAATCCTATCCTGAGCTTTGCAAAAATACTCAAGAAGCCCATCTTCTCGAATTTTGAAATCATGTTTCAGCTTCTTTCGTTCTTCTTTTAAATCCAAAATAGTAGATTTTTCAGTTGAAAGCTGTTTATTAAGAGAAGTGATTTCATCATTCAATTTGCTTATCTTTTTAGCACTACTTAAGTGTAAGGCATTTAATTTCTTAGTTGTGCATTTTTCTTGATAAACCGATGTAGCATGAGATTGTTCAAGTTCTTTAATTTTAGCCTGATGAATTTCGAAACATTTCTCCCGTTCCTTATATCCCGCAAGCTTAGTTGTCAATTTGGCATTAGATTCTCTAAACTTATTATTAACCACCGTAGCATGGTCAACATTCTTAGCAAGCTTATCAAATAAAGATTTATAATACGCATGTGTCGCATCAGGAAGGGTTGTAGGCTGAGCAACTTGATCCACACTAAGGTCCACACTGGGCTCATTCAAAATAATATTACTATTATTTGTGTGATCCCCGCGTGTCTCAATGTAAGGCTCAAGCATCTCACTATACTCCTCCTCCTGATTAGACGTACTATATATCATTATCATCGAAATGTGGATGTACCTCAGAGGGACCGTCTGAATCATAAACGGGAGCTCTGTCAACATGCATTCCTGAGGTAGATGCTTGTTGTAAGTTTTCCATCAAGATGTAGTTGGCATTCACCTCTTCTTCCTCGTCATATTCTGCAGCAGAAGCCATAAGATCAAATTCCTCAGCTTGAAGTGGAATCCCTGCCTCTTCTTTTTGTGCTATGAGAAACGAAGTCTGAAGATAAGCATCATCCCTCTTCTTTTTGCCTGTGCAATCTCGAGCATAATGACCAAATCCCCTGCAGTTGTAGCACTGAACCTGACGATTGTTGTTTCCACTTCCCGTACCAGTATTCTCCGCTCTTGCAGCCACAATATTTCCCATCTGATTACCAACCACTGGCACAACTATTAACCCATTCTGATTACCCGCATTTGGAACATTCGGATTCTGACCATGGATTTGTCCATACTGATTTCTTGTATTCCCAACATTCTGACCATATTGTGTCCCCGTGTTCCCAGCAGCTACCAATTGGCGATCTTGATTCACATTCATGAAAGGTTGAGCAATCTACCTATTTCTAGTGTTCGAGGATATTCTCTGATTGTTGTTGGTGGGGTTAACTTTTTTTTTAATCTTCTTGTAAACTATGCTCCGAGACAAGTCTAGATGGTGGCTAAGTCTAAAAAATACACGAACAAGATTTAACTAAACAAATCGTAGTCCCTGATCGTAACGATTAATCGCAACTAGTGATCGTGTCCTGTGATCGTACTCAAGTGATCGTACTCAAGTGATCGCACTCAAGTGATCGCACTATGTTATCGTATCCTGTGATTGTACTCAAGTGATCGTAGTCAAGTGATCGCACTCTGTTATCGGATCCTGTGATCGTAGTCAAGTGATCGCACTCTGTTATCGTAGCCTGTGATCGTACTCAAGTGATCGTATCCAGTGATCGTACTCAAGTGATCGTAGTCTATGATCGCAACGAGTGATCGTACTCGTTGATCGTGATCTTGATCGTAGGATGTGATCGTGATCTTGGATCACAAGTAGAAACCCCCAGGGTTTATGCGATCACAACAATCAGATCGAACTATGGATACAAAGTTGCCACTTTTCTCGGAAAGGACAAGAACACAACAAGTTCGTTATTCGAAGCCTAAAAATGGATCAAACACCCAAAAAATTTGAGTTTTTAACCAAAGCCATGAACTCAAATCGCTACTACAACTACTTAGGAGAAATATGAATCACGAAACACAAGAAAGACACGGACAACACCCAATAGCTATCCACAAATCCCTTGGCGAATGATACCACTTGTAGGAATGATACACACGACTATATAGGATATAGAAATGAAGATAAATATTAAACCAAAAAGAAAGATTAGATTAGATGAAGAAAAGAGAAAAACAAAGATGGTTGTGAATTCCTAGTGAGAGAAACACATATGTTTCTCTCTCTATAATCTATGAAAATGGAAGACACACCCACTCAAATGAGGTGCTAGGGTCCTTTTATACTACAAGTGTAAAGTATAGAAGGCCTTCCTCATTTGAGTGTTCGGGACTAATTCCCGTTACATACCAAACATTATACTAGAACTCTCAACACCATTATGTAGCATTTTCCACGAGCTTCGCAGTGGTATATTATATGACCATCACTTTAAATACGGCTAACAGTGTTAATGTATTAAAAATATGTGCATTATGTATAGATGTATGTAACTTAAAAAATAAGTTTGAAAAAAATTTCTTGAAAGTGTCTTTATACTTTCTTATGGTTGTAATTGTGTATAAATAATTGTATATTTATATAATAGTGTGTTTAATTAAGAGCGTTAATTATATTTATATGATTTAACTGAATTTTTAGTTATGGTTTTATGGGTTGTACATCATGCATAAATGTGTGTAAGTATTGCTATTTTAATTTTTAAGTCTTAATTATGCTTATATGTGGCCACTTGAATGGTCATATATGTGTGGCAACATAAGGATACACGGGGTACATGGAGGCTTCGGGTATGGAGTGAGAAATGAACAAGACCGTACGATTTTAGATTTAGCTACCGCCCATGACTTGGCTATATTAAACTTGTACTACCAAAAAAGAGACCATCATCTAATCACCTTTAGAGCGGGGGTTGCCAAGCCCAAATCAATTATTCGTTGGTACGAAGAGGAGACCTCAAGTCATGTAAAGAATTTAGAATCTTCCCAAGAGAAGCATGCGCTTCCTAACACATTCTGGTAGGACTAGACATTTATTAAGAGTGTCTAATGTAGGAGTAGGAGGGTGGGGAGTGCCTTGTCGAGAATCTTGTTGAAGAACCTCAATGGGGATGTAAAAGAGGCGTTTAGATCTAGAGTCACAAATGGTGTCTCTACGCAAGTAGTGGTCGTAAATGCTAGAGTCACAAATGGTGTCTCTTGCACCTTGTGTTTGCTTCAACGTTCGTGGTTGGTCCTCTATGCGTTTTGTTTGCGTGCGCTTTTGGTCGTATGTATGTTGCTTTTCATTTGTGCTTGTTTTTTTTTTATCATGGTTAGCCTCGTACCTTATTATGATCTTCAGGAAAATTTATATTCATGCAAAAAATAAAAAAAGATAGTAATTTGAATAATTTATTTTATATTAAAATTGGCGGTCTTTCTCTTTTCTTTTTGTAGCCAGAGTTTAACTCGAAAGCAGTATTCTTACCCGCGAGTTTTTCCAAGGATAATGGTCTGATCCGTCTACACTTTACCTCCCCATATCTAGGCAAGATTGGGTATCATTGTTGTTGTCGTGAATTATGCTTATATGGGTCGTATTCTATGCATTAAAATTTAAATATTTTAAATTTAGAAAGCAAATTTGTATTATATATCATTGTAATGATATGAGTGTTAAATTATTGTTTGGTTTTTAGATTTCTACGATTTTTCATTACGGATTTTGGTATATTTTAGTTTTTAAAAAATAAAAAACAAAAACTTTCCTTTTATATAATAATAATTTATTTATCTACTACATATAAAGAATGTAGCTCTATTTCCTTAAAAGAAAGAATTTGATATTTTCTATTATAAATTGTATACATTGTCTTTTTTTACCTAATATTATCGAGAGGGTTCAATCATCGAGTCAATCTGATAGGGTAACTGGTTCACTGGTTCCATCATCAGGTAAATTCGGTCGAGTCACCAATTTACCGGTTCTACCACAAGATCAATCAGCATATCGTTAACATTTTTTTTTATTAAGCAATTTTGTAACAATGCGCGAGTACACGTCTAGTAACATATGAGTTTTGATGATGTAATAAAAAAAGAACAAACAATACTTTTATAATTTTCATTTATAACCCATAGATTTAGACATTTGTCTAGTTTTTAAAAAAAAACAAGAACAAACGATCCGTATAAACTAATTTTATACGAGAAGTTTGTTTAACTTGGTTTAATACCGATAAGGGCCTTGAATATATAAAAGGATCACTATTGTTATATTTTACCTATGTGGTACTTAGCTAACCTAATATGCATTGAACCCCTTTACTAGTTGTCATCAAATTAAATTTTTTCGAATTCATAAGTTATCATATGCTGGCATTGAAATAAATTTTATTATCACCTCTTAAAACTTTATACTAACGAAACAAATTTTAGATTGTTACATTGCCTGTTTTTACATATCTAGTCCAAAAAAAGCCACTTTATAACTTTCTGATACATCAAATTAAGATATGGGCGATATGAGTTTTGTCTCGATTCGTCTTCAAAGTTCAAACTATTTTTTGTGGTAAATTTCCAAACTTCATTTGCACCCTCTATAAAAGTGCATCGCCATTTTGCCAATTTTTGTAAGTAAAAGATGCAATCTCTTTTTTCATTTTGTACATTAGGTTATCATCGGTGCCTTGGTGAAGAGAAATACATAATGATCGCGAATAAACAATGTGGAAGACATGCCACCCCTTATTATTGACAAAGATGTATTTGAAGTATCATCTCATAATCGTATCATTGGTATGTCAGTATATTCGATTTTAAGTGAGCATTTGAGCATGAAACATGGGTAGAATGGACTTATTAGACAACAGAAGAAGTCTTTCTAGGTACATGTTGGGACCACCAATTCCATCATACGCAATCGCCATGACATGTAAGTGAACCAAGATTAGTCAGTAAGTAGATCAAGACAGTCCTGGGAACCGGTTTGCACCAACAGACCTGTCAAACCAGCTTTTTGATGCCAAAATAAGTGACATGTAAGTAAACCTATTTCATTCATTACAGCAAATCTAGAAATATAGGAGCTTTGCTCAATCAAGTGAAGACCTCAAACGCTCATTCAGTCACTTGCCTTCCTTCCTCTTATGGAAAGGCCCCCTCCCTTAAATACTCGGATTCTCTCTATGGTTAACGCTTTGAGATTTTCAGGTATCATATACGACCAAAATAGTAATTAATCTCACACTCTTAACAATTCTTATTAGTTTTGACCAACTTATACTTTTCGGTTTTTAATATTTTTATTCTCCTTTTCATATCGATTTATTACCGTCGGGGAAGAAAATGGATATTTGTGTGATTCGAAACAAAAATTAAGAAACTATTTTCTGACGATGTGGGAAGTTATACTAAACACGAAAGTTGGTAAGAATCAACTTTTTCTACCGCTACGGCTTTACAAGCAAGACAAATTGATTTAGATTGCAAAAGATTAATGCTTAATGCACTACAAAATTTATGAGAATTCCTTACTTATGCAAGAGTAAACAAAAGATAAGAAAAGAGTCACCGAAAGCTAGCTATTTCCAAAACTCCAAGTAAATAATAAAATGGCCCTAAATATCTCTATACTTACTCATAGTTAAGTAACTAAAAGGTTAAAAACTTTTGCTTACTCTTCCCTTTATACATTTACGAGTAATCAAAGCTATGTAAAGCTATTTATAAATTATACACTTTTTTTTTATCATAAAATGATACTTTATAATTCCATGTTTAATATCAAGATACAAATATTTTTTTATCTGTGCATGAGTTTGACTTTTTGAAAGTCATATGTTACAAATTATTTACAAGTTACTACAACTATAACAATAATGATGTCTTCTCATTTACATTGCTATCTATTGCCATTTGCCAAGCACTTTATTGATGTCGAACAAAAAAAAAACATTAACCGATCATGAAATTAACCAATATTGTCATGTGACATTAGTCCTTCATTATAATCATACCATATACCAATATTGTGGAATCATAATTATAATTATATACGACCAGAAGATGAGTTATTCTCATACTCTTAATGTTTCTGAATATTTTGTGTGATTCGAAACAAAAACTAAGAAACTATTGTTCGTTCTTCTTTTAAAAAAAAGACGGAATATACAACAAACATCATCAAGCTTTTTGTGTAGGTTATTGACTTATTTCCATACCTTTTGACATTCAAAGAACTCTTTCAACTTATAAAGGAGTCACTATTTCTAACTTCTAACGACGTGGGAAGTCATATTGAATTAGACTAACCACGAATGTTGGTAAGAATCGACTTTTTCTACCGCCACAACTTTACAAGCATGGCAAATTACAAGGTTTAAAGATTGAGATGTTATTTATAATCGTTTTTGTTTTTGTAAAATCGAGATCATAAAATCATATCAAGATCGGAAAATAGGATCGAGATCGAAAGATTTTACTATCATGTAATTTTCTTAATAATCTTTGTAATATTATAAAAATTTACAAGTTATTATACATCGCAAACAAAAGATTGTATGAATGTTTAATAAATTTTTTTCGTAAATTATGATTATGTATAAGAAGATTAACACATTGTTTTTAAAATTATATGAAACACGATCTTTAAATTTGTAATCTTTTAGTTCGTGCTTTGAGAAAAGTAAGACCAAACCGTACTCGGAATCATATAAGATCTTAAGTATGCGAAGATTTCATGTACGACGTGAAGGTTTATAAAGTTCATAACAATTATACAAAATCCTAAATAAGATCAAAGCACACATAGCGGAAGCGATTTAACAAGATCATAATTAATAACACATTCATAATTAATCGAGTTAGGGTTACATACCTTTTAGCTAGAGCAAATCCACAAGAACACCACCAAATCGCCAATTAGGGTTAATACAAAAAATACCAAGATATAGTTTATAGTGAAACTATATTACGCTCTTGTACACACGTAATGCAACGGGCTAATCGTGAGTCTAGCACATAGACCGGAGCTTCAACACTTGCGGAATATCTACCCAACAACCCTAGAGAGGGGTTAGGACTAGATAATTAGCTAAATCGAAAACCAAAGAAAACCCCTAAGGGTGTTTGTCTTGCTATCGCATGAAGGAGAGAAGAGAAGAGGGACTAAAATTAATGAAGGCCATAAGGTGTTTTTATAGGCTTGGCAAATCTTATTCTCCAAGTAATAAACCAAATAGGAAAGAAAAATCTTCCCATTTGCCCCCTTGGTAGCCGACGGTTGACACCCCCTTGGGGTGTCTTCCGGAACCTTCCGTTTCTTCTTTCTCTTGTATTTAGTTCCATAACGAACATTATACTTAACTCTTAATTTATTTAACGACCTTTTAAGTTAAGCTCGGTTTAAATTTAATAAATATAATAAATATATTTATTAAAATTAATTAACCCTTTACGTATTGTGTGCAGTCCCGTAATCCCAAGTTCGATCCTATCACAAGACTATTTAATTTTATGTCCATAAACTTTCAGCTCCCACTTGGACAAAATTCGAATATCGTGATTACATTGACTAGCGTCTAGTTACACTAGCGATGTCCCTAGTACAACTCGAGTAAGGTCTCCTGGACAAAAACCTTTTAATGATTCATCATTATTATTATCCTTTTATTTCAAATACAACGTTAATAGGATATGGATCTCAGTCATTCCTTTCATTAACCATTCTGTTTCTCGTTTACAAATATAGCAAGATTACCAAAACAAATTTGGGTGCGGCCACACAAACATCTTGCTACTCCCCGAGGGGCCCAGCTGTATTATACTTCAAAATAATTTGAAGGAAACAAATCCCATTTTGACTACAAACGAAACTTACGAACTTTGCAACACTTCTAAAAATAACCCTTATAGCTACCAGTTACGTTTAGCGTTAGGTTATCTCACAGAAACGCACTACACTCGTGACAGTTTCCTGGCATCTCAGGTCGAAGGATAACTATTTATGATTTACTTAATGACAAAGATCCATAAAGTAGAATCATATAGTTAGGATAAGTCCAATATTTGATTAATCAAATATCATCCAAAATTGACCAATATACTTTCTAGTATACTCTGTCACTATTTTGAATTTTCTTAGTTTAATAATACTCCCATATCATTAATTGACAACAGACATTTAGAACATAACAATTTATTCATGGATTAAAACATGTAAAATAGGATACAAAATCAAATAACATAAAATAAACGAAACTCAATCTTTATTTCATCAATTCAATAATGTCTTAACATCCTTTATCCAAATACTAATCACAGATTTATTACATGAAATCGCTAACTAGTTGCAGCCCAATAGCCTTGGCATGCTCAACTACCTTTGGTCTAGGCAAAGCCTTAGTAAAAGGATCAGATACGTTATCGTCTGTGTGAATTATTAATTTATTTCACGAGCTTCAACTTGTTCTCGAACGTAGTGATATATACGTTTAAAGTGTCTGGCGTCTTTCATGACTCCAGAATCACTGGTAAATATTATTGCAGCTGAATTGTCACAATATATATCCATAGGTTCTTTAATTGAAGCCATCACTCCAAGATCTCTAATAAACTTTCTAATCCAAACAACTTCCATTGCAGCTTCTGAAGCAGCCATGTAGTCAGACTGAGTAGCATGCATTGCAATCGTTGTCTGCTTATTGCTCTTCCAGTCAACTGCTCCTCCGTTGATAACAAACACGTAACCCGTCTGAGACTTCGTATCGTCTTTATCACATTGCTAGGACGCATCACAGAAACCTGTAACATTCAGTTCTGTGTCTAGTTTACCCCCGAATACCAAAAACATATCTTTCGACTACTCCTCAAATACTTTAGTATATGTTTAACAGCAGTCCAGTGGAGCTTCCCTGGATTCTGTTGGTAACGACTGACCAAGTTCTGAGCAAACGCCACATCAGGCCTTGTGCATCCTACAACATACATAATAGATCCTACAGCCGAAGCATAAGGCACCTTCTTCATGTAAGCCACCTCTTCGGGTGTTGATGCATCTAACTCATGACTTAATTCATGCTTAACCTCCATAGGTTGAAAACCTTTCTTATAGTTATGCATGTTATACTTCTTCAATATCTTATCAATATAAGCATCTTGACTAAGACCAATTAACCTTCTTTTCCTATCTCGATAGATTTTAATTCCTAGAATATATGCAACATCTCCCAAATCCTTCATAGAAAAACATTTACCAAGATAATCCTTAACTTCTTTAAGTCTTGGAATGTTACTTCCCACGATCAATATGTCATCGACATATAAAATTAGGAACACTACATTACTCCCACTAGCTTTACGATGTACACATGGCTCATCATGATTTTGAATAAATCCGAACTTTTTGATTTCTTCATCAAATCGTTTGTTCCATTGACGTGATGCTTGCTTCAAACCATAAATAGATCTTTGAAGTTTGCATACGCGTTTTGGATATTTAGGATCACCGTACCCTTCCGGTTGTTGCATATAGATTTCTTCATCTAAGCGACCGTTCAAGAAGGCAGTTTTAACATCCATTTGCCATATCTCATAGTCATAGTATGCTGCTATATCTATGAGAATCCTAATAGCTCGTAAGTCTGCTACATGAGAAAATGTCTCCTCGTAGTCTACGCCAAAAGTTTGAGTAAAACCATTAGCTACTAACCGTGCTTTATAGGATTGTACTTCACCATCCATGTCGGTTTTCTTCTTGAAAATCCACCTATTTTTTACCACTTTAGCATTTTTAGGTGCATCAACAAGAATCCAAACATCGTTTATATCCATGGATTTCATTTCCTCATTCATCACAACTATCCATTTAGACTTTTCTGGATCAAGCATTGCGGATCGATAGTTAGCAGGTTCACCAAGATCCCCTACTTCCTCCTCATCATCCTCTATGTTAAGACATAGTTTGCTTGGCGCACGTATAGTCCTTCCAGACCTACGTGGAGGAATTAATTCCGGTGGAGCTCCCAGACTTTCTGGCTCTATTACAATTTCTTCGCTAGCATTTTCAGAAGGTAATGTATCTTCTTGAATTTCTTCAAGATCATAATTTCTCCCACTGAATTCTTGATTTACAAGATCATTTTCAAGGAAGTCTCCATACCTAGCAACAATAACTTTGTTCTCAGGCGGAAAATAAAAATAGTAACCCATAGTTTCCTTAGGGTAACCTACCAAGATACATTTTACTGAGCGTTGTTGGAGTTTATCTCCAGAGTCACGTTTCACATACGCCTCACAACCCCAAATCTTTAAATAAGACAAATATGGCTTTTTACCATACCATAGTTCATATGGTGTCTTATCAACCTTATTTGTGGGAACCATATTCAAAATATGAACAACAGATTCTAGAACATAATCCCAAAAGGATAAAGGTAAAGTTGTAAGATTAAACATAGATCGCACCATATCCAATAATGTACGATTTCTCCTTTCGGATACACCATTTTGTTGTGGAGTATATGGAGAAGTAAGTTTCTGAACGATTTCGTTCTCACTTAAATAATCTTTAAACTCTTGACTTAAATATTCACCACCTCGATCAGAACGAAGAGCTTTAATCTTCTTTCCTAGTTGCAATTCTACCTCCGCTTTAAACACTTTGAATGTTTCAAATACCTCATGTTTATGCTTAAGTAAATAAACATATCCATAACGGCTATAATCATCTGTAAATGTTAAGAAGTGGCTAGCACCTTTCCTTGACACATGTGTAAGTGGTCCACACATATCAGTGTGTATCAAACCAAGTAGTTCAGAAGCCCTTTCAATATTGCTATTAAAAGGTTTCTTGGTCATCTTTCCAGAGATACAAGACTCACATTTATCAAATGATTCATCATCGATATTTTCCAAAAGACCATCACGTTGAAGCTTTTGTATGCGAGTCTTCCCAAAATGGGCAAGTCTATAATGACAAAGATAAGAAGAGTTTTGTCTAACTTTCTCCTCTTATTCATGCTAAAAACAGAATTATTTTTTCTCTTGGAATTATTATCATGCATGTTAGTTTCAAAAACACCATTCACAGAAATTGCATCAAAATAGAATAAACCATCTTTGAAAACAGAAATGCTATTATTATCAATAGTGTGAATAAATCCAAGATCCAACATACAAGAAAAGGAAATAACACCCCTAACAATTGTAGGTGCTTAATGACATTCATTTAAACTCAGTACTAAACTCGAAGGTAAAACTAGATTAAATGTTCCTATAGCTTCAATCGCTGCGCCATTGCCTACTTATAAAAATTGTTCCCCATAGGTAAGCTTCCTTTCCAACTCGAATCCCTGCAGCGTATTACAAATGTTAATACCGCATCCCGTATCATATACACAGGAGTTTGATTTATATGTAAGACTAAATAACTCTATCATGAAATAGTTACCTGAAGGTGTTGCAGCACTTATCTTAGCCTTCTTCTTATTCTCTCGCAACTCATCGAGATAAAGAGGGCAGTTCCTCTTCCAGTGACCACTTGCTTTGCAATGGTGACAAGTCTCATCCTTCTGAGATTGATTCTTCTTAACAAAGTTCTGCTTAGGTTTAGAATAAGTCGCAACTTGTTTGCCCTTATCACCCTTGCCTTTTCCTTTCTTCTTGTTTGCTTGCGGTTTTGGCTTATTCACTCTACCCTTTTGTACATAAATCACAGGAGGAGTAGAAGTAGATGTACTTGCCTTGTCCTTAAGACCCTTTTCGTAGTCAATGAGCATTGCGTGCAAGTCATTAACTGTCTTCCCCGCGTAATGCATATTAAAGTTCCTAACGAAATCATTGAAGTCCTTATTAAGAGATCTATTGATTAGGTTAATAGCAATATCATTGTCGTAAGGTTTCCCTAGTGCGATGAGCTGTTCCATGTAACCCTTCATCTCTTGATAATGTGCACTTACGGGTTTCCAAGGGGCTTGCTTACAACTGTGCAAAGCATCTACCAAGTCGTAGATCTCCACAGCCCGAGGCTTCTCAAACATAGCCTTGAGCTCGTCAAGCATTTGATTTGGAGCATATAGCTCAAATTTCCTTTATAAGAAAGGAGCCATTTTTCCGAGCGTTAAACAAGCCACATCATTGTGCTTCTTAACCTCTGCCTCATAATTTAGTCTGTAGAAACTAGAAGGGGGGTTGAATAGTTTCTAGTTCATATTCAAAACATTTCGGTAAAACCCACTGACCGCGGTTCTTTATTGTACCTGCGGTTTGTTATTACTAAAGAACCGTGTGTCCATTTAAGGAACCGCCGACAGTGGACTTAACCTTTTGTTATATGTTAAACTTAAACAATCTTTGGTATCAAATTCTTGATCAAGCTTAACTAGATATGAGATGTGTTTGATTGAAAGATAATTACTACAAGTAAGAAAATACACAAACACATCAACTCAAGAGTACATCAAGCAATAGTCTGAACACTAAGCACACACGTACTAAGCATAAGCTTTTCCGCAACTAAGATGTTTAGACTAAGTGATGTACACTTGAACATAATCTAAACATGAAGCACACACGTACTAAGCCTTAACTTTTCCGCAACTTAGATGTTTAGATTATGAGATGCACACAACACACAACAACATATAAATGCATCAATAAGAGTAAAGACATAAATGTAAAGGAAAGTACCGACACGATGATTTATAGTGGTTCGATCACGAAGCTCCTCTTCGCCCTACTCCACTCCTCGAGTACACCTTACTCGAGAGTTACTTCACTAGTCAACAAACTCCTTAAGGTGGAGAAACCATACACAACGTCGCTTATCCAATTTCCGACTCTAAGCTAAAAGTCGAGTCCTAATCTTAGGTAGGACCAATCTACACAACGTCGCCTACTTCACCATTTTCCGACACAAGGCTATATGTCGAGTCCTAATCTTAGGTAGGACCAATCTACACACAACTTCCAAATTGACACACCAATTTAGATATACACGACTACACAACTCTTCACAACTACACAACTACACAACTACACAACTACCCAACTCTTTACAACTACACAACTACACCACTCTTCACAACTACACAACTACAATACTCTTCACAACTACACACCTACACAACTTTTCACCCTAGTTATGTTTTATGGCCCAACATAACAAACCTTGTGTTTTATGGCATAAACACATAAACCATATAGATCTAAGTACTCGCCACATAGATCTATGACTCTAACATAATATCCAAGTATTAACAAACTTGGATCTACACAACTAACACCTAATCCAAGGATAACCATCACTTGGATATTCTACCCTTACAAATACATCCAAGTGAACCCAACACTTGGATCTTCTATATATACATAGTAGGAAAATAATGACTTAATCTAGAAGGAGAGATCTTCATCATGTTGTGAACCCAACACTTTATGGTAATGAAAGTTTTCTTCTCTTTGCACTTGAGAGGATGAGAGGATTGAAGGAGAGAATTACATCTTAAACAAGATTAATCTAAACTAACTAATCAAGGAGTTTAAAGATGTTTTTGAAGAAACTGTACAAAAAGGTTATAAAGAAAAGCTGGAAATGATCCACTACTTATAGGGCAAGAGTGCAACGGTTAAAAACACCCGCGGTTCCTTATCAATAAGGAACCACGACCCGCAGTTCCTAAGGAACCTCCTACTTGGAGACCGTGCAGTTTTGTCCTTTAGTGGGGATATGCCATCTGGGGTAGTTTATACCTTCAAAGCATATTCCTTTGGTATATGGAATATGCCAAATTCAAATTAAAGAATATTCTTTGGAATATGCCTTAGGAAATATTCTTTGGAATATTCCAAATTCAATTTTCCATTTTCTTTTTAATAAAACATTTTCTTAAAAATAAAGTTTATTAAAAACTTTTGTCACATTTGATTAAATGTGAGTTTTAAGAAAATATAATCCTTGATCACTTAGTTAGGGTAATGACATGTTTATTCATACCTTGAGTGATTCATGCCGAATGCGGTCTTGGAGATGTCGAGAGAAGTATACAAATGTATTCTTGAGTGATTACGACTACCTTAACATTTTATATAATGTATTGCGAATTATACGTTTGTCATCAACAAAACACAAAGAGATTATATCGACAAAACATTGTAATGTTTACACTAACACAGTCTTTCAACTGGAGTAGCAATAGGGCCAAGGGGCGCAGGAAACGATCTGGTCAAGTAATCAGAAGTACCCGCTACTCTCAAGACAATTCTCAGTGAGCGGTACCAATCGTTGAAGTTTGGGCCAGTTAGTTCATGACGTTCAAGATAAGTCTTGAAGGCAGAACTCAAAGTGTTGTCGGGTTGAGCCATTTCTACAGAAATAAGTTCAAAATATTAGTATTTTCGATAATACCATTCAAGAAAATAAAATTACCCCAGTAATAAAAACCATATTATTTTCCTTGAAGCTAGAATCCACATTGACATAAACTTATCACATCAGTTGATCTGCTAGTGATAAATGTATTCAACATGGTAACCTGTCGAACAATAATTGACAAACAATTTTTCAATTTCTAGATATTTTAGGGATTTACATTGCCAAAAGTCATTTTGCATTGTAAACATGTTTCATCCCTACTTTATGCCTTAAATTTCTAGATCTCACTGAGTAACTCAATCAAGTCGACTAATTTGAACGTTTTCTTTCCATCACAACATCGTCCAAAATATCATATGACAACAATTGTAACTTCAAGTGTTCGTCAATTAGATAGCATAAGACTTAAATTTAGGGTATAGATTTTTGGTGTCAAAATCATGTATGGAGAAGTATGCATACATCTCCATAGCATTAGTTTAATAAAAACTTTTAGTAAACCTTTTGGTGAGTCAAAATTTGTGCCATAAATCGCAAGTTGAGGTATTGGTTAAACCAATTAAAGACTTTACCCACAACCATTCACAACGTACTTTTTCTAGAACTTAGCCAAAGCACAAAGCAATAACCTTATTGATTGTATTTCGGATGTGAATTTGCGGTAAATCAACCTTAAGATATAATGCAAATGATAATCATAGGTAATTTCAATTTGACGCACATGCGAGCCGGGAATTCGGTCAGCGACTAATGGCATAACACCTCCTTCCTTAACCGGGTACATGACCAGCGGTGTGTTAAACCCACTTTATAGTTTGTCAAAATGAGTAGGCCGTTAAATTATCATTGCAAATTATCAATCAACGCAATTATATGTAATTTAGATCTCAAAACAGTTCATTAATTTTTTATATAATTTAGTCCATATTAATTTTTCTAGGAAAAAATTACCCTTGTTTGCAACATACAATTAATATAAAACATGAAAATAAGTAGGTACAAAAAAAAACTAAATCAGATAGCCACATGCATAACAATTTATTCAAAGAACATCAAAGCTAGGGTTTTATAAACATATAAAAGTATTCCCTAATTTTAAAAATTTGAATCAAATAAAGCAAATAGCATATAAAATCATATGATCCGTGAAAACATGCATGTTCATCACGGATCTCCCACATAATCTTAACAGTTAAATCTCTCTACGGATCGTAACCATACATGACATAATAATCAATTCATGCAAACATCTAAAGATAATCAACATGCAATTTTTAGGGTTTCAAAAAAAAATTCTTATAAAAAAAATTCGGCTAGGCTGATTTTTATAAAAAAACAAAAAACCTAATTTTGGAAAAAACCTAAAAAAACATGTAATTTTTACCTAAATCAATATTAGTTAAAAAAAACTTTAGATCTCGATAATTATAACATGTTAAAACGGCTCTCGATTCCACTGAAGGTTTATAAAGTTCATAACAATTATACAAAACCCTAAATAAGATCAAAGCACACACAGCGGAAGCAATTTAACAAGATCATAATTAATAACACATTCATAATTAATCGAGTTAGGGTTACATACCTTTTAGCTAGAGCAAATCCACAAGAACACCACCAAATCGCCAATTCGGGTTAATACGAAAAATACCAAGATATAGTTTATAGTGAAACTATATTACGCTCTTGTACACACGTAATGCAACGGGCTAATCGTGAGTCTAGCACATAAACCGGAGCTTCAACACTTGCGGAATATCTACCAAACAACCCTAGAGAGGGGCTAGGACTAGTTAATTAGTTAAATCGAAAAACAAAGAAAACCCCTAAGGGTGTTTGTCTTGCGATCGCAGGAAGGAGAGATGAGAGGAGGGACTAAAATAAATGAAGGCCATGCGGTATTTATATAGGCATAACAAATCTTATTCTCCAAGTAATAAAACAAATAGGAAAGAAAAATCTTCCCCTTTGCCCCCTTGGTAGCCGACGGTCGACACCCCCTTGGGTGTCTTCCGGAACCTTCCGTTTCTTCTTTCTCTTCTATTTAATTCCATAACGTCCGTTATACTTAACTCTTAATTTATTTAATGATCGTTTAAGTTAAGCTCGGTTTAAATTTAATAAATATAATACATATTTATTAAAATTAATTAACCCTTTACGTATTGTGTGCAATCCCGTAATCCCGAGTTCGATCCTATCACACGACTATTTAATTTTATGTCCATAAACTTTCACGACGTGGATCGTTTTTACTTTGCATTATGGTATAATCATAAAATTTTAAAAACAGGATCAAGATCTAGACAATCATAACAAATTGGTTTAGATTGCAAAAGATTAACGGTTAATGTAACATGATAACTTTTGAAGGATCGCATTGAGCATACCATCTCGCCATCTACATATTGAAACAACCATATTCACAAAAGAAATATTCAAATAATCAAAAGCATCAACATACAACATTACATATTCACTTGCTGGCTTGGTGCAGATACCAATTTAGTCCTTTATACATTGACAATCACTGGCGGATCTAGAATTTCGGAATAGAGTATGTACGATTTTTAGAAGAGTTGTTAGTAAATTTGGTTTCGCGTTCCGGTTTTTTTGCTGGTTTTTCGGGTCGTTTTTTTTCGAAATTCAATTGATTGTTAATGACAATCTATTTCTCTAATTATAACGAAATTCGAAGTACATGAGTTTTGTTCAATCAAGTGTAGACCTCAAGTGTGCGATTAGTTCTTCAAGCTAAGTTGGACAAACCAGAGTAATCAGTAATTAAAACATAAGGTTGTTATCGTCAATACCGATAATCGTTAGTATTAGAAGTGGCAAATCTTGCCCATTTTGATACATATGGCCACTTTTTGCCCATTTAAAAAAAAATAGGGCACTTTTTGCCCATTCTTTATAATGAATGGGCTAAACCGGCGCATATGTAAGAAACTATATGGGCTTAAGGGGCGCACTTGTAAAATACAAATTAATATACACGACGAATATTTTTTATTAAATTTTTTATCCCGGCTTTCAAACAAGTATTTTTATTTTTTATTTGTAGGTTTTTATATGTTTTTTTTCCTTTTTTAGCTTGCGCCCGTTTAGCCCGCCCGTTTCGCCCATTGCCCGTTTAGCCCGCGCCCGTTTAACCCGCCGCCCGTTTAGCCCGTTGCCCGTTTAACCCGCCGCCCGTGCCCGCCCGCCCGCCCATTTTGCCTCCTCTAGTTAGTATGATTATGGAAAATCTCCAAAATTAGTAAAGTCGAGTTACTTGCCTTTTTTCCCCTTATAGAAAGGCCCCTCTCCCTTAATAGTACTCGATTCTCTCAAGAGTCAAGAAGACGCGTCGACAATAGAGATAAGTACATTGGACCGTCGACTGGATCAAAATGGATCGTACGTCCTATTAGACGAGTCGTTGGCTTATGGCATTTGAGCCCATTAGGTTAGGTTTATGTTAGCTTATTCTCTAAGCCATGTTCTATTATAATTAGATACGCTATGTTATGCAATTGTGATGCATTCAATCAATAAAACATATTGGGTTATTTTACATGGTATCAAGAGCACGTTAGATTTACAAAAAAATTGCTATCCTCTGGTCATCGGCCTACATGTCGGTGATCCGGAGGAATCCTCGTTATTTTCTGCTTTATTATTTTTTTCTTTTATTTTTAATTTTATTTTTCGTATGTTATTCACAAACCCTAAACCCTAGCCGTAAAAAAAAACTGAGTTGCCATCAGTCAACTATATATAGTTTTTTTTCTTCACCGTTGTTATGAATAATATGTGAATGTCTAGAATAAGACTCATGGCCCAAGTAGTAATTAGGGTTTACCCTAGTATTTGTTTTATAAATACTCCTTGTATTTACCCTCTGATTTATATCAATTAAAGAATATATTCATTCTTTATTTTTATTCACAATACGTTATCAGCACGCTCTACTAGTTTTGCTTTGGTCTTGTTCTGTTCTCGTTCTCGTTCCTCACTGGTATGTTTTCGATTTTTTTTATTCTTACATTATTCGATCTATTATATGCAAATAATGTTACTTTTTGCTTAGATCCTTTACTTTACAACCATTTTTGCTATCATCGTTTTAATAGATTTATTTAATATTGTTTGTACCAAGTAAAGGTGTTATTTTATGATCTCATCGTTTTTTTTATTCATTGTTTTCATATGATACTTACACATCTTAACACATGTGATACTTTATGGATTTTTTTAAAAAATTGACATTGTTATACATTGTTTTATTTGATTTGTTCATGGTGGATATATATATATATATATATATATATATATATATATATATATATATATATATATATATATATATATATATATATATATATATATATATATATATATATATATATATATATATATATATATATATATATATATATATATATATATATATATATATATATATATATATATATATATAGTGTAAGGTTATTTTCAGAACCAAATAAATATACATAACTGCGAGAATCACATTTATACTCTTAACAATGTATATATATTTTCATTATTATGTTTAAATTAATATTTAATAGTTGTTTTATTGGTTATAGATCCGAATATGATGAGCGATATGAATAGTGCACATGTGTTTTTATATTATCCAATGAAAAGATAGTTATCATACATAAAAACCAATACATGTGCATGGTCCTAGGATACATGTTCTTAGTGACCTACGACAATGAAAATCATGTATTTCTACCTAATGAACTAACCCGATGAATATACATGTGCATTTTAAGAGTAAAAAGGTGGTTCTCACAGTTCTGTACATTTATTTGGTTCTGAAAATAACCTCACCCTATATATATATATATATATATATATATATATATATATATATATATATATATATATATATATATATATATATATATATATATATATATATATATATATATATATATATATATATATATATATATATATATATATACACTAGCCTTTAGACCCGTCCAGTAGACGGGCTAGCTTTAAGTATATATATTTTTAATGAAAATTGAATTTATGTGTGTTTGTATTAGAAGTTTAATATATATAGTGTTAGTTATGGCATTGATATTTTAATAATGTAGCATAGAATATACAAAAATAACGTAGTTTAAGATATTTTATTTATTTAAGAATATTATGAGTTAATTGAATTTACATACGTTAACGATATGAATAAGTTTGTTACATAAATTTTTTTTAGGAATTTTAATAATAGTGTATAAATATATTACATATTTTTTAATTTTATGAGGTAATAAATTTTGTATATGTTAATGTTATGAATAAGGTTTTTACATTAACTTTTTTTGAAATTAATATTATTGTTGTGAATTTTAATAAGATTTTGTATTAAAGGCATTGTTTCACCGTCTTTCCTTATATATTTTTATAAAATTTTGTATTTAAGGTATCATTTGTAATTCATATATATATTTTATAGAATTTTGTATTTAAGACATCATTTGTAATTCCTATTTTATTTTTGAAGCATTTTATGGAATCATTTTTATAGAATTTTGTATTTAAGGCATTGTTTCACCATCCTTCCTTATATATTTTTATATAGTTTTGTATTTAAGGCATCATTTGTAATTCCTATATATATTTTTATAGAATTTTGTATTTAAGGCATCATTTGTAATTCCTATTTTATTTTTGAAGTATTTTATGGAATCATTTTAATAAAATTTTGTATTTAGGGTATGTTTGGCGACACGTAGCAGTAAGCAGTTGTAGAAGCAGAAGCAGTAAGCAGTAAGCAGTAGTAGTTAGTAGGAGCGGTAAGCAATAGCTGTTTATTAAAAAAAGTGTTTGGTAAACAGAGCAGTAGCAGTAAATATTAACTATAAAATTACGAAAAAGGGCATAAAATGATTAAAGGAATAACAAACTTATTAAGAAATTAAAGGAGGATAAATTTGTAATTTTAAAGCAAACTGCTAGCGGAATCTTTGAAATGCTTCTCCTATCAAGCATTTCAAATAGGAGCAGTTGTATGATATCTAAACTCTAGTCACTCCTTACCAAACAACCTTTTAAGTCAAACTACTAACCGCTTGTCGCTTACCGCTCCAAAATGCTTGAAAAAGCTTGCTACCAAACACAGCCTTAAGGTATTGTTTCACCATCCTTCCCTATATATTTTTATAGAATTTTGTATTTAAGGCATCATTTGTAATTCCTATATATATTTTTATAGAATTTTGTATTTAAGGCATCATTTGTAATTCCTATTTTATTTTTGAAGCTTTTTATGGAATAATTTTTATAGAATTTCGTATTTAAGGCATTGTTTCACCATTCTTCATTATATATTTTTATATAATTTTGTATTTAAGGCATCATTTGTAATTCCTATATATATTTTTATAGATTTTGTATTTAAGGCATCATTTGTAATTCCTATTTTATTTTTGAAGTATTTTATGGAATCATTTTTATAAGATTTTGTATTTAAGGCACCATCATTCCTTATATATTTTTATAGAATTTTATATTTAAGGCATCACTTGTAATTCATATATATATTTTTATAGAATTTTATATTTAAGGCATCATTTGTAATTCCTATTTTATTTTTGAAGCATTTTATGAAATTATTTTTATAGAAATTTAAGGCATTCTTTCATCATCCTTCCTTATATATTTTTATATAATTTTGTATTTAAGGTATCATTTGTAATTCCTATATATATTTTTATAGAATTTTGTATTTAAGGCATCATTTGAATTCCTGTTTTATTTTTGAAGCATTTTATGTAATATTTTTATAGAATTTTGTATTTAAGGCATTGTTTCACCATCCTTCCTTATATATTTTTATAAAAAAATTTATTTAAGGAATCATTTGTAATTCATATATATTTTTAAAGAATTTTGTATTTAAGGCATCATTTGTAATTCCTATTTTATTTTTGAAGCATTTTATGAAAAACATTTTTATAGAATTTTATATTTAAGGCATTGTTTCACCATCCTTCCTTATATATTTTTATAGAATTTTGTATCTAAGGCATCATTTGTAATTCCTATATATATTTGGATGGAATTTTGTATTTAGAGCATCATTTGTAATTCCTATTTTATTTTTAAAGCATTTTATAGAATCATTTTTATAGAATTTTGTATTTAAGGCATTGTTTCACCATCCTTTCTTATATATTTTTATAAAATTTTGTATTTAAGGCATCATTTGTCATTCCTATATATATTTATATAGAATATTGTATTTAAGGCATCATGTGTAATTTCTATTATATATTTGAAGCATTTTATGGAATCATTTTTATATAATTTTGTATTTAAGGCATTGTTTCACCATCCTTCCTTATATATTTTTTTATAGAATTTTGTAATTAAGGCATCTTTTGTAAAACCTATTTTCTTTTTGAAGCATTTATGTAAACCATTTAATGAATTACATGTGTCATTTTAATAGGATTTTGTATTTAAGGAATTATTTCACCATCCTTCCTATATAATTTTTGAAGCATTTTATGGAATCAATTTTCTAGAATTTTGTATTTAAGGCATCATTTGTAATTCCTATTTTATTTTTGAAGCATTTTATGGAATCATTTTTATAGAATTTTGTATTTAAGGCATTGTTTCACCATCCTTCCTTATATATATTTATAGAATTTTGTATTTAAGGCATCATTTGTAATTCATATATATTTATAGAATTTTGTATTTAAGGCATCATTTGTAATTCCTATTTTATTTTTGAAACATTTTATGGAATTATTTTTATAGAATTTTATTTAAGGCATTGTTTCACCATCCTTCCTTATATATTTTTATAGAATTTTGTATCTAAGGCATCATTTGTAATTCCTATATATATTTTGATATAATTTTGTATTTAAGGCATCATTTGTAATTCCTATTTTATTATTAAAGCATTTTATGGAATATTTTTTATAGATTTTTGTATTTAAGGCATTGTTTCACCATCCTTCCTTATATATTATTATAAAATTTTGTATTTAAGGCATCATTTGTAATTCCTATATATATTTATATAGAATTTTGTATTTAAGGCATCATGTGTAATTCCTATTTTATTTTTGAAGCATTTTATGGAATCATTTTTATAGAATTTTGTATTTAAGACATTGTTTCACCATCCTTCCTTATATTTTTTATAGAATTTTGTATTTAAGGCATCTTTTGTAATTCCTATTTTGTTTTTGAAGCATTTATGGAAATCATTTAATGAATATATATATATATATATATATATATATATATATATATATATATATATATATATATATATATATATATATATATATATATATATATATATATATAAGTTCTTATTTCATGCGTAGTTTAGATCTTGTTTAATTGGTAATATACTCATTGAACATACATGATAAATATCATAAAACGTACAGATCTTATATGAATTGTCTACGGTATATGCTACGTGTTTTTTTAGTCATATACTTTGTACTGTTTTGGAATACGCAATCATTCATATCTAGAATAGTTTAATTCGACTAATATATTATTTGTATCGCACCATGAATGTGTATCGATACATGGCTATTTGTTTACTCGTATAATATGTGTTTTTTTTACTATGTATGTACATCAATACCAACTAAGTTTGCTTGAATATTTTTTTTATTACTCATCTTATAAGGTTGTTGCAATTATTTATTTGATCGCGCGTTAAAAAGAAACTAATATACTTGGTTCATTATTTAGATGCTATAAGTTAATAAAATAACAGAATATGAAAGATCAATCAACTTTGTACTCCGTATTACTTCAGTCGAACAGATTTTGTTTTTTGGCTTTTGAGATTGGTCATGTACGATCTAACTAGCTATATGGATAAATAATTTGCATTAAAAATTATTTTCTCTAATATAAACTTTCAATCTCATTATTTTTAGAATAAATAAACATTCACAAGATGTAATCATATAAAAAATACATGTTTTCTTGTTCAAGCATACTAGTTGTGAGTAATTATGTACAATATATATTACTAGCTAAAAAACCCGTGAAATTCACGGGTATTTTAAAAGAAACGTCAAAGAAGTTAGCAAATTACAATGCATATTATGAAGAAGCTGTTAGGTAAAAAATCCACATATGGATAAAGAATGTAAAGTACTCTATTAATGCGATCATACAAAAGTCACATGAAACACAACAGTAAATTAAAAAAAAACACAAATCCTTTATTATAGGAATGCGACATTTGCGTACATGTAGATGTAATCATAAATTATGGAGCACTTCTTTGTAGACCACGTTGGTCGTGGTATTAGTGAGATTTCCGTCTTCGTCTTGAATACCTATCTTTAGTCCTTTTTTTGCTCTTAACATGAGAGATGACCTCATATAGTTAGTCATGTGCAAAAACAGGTCTTGGCAAATACAAACCGACTTGCCTGAGAGATTGTCCTTGACTTTTGTTGATTGTCATCGCAAAAGAGACGGATACGGGAAACTGTTTCCTTACTATTTTTATCGGCAAACGTTTATTATACGGTGATATTCTCATTTTTCCAATAATTACTTGATTACCAAAATGGTTTCTGTTGATTATAGCGATGTGGATGACACTTTTGAGAAACCAATCCACACGAAGTCGCGTTCCGTTGCATAGCCCATTTGTTTGATCACTGTTTGGTAACAACATGATCGGAACACCATCTTTTAATATAAGTTCATGGTTGGGTACGACGGAGAATTTCAGACCGCTCACGAACTCTGTAGAGAATATTGTTGGGTGTGCAAACCCAATATCCACATCGGTTGAAATATAAATCAAAGTCAACATATAAGCTTGGTAGGGTACTCTTTCTATCACTAATTAGTTTTAGAATAGAACCTGAGTGGGCTTATATTTTGGACTTGATGAGATGCTCGGTCAAGGATTCCTACAAATACAAATTCTATACTTGAACCCATTTCTGACTTGCAAATACTATCGCAACTGTATTACGTGACTTCTTCGTCGGGAATAAATGATAAAAATTTCTCCTTGATAGTGTCGACAACCTCATTCGTAGGTGCAAGAATGGATTTTTTGGTGAAATAATTGTTTTCGTCAAGGTTATCCAACATATTTGGGTAAGTAAAGTCTATGATTGAGCCTATGTGGTCACTTGAATATTTAATGAGCATTTCATCAGGTACTTCAATGTTAACCTCGCCATCGGTTGCTTCTCCAAGCTTACCATCTCCGAGAATCCATTCAGCAAAGTCTTTAATCTCATTGACATCTTCGGGCCGACAACCAATAGTGAGACACATATTTGCAGTTAAGCGCAAAACTTTACAATGGTCTCACAAGTAAGACTGGTTAACAATATCTAGCTAGGATCCTTTTGGAATGATGGGCAAGACGTGCCTGAAATCGCCACCAGAAACCACAGTCATGTTTCCGAATGGAGTGCCCATCGTGTCATACTTTGACTTACGCATAATGTCCCTTAATGATCTATCTAATGCCTCGAAGTAGTGTTTGTGAGTCATTGGTGCGTCATCCCATATAATTAGCTTGCATTTGCGCATCAATGCAGAAAGATCGCTTTGAGGATTACTGGAACATGTAGAAAGTTCATCAATACTGATGGAAATTTTGAAACATGAGTGTGTTCCACCAGTCATTTATAAAGATGCTATGTCGATGCCACGTTCAAAACAACATCACCTTTCCGTCTTATCCCAGCCGACAAGTGTTTTCGATAAGAAAGTCTTTCCAGTATCGATAGACAAAAAACACCTTACACGTCTCGACGGAGTCCATGATGATGTCATGTACACCCTTTTGTTCTTCAGTAAAACGACTATGTAGCTGCCAATACTCTCTTTGCAATTGTGTTGGATCATAATCTAACTCGTCATACACCAATCGGTGTTCGTCGAGGTATGGCATCTCTTCAAAATTCCGCAAAGAGCTGTCGTGGCTGCGCATTAGCTCATCTATATAGAACAATGCAACATTTTTCGTTTCCTCGTCAGAAATGATCAAATATGAAAATAGAAAAATGCATGTTTAGTCAATACGCATACATATTTAAATAGGCATAACATATATACAAATGGCAAATTTCTACTCTTATCAAGTGATGTCAAAAATTTAATCAGTGAGAAAATATATTTATTAACCTATAATCAGTTTGTATACTTGAAACAAACTTTAAGGACTTTACAAACATAGAGGTACCGTAATAAATTGTATACATGTAGTATTTTTTCTAGTACATTAAAACGCATGTTTCAATTGATCACATAATTATTTTTTTAATTGTTTTTTAGAACAGGTTTTGATTTTTGTAAGTTAATTATGAAATGGATTTCATGACACAACTAATAGCAAGCTTTACGAACTTGTACAAATATATTATTTTAGGAAGGCTATTAATTTTTGCAAGGTTAATGAACTTGTAAAAAACATCATTTTATTAGAGTAAATAGACAGATAGATTTTTGTTATAAACTTTTCACGCCGGAATTATTTTTCTTTATAAACATTTTATTAAAACTTTCCTAAACAACTTGTAATTTTGAGACCTTTATAAAAATCTGTACACTCTGATGAACAATATAATATTGAAGGATAATTAATTTTTAATATGTTATCTTAAAGATACATAATTTTTCTTAAAGAATAATAATTATTTATAAAAAATCATGTTAATTTTTTTTATAAACACTGTATTTACCATCAGTTTAGAATTATTTATTTTTATAAAATCTATTTAAACTATTTTTTTTACTAAATTCGCACAGCTGATATTTATAACATTTTTTAATAATTTTTTGACTAAATCTTTGTAAAATAATATTTTGTAAAAAGTTTTTCATTCCCGAATTTTTTTAAAACTTTATTTAAAAACTCTTTTTTTTAAAATGATTTTAATAGCCATTTAATTTTGTTGAATTATGTTCTTGTACATTTAATGCTATGTTTGGTAAAATTAGCTGTTAACTGTAAGCTGTTAACTGTAAGCTGTTAGTTGTAAGCTGTTTACTAAAAAGCTCTATTTTAATAGAAGTGTTTGGTATATTTGCTGTTAACTGTAAAAATTATAATGTAAAATGATTTAAAAGGACATATTTAAATAAATTGTAATATGGTTGGAGGGTATATCAGTAATCTACAGCTTTAACAACTCTTGACAATTTAAAAAGCTGTATCAGACAGCTTTTTATTTAAGAGCTACTTGGTAAAAATAAAAAGCTAACAACTCTTAAAAATTGTTGTACCAAACAGAGCTATTAGATTATTTTTTTAACAAAAAAGCTAACAGCTCTGAAAAAGCTTTAAAAAGGCTCTTGCCAAACATAGCCTAGACTAATTTAAGAAACGTTGCATTATGTTCTTGTAAAAAATTTATTTCATTGGAAAAAATTTGTGTTTATATGCCACGTGTCAAACATAGCCTTAGGTGAAATAATAAATGTGTTTATATGCCACGTGTCAAAGTGAAAGACTTAGTTATCTTTGGAAAAAATTTATTACAATGCCGCTTTAATAGTTGTACAATCGCTGCTTTAAAGAGCTGTACAAAACTGTGTTATATTAAATATAATAGATAATAGATTATTAAAACTTTCCTAAACAACTTGTAATTTTGAGACCTTTATAAAAATTTGTACACTCTGATGAACAATATAAAAATGAAGGATAACTATTTTTTAATATGTTATCTTAAAGAAACATAATTTTTCTTAAAGAATAATAATTATTTATAAAAACTCATGTTTTAACTTTTTTTTATAAACACTGTATTTACCATCACTTTAGAATGATTTATTTTTATAAAATCTATTTAAACTATGTTTTTACTAAATTCGCACAGCTGATATTTATAAGATTTTTTAATAATTTTTTGACTAAATCTTTTTTAAATAATGTTTTGTAAAAACTTTTTCATTCCCGATTTTTTTTAAACTTTCTTTAAAAACTCTTATTTTTAGAAATGCTTTTAATAGCCATTTAATTTTGTTGCATTATGTTCTTGTACATTTAAACTAATTTAGGAAACGTTGCATTATGTTCTCGTACATTTAGGCTAATTTTGTTGCATTATGTTCTTGCATTATTTTTGGAAATGCTTTTAATAGCCATTTAATTTTCTATTATTAAAAGTGAAATAATAAATGTGTTTATATGCCACGTGTCAAAGTGAAGGGCTTAGTTATCTTTGGAAAAAATTTATTACATTGCTGCTTTAATAGTTGTACATTCGCTGCTTTAAAGAGCTGTACAAAACTGTGTTATATTAAATACTAGCTAAAAGACCCGTGAAATTCACGGGTATTTTTAGAGATATATTTTTTTTGGATATTAAATAGTTAAACCTTAGAAAGAGCCACATCGGTTTAAGAATTGTAAGTGGAAAGTTGGTACAAATGAAACATATGTTTATCAAATAAGTTGAATAACCGGAAAAGAATACATGTTGTAGGAGAACATTATGTTATTCACCTTAAACTATATTTTCCTTTGAATAACACGTTTGCAATGTACAATTGTCTTGAATATAAACAATTCAAATAGATAATTATAGGTCAACGAATAGTGCTCATTTTGAAAAAATAGTCTCTGGATTTCACTGCATTACAAAGCACCTCCATACTGACTACCTCTAAAAGTTAAGACAAAATAGAAGCTCTTGTAGTTTATCTAACATTGCGAAAATAATACTTAACAAAATGTTGGTAATTATTAGTATCTTTTTATTGTACATAAGCAAAATATGTATAAATATTTTTTGCGTTTTGCTTGCACTACGAAACACGTTCTCATATAACTTTTATTTAACACAAAATTGCATAAGAAATCAATGCGATTTACCTATGACTGCAAAAGTATTTTCTAAGAACCGCTACCAAAATTTTCCTAGGTTTCATTTGCAAACACAAAAACATCCTTAGAGAGCATATGTACAAAAAAACTACATCAATAACCCTTGCGATATATTTGGCATCTCCTGAAGCGTCCTTAAGTATTATGATTTAATTTAAAAAAACCGTAAACCTCTTAATGTGCATTATTTGAATTAATCTATACATGTTTAAAATTCTACTAAGCGAATTAAATTTTGTTAGCTTAAGATAACCACTACAATTTAATTAGGCACGTAAAAGAATGCTAGAGGTTGATCTTCTTCAAATCTTTAGTTTTATCTACACTAATACGTAGTATCTTATTTTGAGGATTGATATAACCAATGAGGGTTCAAAAGTTAGGTAATAGATTATAAAGCCTAAGACTGTGTATGGATCCGAGACTTACAATTTATTGTCTGACATTAGGTTTTCTTAGGCCTCGTTTGTTTTAAAAAAAACATCTTCTAGCTTTTTTTGTCTGCAAATCTCTGCAGGCGCGCAGAGGTATTTGTTTGTTTTTTTCAAACATAAGTGTTAAGAGACACTTCTCCCCTCTTCAACCATGAAGACATCTCATTTCCTCTTCTTTCCTCTTCTTCTCACTTCTTCCCACTTCTTCAACACTCACATCCCACCATCACCTTTAATATTTTTTTGCATTTTTTTATATTTTTATACTTTTTATACTGAAATGATTCATTTCGTATTTTTTCACGTTTTTATATGTTTTATGTTTTTTTTAATTTTTTCGTCTTTTACTTTTTGTCAGTTTTGCACGCTTTTGTACGTTTTTCTATGTTTTCGTGCATTTTTACGCTTCCGTTCATTTTCGTTCTATTTTTTCACGTGTTCATACGTTTTCGTTTGTTTCGTAAGTTTTTAATCTTTATACATTTTCGTATATTTTAATTTATTTTTTACGTGTTTGTATACTTTTATATTTTCTTTTAGGTATTAGAGTTTTCAGCGCTACAAAATACGAACAAAACGTATGAAAACGTAAAAATCATACAAAATGTACAAAAACGTAAAAATTGACAAAACGTACGAAAACATACAAAAGAACAAATGAAAAATATAAAAAGAAAAAGAGTAGGAAAGAAGTACTTCAAGATTATAAAAAAACAAACGGTCTTTTTGTGTAGATGAAGACTTTAAATGCATCTCTTCTTCTTGTAGACATGGTTTGTAAATGAAGAGGTAAAACCTCTGAAAAAATAAACGAAGCCTTAGTTTCACTATATTATCGTGATAAATATTTGATGAATATTACAAAGCATTCGGAAGGAACTTCTTTAATTCAACATAAAAGGATGTGATTAGATAAAAAAACCATAGGCTAAATAACGTTAATTATGCTATACATTTTAATAATTATTTAAATAGGGTTCTTTCCAACATACAAATGATCATTCTTGTAAATGTATCTCCCTTCAAATTCTTTTTCCTAGTGTAACCATTTTGAGTCTCATGATGCCACATTAAAAGAAAAATGTAATGGCTTTAATTGCAAGATTATTGTTTCTTAGTGAAATCTTACGTAAGGAGCATAAATATGGAGCTACTGAAGTAAGGTCACAAATATTCCAACAAATTTATAATCATATAAAGAGACTTCCGTTTTGTCTGATCACTTAAATATGCACCTATGAATGCCGACCTTTTGGAACTTTAATATGTGAATGCCGACCTATGAATGCTCGCTATTTGAGCTATATATGATATGATCTTCTATTCAAAACTCATAACTTATCACCAAATAACATATCAAATTATACTATTTTCCATATATTAAAACTCATTGCACATGATTTTAGTTTCTGATCCTTGTTTGATAAAAGAACCGTGTTTTAATTGATATAGAAATGTAAACAAAATCATCACTCGTACTTTTTAAATCAAACTAAAGATCTACTTTTTTTTGAAGTATTAAAAATTATTTGCAGATTTTCTAGCCTTGTAGTAAAAAATTAGGAAATTTTATTCCTCCGATAACTAAGCTTTCCTAGATAAAGTATAGTAGTAAATTGTTAACAAACATTATTAGTTTCTTCGTAAAATCATGGCAATATCATATACGGCAGATTGTTTAAATGTTCGGTAGTCTGTTATCTATAGTCATTCCTTACATGTGAATTGTCATAGACTGGACTTTATACGTATGGTTACAATATTGAATTTTATTTTAGAAATTTTAATTTGTTGACTCAATTTAGGATCAACACTACAAAATTAATTTGTTCCCTAAACAGTTTGAAAAAATATTTTTTTATATGGTAAGTTTTAAATGCTATAAATTGAGAAGATAAGAAAAGAGAAAATAGGGAGCATTTTATGAATTTTACCCAACGTTTTTTACTTGTTTGAATTTTTCCAAACAGCCTTTCAAATGCCACGTGTCAGCCGGAGGTGAAAGGTTATATTTAGAAAATATTAATTAGATGGCTGAAAATTAATAAGTCCACGTGGCGACACAAGAATGTTCCGTATTTAAGGAAAAATTAATTAGGTGTTGCTTATAGACTTGTACATTGACTGCTTTAAAGACTTGTAAAAAACTCTGTTTTATTAAATATAACTAGCTAAAAGACCCGTCAAATTGCCGGGTTTTCTAAAGGGAGCGTGAAAAAAAGAAATATTTTTTTATGTTAGGTATTGAGATTCTGTCAAATTGATATAAACATTCTCAAGTTGATATAAACATGATTGGTTATGTTCTCTTACAATCCAAATTAGATATTTAGTCCTATAGTAGGCCTCGCCTATTTTTTGTGTTAAAGGACATTACAAATGATAGGGTGGTAAAAAAACCTGGAACATTGACAAACCTACCAGAACAGATCAATTCGAAACCGAAAAAAAATAAACCAAAAAAAAAATAATCCAAAACTTGAAAATCAAAATTGGAAAAACTTAACAAAGTAAGCAAAACCAAAATGCTATTTACAAATGTGTTTATTTTTAAGCAGATTAAAATTTATAAGTACTTCTTATTATAAGCATAAGTAGTCCCAAACACCCCAGAAAATAAGTCTGCCACAAACTATTGCAGGCATCTAACCTTATCAACATATGTAAATTTCGTAGCATTTTGTTCAGGATCATCTATTATAAGGTAGCATTTTGTTCAGGGTATCTCTTATAAGGTAAAATAGAGAAACACGGTACACACAACAGAGACAAATCCATAACCGTTTTAGAAAAAACTCAAGGAAAACAAAGAATACTCATTGGCAGCACGATTGCATACGAATTGACATCAGAAATCAACGCGTTATATTATGTTTAACACTCGATCATTAGATTCAGAGCAAGATAAGGCTACATCATTCCATTTATGTCTAATCATATTAAGAGTACGTTGGATGTTTGTTATTAGGTTTTTCATTAGATATAAAGCTGTTTAGAAATTACATTATCAAACGCATAATTTTGTTCATAAGGGAATAATAGGAAATTAAATTTTACACAATGTAAACGGCTAACGTGAGAATGTAGTAACCACATTCCCCAAATCATCGATTTCATGAGTTAAATCAGGAGCGTAAGTCCATTGAACATTAACAACAAAATAGTTTGCCAAGTTTAGTTTCATAATTTGTTTATTACTACACCAATGTATATTACTCCACTAAAATATGATCCAACGCCTTTAGCTTACAATCTCCATTCAAAATAAACACTTCAAGAGCTTAAAGATTTTAGAACAAACTCCAAACATTTTCTTGTTAAACAAATTTATCCTATGAGCAGAAGTATATAATAAGCTTCTTTAAAAAACCTTAAGATAAGCATATAATAAGCTTATTAAACAATTAAAGTAAGCTTATTAAACCATAGGACAACCATTACTGATAAGGATATCTAAGTAACATAAACATATAATAAGCTTTATTAAACAAATTTTGCCTATGAGCATAAGCCTATAATAAGAAACTTACCCTCATAGTTTTCTTCAAAAAATCCAAGAAGTTCCTTAAAAAGATCCACATTCAGCATATAATAATTCAAACCAAAACAAAACATTCACAAAGTCTCTGTCACTTTCTTAGTCACCTGTAAAGGAGCAGAGTTCCTAATTTTTCAAAAAGACTAAAAGGTGCCTAAGTATGGATTATAGGAATAAAGTTGTGTACATGCATTCTGTCAAGTACGTTCAAGTGATATCCTTCGTTGCTCGACTCCAAAAGCAGCCACCACAGATTTGTTAGAAACCCATTAATCCAACGATGCTAATAATACTCATTATAAAGAAAATGTAACGAAAACTTACTTGATATAGAGATCGATGTGCTTCTGAATACGGAAACCGAAGCAGCAACATTAAACTTCGTTTGAAAAGCACATATTCCTATCAGGTCACTTTCCAAAAGATGCAAATCCTTGTCTCCCTAAAAAGTGACATAGCACACAATCTTTTGAATCAGACATGTGGAAGCTACATATCTTAACTCATATGAAATCAGGATTCAAAAGTATAAAAAAACTGATGCAAAATATTTTAGAAAAATCAAACAGAGCCATGAATTTTTTTTATTTCAAATGAAATCAATTCGTTAATGAACTCAAAAGCATTGAATTCGACAAATTGAGATTTTAAATTCAGAAAGTAAAAAACTTCTTAAGCAATTTTATTTTAGAAAGGTATATTTCCAATTAGTTAGCATTCTTTTCCTAAATTAACTCAAAAACAAAACATCACTAATAAAACTACCAAAAATTTGGTTGTACACGTGGCTTACTAATAGGCCTTAATATTTTTAGAAAAAATTAATTAGTGAGAGACTAAAAAACTGTGTTTTATTAGATATAATAGATAATAGATAGATTTAATTATAAAAGGAAAGTTATATGTTTTTTTTAGATGTTTAAAAAAAGAATTATCTTAACGTTAAGAGTTATGACCCCTTGGGTGGGGGCTACATTATGCTTATGATAAATATCTTTAGATAAGTTTTCTTGCACGTCGGTTATAAGAAAAATTTAACTAAAGTGGTTAGTAAAGTCTAGAAGCTTGTTTTCATATTTTTATCATCAATTATATACTTGTCTAATACTATATATATTTCAAAGAGTTTATTTGCATTTATATGTTCCTGTGCGATCAAATTTTCAAAAATCTTTTAGATATGTAACAAATTTGCTAAATACATGCATGTCATCCAACCAAATAGACATGTGTTATAGCTTATCGCTCAAGGAAGAGAATTAAATCAAGAATATTTATATTATTTGTAAGATGCCCCCAATACTTGTTAGTAATTAGTAATATATGTAAATCAAAGATTGGGGAATCTGTGTATACAGGATAATATGCAAATAAAAAGAATATGTTTTATTTAGATTATACATTCACAGTTTCGAAAACAATTGATGAAACCTCTAATTTAATTTGTGGCAAGTTAAATACTAGCTTATAACTTATATATAGTATATTATTTGTTTCAATGTCAAATTGTCAACTCATGCATGATTTATAGTTTAACTATGACGTTGAGATTACAACGCATAAATACGCATTACATGTTTTCTCATATTTACTGATTTTCTTATATATGCATTGCTTTTATGTGTATTAGTTGAAATTTGCATCTAATATATAGTTTGATATGCATTTAGATAATTTATTAAATGATTATATTCGAGAGCTAATCAAATTTGCATTATATGAGCTACATCATCACGCTTACATATTGAATTGAAATATTCTTATGGCCATTAAATATATAAATGAGTTTTATTGCATCCGTCCATTTTGTGTTACATTATATGAGATAAATATGAATGTATTCGTTGTGGAGGTGCTTGAAGTAAATGCAATTGAGTTTATTTATTGTATGGTTTTATTTGTTTGTATATGAGAGCAAACTGAAAAATGTGAACTCTTATATTATTCTACTTTTATATATAAAATTGTGTAATTGAACATATGTGGCCATAGAGTATAAGTTTATAGACAGATTATTATAGTAAATAGCATGACCGATTGGATCATGTCGGGTCAATGATGATGCGAAAGTTATAGAAAAACCATGAGTTTTTTAAAGATAATTTTTATTATCTTTATTGTTCTCAATGGAAGTTCATTACTTATCACCACTGAATATAAATAAGGACTCATTCATTGAAATGTTGGAAAAGATAAAAAGGGCATGCATGGGCCTATACATGTCTCATGTGGATCATTTTGAGTTATAAAATCGATGCATCGTCAAAATGATCATCAAATACGCAACTTAAAGTTGGCATAATTAGTGGCTCAATGTGAGCATGATTTTCCAAACAAAATATTAAGAATGATGGTGAATAAAGTATTGGGTGATTATTGGTATATATGTGAACTTAAAGATAGCACATATTCATATGTGAATTGCTTTTGTTGAAACGTTTATAAAACGTGTTCAGATAATTGTAAAGCAAATAATTATGAGAACAAAAGTTTTGGTTATGGGGCAATTTATAACTTATTAATTCTCATCTTGCCAACATTTAATAATGAATCTTCCCCGTTATAATGGTTTTTGGTCACAAACCATATAGTTCCCATATGAGATATTGAAATGTGTGACATATATCATAATAGAGTTGAGATCAACATAGACCTTCTTTTTAGCATATACCATATTAACCAATCACATTAATTCAAATTAACTTTCCACCTTTTTCTTAAAAATTAAATAACTCACAAACGGTAAATCGTCAAGTGACAAAAAATACACCATTACAACGAAAATTAATTCATCTTTCTATCGAGGGGCACATGTATATACTTTCGACGAACTTTTTTTTCGACTTTTTTTTTTCTTAAGTCACGTCTGAGAGAATCATATATGATTCGTTACGAAACATATATGATTCGTCACGAATCATATATGATTCGTTACGAAACATATATGATTCGTCACGAATCATATATGATTCGTCACGAATCATATATGATTTTCAGAAAATCATATATGATTCGTGATATGAATCATATATGATTTTCTGAAAATCATATATGTTTCGTGACGAATCATATATGTTTCGTGACGAAACATATATGATTCTCTCAAACGTGACTTAAGAAAAAAAGTCGAAAAAAAAGTTTGTCGAAAGTATATACATGTGCCCCTCGTTTGAAAGATGATTTAATTCTCGTCACGATGGTATGTTTCGTTTTGCGTAACGGTTAACGGTTTGTGAGATATTAAATTTTTAAAAAATATATTTTGGTTGTTAGATGAAAAAAATGGGTGGTTGTGATTGGTTGATTGAGTCTATGCTAAAAAAAGGGTCTATGTAGAACTTTTTCCTATCATAATAAGTCTACCACAACGCACAAAATGAGATTTTGAGAATGATAATTCATTCAAGGGAGAATGAGCAGCGAAAAATTTGGAATGAATTATGATAATGAAAAGTTGATCCTCACAAGTATTGAATATGAACATAAAGTTCATGGGACAATTTACATTCCAGATCTAGTAATTGCCAGACAAGGTTGGTGACCTAAATAAAATGACTAGATCATAAACGCTACTAGTGCTCCAATTAAAATGAGTGTCCCAACAATAGAACCAATGATTGGTAGTAAGTCTATGGCACGACTACAATGTGATAGACTATTCGATTCCAAATAAAAATCCTCGATTGAAGAGATAATACGGAGCAAGAAAATTAAGATGGTCTTGTCGAGGTAATAAAGTCCACTTGATAGTCTCCTAAAGAGACACTAGACATGAAGGTAATTGAGAAAACCCCTAGTACATGAAATACTATGAGATCTCAATAAATGATAAAATGCAATGTCTAATAGAGTGTGGAATCAAAAAGAAATAAATCGACGTCGATAGAGATATAGTTATAATGTGAATGATAATGATAATAAAGAATATAGCGCTAAAGTGAATGTGAGGATCATGTGTGAGAACCCGTACTTTTCCAGCATTATTCTATTCTTTTTATTCGTGCTTCTTGCATTTTCCAACGTATTACGTTTTCTTGTATTGCTATATGTAAATCCTGAGATTTTTAAATTATACTTTTTAAGTATTCTTCTGATCATCGATAAATATTTATATGGAATTATAAAAAATTTATTTTGTTTTTCCATATTTCAATTAAATCAATGTTTTTGATTTAAAATCGCGTTTTACAACGAATTTATTCAAAATCAATGTACAACGAGAATTCTTAGTGATCGCGATACCGACGGATGCCCAAATATAACGCTTTATTATCAATTGTTTCGATAATTAATATTTTCGACGATTTCGTTTTAATTACGTACTAAGTCGTGTCGAGAAATCATATAATCATTTTTATGATGCATTGTAACTTTTGAAAAGTATTTTTACGAAACCCGAGCCCCGTAAATATTTTCAATATTTACCAATAACCATTTTCTACACTTTTAAAACTATTAATTGTTTTTAAGTCCACAAGTTTGCAAGTTGGCAATATTGGACCCTCCACTTAACTAGCCATATAAAAGGCTTTTTACTTCCACTTTCACACACACATACAACTAGCTAAAAAAAATACAACTCCTCCCTCCTCCTTCCTTTGTTTACCGCCACCCATCACCACCATAAACACCCTCAAAACCTTGATTTCTACCATGAATTAATCAAAACAAAAACAAGACCCATTCCTAAAATCTTGTGATGATTCTATCTATACAAAAATCTTCAACATGCATCAAGTTTTTATAAACTTATAAATTCATGGTTGTATGATGTTTTAATCATCATGCATGTGTTGTTCTTGGTAAGATTATGTTGTTTTGATCATAAAAAGTCTTGTTTTTAATCTTTGATTTTGTTAGATTTTACATGCAAGTGTTTTTAGAAGTGTTTGGTTGATATAAATGATAGTATAGTGATCCTAGAGGTATGGGAATGAGTGGATTTGGTTGAAAAATGGATTTGACTTGTTTTCTAAAAGGCGATTTTGGGACAGCAGGTATTAAACAGAAGGTCTGTGAAAGACTAAGATTATTTGAAATTGTTGTAGAGTTTCCGAGATGGTCGTTTTTGTATAAGATAGAGCTTCTAAGTCATTACGAGTCAAAAGTTATGCTAGTTTTAGTTTTCGTGTACCGGGAGACGCAAGTCGGCACAATCTGAAATTGTGGCTGATTTTGGGTCGACTCTCGGGGACTTTAGGCTTGTTTAGATAGTTGATACTACTGATTTTAAAAGTTTACAAACTGAGTTTGATGAGTCTAGTAGTGGTTTCAAAAGACGGATTGTCGAGTTTTTACTTTTAAAGCGGTCTAAACGGTTTTACAAAACAAGTGCACAAATCTGTCCCAAAATTTGGAGTCGAGTAAAGTGTCGAGCTGATGGATTTTAAAGTGTGAACTTTGGCTCAAATTTTGGTGAGGTCTTATACAGGTTATAAGTGACCTTGACACCAATTTTCATGTAAAACGAACAAGTCTAGATAGGGTAGATCGGTGTGTACATTCGGAGTGTAATTGCTGATTTTATTTTGGACACGTAGTTCAATGTTTGTGTTGCGTGAGTTTGAGTATTCATCATCGGACATGATGACTTATTCAAGTGCTTAGTCATTGTATAAATGACTTAGATACTGGTCCAATTAAGGTTAAAGTATAGTTTGACTTGCGTTGACTTGGCGTCGTATAACGGGTCATTTTCAAGTGTTCAAGTGTTTTAACGAGTAACGTTGGATAAATGGATTCTTTTGGTTCGTGTCAATGGTTTTGAAACGTGTATACTTTGAAAACATTTGAGTCACATTGTATTTGGTATATATATATCGATATTGATTTCGAGTCTTAACGCGCGCCTTATTGTGATAGGTTGCGGTTTTCGTGTTTTCCCGGGCATCCATATCGTCGGTGATCGTCTACCACTACCGTTTCTACTCAGTTGCTGAGTACCGTGATTGACTTACCACATGGCTAAGGTGAATTCATAGCCCCTTTTTACTTGTACATGGTTTCTAAACGCGGGGTGAGATTTTACATGGTGGAACACAACCATTTAAAAACTGTGTGCTATCCTCAACTTGTATGCTTTCCAGAACTTGAGGATTTCCAACTGATTTTCATTGATATTATTGCTTTTAGTCTTTAGCCTTAAGTTACCTCTCATTGATCATGAACCGTTAATTAATCCTGCTACCAAGCGCGAATGTTGTGGGTGGATCCATCGGGATTGACAATCCCCGTCCCGATTACCTTGATGCACATACATTTGTTTATTTCACTTGAGTATTTAGGCTGAATACTGACTAGAGGAACTTACACTGAGTTAAGTTTCGGTTCATGAACTAAACAACAATAATAATGTTTCGGACTATGGTTATCGTACGTAACCATTTTCCCCTATTTCTTGTTTACAAATGAATGCTTGTGTTCCACATCCTTATTGCTAAACCTATGAATATCACTCAACTTTGTGTTGAAGATTTTACATGTTTAATCTCAGGTATTGTTACTTAGCTTTGCTTGGATGGGAGCCCACAGGATATTATCGCAGCTTGGAGATTTTTATGATGCTTTTGAAGGATTTGTTTTATATAAACTATCAGAAGTTTATTCAATCTTTTGGGCAACTTATTGTTATAAATTGAGATGAAATTATATAATTTACCGCTTTTAAAACTCTGGAACCTATGTTTAAAAACTCTGACCTTTTATGATGTAATGTACATGTTTTTTTTTTCGTTAGCTTTGTATGAACTGTAATTCATTGTTTCTTGTACTATGACGTGTTACCCCCTCGTTGCCTAATTGTTCCATGTCAGATTTTGGGGGTCTCACAGAGTGGTATCAGAGCGATGGTTATAGGGAACTGAGTCATTTTTCAAAAACTTAGTCTATAACGGAAAGTTCAAATATTTCATGTTTTAAGTGTCAATCACAGAATCTGCCATTGCTGTTCGATATCTTTGCGGGTAACTCTCTAATCCTTATTATTTACTTTTAATTATCGTTGTAGTATTTCATTTCTTGATTTCGTGTTGAAATATTACTTTACTTTAATAACGATAATTACTATGACTTTTCAAAGCCTATGTGCTTCATGAATTATCATTGAATGTTACTGTGATTACATCTGCCTATACTGTATTTCTTGAATTCTTGTTCTTGTGAATTGATCTTATTGTAATGATTTATGTTGTCGACTTTTCATGCTCATTTTTCTGAGTACTATTGCCATTTCATTTATGCGTGATACGACTGACTTCATATGCTCGTTCATTTTGAACCGTCTGTTTTTCTCGACTCGCTGCTACATGTTGTGCATACTCTCGAGATACCATTGTTCGAGATTAAGAAGAGTTGTTTTTCGATGAGACTCCTGATTTTCGTTCTTACTACCGTGCGTGTTGCTTTCATTGTTTATTTCCTTTAAAATATCTATTTAGATACCCAGATTGTTTACCGACCATTCGTAATTGAATGTATAGTCTATTGACCATTGTGTAGCTCAATGTGTCTCCCAGAAAGACTAAAGGACATCGTGTGAGTTACATATCTCGAAGCATTCCTTGAATCAGTGTTGAATAATATCGTGGGTTTTCATAATCTTGATTTACTTTTACGCCACCGTTTTACACGACACTTGTACATGGATTACATCTTATTTCATTGACCACTCTACGTTTCGATTTCGATTTACAACATCCGTTGTACCTTGAACGCATGATCGTCATTTATTATGTGACGATTGTTTGGAATACGATCCTACTTGTATCCTCCCTTTTTCATTAAACCTCCTTGCCTCGGGAGTGTGACTTGTTAATATTTTGTTTCTTTCTCGGTATGTCTTGTGATTTTGGAAAATCACGCCGCCAGGAGACCTTCCTACATTGCATCTTGCAGCCGAAGACACGGATGTCATGCGTCATTTTTTATCTCTCAGACTATCGTTGGTATTCATAAACCAATCCTATATCATGTTTTCTTTACATGACTAATTAGTTTATGTTTTTTTTCATCTTTATGGAATCCACAAGTCTTGCGTGTACATTAATTCTGGGTTATTATGAAATTGGATTTAATTTCAAGATGTGTCGAAGAATATACTTTGTATAGAAACTTTACAGGAAATTTAACAGTATCGAGAAAATATTTTTATAACTTTAGACATAAAAATATATATTTCTACTTGTTGAGACATCCGTTTAGGACATAAAATTTGGGATTGTAAAATTTAAGAACTTATTTTCGCGTAATTCTAAAATATCGTTTTGCTGACAAATTTAATGCAAGGGCATTTTCGTCCATTTTTATTCCGTTTCAAGTCTCGGGTAAAACTAGCAAGTTATTCAAACATTGTTTTACATCGAAATGCATTAGACTTTGAGTCTTAGAATATCGTTTAGTGAGTTAATTGGTCTAGTCAAACCCAAAAGTCAAAACTGATAGATTTTAAAAAATATGATTTAAAGCGTTTTTGAGTTCGTTGAGCTCGTAAAACCTTAACTAATGATATTTTGCAAACTAAAAACATTGATTACGTTTGAAAACATTAATATAGAAACCTTTCGGAGTAATTGTACTATTGGTTAACTGATGCATTACTTTCTTAAAAGTGAACTTTTGTCAAATAAATTACGATGTGCACATACGGATTCCTTATTCCTTTCTTTTGTTTATGACTTATTTGTCATTCTACTGTCTTTCTTTGCTTCTATCGTACCACTGAATTAGACCGAGGTTGAAGTTCTGGCTTTCATATCGTTCGTTACCATCTTGACACGTGTCTCTTGACGATTCCTGCTAAACCTCTTGAAACCTTATCACCTTGTAACCATTTAGTTGACTGTCTTGAACTACTCTTCATTACCTTCATGTAACCCACTCGCTATTTTATAGATTACAATATGAACTCAAACTGGTATTGTTTGTGAAAGATTTTACAAAAGTTCCACTTGGACTTTACAAAATAATTGAATGCCATCTTATAAAATTAATTTATATTAATTTTACAGTGTATTCTCACAAATTGTTCTATCTTGGGTCTTGTAAAGAATCTTGTAACATTACAATTGTTGAATTATATCTAGCCAGTAACTTATTGGCGAATAGTTTCATAAACTATTTTGATTTCTGTTTTTACAAATGCTATTATATACATATTTAAATCATATGATATGTAATAATGGCTAACGAAGCTGAGCATCGCATTGCTAGTCCTAAATTATGCATGGCCTGATCACCTATGCCTAATTTAGAAGGAGCCATGCAAGGACAAATAGTAGTCTCCCTAAATATTTGACCAACAATCAACTTTTTAATTATGTTCTTTAAAAAGTTTGATAAAATAAAGTTTAGAAACTTTTACTTCTTATGCGAGTATCAACAGTTCGCAACATACACATATGAACCCTTATCTTTTCTTGAACAAAGTACATGCCCCAAGCACAGATTTCCTTACTCAGCGATCTCTGCTTTACTTGTTACCTCATCATCCTCATGATATAATTTTCGTTACCATTTGCCTAAATTCTTACCATTGATACCCGACTTGAAAGTTTCAACGTTGTTATGCTCCTTCATCGATCGACCTTCTCTATCTATCTTGGTAGATCTATGAAATGTCTCTGGACGCGATTAATGATTTATGACTGGACGTGAACGATGATTTCGTGTAATTTTCATGATAAGTGTTATGACACTATCGCCTTGAAAATTCATTTGTGTGAATCATGTGTTGATTTTTCCTTTCATTGCTAATGTTGTTCGTTTTACTGAATTTTACTCTCAAGTGACTCCTTAAGAATTTTCTTTGATTCAAAAATTCGTTGTGTGGCTTTTCTCCTTTGATCGTGTATCGACTACCGAGAACTTAATAAGCCGTTATTGATGACGCCAACCGCACTCGTGAATTAATCTTGCTGAATCCTTTGTTTTTTTATTATTTTTATCATAGATGCATCTATTCGACCACGTTTGTTAAGAATTGATACGACTTTCGTCTTATTCCTTTGTGTATTGCTCGCATACAGATTGTTGACCTTTATATGATTCACATTCGTTGCTATCTTGTCACCTTTTGAAAACTAGAAAATGTTACGTGTTTATCGTTTGATACCTTAATCGCCTTCTTGAATTTCTAAAAATTATTAATAATTTTTAAGAATATTTTATACATTTATCAAATGTTTAAATTACCAAAACAACGGTTTCAAGTTAAGTATCAGATCTATATATCCTCTTTGGTAAATTTACCTAGTGTTTCAAAGGATATCCAGCTGTATCTTTTAAAGTATTTGATTATATCATACTTTATTGTCAACCTAATGAAATTATTAAATTAATTTATAATTTCTAACAATGATTCTAAATAACCACGAAAATCTGATTTTCTCTAATGGTAACGATAAACTTGAGTTTCTAACAAAAATTTCATACAGTCACCCGAAAAGCTCTTAAGCTGATCAAAATAACTATTTGAACTGAGTTACTTTACATTGAAGTTCGATCAAGAAAAAGATTTGACAACTGTTTACCCACTCATTTTATATAGAGTTTGATTTTTAATCACTACACTTGGTAAAATTTTCTTTTAATCAAGAAAATATTTAAAACTAGGTTTTAAAGTAATACCAAAATCCTAGACAACTGATTTTGACAGCTTGTATTTTAAATGATCATATGTTATTCATTTTTCCCTTCTATTTCACTTGTGACTAGATTCTTACATTTTAAGATTGTCACGTTTTACAGTTGCACGACTTGCAACCCCTTGTTGATTTATAATCTTGGTTCATTTTATCGCACTTTGCCTGTTTAAGCGATTCTTGTGTTCAGTCTTGTTAGTTTATCGCACGTATTTCCAACAACTCTATCTCTCGATGTATCACCGTATTGAAAGATCGTTATTCTAATCCAAGACTGAAAAGTTATACGAAAAGGAGTTAAGAAACTGAAGCATAGTGAATTCTAACCGTTAAGAGTTGTCGTGGTACGAAAATTACCTGGGGAGCAATGAATTTTGTTCTACACTTTGTACCTCCTCTTGTTTTCGTCTTCTGCTATTTTCAGGAGAACTCTGGGGACCAGAGTTCCTTTAGGGGGAAGACTGTGAGAACCCGTACTTTCCCAGCATTATTTTATTCTTTTTATTCGTGCTTCTTGCATTTTCCAACGTATTACGTTTTCTTGTATTGCTATATGTAAATCCTGATATTTTTAAATTATACTTTTTAAGTATTCTTTTGATCATCGATAAATATTTATATGGAATTATAAAAATTTTATTTTGTTTTTCCATATTTAAATTAAATCAATGTTTTTGATTTAAAATCACCCGCGTGCGTTTTACAACGAGTTTATTCAAAATCAATGTACAACGAGAATTCTTAGTGATCGCGATACCGACGGATGCCCAAAATATAACGCTTTATTTTCGATTGTTTCGATAATTAATAATTTTCGACGATTTCGTTTTAATTACGTACTAAGTCATGTCGAGAAATCATATAATCATTTTTATGATGCATTGTAACTTTTGAAAAGTATTTTTACGAAACCCGAGCCCCGTAATATTTTCAATATTTACCAATAACCATTTTCTACCCTTTTAAAACTATTAATTGTTTTTAAGTCCACAAGTTTGCAAGTTGGCAATATTGGACCCTCCACTTAACTAGCCATATAAAAGGCTTTTTACTTCCACTTTCACACACACATACAACTAGCTAAAAAAAAAATACAACTCCTCCCTCCTCCTTCCTTTGTTTACCGCCACCCATCACCACCATAAACACCCTCAAAACTTTGATTTCTACCATGAATTAATCAAAACAAAAACAAGACCCATTCCTAAAATCTTGTGATGATTCTATCTATACAAAAATCTTCTACATGAATCAAGTTTTTAGAAACTTATAAATTCATGGTTGTATGATGTTTTAATCATCATGCATGTGTTGTTCTTGGTAAGATTATGTTGTTTTGATCATAAAAAGTCTTGTTTTTAATCTTTGATTTTGTTAGATTTTACATGCAAGTGTTTTTAGAAGTGTTTGGTTGATAGAAATGATAGTATAGTGATCCTAGAGGTATGGGAATGAGTGGATTTGGTTGAAAAATGGATTTGACTTGTTTTCTAAAAGGCCATTTTGGGACAGCAGGTATTAAACAGATTTTTCGTGGGTTCAAGTCTGTGAAAGAATAAGATTATTTGAAATTGTTGCAGAGTTTTCCGAGACGGTCGTTTTGGTATAAGATAGAGCTTCTAAGTCATTACGATTCAAAAGTTATGCTAGTTTTAATTTTCATGTACCGGGAGACGCAAGTCGGCACAATCCGAAATTGTGGCTGATTTTAGGTCGACTCTCGGGGACTTTAGGCTTGTTTAGATAGTTGATACTACTGATTTTCAAAGTTTACAAACTGAGTTTGATGAGTCTAGTAGTGGTTTCAAAAGACGGATTGTCGAGTTTGTACTTTTAAAGCGGTCTAAACGGTTTTACAAAACAAGTGCACAAATCTGTCCCAAAATTTGGAGTCGAGTAAAGTGTCGAGCTGATGGATTTTAAAGTGTGAAATTTGGCTCAAATTTTGGTGAGGTCTTATACAGGTTATAAGTGACCTTGACACCAATTTTCATGTAAAACGGACAAGTCTAGATAGGATAGATCGGTGTGTACATTCGGGGTGTACTTGCTGATTTTATTTTGGACACGTATTTCAACGTTTGTGTTGCGTGAGTTTGAGTATTCATCGTCGGACATGATGACTTATTCAAGTGCTTAGTCATTGTATAAATGACTTAGCTACTGGTCCAATTAAGGTTAAAGGATAGTTTGACTTGCGTTGACTTGGCGTCGTATAACGGGTCATTTCAAGTGTTCAAGTGTTTTAACGAGTCACGTTGGATAAATGGATTCTTTTGGTTCGTGTCAATGGTTTTGAAACTTGTATACTTTGAAAACATTTGTGTCATATTGTATTTGATATATATATATCGATATTGAGTTCGAGTCTTAACGCGCGCCTTATTGTGATAGGTTGCGGTTTTCGTGTTTTCCCGGGCATCCATATCGTCGGTGATCGTCTACCACTACCGTTTCTACTCAGTTGCTAAGTACCGTGATTGACTTACCACGTGGCTAAGGTGAGTTTATATCCCCTTTTTACTTGTACATGGTTTCTAAATGCGGGGTGAGATTTTACATGGTGTAACACAACCATTTAAAAACTGTGTGCTATCCTCAACTTGTATGCTATCCTAAAATTGTATGCTTTCCAGAACTTGAGGATTTCCAACTGATTTTCATTTATATTATTGCTTTTAGTATTTAGCCTTAAGTTACCTCTCATTGATCATGAACCGTTAATTAATCCTGCTACCAAGCACGAATGTTGTGGGTGGATCCATCGGGATTGACAATCCCCGTCCCGATTACCTTGATGCATGTACATTTGTTTATTTCACTTGAGTATTTAGGCTGAATACTAACTAGAGGAACTTACACTGAGTTAAGCTTCGGTTCATGAACTAAACAGCAATAATAATGTTTCGGACTATGGTTATCGTACGTAACCATTTTCCCCTATTTCTTGTTTACAAATGAATGCTTGTGTTCCACATCCTTATTGCTAAACCTATGAATATCACTCAACTTTGTGTTGACGATTTTACATGTTTAATCTCAGGTATTGTTACTTAGCTTTGCTTGGATGGGAGCTCGCAGGATATTATCGCAGCTTGGAGATTTCTGTGATGCTTTTGAAGGATTTGTTTTATATAAACTATCAGAAGTTTACTCAATATTTTGGGCAACTTATTGTTATAAATCGAGACGAAATAATATAATTTTCCGCTTTTAAAACTCTGGGACCTATGTTTAAAAACTCTGACCTTTTATGATGTAATGTACATGTTTTTATTTCGCCAGCTTTGTATGAACTGTAATTCATTTTTTCTTGTACTATGACGTGTTACCCCCTCGTTGCCTAATTTTGGGGGTCTCACATCATGGATAGATGAATATCCAAAATATTAATGACGCAAGAATATAATGAATAATGGAGGTCTATTGTGATGAGACATATGGTTGAAACTTACAATCTCTTTTTAAAACTTATTGGATACGCAATAGTCTTTATGAGAGAGCGAAATTAAAATATGCATAAGTTGCAAATGATGGCACACGTATATTTCTCAAAGACTTGAAAATGATCATGTAGATACATGTTCACATGTGGTGGATCCAATGAATATTGTATAAGTCTGGCAGTGTGATAATAAGTGATATGCGTCTAAAAGATATATATGAATAGAGCTCAAGTGATATTGATATTTCATTATTGCATATAATATGCATGGAGCATGCTAGAGATAATTAACGCTTAATGCATATAAGAAACGTTCTCGAGAACAATATTGATTGTATTGAACTAATCATGATTTGAGCATATATGTTATAATCACCTTAGTGTGTAGTATTGTGCCAAATAAAAAGTTATGGTTATAAAGGCGACTAAGTGCATATAAATTGAATTTGAACAAAAGACAAAGTTTGTCTTAATTCCAGAATTGAACATCTTAATGATGAAATATGTATGCATCATGAAAACTAAAGATAAAGTTGTATCTTTATGTGGATAAACAACACTCATATTTATGAAGTCACATGGTGTCAGAAGTGGGATTTGAACCCACTCCCTCTCTTGATTTATAGAGTTGATGATCACAATGTCGATTGAGATATGTCATTTGAAAATGAACAATTCAATTTTTGCTAAGGGTCTTACTTGATGGAAATGAAAAACTTGCAAAGTTTTATGATAAACTTGAACGAGATGTATGACGTATTATTATGCAAAGAATATGTGTAAATAGTATTCATACATATGATTTTATTAATACACCTTAATGTGTATTTTAGTGACTCAGTGAACTTAAGTAATGTGATCATCAGGAGGAGAATATATGTGTTGTACTCTTTTTCCCTTGACCATGGTTTTGTCCCCGCAGGGTTTTCCTACAAGGTTTTTAACGAGGCAACATCCCTAAGCGTATAAAGGATTTAATGTACTATTTTCCTTCACTAGATTTTTGACCCACTGGGTTTTATCTAGTAAGGTTTTTAACAAGAGATATGGGTTTATACTCTAACCCATCAAATACAAGTTTAGTTGATTTTGCAGATGCAGGATATATGTCTGACCCTAAAATGGTCGGTCGCAAACTGGATATGTTTTTACAAGTGGTGGAATAGCGATTTCATGGTGTTAGATAAAGCAAGCAATTGTAGCAACTTCATTCAATCATGCATAAATTGTAGCAATCCATGAGGCAAGTCGAGAATGTGCTTGGTTAAGAAATGTAACATAACACATACGCAGGTCATGTAGTATTTCTTCAGAGAAAGAGGCACCAACAGTTTTGTATGAAGATAACGCAACATGCATTTCTCAACTCAAAGGAGGCTACATAAAACGCGATACCGAAGTTCGTTTCACTCGTGACTTACAAAAGAACGGTCATATTCTAGTTCAACAAGTTCGTTCAAGCGAAAATTTGGCGGATCTATTTACCAAGGCACTTCCTACTTCAACATTAAAGAAGCTTATTCACAATATTGGAATGTGGCGAGTTAAAGATCTTAAGTGATGTAGTAATCAGAGGGAGATAATACGCGTTGCACTCTTTTCCTTAGTCACGGTTTTGTCCCACTGGGTTTTCCTGACAAGGTTTTTAACGAGGCAACATTCTCAAAGCGTATTATCTATAGAGACATCCAAGAGGGAGTGTTATGAAGAATATGTGTAAGTCTAGAATAAGGCCCATGGCCCAAGTAGTAATTAGGGTTTACCCTAGTATTTGTCTTATAAATACTCCTTGTATTTACCCTCTGATAGATATCAATTGAAGAATATATTTATTCTTTATCTTTATTCACAATAACCATCTATTTGTTTTTATTGTCAAAGATCATTGTTGTTGACAAAACAAGTTGATCATCAAATTACCGTTCCTTTCTAAAGGCAAAGCAAGCCATGATGAAAAAAGCAATAGTCACGCAAAAAGAGGATCCCGCAAGCAATAACCAACTATGCAGCCAAATACAATGCTTCCGCTCTATCAAACAGAAAAGGGTGAAGAAAAGAAGATGACACTTTCAACATTCATTCCAATTTGTCCGTCCGAATTGCTCTCGTTCAAACTGCGAGGGAGTATTAGACGAGTCATTGGCTTATGAGATTTGAGCCCATTAGGGTTTAGGTTTATGTTAGCTTATTCTCTAAGCCATGTTCTATTATAAATAGATATGCTATGTTGTGTAATTGTGATTCATTCAATCAATAAAACATATTGTGTTAGTTTACACGTTCTTCACGATGGTTCTCAATCCATGTTTTTCGTTACATTCGATCCTTTTGGTATGGTTTGGTCTTTACAAAAAAACCTGATTAATTAGAGGCGGAGTCAGAAAGTTAGGCTCGAGAGAAGCGCACATTTTGATATTTTTTTAGTGACTACACTATAAAATTAGGGAGGGTGGGGGTCATAAAAAACCCACATATTTTGAAAATGTAAAGTACAATTTTTCCGGTAGGGAAACACATGCCCTTGTGGCCCTCTTTTGTCTCCGCCCATACCGTCTGTTATGCTTTGTTGAACCGGACATAACCAAAGATTGAACCTTACATAATCAATCCTTGGTCAAGCGTTTTGAACCAATTCAATTAGGGTCCGGAATGGTTTTAGTCGATCGATCCAGTTTTTGAACCGTGAGCACCCCTAGCAAAAGAACAAAAAATATCGTATACATAGAATTCTTGAAAAAAATAAAAAATAAACACGAGTAGATTTTTTTTCCTTTATTCATGACTATTATGCCCTTAATATATGCATATACCATTAAATGATATAAGGGTATAAATGTCAAAATATACATAATTTGAGTGTGCAAATAGATATGTGGAGTGTGCAAATCACCACTCTTTTTAAAAACATTTTACCAAAGTACTCTATGACGTTATTCTTCTTTTCGATTTTTGCATCCTTTTGACTTGGATTTGATTTCGTAAATTTACGAAAATTATAAAATGAGCTTTGACACCAAAAATATATATCAGGTAAACGCCTTGCATAGGAGTCACCCGAATATGTACATTTAGTGTTAATTAGACCAAACTCTTTCACATATCAAATGAGAAATAGACTTATTCATATACAGGTTTAATTTTATATTACTACTGGATCATATCTTGACATTTTCACATCATGCAGAGGGACCGAGATCACACTGAAACTTTTATTCACAAAACATGGAAAAACGGCGACGAAAAATTAAGAAAAGGTGCAAATGTAGTTTAAAGACGAACGATGTTAGGTTGAGACCATACGTTTGGACTAGAGATGTAGAAACAGCCAATCACTAATAATTTAGACCAGGGCGATAATCAAATTTATTTCAATGCATATAATAATAAAAACATGTTATAGGAGGAAGTACAATTTTTTTGGCTAAACCACTCGTAAATAAAAAATTATATTTTCCAATAATTGTTCAAGGTGTTATTTAATGTTTATTCATCAGAAACCGTAAATGTAAAATCAGTTACATATACGGTTAATGATTTTTTTAAAAAGAATTAGGCAAGTATCCGTTCAAAGCGCCAATGAACGAACGTGGGTTTTCGTGTGACCCCCAAAAAGACGACGATGTCCATCTTCTCGACCTCGTTCTATATGTAGTCGGCTTGACCTTTCGGCTTCATCCCGATGTTCTTTCTCCACAAGCATTAACAACAACTTCTCATAGGTATCGTCATTAGTTCTTAGATAAGGAATTTGTTTGCTTGTGCTAAAAGTTGTTCGATGCCGTCGTCACACATAATTTGAGTCGTATAAAAGTATGCATATTATTTTTTAAAAAAAGTATGCAAAATGATATGGTGTATATATATGAACCATCTATGAAGCACGGGATCGCCTCTAAGGGTGTCGTGCCCGTTTGGGATCGGCTCGGGAGCGGGAGCGCCGGCGATTCGGCAGGGGATCGAATCTTGACCGATTCCCAAATAATGGGATCGTTGTTGACCGAATCTGGAACGGATCTGCTTGTTTTGCCATCATTTTGATCATCGGAATATATGGAGAGAAAAAGAACGTATGGGAAAGGTAAATGGTGAAGATGATGGGTTGAGTGGGTTTGAAAAAAAAGGGCCTAGTGGAGTAGTGGGTAGAAAATAGTTTTTTTTATTAATTTTAGTTATTTATGTAAAGTAAGAAAATGAGTAATTAATACCGTTTATTTATTTTTTCTCTTGAATCATTTTTTTAGAATTTACAATCATCATTTACACGATCTGAACTAGTTAAATTATAAATAAAATCTTTTATAAATAATCTCACATTATCACCTGAGCACCCGGATATAACATATAATTGTCGTATACGTCAAAAAATAGCATTTTTGTTGCTTTATATAAAATCCGACCCGATTCATTTTAAGTTACTTTAAAAAAATTATTGCGCGATGCTCCCCAGTAACTGCATTTTCTGGCTCTGGCCACTGTACATAACGATTCATGATTCAATATCAATTATTTTCATCAACGATTCATCATTCAACGATACATCAATAAATATTTATTTTGAATTTTCTTTAATATATTTATTTTTTATATATTTTTATTGCCGTATCCATGCCGATCCCGTATCTTGATTTTTTTATTTTTCCCGTTTCTCGCTCCCGTATCTTCCCCGTATCCCCGTGTCGTTCCTGTTTCGGTGCAACATAGTGAACCATGCTACTAGTATTGCATGAATGATGCTTTGTGACTGTGTACATTGTAGGGTTTAATCCCTACAACCAGATTACTAGATGCGGAATAATACGATCTTGAAGCACACACACCAGCAGAATCAAATCGACAGAAAAGAAATCGACGCCCACACAAGGTAATATCCCTAATCGATTACGATTAGTTTATTGAAAGAATGACGTATTTGGTTCATTCCCCCTCACCTCCTTTTATAGAGATGAGGGGGAACCGACTATAACAAGTCCTACGGGTCGGGTTGGGTTTAGACATTGTCAACCGACCTTTATTCATAGCTATTAGGAAACTAGGCTATTCGACACTATCCCTAGACACGACTTAGGCGAATATCATGACTAAACATAACAATTTCCACCTTAGGCATATATTAGCCTATCCCAACACTCAACAATACCAGGCAGTGTTGTAACTTGCGTCCAGGTACCACCTTCGTCAAGGCATCCGCAGCATTGTGTTCAGTACCCACCTTCAGAACTTCAACCGTCTTTGCTTCCAAGACTTCTCTGATAAAGTGATAACGCACATTAATGTGCTTAGTCCTTTCATGAAAAACATGATTCCGCGATAAGTGAATCGCGCCCTGATTATCACAAGTAACTGCAACAGTGTTAATCTTCACGCCCAACTCTTCCAAGAGTCCCCTTAGCCAAATAGCTTCCTTCACAGCCTCCGTAAGGGCCATTTACTCTGCCTCTGTAGTTGAAAGAGCCACCACGTGTTGTAGCGTTGCTTTCCAGCTTACAACACAACCCTGTACTAAAAATGTGTAACCAGTGAGAGACCTACCTTTATCCGGATCCTTAGCATAGTCTGAATCAACAAAACCTGTTACGTCCACATGGTTGCCACGATTTGTCCCATACACCAAACCCACGTTTATAGAGCCATGCAAATATTTAATAATCCACTTCACTGCTTTCCAATGGAGTTTACCTGGATTCGCCAAATATCTGCTAACTACACTTACTACATACGCTATGTCTGGCCTTGTGCACACCATCAAGTACATTAAGCTCCCAACCGCATTTGCATACGGCACCCTACTCATTCTTTCAACATCACAATCCCTAACCGGGCAATCCTTCAACGACAGCTTGAAGTGCCCACCTAATGACATCTCTACCGATTTCCCATTGTTTATTCTAAACCTGTTTAAAACTTTAGAAACGTACACGGATTGTGACACCCTCATAATCTTGTGACTCCGATCCCTGACGATCTCCATACCAAGAATCTTCTTTGCTTCCCCGAGCTCTTTCATGTCGAACTCCCTTTTAAGCAAATACTCGGTAGCCGCGATCTCAGCCTTGCTTTTACAAGCAATCAGCATATCGTCTACATATAACAATAGATAGATATACTCCCCTGGTGCATAACTCTTGTAATATACGCAGCTGTCGTAACTGCTACGCTTAAACCCGTTGCTCAACATATACTCATCGAACCTCTTGTACCATTGCCTAGGTGACTGCTTCAAACCATAAAGAGATTTCTTTAACAAACATACCTTGTTACCTTGTTCAAATCCCGGTGGCTGCCTCATGTAGATCACTTCTTCAAGATTTCCATTTAAAAACGCCGTCTTTACATCAAGCTGCTCCAGCTCATAATCTTTACACGCAGTCAATGCAAGTATAACCTGAATAGAAGTGTGTCGAAATACTGGAGAAAATACTTCATTGTAATCAATACATGCTCTTTGTGTGAATCCACGAGCCACCAACCTTGCCTTGTACCTAGGCTTTTGAACACCTTCAATCCGTTCCTTTATTTTGTACAACCATTTGCAGCTCACCAGCTTTTACCCAGCTGGATGATCTACTAACACCCATGTCTTGTTCTTCTTCAGAGAATCTATCTCTTCTTTCATAGCAACTTTCCACTTAGAACTTTCTTCACAAGCAACTGCTTCCTGGTATGTCAATGGTTCAGGAGTATCTTCTTCCCCTCTGCTGCAGCAAACGCGTAAGCAACCATATTACTCTCATCCCGAAACCTTGTCGGTTTCGTTCTTGTCCTTGGCTCTCTATCTCGAACCAATTGATAATCTGTGAGATCCGGTGGATGATCAGTTTCTTGAACCCCTGCACCTTCATCATAGCCATCTTCCTGATCCGTCTGGTCTTCCTGATCTGTCTGATCTTCCTGACCTGTTTGATCGTCCTGACCTGTTTGGTCTTCCTCAGGCGTATGATTATTTAACCTCTGTAGTTCCACCTCAACCTGTAATTCCTCAACAGACTTATCTTTACATGCACCAGAATCCTTCAACGTGTCTTTGTACATGACACTTTCATTGAAAACTACGTTCCTGCTTGTGACTATTTTAGGTGATTCATTATCAAGACTATATAGTCTGTACCCCTTCACACCTTCAGGATACCCCAAAAGAACCCATTTTACCGCTCTCGGCTCGAGCTTACCTTGTTTAACGTGTGAATACGCGACACAGCCGAAAACCCTCAACATCCCATAATCACTAGGATGTCCCGACCACATCTCCATAGGTGTCTTCTTCTCAATCGTTGTCGATGGTGACCTATTTATAAGATATGCGGCCGTACATGTCGCTTCCGCCCAGAAGGTCTTGGGCAATCCAGACTGTATTAATAAACAGCGTACCTTGTCCATGAGAGTTCTGTTCATCCGTTCTGCTAACCCATTCTGTTGCGGCGTCCCGGCAACGGTCAAATGTCTAGCAATCCCACTCTCAGTGCATAGCTGATTAAACTCCCGGTCACAGAACTCAAGACCATTATCCGTCCTAAGCTTCTTAACCGTCCTCCCAGTCTGATTTTCTACTAACTGCTTCCACTCTTTGAATTTCCCAAATGCTTCGTGTTTGAACCTGAGAACATAAACCCATACCCTCCCGGAATAATCATCAACTATAGATAAGAAATACCTCTTACCTCCCAATGATTCCACCTGAGACGGACCCCATAAGTCTGAATGAACATAGTCTATCACTCCCTGAGTAGTGTGCCTTCCTACACCGAAACGGACTCGATGTGATTTTCCTAGAACACAATTCTCACAAAAATCGAGGCGGCAAGAAGGAAGCAAGGGTTCAAACGGAAGGGTGTTATACTAGGCCGAAGAAATAAACAGGCTGCAAAAATTAAAGATCATTTAAGTTTGGAAAAAAGTCAACTTAAGGACTAAAATAAGAGAGGGTATAATAGTCTATTTACAGTTGTTGCTATGTGCATGAATCAAATTAATATGTGTAAATATCAATTCCCTACAACTTTACCACTAGGGCAAATTGATTTAGATTACAAAAGATTAGGAGGCTATTAATTATAGTGTGTTACATAAATAATATGGAGTAAGAGCTTTTCACATACGAATAGAAGACACATTCAACATTAAAATTTAATCTCACTTTGAATAAAGAACAACAAACCCTAAATATAGATAATTAATTCATAAACCATATCCGTACTTTGTTGCTGAGCATCGCCCAACATGATAACAAAGTCTACTATAATTTGCAACGAATGTTTAACACATACTCCGCATTCTAACAACAAATTAAAAAATTAAAAAAGTTGCAAATAGAAGATTTTCCTATGACGTGTAAAATATTGCTTATACAAAAAAATTAAAATATTGCTTATCCAAACAAAGCAGTTTGGCTTTAAAAAAAAATTAGAGGTTGGATGCCGTGTTTTGAATTCTTGTTTTTTGTGTGGTTTATGTATTGGATTCTAGCATCATTGAAGCATCATCTTATCATCAGGTTGGGATATTTTTCACATTATTAATAAATGCTGTTTTCAGACAAGATACTAAATGTGTACAATTTAATTCATATGATATGTTTTTAAATGACTATTATGATCATTGCTCTATATACTGTGTGCTATCGATCCACTAAAGTAACACCCAGGGGCGGAGCCACCTTGATTGTACTGGGGGGCGACGCCCCCAATCAAGTTCTTGCGGATACAAAAAATATATAGAAAAATAGTCAATTTTGGTGAGAAAAAGTTCAGTGCCCTCACTCATAAAACCATATTGCCCTCGTCGTTTTCACCTCGCCAACAATTAAAGTGCTCTTGCCTGCAGGAATTAATTTATGTTAGTTGTTGAAGATATCGGAAAAAAATGGGGAATGGAGGTTTAATGGAGAAGATAGATTTATTGGAAAGTGGGAAAGTAAAGGTGGATTACTTGGTAAATTTAAAATAGTAATATATTTGCTACTGCAATTAATCTATTTACCTCTTTTGTGTGACTGTGCATTTAAATAGTTATGACTATTTAAATTTCTACACAACTTTTATTTTGGTTATGAATTACATCAAGCATAGTTTTAGACGTTAGGCATTTTTATGCTTTTCTCAAATGTTTGTTTTTGATTCAGAATATTAGAGCATTAAGTATTTAAATGCATTCTCGTTTGTCTTGTGGTAAAAATAGTGTCGTCATTATCTTTTCATAACACCGCAATTCACCATGGTTCTAAAAGACTCGCCGTAACTTTGCTAAGGTCTCGCAAAAGCGCGAGACGTCACCTCTATGCCACCTCAATAAACCAAAATATAAGCTTAAGCGTGATATGAGCAGTGAAAAAACGTGATAAAACACGATAATACGAGATACGGTGATATTTTCTAAATACATTTTTAATGAAAATTATTTTTTATATATAAATGAAAAAATTGCATTTTTAAAATAGTTTTATTAACTTTATTTTTTTTATGTATAAGAATTTTTGTAAAATCAACATATTTATAATATGATATAAATACACAAAAATTATATATATTTTTTATATATTATGGTGTTTTTATTCACGCCATGACTCGTCATAACTCGGAAAGACGTAATGCTTGATCATATCACTACGTAACGTCTAACTCGCAGTATATATAACAAAATTATTTTTTTAGCTTTTTAATTAATGCTTCCTGTGATCGTATTTTCAAATCGTCCTTGAGGAAAAAAAATATGCTTTTTTTTTTTGCCAAATTTAGAGACTGATTAAGGTCTTGTCATTTTGCAATGTAATTGCGTATCGTAGGGAAAAAAAATTTGCCCCCTACTACCTAAATTCTTGGCTCCGCCACTGGTAATACCCACGTACTATTCCGCTGCATTTGACCATTATGGGGTGTTACAAGAGACATGTTTCATCGCCCGTATTATTCAGACTTTCCTCGGATTTGTTGTCTTTTAAAAAAAATAAAAAAATAAAAAATAAAAAGCAGTTTGGCACAGTGACAAACCGATTATTCAAAGCTGTTTATTTTAATGTTAATTACAAATAAACCAACTGAGCTAGTTCAGTTGGCCACCAAGGGTAACATTGGGGAGGTATTCTTGGAGAGGTCTCGAGTTCGAGTCTCACTAAGGACCTTCAGAGGCCCGAATTAAATAGAAGCAGAAGTGTGGTTTATCCCTTAAGGAGAAGGTTCGAGGCTTGCATACTCCCCAATTGAGGGCCCCGAATTAAATAGAAGCAGGAGTGGGGTTTATCCCTTGAGGAGATGGTTCGAGGCGTGCATATTGCCCAATTGGATGTCACTGTAAGCTCAAATCACTAACCACTAACTCGCCGTTAAAAAAAAGTTAATTACAAATAAATGTATTATATTTGTTATTTTTACTATTATATGTAGATTTTTTTTTTTGCAAGTGTACTTTTGAAAACATGAAAATATATATATTCTTTGACTATTTTTTATGTGAAATGACTATTTTACTCTTCAAAAATTAAAATATGTAGGTATAATGGTCAGAAAATACATAAAATAACAAAAAAAAAATCTACATACAATAATAAAAAATGATAATTACAATACATTTATTTACAATTAACCTTTAATTTTATTCAGAAAAAAAGAGTTTGTATAAGCAATCACAAACATCTTCAAAAACTACTAAATGCTACCAAGTAAATCAAAACTACCATAATGAATTTACCTCTACCGATCCACCGAGACACAAAGGCCAATAATAATCACGTAATAGCCCCCAAAATATAAACTGTTTTTAAAGATAATCATACAACTACCATATTACCATATCAAAATCACCATTCATTAACAAACAAGACGTGACTACACAATAAAAAAAAATTCACATACGTATATATAACTAATCGTCTGGTCAATAAGGAGAAACGTACCTCTTTAAATCAAAAGACGAAATCGTACATCTTTAAATGATTAAATCTAAAAAGAATTGTTAGAACGTCCCTTGATAACATTTTTTGAAAAATAAATACAAGAACAAAGAGAATTAAATTATTGATTATCTTAGATAAATACAATGAGTATTTATAAGATGAAATTAAAAAAAAACCCTAACTCTAGCTATTTGATTTGAGACACGGTATCCACAAACAATGTAATTATTCATAACATTTTAATATTTTTATTTTTCCGGTCATTTCGTGTTCTGATTTGGTCCCGATTATAATCATATACGAGTAGAAGATTAATTAATTTCATACTGTTAGCATTTCTGGTCAGTTTTGACCGAGTTATACTTTTCCGTTTTTAATAATTGTGTTATCCTTTTGATATTATAGTCGGCCAAAAAAGTGAAGATTTGTATGATTCGAAACAAAACTTAAAAGAAAAAGCTACTACTCATTCTTCTTTTAAAAATGGTAAGCACCGAATAACATATATAACAAACATCCAAAGAGCTTTTTATACATGCTATTAGTTCCTACTGCTGAATCTAGAGAACTCCTTCAACTTATATAGGTGTCACTGTTTCTAACTTCTATTGATGTGGGATGAAATATTGAATTATACCAATAGAAGTTGATAAAAATCAACTTTTTCTTCTACAGCTTTAATTGGTTAAAACACAAACTGAATATTTGGACAAACCAAAATAAATATCTAAACCAGACAGATGAACTTACAATAAACATACTACGATCATGAACGATCATGAAAATAACCTATATTGTCATCATGTGACAATAATACCAAATACCAATAGTGTAATTGAATTACATAATCTGACTCGGCATATCATGTGACAAAATCAGGCTCTCTTATTAGTTTAGGACTTTAGGTGTATGCTCAAATAAAAATTTTACACTTTTGAATTTACTCTTGTTATATAAATGATAAACTGATTTCACACTTTAACACTATCCCTTATTCCCTTTAGTTTTGACCAAATACATCCGTCACAGCATTGCTATTAGTGTTATATAACGGAAGCCAGCCATTTCGGAACATGCAATTTTAAAAGCACTAGTGTCACTCAGCGCCATCCAACGCACAGGACAAAATGTCAATAATGTTTCAGAAAGAAAAGAAAAGAAAAAAGCCACAAACAATCTAATCTCGTCTCAATTAAAGACACCTATTTTTTCGACAGGACTAGTCCATTCGTTTTTTCATCTAACGCTTTTTTAGATATAAAACAGATTTACAACCAACAATCTAATCTCGTCTCGCCTAACTTTTCGTTAGAGTAAAAATTTTAATTTACACTCAAATTGTTAAAATAATACGGAGTAATCAATACATAACTGTTACTAAAGAAAACTTATGTCAGAAACGTATTTACTGATATTTAAACATAATGGGACTAAAGTTTCGTGTTCCAACTGGTATAGTCGTACAGTCCAACTAGCATAGTTCAGTGCCAAATAAACCGTAGTCCATTAGACTTAATTAACAGAAGGCCTCTCAAATCTAACTACATTTGCATGTAAACGCAATCGTCACGTATAAGCCCCGTGCATACCATTAGGTGGGTGGGTGATCGTCATGTATAACCCTCATGCATACACGAGATTTATGAGTTATGACTACTAATTATATACGACCAAAAGATTAATTAATTTCATACTCTTAACACTTCTGATCAGTTTTGACCACTTATACTTTTCGGCTCAAATACTTTTATTCTCTTTTTCATATCGATGTATTATCTTCGGCGAAGAAAGTGGATATTTGTGTGACTGGAAACAAAAATTAAGAAACTATTACTGGTTCTTCTTTAGAAAAAAAAAAGACCGAGTAACATATACAACAAACATCATCGATATTTTTGTATATGATATCTGATGCGGCCCAACATGACCAGCTGCCTAGCCCAATTCATACCAGACCCCTAAGAGAAGTCAAGAAGCCCATAAGATATCAGGATTGACTCACAAGTCACAGGATCCCACGTTTTGTTTACTGCATTGTTTCTTTGTTTAAGTTTCCTGCATTTTAGGATGGTTACCACATTATTAGAGTAGTGGCATGAAATAAGGAACATGGGTGTAACCCATATTCTCTGCATGTTTAAATTGGAAGTTTGTTTTAGCATTGGGAATATACAGAAAATTGCTCCAAGTTTGTCTCTTTACTTTTCCATCTCCATACTCTTTGGATACTAGTGCCATCATTTGGTTCTTTCATTCTCAACTCACCTGCCGCCATGCCCCCCCCCCCCCCCCCCCCCCCCCCCCCCCCGCCGGGATACCACCGGTGATGATAACACACTCCCACTCACCGATCTCCTTAACCAACTCATCTCAGCCACCAACACTGCGGCTGACCGCAACACAACCCAACTCACCGCATTAATTGAAGCCACCAGATACTTAACTACCAAAATCGATTCCCAAACAGCAACCACCGCCAACTTAGTTACCCACATAACCAACCTTTCGGACAACCTCACCCAAGACACCGGCAAATCTCCAACCATAAACTTTCCAAAACCCAAAGACTCCCCCTCCCCGTCATACTCAAACAACCCAAGACCACCCAAAATACTGCTTCCATCGTTCGATGGCACGAACCCCCTTGGCTGGATTTTTCAGGCGGAAAGCTACTTTTCATATTACCAGATTCCGCAGGAAGAACGCATAGCCCTCACCGCATTCTATGTTACAGGCGACGCTCTAGCTTGGTACCAACACTTAGACAGCAATCGTCTCCTCGGATCCTGGGACACCTTTAAAGGACACCTTGAAAAACGTTTCGGTCCTTCATCATACGAAAACCACGAGGCAACCCTCCTGAAACTACACCAAACCACAACAGTTCGCGAACATCAACGGGAATTCGAACAACTGAGTAACCGAGTCACCGGCTTATCCCCTCAAACCCTAAAGAATTGCTTTATCTCAGGCCTTAAACCAGAAATCCAATCAGAACTAGCGATCCTTAAACCCATCACATTGCATGAAGCTTGCGGCTTGGCCCAACTAGTGGAGGACAAACTGACCCACCAACCGAAACATAAAAGCCCATACGTCCCCAAACTATTATCCACCTCCAACACGTCATCCTCACCTACAAGTACACCTCCACCAGCCGTCACCCACAAACCCTATTCCACACCTGCACCAATCCCACTTCACACCCCACCAAAACCGTTACCATTTACAAAGCTCTCACCCGAAGCCCTCTAACAACGCCGGAAAGAAGGCCTTTGCTTTCGTTGCCCGGAAAAATTTGTCCCTGGGCACAAATGTTCCCCACCACAGTTCCTAATCATTGTGGATAACGACGACCAACAACCTCTAACCGATTCAATCGAACCCGCTCTACAGGCAGAATCACCAACACCGCAATTGTGGTCCTTATCCGCAGCCGCGTACTTTGGTATGTCATCTTCCCAAACATTACGGATAACGGGCTTCATCAACACATACCCACTCACGGTGTTAATCGACTGTGGTAGCACCCACAATATTATGCAACCACGCATCGCAAAACACTTAAACCTCTCTACCAATCCGTTGGAACCGTTCAAATTTATGGTGGGCAACGGCCAATTTATTCATTGCTCAGAATTCTGCTCGAATGTCACTCTCCATTTACAGAAAGCGAAATTCACGATTCCTTTTTTTGTGCTCCCAGTCGAAGGCGCAGACGTCGTCTTCGGTATCTCATGGTTAAGTACACTCGGTACCATAACGGCTGATTTTTCAATACCACAACTCTCGTTCATCCAAGACGGACACCAATGTACCCTACGCGGTGAACCACGAACCCAACATGTTTCCTTGAGCTCGTTATCCACTATGCTCAAGCATGACTTTGTCGCGTCCATTCATACACTCACCATGGAACCAAACCCACCAACACCGTCTCCAACCGACACTAATGTTGACCCAAACATTACAGCACTATTGGACCTATTCCAAACTGTTTTCGAGACACCACACACTCTACCACCAACCCGGCCCCATGACCACCATATCCCATTACTCACCAACGAACCCGTCAATGTTCGACCATACTGATACCCCCACTTCCAAAAACAGATTATGACGCAACTCATCACCGAAATGCTACAAGATGGTATCATTCGCCCTAGCCAAAGCCCCTTTTCATCCCCTGTTTTACTAGTAAAAAAGAAAGATGGTTCTTGGCGTTTTTGTGTGGACTACCGTGCTTTGAACACGGTAACGGTTAAAGATAGATTTCCCATCCCAACAATAGACGAACTCCTGGATGAACTACATGGTGCAACAGTATTTTCCAAGATAGACTTACGCTCGGGATATCATCAAATTCGAGTAGCTCAAGCAGATGTCCATAAAACCGCTTTTCGTACGACAGATGGCCATTACGAGTTCCTAGTAATGCTGTTTGGTCTCACAAACGCACCCTCCACATTTCAATCTGCCATGAACGACTTATTTCGGCCCGTGCTTCGTCACTTTGTGCTCGTTTTTTTTGATGACATACTCATCTACAGCAGCAACCGCGAAGAACATTACACGCAGCTCCGTTATGTATTCCAGAAACTACAGGAACATCACTTTCATGCAAAGACTTCCAAATGTGTTTTTGGGGTAATGGATATCTCGTTTCTTGGTCATCGAATTTCGGGCAAAGGTGTATCACCGGAAGCCGAGAAGATAGCAGCCATCCAACAATGGCCACAACCGTCTTCATTCACAACGATTAGGGCATTCCTGGGCCTTACGGGATACTACCGACGGTTTGTTCCACATTATGCATACATCGCAGCCCCGCTCACCGATATTCTGAAAATGAAGGACTTCCAATGGACAGATGCTGCTGATGTCGCTTTCAAAGAGTTAAAATCCAACATGCAGCAACTCGTCACTCTTGCACTTCCGAACTTTACAAAACCCTTTGATGTTACAACTGATGCTTCAGGTATGGCTATTGGGGGCGGTTTTATCGCAAGACAACAAACCAATTGCATTCTTTAGCAAAAAGTTATGTCAAACCATGCAGGGTCAGTTGACATATACCAAGGAATTTTATGCCATCACGGAGGCTGTAAAGAAATGGCGCCAATATTTATTGGGCCGTCGGTTTCGCATATACACGGACCATCATAGCTTGAAACATATCCTCACACAAACAATCCAAACACCCGAACAACAGAAGTGGGTCACCAAACTTTTGGGGTATGATTTCGAAGTCATATACAAACCGGGCAGAGAAAACACCGTGGCTGACGCGCTTAGCCGGGTCAATGTTCCCTCCATGCTCGCCATATCCTATCCAACAGCAACATGGCTTGACGATCTCCGCGCATACTATGCCACCGATCCAAAAGGGAAAGAATTCGCAACTAGTATCACAGCCGACCCGACCGCCTTTCCAAACCATGTGTTCCGCGACGGGTTAATGTTCATTAAGGGGAAACTGTTTATTCCACCGATCTCCAACATTCGTGAAGAACTTGTTACATAATTTCATTCATCCTTTATTGGTGGTCACGCAGGCATCAACGCAACGGTCAAGAGGCTTTCTAGTACCTTCACCTGGCTTGGGTTAAAAAAGGATGTTGCACACTTTGTCAAAAGCTGTACCGTTTGCCAAACTATCAAGCATCCAAATCATAAACCATATGGTCTCCTCCAGCCGCTTCCAACACCTTCACAACCATGGAATGACATCTCAATGGACTTCATCACACAATTACCGCCATCCAAAGGAAAGGTTTGCATTTGGGTAATCGTAGACCGACTTTCCAAGTATGCACACTTTCTGCCCTTATCTCCTAATTACACTGCGGTTACCTTAGCTTCACTTTTTATGCATGAGATTTATCGCTTACATGGCCTCCCCAAGACCATTGTCTCGGATAGAGACCCGTTATTCCTCAGTCGATTTTGGAAAGAGTTGTTTAAACTTATGGGCACTAAACTCCTGCACTCCAGCGCGTACCACACACAAACGGACGGCCAAACTGAAGTTGTTAACCGCTGCCTTGAAATGTATTTACGTGCCTTTGTCTATGATGAGCCACGCACATGGGCAAAATTGTTATATTTGGCTGAGTTTTGCTACAACACGAGTCATCATTCATCCATCAACATGTCTCCTTTCAAAGCATTATATGGACGTGATGTCACGTCAATCCATCACTACCTACCAGGGTCAACCGTAACAGGGTCCATCGATAATTCACTACTTGAACATCAGCGCATTATGAGCTCCTTGAAGCATTCCATAGAGGTGTCCAAACAGAAGATGGCCACACAAGCCAACAAACATCGACTAGACAAGCACTTTGCGGTCGGTGACTTTGTTTATCTTCGCTTACATAAGTACAGGCAAACCTCAGTCCATAACCGCACCAACCACAAGCTTTCAATACTTTTTTATGGCCCCTACCAGGTCATGGAGCGGATAGGGGAAGTTGCTTACAGACTAGCCTTACCTGTCGGGTCGAAAATCCACCCCGTATTTCATGTGTCCCTACTGAAGCCAGCCTATGGCCCTATCACCGACCCTAGAGGCAACCTAGTTGCCTTCAATCCAAAGGATGACTTAGCATTTCTACCTAACACCATCATCAGCTCACGTACCGACTCCAATGGTGATCCTGAAGTTTTAGTTCAGTGGGAAAAGCATCGTCCCGAAGAAGCTACTTGGGAAAATCTGACTTCACTCAGGCAACAATTTCCAGAACTTGATTACATTGGGGACAATGTAAGCTCTGAAGGAGAGGAGGATGATGCGGCCCAACATGACCAGCTGCCTAGCCCAATTCATACCAGACCCCTAAGAGAAGTCAAGAAGCCCATAAGATATCAGGATTGACTCACAAGTCACAGGATCCCACGTTTTGTTTACTGCATTGTTTCTTTGTTTAAGTTTCCTGCATTTTAGGATGGTTACCACATTATTAGAGTAGTGGCATGAAATAAGGAACATGGGTGTAACCCATATTCTCTGCATGTTTAAATTGGAAGTTTGTTTTAGCATTGGGAATATACAGAAAATTGCTCCAAGTTTGTCTCTTTACTTTTCCATCTCCTTACTCTTTGGATACTAGTGCCATCAATATCTCCTTTTTTTAGATTCAAAGAACCCTGACAGCTTATAAAGGCCTCCATATATCTACCTTGTAACGATGTGGGAAGTCATATTGAATTATACTACCACCGAAGTTCATAAGAATCAACTTTTTCTACTGCTATAACTTTAAAGGCAAGGCAAATTGATTTAGATTGCAAAAAATTAATGCTTAATGTAACATGATAAGTTGCGAAAGATTGCCATAAACCATATCATGTTGGATACAACTGTGAAGATGGGAGCGATTTAAAAACAGATATTACAAACCGCTACTTACTACTTAGGAACCTAATATGCTTTGAACCCTTTACTCGTTCTCATCAAACACATTTTTATTGTTTCAATTATTGTATAACTTGGTATTGAAATAAATTTAATTCCCACCCTTGTACTAAATATCTAAAGGAACACATCATATAGACATATAGTGGCATGTCATTACATTTGGTTTTTTATGAGCATATCAGTATGATCACAAATAACAATGTCGAAGACATGCCACTTCAACAAAATTGTATTGGAAAGTATCATCTCATTATCGTATCATGGTATAGCAATATATTCGGCCTTAAGAGCACGCGACACGATGAAATTAATTACTAGAACATTCCTACAAACCAACCGGTTTGGAGCAATAGTCCCCATTATACCAATCACAACCATTTATTAGAAACTATAAGAAGTCTTTCTAGGAACTTGTTTGGACCACCAACCACCCTCATGCGCAATAGCCATGGCAGGTAAGTTAACCAAGATTAGTCCCGGGAACCGGTTTGCAACAACACACTCGTCAAACCAGCTTTTTGATGCTAAAACAAGTGACGGGCAACCTATTTCAGTAATTATAGCAAACCTTAAAGTCCATGATCTTTGGTCGGTCAAATGAAGACCTAAAATGCACGTTCTTGCCTTCCTTCCTCGTATGGAAAGACGTGTTCAGTTACTTGCCTTCCTTCCTTGTATGGAAAGGCGCTTTTAGTTATACTTCACTCATAAACATTTCCACTATTATTGATGGGCTTAATAGGCACATGTAAGATACTATATTGATTCAATTCTAATGAGCGCATGTAAAACACCTATATTGGTCACTTAGCGAATCCTTTAATGTTTTTTTCCCGACTTTTAAACTAGTATTATAATTTTTTTTTACGTTTTTATGTGTCTTTTTTGCCCGTTTTAGCCTATGCCCATTTAGCTCATGCCCGTCTAACCTGTACCCATTTAACCCGTCGCCCGTTTTACCCCCGCCCAGCCTGCCTATTATGCCACCTCTACACCATACACGACTCTATCTGAAGCCCTGAAAAAAGTTATATAAACCAAAGTGAAATTAGGAACTAGGGCTGAGCATCGGTCCACGACCGGATCGGACCGGCCAAGACCGGACCGGACCGAGGACCGAAATGGTCTAAAACTTCGGACCGAGACCGGACCGAAATAGTCCGGTCCGGTCCGGGTCAGTCCGGTCCGGTCCTATTAGACAAAATTGATAAGATTTTTTGTAAGACCGAACCGGACCGGACCGGACCGACCAGACCGACCAGACCGAGAACCGAATTTGTTCAAAACTCCGGACCGAGGACCGGACAAAAATCGTATGGTCCGGTTCGGTTCGGTCCGGTCCGGTTTTCCGATCCGGGTCGGTTTTGGATCTGTCATACTCAGCCCTACGTAGAACAACACAAACAACCTATTTTGATTAGGTGAAACACATACCCCAGATATTTATTTGAGAAAACCAAAAATACATATGTAAACATTTATTATGAGTTAATTATTACTAATAGACGATTACCCGTGTAAAGCGGCGAAAATTCCTAGCGACAAATAATTAATTATATGTTATATCGTGGTAAGTGTTTCGTGTGACATTCAAAATAAAACGTGTACAAATCAAGTTATTCACCTTGTGTTAAAGTAGAACAATATAAAAAATTTAAATTATCATTCATAACCCGTTGTAGAAGTAATATGTTTTGACCCACTAATCCAAATACTTTGAAAACCCAGTTTGACCCGACCGGTTCAACCAGTTGGAAAAACGGTTAAAATTAAACATGTTCTTATATTTTCGAAACCCTGTTACACCCGGTGGGCGGGTTGACCGGGTGGACGAACCAGTAACCGGGTGACTCGATCAGGTTCACCAGGTGGTCGAACCGTTGACCCGCTGGTCGAACCGGTGACCCAGTGGTCGAAATTAGGAGTAGTGAAATTATGAAAGAAGTTTGACTAATTCATGATTAAATCTGATTATGAAATTTAAGTTTTCACATTTAACTATTTATGGAATTTAAGTTTTCATATTTTACTTTTCACTTTTTTAAGAAATGAAGGTTTTTCCTTTATTGGTAGTATCAATGTTGTAAAACAAGGGCTAGGCGGCGCCTAGGCGCTAGGCGGTCATACTCCGCATAGGCGGCGCCTAGGAGTTAGGCGGTAAAAAAGTCAAGAAAGTCAACAAAAAGTCAATATTTTTTACAAAAAATTAAGGGTTTTCTTTCTAATATATAGTGCCCATATTTGTTTTAACGTAACATCTTAAAATAAGAGATAAACGAATGATTATAAACATAAAGTAATGGGTTTTTCATATGAAATTGGAACTAACTGAATTATATGTTCACGTTTGAAGTTTTAAACACTTACATTGTTATGTTTTATTTGTCTATTTTGCAAGAACTTCGAATTATTTGAAATTAGAAGTTTATTTTTATGTCATACATAATATTTATAATATTTATATGCATAAAATTTCAATCCGCCTAGGCGGCTAGGCGCCGCCTAGATGTATTCCGCCTCGGAGATCGTCAACCGCCTCACTAGCGCCTAGCGATTTCTGCAACCTTGGGTAGTATAGATATAAATATAGATAACTCTCTAGAGCCCAAGACAAAATCATACATTACAAGTTTACAACATGTTACATTAGTCCTTTATTAGAGTACAGGATACAGTTTTAGGCTGTGGGGCGGTGTTATAAAAAAAGTGCTTGTCACGTTATCATTTTACATCATAACACAAGAATTATCATGATAAAAAATGAGGCTCCGTGGTTAGCACCACAAAATATAATGTTATAGTGACCTCACTTTAGAAAAAAAAACACCCAACGGCGCGAGAACACGAAAACACGAGGGTGGATGTGGCACTTCTCGCCGTCGTGTCACGTTTTGCAAGACTATTTAGGGTGGTGGGTACGACGCGAGGCGCGAAAACGCCACTCGGAGTGTCTGGTTTCCTACGCCATGGGCCGTGGGGTGACGTTTTCGCAAAAACGCGAACGAGCTCCTACAATCATACCGGATACCAATATTGTATTGTATAATTATATACAACCAAAAAATTAATTAATGTCATACTTTTAACATTGTTGATCAGTTTTGATGACCAACTTATACCGTTGGCGAAGAAACTATTACTCGTTCTTCTTTACAAAAAACACGGAATAACATATACAACAAACATCATCGAGCTTTTTGTGTATGTTAATACCTTATGTTAACCATTCAAAGAACTCTTTCAACTTATAAAGGCGTATCTATTTCTACCTTCTAACGATGTGGGAAGTCATATTGAATTATACTAACCACGAAAGATGGTAAGAATCAACTTTTTCTCTACGGCTACAGCTTTCAAGCAAGGCAAATTGATTTAGATTGCATGATAAGTTGTGAAAGATTGCCATTTTCCAGTTGAGGTACAACTAACTGTGAAGATGTGAGTCATTTGAAAACAACCAACTGGTACTTGGCCAACTTATTATGCTTTATAACCTTTACTCGTTTTGTCATCAAATTAAGTTTTTATACTAAAGAAACACATTTTAGATCATTAGGTTAATTTCTAGAATTTCTAAACAAAAAAAGCTGCTTTATAACCACTATCAGATACATAAACTTAAGTTCTGGTGCATGACATGAGTGTTGTTGAAAGGTATTGTCTCAACTTAACATCTTCATCTTCAAACTACTCTTTGTACTACATCTCAGAACTAATCAACAATGTTGTGTTATTGTGTAGGAGTTTACTATTCTGTTCCCTTAACAAAATGTTGTATTTGAAAGTATCCTTTTATTAACAAGTAATGAGTATGATACGTAGAGGTCGTAGGTTCAAATCTCGCTAAAGATATATGATGGAGGTTGTAAAACTTGCCGTTAATAAAAAACTTATTAGACTAGTCCTAGAAACTAGTTGGGAGTAATAGCCCCCATCATACCCGATCACTAACCATTAATAAGAGATTAATAGTTCGACATCTACAAATTACGACAACATGAAACAAGTTTTACAAATAAATGTTTAGCAAATGTTTATATTGGGAGCAAAGAAAATCTTAATACAAAAATATAATGGAATCTTCTATAATTACTTGAATATTTAGTTAAAATTCCTATTGTATATCATACACAATTCAGTTCGGTTAACCGCGAGCATCTAAAAAGAAAAACTGAAACCGGGTTTTTTCAGTTTCGTTTTTTTGTTTAGGTTTCTTGATTTCGGGTTTTTTTGTTTCAGATTAAACAGTTTAGATCGGTTTTTTGGTTTTTTGGTTTCTTTGAACACCCCTACCAACAACCATTATACCCGGTCGCCATGACGGATAAGTAAACTAATTAAGGTCGTAGGAACCGTTTTGGAACCAAAGAGTTAAAGACCCATGCAAAAGCTGTTTAAATTTTGATCATATTCTCTAAAGCTTTTTAAAACATAAAACAAAGCTATATTATAACTTTTTAATGTTAAATTTATTAAACATAAACATGATCAATTCTTTCATGTAATCATAACATCTATAATTAAAGTGAAGACTTACTTGATGATGATAGAACCGGATTAGATGATGAAGTAATAAGAATAGAGTTCGACGTTTGAGTAGTGATGTCATAATCCGATGGATGGATTTTTCTCTTAAGTAATCGGTGTTTTATTTGAGAAAATAGGTTTTTGACAAGATACAGGAAAATGACCACACCCAGAGGATTTTATGGTTATGCTAGTTATCTCCATCAAATAACAAATGTTAGTTAGGGTAGATTATGTCATTAAGACATAGTCAATAGTCTAAATGGTCAGAGTCACAATTAAAAGGGATTATTCTAACATCCACCCATTTGACCGTAATAAATAAAATTAGAAATTTATATTGGCCAATTACACGTTCATGAGATTTATTATAATTCCATAATAGCTCCAAAGCAAAAAAGATACAACCACACATATCGCTTTTGACAAATGACCCCAACCATTATAACATTGATACTAATATGAACTAGCTACATGATTTCATTAAGCCAAAATGACAATGGAATAATGTGGTAAAAATACGTTTTTTTCTATAACAAAACATAAGTGTATATAGTTAAAAGTAAATATAGACAAACTAGACATTATCCAGAAAAATATTGTATTAAAGCTCAATGCTTTGAAAAAGGAGTTAACCATTAATTATTTGATATAGTATAGATATAGATTAATCCTTTTAGGATAAGTTTTTTTAATTGTATATAGTTAATGATTTAGTTTTAGACTTATTTGAGATAATTTCTTTTATCAATATTCCTTCTTGCAATCACATAGTTATCGCAACACCGTAACACCCTCAAACAATTGGAGGAGGTCAAGAGGGTGCCCATGGAAGGGGCTTTGTTTGTTTCTCGTTGCCATATACGTTATATTAGATATAGTTTTAAAATCTAAACAACAAACATTGCAAGTAGACCATTTAGCATCACACTGTGAGTTTTCATACGATTCCTATTAAAACAACATACTCGTCCAAAACAACAAAAAAATGTGTTAGTTGCTGCTCCATTAAGACTTTCACCATGTACAATCGCATCCTCAAAAAGTCTAGCTTTTCTTAAAAAAGTATTACGTATTTAAAATAAAAACAATAAAAAAGTATTACGTATTTAAAATGAACAATTAAAAATTGCCGATGCGCAAATTCACATGGGTGTGATACAGTTGCAATTTTCACCCATTTTGTCATTTTTTTTGTTGCATTAAATCTCTAATGGCTTAAACATGCAAGATTAAGAAACAAATATACACATCAAAATAGACAAGTAGAAGCATTTTTTCAAAAAGCAATAGACACGCAATAAATCAACATAAAAAACAGAGACATTGATTATACATTATAACAAAATTTACGCTCACTTTATTAACAAGTTTACATGAACTTACAAAATGAAACAAAAAAAATAATTTATAACAAAATTTACCAACTACTATCAAACCAAATGAGAGCAAAAAAAACACAAAGTTTATAAGAAAGTTTACTTCAAGTCGATTGTAGAGGTGTGGTAAAGGACGGATGCTTTGTTTGGTAAGCTGCTTCTTATAAAGGTTCTTTAACACGTAAAAAGAAACGTAAAAGAAAGAGGAATTACATAAATATACAAGACTATATGCACATTGTAAAAACATTAAAAAGCATCTATACTTTATTAATGCAAACTATAATATACTATTTCTCAAAAAATTATAATATTACAAAAACTTTCATACATGAATCAAATGAAAAGTCTAATTGAAAAATGGTTTATTACATATATTGCTAAAAGTAATAATATCTCTCGATTGAGATTACGTTTTAAAACATGTTTTAAGATGAAAACTATCAATACAGAAACTATAATTAAAAATACGAATTATAACACCGAAAAATTTAGTTACATGGTACCTGCCGCCGGATCGCACGGATACCCTACTAGTACTACTAAAATGATAGTAGTTAAGAAAAAACTTTTTCTAGTGTTACAACTTTACCACTAGGGCAAATTGATTTAGATTGCAAAAAATTAAAGGTGAAGGCTATTAATTATAGTGTATTACATAGGGCTGTAATCCAGCCAAACTTTATCAAGTAACTTAATAACTGAATTTTTACTCGTTTGAAAGTTCGTTTTCTCGTTATCTCTTCGAATTGATCTCTGGTTACTTGCGCGACTCAGTTGTTCTTGGTGAATCAAGTAAAAGGGTGTCGTTGTCTAAAACTAATTAAAAATAAAGACTTGGAACAATTAAAAATAAAGTAAGGAAACAATAATGAAAGATTAAAACTTTACGGGAAATAATTGACGAGAAATTAAAGGCAATAAAAGTAAATGACTCCAATTAAAACTTAAATAAAAGGGAAGCATGTAAAAATGCGAATAAAGAAAAAAGCGGGAAAAAAATAAAGCTGAAAACTAAAAACTGAAAAACACTATTCGGAATAAAATGCTCTATACGGAAAATAAGTCTATGCGGAAAAACTTGCTATTCGGAATGAAAGGTCTACTCGGAATATTTAAAATATTCCGAATAAAGGAAAGTAAAAGGTTCTACTCGGAATATTGAAAATATTCCGAATAAGGGAAAAATCAAGCAACTATCCGGAATATTGAAATGTTCCGAATAAGGGAAAAATGAAGATGCCTATGCTGAACAATCAAATGTTCCGAATAAGGGAAAAATGAATATGCCTATGCGGAACAATCAAATGTTCCGAATAAGGGAAAAATGAAGATGCCTATGCGGAACAATCAAATGTTCCGAATAAGGGAAAAATGAAGATGCCTATGCGGAACAATCAAATGTTCCGAATAAGGGAAAAATGAAGATGCCTATGCGGAACAATCAAATGTTCCGAATAAGGGAAAAATGAAGATGCCTATGCGGAACAATCAAATGTTCCGAATAAGGGAAAAATGAAGATGCCTATGCGGAACAATTGGACGAAGAACAGTAGCAGGTATATAAAACAGGGGATACGAATTTAAGCAAAATCAATCAAGATCAACCAAAAGATTAACCCAAAATAACCAATAAACATCAACTAACAATAATCAATCAAAACAAATCAACAAAACTAACAAATAAAGCCAAATCAATCAAAACCCACTTGATCAAAAGCATAAAAATTCAAGAACATGAACAATGAAGATAAAGAACAAATCAAACAAGAAAGGAAGAAGGAGATTAGCAATAAGATAAAGATTAACAACAATTAAAGGTAACTTACTTGGAATTAAAAGAGAATTAAAGGTGCGTTACATGAGAATTAAAGTTCATAAATTTAAGGAACAAGAAGAATGAAAATGGGGAAGAGAGGCTTGTCAAGCCTCCAACAACTACAAATGAATCTAGTAATGTGTATTTATAGGGGAGGAAGGGATTAGTGGGAGGAAGCTTCCTCCCCTCTTTCCTCTTTTCCTTAATTGCGCCATTAGGTCCCTCCTTTCTTTAATCTTCTTAAATCTTGGACTATAATGACTTTGGCTCGGGATTTCTTTGAACTCGTCTTGTAATTCTTCAATAAATTATACTTGAGTTCTTCGGCTTTTGGTAAACTTCCGTCTTTTGACTTTTTCTTCGATAAATCTTCAGAATTGGTCTTGGACTTCCGTTCTTTTTCCACTCTTGATCTTTCGACTTCGTCTTTTGTCTTTTTCTTCAATAAAAGCCCGTGAAAGCCGTGTTTTCTACACTTTTCACCTTCTCGACCCTGAAACACAATAAAAACACAAACCACGCATAATTCCGCAATTTACGTCATAAAATATGCGTTTAGGTCCCGTTTTAATGTAATTAAGTGGTAGAAAAGATGGGTGTTTTCACACCTATCAAATCCCCTACACTTAACCATTGCAATGCCCTCATGCAATGCTTAGTGATAAAGCAAGGTTTACACTTTCCATCATAATCAACCTACCTTGGCCTTTATTTAACAACTAAGGAAAATCAAAAAGATAGAAAATAACAAGATGCAATCAAGGAAGAAACATGTAAAGAAATCTAAGACTTACATTAGGGCTTGTGTGTCATGAATGTTTATCACCCTCAAGTTTCACGTTCCCCATGCCAAGCTTAAAAACAAGATCATTGTTAGTACAAGTTAGCATAGCAAACATTTACCCATGCGGTTCAATTAATCACTTAAACTCCCTTATTCCTATGGGTATCTCTTATGTTTTATTGATGTCTTGAATGGTCACGAGGATGCATTGTTGACTTATTTCGATAATTTATTTAAGCTGAAAGCAAAATAGGACGATTTGATCAATAGTTAGCTAAAGGACAAAATCTCTTAAAACTGCTTCTCGGGATATCAAAAAGTTCATATCTTGGCATAACTTGGTTCACGATTTGAGACCTTTCTCGGGCCGATATTTGGCATGTACTTCATACTTCATATCTTGAGAGACGTGCTTGAGATAATGGTCTTCTCATCGTTCATAGAGTTTCTTCACTTGGAGACTTTTAAGAGGTACTCCAACTTTGTTGACCACGACTTCATGATTATTTCTTCAATCTCTATTTGGGATTTTGAGATACAATGATCCGCCTCCTTTTCGGACTTGGATCTATTTATCCTCATACCTTGTTAGGGTCTTTTCGGATAGACTTCTCCATGATCTTTATGGGAGTTGATTGCTTTTCGTCGTGAGTCTTGATCCTTCATATTGACTTTGGGAATAATGCTTTTCACATCACCTTGGATCTTCAGCAATAAAATGGAATCCTCATGCCTTGTTAGGGCCTTTTCGGACTCGCCAATCTTCGCGTCCCGCTTCATAAGTTATGCCTTGGCTATGAACTCTCGTCATTACCGAGCAACTTTTAAACGATCTTGGGCTAGAAGCTAAGTAACTTTTCAAATCGTACGACCTTACTTATTGCAGATAATTTATTAGCAAGTGATGGGAGAAAAAGATCATAATTAACTCACATAAGTTAATGAGAGAATACCAAACTTGTAACTAACTCTATCATTTCTCGTTCTCCACAATTTAAAATCTCAAGGAATGAGACTCGTGGATGCTTAGCCTAATAAACCAATTAAGGTCTACATGGTTAAGGATACTAGCTAGAGTGAACTTGGATAAGTAAACTCGGGTTGAGTCAAAAAAATTCACAACGGGCCTAATATATCTAAGATAACTAAACTTGTTAAAACCATTTTATTAAAATAGGAGAAAAATAGCAAAAATAAAGGGGACTACAACTAGGCCAAAATAGATAAAAAATTTTGAAAAATGTCGAAAAATTGATTTTCCGGTTAAAATGAGGGCAAATACAAGGAAAAGACCACTTAACTTCGATAGAAGTCCCCCCTACACTTAATATAAACATTGTCCTCAATGTTTAAGCATGTGGGAGTAAACTCCCCTACACTTAGGACATTGTGCACGTTGTTTAAATCTCGCTAAGGAAGAGACTACTAAAGAGATTCCTATTTGAATATTGAGAAATATAAAAATAGAGAATCGAAAAGAGTTTAGGATAGAACCGGGAAGAAGGGAACACGGAATCATGGTTCGTCAAAAGTCATCAAGAGTGTGTCTTTGAAGTGCTAATCCCTGCACATGATAAGAAAGAGAACAAGAAACACCAACGGGGCTCCCCCTACACTTATGATGAAAATAGATAGATAATTGGGTTGCCTCCCAAAAAGCGCTTGTTTATATTAACCGAGTCACGAGCCTGACTCGTCCCCGAATTAAATAGTCCATGGGGAAGCCTCGAATGTGATACCGGGATCAAAGACCTTGTCCTCGTTCCCGGAGGACAACAACAAAGGAGAGGCGGGGGGATAAGTCTTGAAAGGGAGAAAGGTCCTTTCAACATACGTATAGTATGTGAATTCAAGATCCACGGGAGGTGGGTTGGGTATAGTAAGCACATTGTCCTCCCCCAAAGACAATGGATGCTGAGCAAACGGCAAAGCCGTGATGGTATCAATCATAGCATAATCAATGTCACCTCCCGGATCAAAGCACTCATCCTCCGTGATAGTGGCTAAAAGGGAGGATGGAAGGTGCTCGGGAGGGGGACTTGGGTCAATACTTTCCTGCAGCAAATTATCAAAAATAATGTCCCCCTCCGTGTCAGAGTCATCAATACCTGGAGGAATGGAGTGGATGTCGATTTCTTCCAGCAATGGGTCATTATCTTCAATGGTAGGAATATATGGAGGTAAAGACTTGGAAAGAGAAGGAGAAGTCAACGCTTCGATTTGAGCAATAAGAAGGTGCACTTTCCGTAATCCATCGCGAAGAAGCACGTCTTCTACCTCATCCACCAGATCATATTCATCGGTGAACTGCTCGTAAACCGGAGAGAATAAATCGTCATTTTCTGCATCTCCCGGTGGAGATTGAGAAATTTCAAAAGTGAAATTCTCATAGCAGAGAGAAGAATCATCATCACTAGGATCGACCGCTTTCGTAAGAGCAACGTCGTCCTCAGGCTCCATAGTAGGTAAGTCACAAACCTCATCATCCAATACTTTGTCGAGATCAACATCACTAAGCTCATGCAACGAATCTAGATCCTTAGACGCAGTAGGAACATCGAGAGTAGGAGCAGCAACTGTGGAAGATGAGTTGAAAGTGCATACAGCATCATCGTCATCATCATAATAGTATTGATGCACAAGCGGAGGGGTATAATCACTAAGATTAGATACTTGCTCTAGTCGCTTTTCCTCGTCCCTAAGTTCTTTAAGCAAAACAACGGCTTCTTGAAGTTGCAAAACAAAGGAGTGTGTTTCTTCATTCAAGGTAGTGAGTTGTGGGTCAAGATGAATTTGCTGAGAGGATTGATGATTGAGGGTGTGATGTGGGGGCTCATAGTGTTGAAAACCCGAATTATAGCAAGGTTGTGGCTCATAGCAATTCAGTGGTTGACAATAATAGGTATCGTGAGGACCCCCACAGTTGTTGCAAACCGGGTATGGAGAAAAATCAAGTGCATCTTGTGGATAGCTATTATCATTGTCATAATTGTACCCCGGTTCTTGCCCGTGACCAGACGGGTATCGAACCGGGCACGAAACATGCCAATGAGAATCGCTTCCACAATAGATGCACGGGGGAACAGGGGGTAGGTTCAAAAAGTACGAATTAGTCGAGTTGCACAAAGGACAAAATCCGGATTGTGTGTAGTCGATATTGTTTCCGCACCGCTCACATGTACACCATTGACAAGAGTTGTTCCAAGATAGTTGTTTCCCACACCGGACGCAATGGACATAAAAATCCATAAAGAAAGATAGATAAGCAAGAAGAATATTTTTGGTGCAAAACTTTGAAAAAGAAATGCTTTTTATGATTTTTCAAATGTTTTTGGATTTTTGAAAATTTTCGACAAGAAAAATAACGTTCACAAGTGAACGGATCCCAAAATCCAACGCGTCACTCACAAAAAACCTTCGATCTTCACGAAAAGAGCCGGCAGCGGCGCCATTTTAATAACTGCTTTTTAGTGTGGTGAAAAAGTTCGTTTTCTCGGAATCCTCTCGAATTGATCTCAGTTTAAAGTGGAATGATTTGTTCTTGGTGACAAAAAGTGGATTTGGTTTTCTATTCTAAATAAATGAAGTAAATAAAGATTAAAGACAGAAACAGTAAATCAAAAACAATTAAATGATAAAGCTGAAAAATACCATTACTGAAAATGACCTATGCGGAATGTAAGTCTAAACGGAATAAAGTGCTATTTGGAAAGTCAAACAAGCCTATGCGGAAAAATGCCCCTATTCGGAAAACAATGTCTATTCGGAAAAAGAATGCTATGCGGAATAATTGCCTTATGCGGAAAACAAGATCTATTCGGAAAAATGCTCTTATGCGGAAAAATAATGCTATTCGGAAAAGTTGAGCTATGCGGAAAATATGGCTTATGCGGAAAGTTCCTCTATTCAGAAAAACACAGTCTATGCGAAAAATGTTGCTCTATTCGGAATAATATGGTCTATGCGGAAAAATCAGCTATGCGGAATATATAAAATATTCCGAGTAAAGAAAATGTAAATACCCCTATTCGGAATATCCAGAATTCCGAATAAGGGAGATATAAACTTGTCTATCCGGAAAGTTGGTCTTGTTCGGAATAATCTGGGCAGCGAAGAACAGTAACAGCAGAAACCAACCGATTTTCAATCTAAACACCAAAATACTCAAAAAGGTTTTACCAAATTAAACACAAATCATTTAAATACCTTAAGTAACAAATCCCACCAATAAAAACACTAAATCAACAACTTTTTAAGATCAAACTTGAATCAAATAAAAACTTAAGAACTTGAAATAGAAGATGATGAAGATCAAGATGAATGAAAAGATGGAATTGATTGATTAATGTAAAAATAACAAGAGTAATGATTAAGAGTTACAAGATTGAAAGAAAAAGATGAAAATCACCAAACACCCTAATGGTGTTTGTGATGAACCGAACCTAAGAACTGGAAAAAGGAAAAATGAAGCTAACTCGCTAATTGTGTGAAGGAAAAGTCTATTTATAGTCCTAGTGGTTGGTTGGTGAGTGGGTTTTCTCCCTTTCTTCTTGTCTTCTCGTCTTTTCAGAAAAGTTGACGTTTTCGATTCTGATTCGGGATTTGTCGTCGATTAAATTCAACTCGTCTTTTAATTTCTTCGTTAAATAGACTTGAGTTTCTTCGACTTATGAAAATCTTCCGTCTTTAGTCCTTTTCTTCGATAAATCTCCGAATAGGCCCAGTGACTTCAAATCTTTTGCATCTCTTGGACAATAGACTTTATCTTGAGTCTTTTTCCTTGATAAAACCCGTGCAATCCCATGTTTTCTTTAATATTTATCCGGTTAGCTCTGAAAACACAATAAACACAAAAACCACGCATAATTCCAAACAAATGATATTAAATACGTGTTTTGGTCTCGTTTTAGCCCGAATTAAGTGGTAAAAGGATGGGTGTTTACACACCTATCATAACTCGAGTTTGAGTTTGAGCTTGACTCGATCAAAACAAACTTTTATCAATCTCAACCCAAGCTCAAGCCCAAAAAATAGCTTAAACTATCAAGCTCAAGCTTTTGATAGCTCGACTCGAACTCTTATCAAGCTTTTTCAAGCTTTATTAAAACGTGTTATTATGATTAATTCATATAAGCAACTTATACTTAATGTGATTATTAACTTAATTATAATGGCTTATTTCATAAATAAATAATATATTATTTGATTAAATTTATAATGTAACTCATCGTATTTTAAATAATTTGTTTAATTTTATAAATTTATTACATGTACTTGATACTTGGTGAAATATATAACACATATAAATAGTTTTTTATTTGTTAATACGAGGATGTCGTAATTGCGTTATCAATCATATCACGTAACGGTACTTGGTGAAATATAATACGTATACATATTTTTTTTATTCTTTTTTAAATCACGACTGTACGATTATGTTATTTTTAATTTTATTAATACTAAATAAATCGAATTTAGTTTTGAGTTATGATTTTTGTTTGTTTTACTTTATACATATGTTTTTATTAATAAGTTTTTTTATTATAAAAATAATAATCTTATACACATTTAAGTTTTTCAAGTAAAACTCAAGCTTTTATCAAGCCTTATCAAGGCAAACTCAACCTAGATTATTAAAGCTTGAAAAGCTATCAAGCCAAGCTCAAGCATACAATTGTATTATCAAGGCAAGCTCAAGCCTTGTAAAACTTAAGCTCGACTTGACTCGATTACACCCCATGTTACATAAATACTAAGAGCATTTCACATACGAATGGAAGACACATTCAACATTCTCAACAAAATATAGAGAATTAATTCATAAACAATATCCATACTTTGTTGCTAAACATCGCCCAACATGATACTAAAGTCTACTATAATTTGCAATGAAATGTTTAACAGATACTCCGTATATGACTATTTACCCACATTTTAACCACAAATTGTAAACTTAAAAAAATTGCAAATAGAAGATTTTCATATATGAAGTATTAAAGATTACTTATCCAAACCTAACAAAGTAATTTGGCATGGTGAAAACCCGATTATTCAAAGTTGTTTATTTTAAGGTTAATTGCAAATAAATGTGTTATATTTATTATTTTTTATCATTACATGTAGATTTTTTTTTGCCATTGTATGTAATGTATTTTTGAAAACATGCAATTGTACGTATATTATTATGACTATTTTTTCATGTGAAATTATTATTTTACCGTTCGAAAATTACAAAAAATAAAAGTATAATGGTCATATCATACATACAATCATACAATTTCAAAAATACATCACATAAAATGACAAAAAAAATCCACATAAAATAACAAAAAATGAGAATTATAATACATATATTTGCAATTAACTTTTTATTTTATTCATAAAAATTAGTTGGTATGAGCAAAACTACTAAAAGGGTGTTTGGGTTTCCATTTTGACACAGATTATTTGAGTATCACGTTTTGAAAACGTGAATAATTGATATGAAGTGTTTGGTAAAGATAGTTTAATAAGTGCTTTTCTCTATTTATATAACCTCAAAATGTCATTTTGCTGCACCATGTAACGGTACAGTTGTCAAACGCAACATATTTTGATAGCAATATTACTAAATTGCTTTATTTTGTTTATTTTGTTTATTTTATTTCGTATTTTGTTTTCATCAATGAAAGAGTTATTGATGACTAATTTAGTCAATTTTACTAATAAATTTTAATATAACTTCATTATCATACACATATTTCTATTATATATAACATAATCAAATCTAAACAGTATATTTTAAAACTACGTTTTTTAACAGGTAATTATCTAATTATTTATTTTCAAAATGAACAAATTATTTTAAATAAACAATCTCAAACACCCGTTAATGCTACTAAGTAAACCAAAACTAACATAATGAATTTACCTCAACCGAGACAAAAAACCAATAATAATCACATAATAGTCCATCAAGTATAAATTATTTTTAAAGATAAACATATAAATACTATATCAAAATCACTACTATTAATTAACAAACAAGAGGTGACATGACGTGACTACACCATAAAAAGCTAATCATAAAATACCATCAAAATCACCATTATTTTACAAATAAGACGTGACTACACAATAAAAAAATTCAAATACGTATATATAACTAATCGTCTAGTCAGTTACGTTTTTCAAAGAAGAAACATACTGATACGACCCTCTCGAGTGTATCGAGATAGGGCATCACTTTTAGCAGGTGCTGACTCCTTAAGAACGAGAGATGAGATGATCAGACATTTGTTTAACTTTAACTTTGATTGATTGAATGATAAGTGATTACATTATAAAACCTTAAGAACGAGAGATGAGATGACCAGATATTTGTTTAACTTTAACTTTGATTGATTGAATGATAAGTGATTACATTATGAAACCTTCAATACTACTTTATAAGATAAACATAAAAGATAACATATACTAAACAGATAAACATAAACACACAAATATATATCCTAAATAAATGAAAGATATTGATGCGTAACATTCCTCACTCCTTCGAATTCACCTTTTTCTCAAGTAGTAACAATTTTGAAACGTTTCCTAAGCATTTGCACGCTCCGTTCCAATTTGTTCTTTGGCTCAAAAAGTAACAAAGTTTGGATTTTTGCTCTACACTTCTTCCATTCGGATGTAACAAACCACGTGGCTCTCTTGAGCGATTCATCAACAACAAGATGTGATTCACTAACCACAAGCTCAAGGTGCTCTTTATTAGGTCCGGATGTAACCTTCACCACATCTTCTGGTGCCACTTACAGTACAACGTCTAGTGCCACTTCAGTTGTAACTTCGGGTGCAACTTTTGATGTTGTAGAAGAATCAACCACTTTCTTTTCAATGGTCTGCTCTTGCTCTACAATTGCCTCAAGACGAGTCTCTACTATACGAGCTAAGTAGAAGGCTTCACCTAAAGTCGTAAGTTTGGGGTAAAACCTCAACAATTCTAGTTGTAGCTTCAGTCTAAGTCCGAATATATAAAACGAGACAAGTAAACTTTCAGAGATACCCGTTACTCGAGTTATAAGATACTTAAACTCACTCTGGTATTCGACAACACTACCTATTTGTAAGAGCTTAGATAATGCATCTTTCGCGTTCTGATCGTGGATGCCCTATGCCATGTACAATAAACAAAAAAAAATAAAAATGTTTTTTTTTCTAATGAATAGTACCGAATGAACAGTAGTCGATGAACACTACCCGGATGAACAATGCCTCAGCCCAGTGTCGACTGAACAGTAATTCGTGAACAGTACTCGTCCCGATGAACTGTACTTCAGATATGAACAGTTTTTTTTATATTGACCCTAGATCAAAATCCCTCAACGAGTTGAGGCTCTCAATTAAAGCACCAATTGATACGACCCTCTCGGGTAGTATCGGGATAAGGCACCACTATAGCGTGTGCTGGCTCCTTAAGAACTTGAGATGAGAAGACTAGAGATTGTTTATTTCTTTAAACTTGATTGTTATTATTCTGACACCTTCGGTATATATAACCGAACAACTAGCTTGCTAAACAAGCCAAGCATAAAGACACGATACACATTCTTAAATAAGCATAAAGACATTTCTAAACAAATATGCTCTAAATAATTATAAGATAACGGTCGTAACACGTACCTCTATAAATGAAAAGACCAAATCGTACCTGTTTAAATCCAAGCTGATAACGTCTAAGAAAAATAGAATGAGTATTTATAAGACCAAATTAGAGAAACTCCTTAATAGCTATTTGAGTCATGGGCCTTAATCTAATATCCACAAACAATATAATTATTCATGACATTTTAACATTTTTATTTTCCGGTCATTTCATGTTCTGATTTGGTCCCGATTATAATCATGTATGAGTAGAAGATTAATTAATTTCATATTGTTAGCATTTTTGGCCAGTTTTGACCGACTTATACTTTTCGGTTCTTAATATTTTTATTCTCCTTGGCGGTAGGCTTAAACCCCGTGGATTAGTCGGCCAATGAGTCGGAAATCACGGTTACCAAAAAAAAAAAAGACAAAATATATTTTTATACTCCTTTTGATATTATCGTAGGATAAGAAACTGAATATTGTGTGATTCGAAACAAAACTAAAAAGCTATTACTCGTTCTTCTTTTAAAAAAATTAAAAAGCTATTATTCGTTCTTCTTTTAAAAAAAAAGTAAGCACGAATAACATATATAACAAACATCCAAGAGCCTTTTGTACATGCTATTAGTTCTTACTCGTGAATCTAGAGAACTCCTTCAACTTATATAGGCATCACTGTTTCTAACTTCTATCGATGTGGGACGAAATATTGAATTATACTAGAATGGAAGTTGATAAATATACTACTGCTACAGCTTTAAAAGCAAGGCACGTTGATTTAGATTGCAAAAGATTGATGCTTAATGTAACAAGATAAGTTGTGAAAGATTTCCATAGAACATACCATCTCAAATACAATGGTTAGTATTCAGCCTTCCAAAAAGCAAATGGAAGAAACACACGTACTGCTTTCTTGAGACCTCTTTTGTGCCCACGCCTTTTGCACTTGAATCAGCTGCTTTCTGTTTCTGCTTAAGCAGAAGATATCTTATGAGTATTATTCAATCAATCTTTTATTAGCTCGTTTTCTGAAAATATACAACTAGTCAAATCTTGTTAAAATGCAGAATATTTGCATTGCCAAGTTATAAATGTTCACACAAGCATAAGAAATATATGATGTTGTAGCGACTATGGGATAGATAGATATGTAACAATATAACATCAGCAACTCGTGGAAATCTTAAACTAGTGCTCCAAACTGAATATTGGGACAAACCAAAATGTAAACCAGACAGATGAACTTAGAATAAACATATAACGATCATGAGAATTACCTATATTGTCATCATGTCATGTCACATTAGTCCCTTGTTACAATAATACCAAATACCAATGGTGTAATGGAATTACATAATCTGACTCGGCATATCATGTGACAAAATCAAGCTCTCTTATTAGTTTAGGTGTATGCTCAAATAATAATTTTACACTTATGAATTTACTCTTGTTATATAAAAGATTAATTGATTTCACACTTTAACGTTATCCCTTTAGTTTTGACCAAATACATCCGTCACAGCATTGCTATTAGTGTTATTTGAAGGAAGCCAGCCATTTCAAAACATGCAATTTTAAAAGCACTAGTGTCGCTCCTGAGCGCCATCCAACGCACAGGACTGAATGTCAATAATGTTTCAGAAAGAAAAGAGAAAAAAAAGGCACAAACGATCTAATCTCGTCTCAATTAATTAAGACACCTAATCTAATCGTAGCACCTTTACTTTTTCTTAGGAGTCATGGTTAAAGAACCCTTATTTGATTGGTTTGTAATGTTTTATCTAGCGCCTTGCTATTGGTTTTTTAATAATAGCTGCCGTTCAAAAAAAAATAATAATTAATTAAGACACCTAACTTTTCGACAGGACTAGTCCATTCGTTTTTTCAACTAAAGCTTTTTATAGATATAAAACAGATTTATTAGACATAGTTGGACAGCCAACAATCTAACTCGTCTCAATTATAAACGCCTAACTTTTACAACATTAATCTCGCCTCAATTAAAGACGCCTAGCTTTTACAACATTTTTTGTTCATTAAATAATACGGAGTACGGAGTAATGAATACATAACTGGTAGTAAAGAAAACTTATGTCAGGAAAATATTTAGCGATATTTAAACATAATGGGACTAAAGTTTCTTGTTCCAACTGGTATAGTCGTACAGTTTGAAAGAAAAAATGTCCAACTAAATGAAGTTGTTCGTGTAAATTTAGTGTAAAGTGCCTCCTAGATTTTGAATATTCAACCGCAAACAACCCAGTTTCAACACTTCAACATGAACCATACACTGTAAAAGTTCCAATCAGAACCAGTTTTGACCTGTTACTCAACCGTACAAACCGGTTACTCTAACCAAAAGTTATCTGTTACTATCTGACTGACATGCATTCTGCAAAATTTGTAACTATTTAAAGACTCGGCCCCAGTCTGAAATAAAATGCCCACACTAGAGCTCTCTCACCTTTCAAAAACAATCATACTAGTCGAGTTATGGGGTATGGTGTTATTACAGCAAGCTTTCTTCTTGTTTCAGCAGTTGCGTTTACAGTTCAAGTATTCTTATACTCTCCTATATCACCAGATATACTTGAATTACCTCCTGTAGTCTCTTCACCACCCCTTTACACCCCTAATAACTACTTACAGGTAAACTTCCTAATCAGAAACTGTGTGTCTACTTGTTAGTGGTTTATTATTTAATCTTAACGGTGTTTTGGCTACAGACGGCAATTAAGCTTGGGGACGGGATACTGAACAAACCAGAAGATGTGTGTGTTGACCAAAAGGGTATATTGTATACTGCTACCAGAGATGGGTGGATTAAGAGGCTGCTTACAAATGGAACATGGGAAAACTGGAAGAAGATACACGACAGAGATACTTTACTCGGTTTGACCGTGACAAGAGCGGGTGATGTGATTGTGTGCGACACCGAAGAGGTAATCTTTCTAATCTTTTTGTTTAATTCAAAACTCTATTCAAACGGGACTTCATGTTATGGTGCAGGGTTTACTTAAGGTTAGTGAAGATGGTGAAGTGACAGCTTTAGCAACTCATATCAATGGTGCAAATATAAGGTATAAGTGGAGTGTTTAAACATAAAATAATGTGTTTTTGGGTTCAAGAAGTTATAGTGTACCTTTAATTGTTGAGTACCAGGTTTGCCGATGATGTTGTTGAAGCAGAAGATGGGAGTTTATACTTTAGCATTGCCAGCACCAAATTCGGGCTGGATAACTGGACCTTGGATTTCCTGGAAGCAAAACCACATGGTCAGCTTCTAAAATATGACCCATATACAAAGGAAACATCTATGGTGCTTGATGGGCTTTATTTTGCTAACGGGGTGACCATCTCTTCAGACCAAGAGTTTTTGGTAGTGTGTGAAACACGGAAGTAAGTGAACTGCCCTTAAACTAATAATCTAAACAAATAACACATGCTTAAGACAAATTTCTGTATCAGATTTAGGTGCCTCAAGTACTGGCTAAAGGGTGATATGAGAGGGAAGGTCGACATTTTTACTGGCAATCTTCCTGGATTTCCAGATAACATCAAAGTTGCCCCTGATGGGTCATTTTGGATAGCTATATTTCAGGTATACGGATAATTTATTTTTTTTAAAGTAAAATTGACTTATGTTTTGAAGCTTACCAAAAGAGCTGCTTTATACAGTTCACTTCGAGCAGCCTCAACTTTGTGCATTCTTCCAAAGTAATTAAACATCTCTTAGCGCTGTTTCCAAAGCTTTTGGAACAAATTATAGTGACCGACAGAAGTGCAATGGCGTTGAATGTGGGGAGTGATGGAAGGATTATTAAGAGGCTGGATGATCCTACTGGGAAGGTGGTTTCTTTTGTCACCTCCGTCCTTGAATTTGAAGGAAATCTTTACTTGGGAACCTTAAAAAACGATTATATAGGCAAGGTACCCCTCAGAACTGCACTTTAGTAACCTAACTTCATATAAGGGTCTCAATCGAGTCGCTCTTGTGGTCTTATGAATGAAACTAAAACCATAATGGAACAAAGATGTAATCTGAGCCGTTAGAGCTTTGCAGTTCATCGATTTGTTTATTTGTAAAAATTTGTAAGTTTGTTGGTGTGTAAAAATTTGTAAGTTTGTTTGTGTATCAAACAAACTTAAACATTTTTACTATATACAAAACGGGCAAATGTAATAAAAATCAAATAAGCTGATTCAAAACACTCACATGATTAGCATGTTGCATAGCAATAGCCTGGTTCCGCTTCCCGATATTAGCCGTAAGACGAAACCTTCTTTTCGAATTCCTAACAAGACCACGCATATCTCTCCACTTTTGCAACACTTCATTCGGCCACTCCACCAAAATTCTCATTCACATAATTTTCCATATCTTTTTTTATCCTTACGTCTTAGAATATATGAAAAGACTATATGAAATAAAGCGTTTTATAACTATCAGATACATCAAATTAAGCTGTGTTCATGATATGAGTTTTGTTCAAGGTATTGTCTCAACATCTTCTTGGTCTTCAAACTACCTTTTCAAGTACATTTCAAAACTAATTAACACTGTTGATGTTTTAGGAGTTTACTATTTTGATCCCTTAACAGAAAGCTGTTTTTGAAAGTATCATTTCATTATTATATCATGGCATGTCATTACATTCGGTTTTAATGAGCATATGAGTATGACACATGGGCAGAATGAACTTATTAAACCAGTCCTAGAAACTGGTTGGGAATAATAGGCCCATCATACCCGGTCTCAACCATTTATTAGACAATAAAATATTATTCTAGGAACCTTTTGGGACCGCTAAGAACCATCATACCTGGTCGCCATGACCAGTAAGTAGACTAATTAAGGTCAGTCGTAGGAACCGTTTTGGAACAAAAGAGTGAAAGACCCATCAATACCAATATTTCGCTGCAAAAACAAGTGAATCACCATCCACATGGTAAAAACAACCATTTTCACAAACGAAAGTCCGAAGTAATCAAAAGCATCAACATATAACATCACAGACTCACTTGCTGCAGATACCATTTTAGTCCTTTACACATTGACAGCCTGTTTCTTAAGTAGCAAAAATCGAAGTCTAGGAGCTTTGTTCAATCAAGTGCAGACCTCAAGCGTGCAATCAGTTCATCCTGCAATGTGGCACGAACCAGAACGTCGTTATAGTCATAACATAATAACTGTTTAGTTTGATTATGGAAGTCTTTAAAATTAGTAAAGTCAAGTTACTCGCCTTCCTTCCTCTTATAGAAAGGCTTCTTCCCTTAAAAGTACTCGGATTCTCTCCACAGTCAACGCATTAAGATTTTCAGGTACACGTGATCTCGGTCCCTCTACACGACGTGCAATGTAACTAGATATGCTCAAGCTGTAAAATGGCATCATTAACTACAATAAACCCAGTTATGCTTATACTCTTTTTTTAGCATTATTTTTTTCTATTATTTTGGTCCCATCGTTTTTGTTATTCACAGATGGGACTAAAAATCACATTTAGCACATGAACGTGACTCACCTTGCTGACAAGCTGCTCTCTTTGGAGTAACCCTACCATCCACTACTCTTTCTAAAGCCCTGCAGAATGTTATAAAAACCAAATTTCAGAGCAATTGTCAAGATTCAAAATTTTCAAAATAAAATCGAAGAAATGTATACCACTTTCTTGGGCCCACACCTTTTGCACTTGAATCAGCTCTCTGTTTCTGCTTAAGCAGAAGAGATCTAATGAGTATGTTCATTTGATCCGTCTCTATTAGCTGGTTTTCTGGATAGAAAAATACAACCAGTCAATGCTTTTAGTCAACGCGCTACCTATGTGCTTTTAGTCAACACACTACATATGCAATGGCGGACCTTGGTTATGATGAATAGTGTACATATTACTCCTCCCATCTCAAAATGTGAGCAACTTGTATAAGAATCTTGATAACTGCTGCCAATTTATTATATAAACTTGACCATATTCTCCAAAAGTTTCTAAAACACAGAACAAAAGTAATTTATAGGTTATTATAAGATAACGATATTTCTCCTATAGTGCATTCTATTTCCAAAGATATGACGTTTCACCTAATTAAAACATACCATTTGGCAACCATGGTCTATAAACAAGACTGCGTGAGGTTGGATTGCTTATTTAAACTGCTTATACTCTTATTTCCTTTTAAATCCAAGCTTGTTTTCAACTACTATATTTCATTCGCAATGTAAAAAAATGAAGCCGTTTTAATAAGCACTCCAAAACATCATTACCATAGTTCCATATAATAGGAGGCACTTATTTATAAATTATAATCAAAAGTCCTAAAAAAAACACTGGAAAAAGTTACCAGGGGGAGATGTATCATGATCATCAGTAACATACACGCGCATTCCACCCTGCATACATCCATTCAAAATTACAAATGTATAAAAAGAATCTCGAAAACAGACGAAAAAACATATACAAAAGAATATGGTATGCATACACAACTGAATCGGGGTGGCCTTAGTGGCCAAAAAGTCGGAGGTAACAACTAAAAAGAAGGGTTAATGGCATCTAATAGCAAGGAACTTTATCAAATGTCCCATTATCAGATATGAACTCTATAAAATACCTCGATAATTTGATGGGTATTTTGAACATTTGACAAAGTTTTGAAACAACACGTACGTAATTCATGGCTAATAACTTAAAAATGTATCTTGACACTTTTTACCGTTCTGTGTAGCCATTTTTTCCCTATATTATCATTCAACTTTGTGATTTCGTACATTGTGTGTACCCGGTGACTTGCTTGACTGGTTAGCAGGTTGTCTTAACTACCGCTAAACTTTTTATTACAACGTTAGTCCTTTATATTAACGGTCATTAACATACACACTTAAAATTTTTTTTTTTTTAAAATAAAACGTAAAACCCTAAGAAAGTATATAACTTTATATACAAATTTTCTTTAAAAATAAAATTTACGCATGTTTGAATAAAAAAAATTTAAATATTATTTTTTTAAACATGTTTTAGTTAACTTTTAAAATTTATATTAAACGTGTTTTATATAACTTAACTTTTTCGTACTTTATAACTCTTATTTTTTTTGCAGAAAATCATACAATTTTTTTATAATTTAAAATTTTCAAAAGTGAAAGTCGTACTTTTTTTACAAAAAAAAAACTGAAATTTTTGAAATTCTTTTTTTACAAAAAATGGTACTTTTAACGAAAATTTAAACTTTTGTTATTTTTATTTTATATAAATTGTGTGTATAAATAACTTTTTTTAGAATTTTTTTTACGAAATAATTGCAAAAAAATTATTTTTCTTTTTGTAATCTTAAAATTTTCATAGTAAAAACCGCACTTTTTTTTTACAAAAAGCTTTTGGAACCTTCGAATTTTTTTGCAGCAAATCATACTATTTTTAAAAAAATTAAAAGTTTTCAAAACTGAAAGTCGTACTTTTTTTGAAAAAAATTTGAAAAATTTGAAATTATTTTTTACAAAAAATTTTTGTTTTTTTCTTTTATATAAATTGTGTGTATATATATTTTTAAAATTTTTTTTTTACGAAATAGTTTTTTTTCAAAAAAAAAATGTTACCTTTTTTTTGCAAAATATTTACTTTTCTTTCAAATTTTTTCGTAAAAAAGTATGACATTTAGTTTTGAAAACTTTGAAATATTTTAAAAAAATAGTATCTACATAAAACAATTCGAAGGTTGCAAAAACTTTTTAAAAAATAGTGCGTTCTTTTTACTTTAAAATTTTTAAGATTACAAAAAGAAAAATAATTTTTTTGCAAAAAAAAATATTTCGTAAAAGTTTTCTAAAAAAATTATATATACAAACAATTTATATAAAATAAAATTAAAAAAAGTTAAAAATTTTGTGAAAAGGTACGATTTTTTTGTAAAAAGAAAGATTTAAAGAATTTCAGTTTTTTTTTAAAAGTACGACTTTTACTTTTGAATTTCTTTAAAAATAGTATGATTTTCTGCAAAAAAAAAATAAGATTTATTAATTACCAAAAAGTTACTAAGTTATATAAAACACGTTTTATATAAATTTTAAAAGTTAACTAACACATGTTTAAAAATAATAATATATATATATTTATATAAAGTTACATACTTTTTTTTAACGTTTTACATTTTATTTTTAAAAAATTCAAATTTTAAGTGTTTATGTTAATGACCGTTAATATAAACGACTAACGTTGTAATAAAAAGTTAAACTGTCGTTAAGGTAACCTGCTAACCAGTCAAGCAGGTCACCGGGTACACATAATGTATGAAATCACAAAGTTTAATGATAATATATGAAAAAAAAGATGACTACCACAAAACGGTAAAAAGTATAAAGTTAGATGTATTTTTAAGTTATTAGTTTAAAAATAATATAAAAATCCACGTATTCAATTTAACTGGTGTAGCCGCTTGCCGTCACAACCTGAGGCGTGAGCAAAAGAAGATATTGGACTAATCCTCGAAGAATTACTAACACACAACCATTTATATACGAAGATTGTTGGAATTACCAAATTGGATGAAACGAAGAAAAAGCCATTGGATGGAAGATCAAGTAAAAATTTTGATGGTGATTTTGTTCTTGTATTCATGGTGTTAAACCCTTTATTTACAAAAATGGTCATTGAGGTTATTGGTTCATAATTTGTTCTTACCACAATATAATAAATCGTTAATTATTATAAATCGTTAATTATTATAAATCGTTAATTTGTCGTTATGCAGTTTTCGTCGCTATAAAATTTAAAAGATCGCCGCTCCTATCAGTCTATCACAATTAAACTTAATAAGTAATATATGCGATATACGGAGTAATAAATAATACTTTTAAACATACATTGGTAATTACTTTTCCAAAAGCTTTGTCAAAGACTCGGTTTTTTCACAATGGCTTTTTCTAATATGTGTAATTAAATGAACATAAATTATCATCTTTAAATGTCACTTGATATAAACAATTTTTAATTTGTTTTCATTTGCCATGTTTAATATTCTTATACATGAAAATTAACATAATATAAGAAATTCTCATGTTTAATAAATGCATATAAACATATGTCATGGTGACACATATTAGAAAATCCCTTTCACAATAGTCAAAAACCAAAAGCTGATTAGGTTAGTATGAAAACTATTTAATTAAAAAGATTATCATATTCTTAGGATTTAAGTTCATTTGGATATTAAATTTTATTTAGATACTAAGGACTAATCTCCACATTTCATATTCATTTTAATCAAATGGATAAAATTAAACACAAAATATATTTTCACCATTTTTTTAAACATTAATATCTTTTAAACCGTTAATCGTTATGCGAAAAAACATACCGTCACGAAAAGTTTTTAATTATCTTTCTATATATATGCTATATAATATACTTTCGACAAAAAAAATTTTCTTTCATTTTTTCACGTTTTCGAAAATTATGATATAATACTAATATTATATATGATGTAACACCAGTATCATATGGAGTATGATATAACCTATCATATATGATAGAACCAATATCATATATGATTAACACTGTTATGAAACAGTATTATCATATATTATATTTCACGTAAATTTTAACAAGAAGAAAAAAACGATTTTTTTCTTCGAAAGTATATCATTGTGCATATTGGTAGAAATATAATTAAACGCTCGTCGCAATGGTATAATTATTTTCATTTAAAACTTAACGGTTTAGAAGCTATTTAAGTTATAAAAAATAAATTTAAAAAATAAAATATATTTAATCTAATCAATTAGATGAGTCTTCTAATATTCAAAGAAAAATATAGTATTCAAAATAAATATTTTATATTCTTAGAGGATATATACCATACACGGATTGATATCTTTTTCTTTGAATCAGCCTATAAACCGCGCTATAACAACATTAGAAGGAAGCAAGCATATCTATTCCATGTCTTACTAGATTTTTACACAATGACAATAACATCGACAACATGATCCCACCCAATTCTTAAACTTAGATGTTTGGCGTATGAATCCTCACATAATTAAAATCTAACAGACTGTGACCCGAGTAATAAAAATGTTACTGATCCATGTAGATTATCAGCTGCTAGTTATCTTGAGTTTAATATAGACGTTTAACCCAAACACATATTAGATAAAAGCATTTAGTCTATAAAAATGTAAACGCACCTGATTGTTTTCGCAAGTCAGGTTTCTTCCACTATAAACATGTAAACGCACCTGATTGTTTTCGCAAGTTGGTTTGAAGACTAAATTTGAGCCAGCGACCAGAATTCCCCGTAGTTGAGAGTAAAAACTGCTGAGGTTAACACCAGCTTTGCATCCCAGTGAAAGTTACCCACAGTGTGGAAAAGTGCTAGGGTTGTTGTGTGTCCATCCCCACCTGTTAGACACTTCAATGCTATCTGAAAATTCACAAATTACAACTTAAAGATAGATTTTTGTAAGTACACACATATATATAGCACAGGTTTTACGAAAGTACCTCGTTGGCGAGTTTGTCAATGATGTGAGAAAGTGAGTTGAGAATGACAACGGTATTGGTCGGATGAGATTTACCATTCAGTATATCCCCATTCGTATGTGAATCCGCAAATCATGAAAAACACATGTCAAGAAACTATGATATATGCGTTCGATGAATGTCTTAAATTTAATCTGGCAGAGAGAGTACTAGTAATAAGGTTCTGATGTTTGAATGCTAGTAGTATTAATTTTCTGTGTGATGCGGCATACAGTTCAACATTAGATGTATTGATGAAATAGTCATATACAATAAGTTATGTGGCAATACCACTGAGATGGGATCAACATTAATGGTAGAGTGTCGGAGGATATCTTCAACAATATGGAGAAGTAGTTTGACATCGACATCAGTGCCATCAGGGAGATGCATACCAGTAACTTGCTGCATGATCACATTGTCGTCTGAAGCACTGAAGATGGAGTTCCCCTCACTTTTTTTCATCTGCTGCCTCATTGGAATGTGCAGGACCCACCATATGGTGCATCGCTGGGTTGTTCATTAAACGGTTCACTGAATTCTGCAGCAAGTTGTGGTTTTGACCCATAAATTGCTGCTGGTGTGGATTAGGTGCAAAAGCCATGTTACTCATAGACCCATGAGCTGCTGGTGCGGTTGCTGTTAGTGATCTTCTTGATGGTGCATCATGTTTGTTGCAGAATTCTTCCCTCTTGAGGGGTTGCTGTTAGTGAAGAGCTTTTCGACGGTGAGCGATTGTATACCCTTCATAAAGTTGGACGGAGCGATAGTACTATACCTAACATAACTCAACTATTAAACTCATACCTCATCGATGTGTGAGGTACAATCGTTGCAGCGCGCACACCACGATCATAACCAATGCTTCACAATGCCTTAACTAACACTGCTCGCTCAACGCAACGATCAATCACACAAAATTGAATTACCGCTACACCTATCAAATTCAATCCTAACTGAAATCACACCACCTATCAAACCCTAACGGATGGCGGTCATAGTCGAACAACCGTCATACAAAGGCAGAGAGAATGTTTGGATGTTAAATACACATTCGTATAAGCTGAAATCACACCACCTATCAAACCCTAACTGAAAGAACAAAACCCCTCAAAATCACTTAGATAAGTCATACCAATTAAGAGTTAATTGAGAATGTGTGAGTGAGAGATTGGTTAACATGTATCATATTCAGTAGATTTTTGCGTATTCAAACTTAAGTTGATAACTGGAAAAGAACTTCGAGTGTACGAGAAAGCCAAACTTCTGTAAAACAAAACACACTAAAGGGATTCGTGCCACAAGTGGTGATATTTACAGGTGATCAGCTAGTGTTGTTGCAGGAGGGAAATAAATGTACTATGCGTGTCAGTCGGGTTGGTCGGGTTCGGGTTCATATAGGTTAATGCTATGAAAAACACTCTTCCAAGCTATAAGCATTAAGTTTTTCAGCTTCCATTATAAATCTTGAACTACTTGCCATCAAATACTGTTTCAAGAAATATGGTTGCCACACATCTGCCTTTCGTACGATACGCTACCATTACTTGAAAGAGGACAACGGAAATGTTTGTCAGCTTCTATTAATTCGCAAATCTTACATATGCAAAATTTTCTTGAGAAAACCATTACGGTTTTATTCCCAAAGGCTACCATAAATCTTACTGTTTTATAACAAAATGCGACCATTACTGTTTTATAACCAAACGCTGCCATAAATCTTACAAATCTTGGCATACATCACTTTGTGTATATGTGAATCAAGTTTCAATGGATTAGTCAAAAGTTTATCCAATGCTAAATATGTCAGAAACCAAATTATGTGTAAATATCAAACAAATCAAAACAAAATAAAAGTGTAGCAGAATGAGAACAGGGGCTTAAAGAAATATTTCAAATGTTCTATTGAGGAAACCAAATTAGTTTGCACTCACGGTGAAGACCTCCTATGGAAGATCTTGTTAGAGCTTCCCATTTTTCATTATGAGGATTTTTTAATAAAATTTCCTTTAGACCAGACGGTTTTCCTTCCATCATCTTCCTTTTCATCTTCCTTATCACCGGGTAAGAGGACCTTATGTAACTTGGATGGCAAATCAAGAATAATGCATCAAAGAATCGCGACTGGTCCCACGTGTATTCATCTAAACATGTTTCAAGTGTAAGTTGAACGTTCCCAACCGGTAACAAGACCCTTGTTCTGAGATAATAATCAACATCAGTGTTCATCGAACGCACTACTGAATCAAGGTTATCACTTCTTATTTCGATGTCAAACTTGCTTGATGAATTGATCAGTGCTTCCCTCATCTTAACAAAGTACGAGGAATTATCCAAATTTTCCCTGTTGTTGAAAGTAAGCTTCACTTGCTCCGGAGTAGTGGATCGGAAAAAGATCCCAGTTATATAACCAGTATAGTCGAAAGAAAGTAATCTTGGAGCATCAACTTGTACATTGATCACCAAGCATCCAGATAGGTCTAGGGTCAACCACTTGATTGAAGCACTAGTTATAACTATGTGTTCCTCACTCCAAAAGTTGATTTTAAGGCTCAGACTCTCAAGCACAGAAAACATCGATTCGACCTTTTTTAAAAACAAACTATCTCTAATTGCACCCTCTATACATAATCGTGTCACACGTGCTGACGAATCTATTTGAAATGGTATAGGCTTTATCCGGTTAGTAAGCTCCAGGACGCGGTAATCAAAGGAGGAAAGTCTTGGTACATTATTGATCTCCCAAAGATCATTCATTTTCATTGATACAATTTCCAATTCGCTAAGATGAAGAAGGTTATTAACCTCAAGCTTCTTGAAGCCTCCACAGCAACAAAGTTTAATCTTCTCAAGTAAGGTGCAGGTAGACAACAAGCTGTGAAACATGTCTGGAGTTATAATGACGCTTGACAAGTCCAGTATACGCAGAGACAAACAATTGATGACCAGACGTTTGGTACAAATTGGAAAACGAATGTCTCCTCTTACACTGATTATATATAGGTTTTGGCTAGAGAAAATCTCATTTGGCAATGTAACATATGGGGGGTCCCCAATATCAAGTGAAAGCTCTTTGAGACAACTTTTGGAAACTGCAAGTCTTATCCAGTTTTTGACGTCGAGTCGGTGCGACCACCATCCTCTAGCGAACAGGCAGAGATGAAAAGACTCCATAGGCATGTTGTCTCCGTGGTACCTTTGCAAAGTGGCATGAATGCACCTGTCGAACTTTGTTGCTTTTTCGTCGGTTTTAAGCCATTTATCCGGATTAGGATCAATTATTCTAAGAGTAGGGATGGTATACCAAGCGTGTAGCCATGACTTTGACACCATACAAGTATTTGCGGCTTCTTTTGGAGGCAACAACGATTGAATACGATGAATCACTTCCACAGGAAGAACATCTTCGTTAGTTCTACCTTTTTCCGACATCTCAAAGATACCTAAGATTGTTGTATCAAAAAAGAAAGAGTAAGCATTAAAGTATAAGAATGCAATGTAAAAGAATTATCTTAATTACCTTGAAATCAAAAGTCGTTCGTCTGCGAATTTTCTCTTGTAGAATAAAAAGTTAAATTTTGGGCTTTTATGAAAAACAACCGACTTCTCAATTTTAATTTCCCAATAAAAGTTGCATCCATATTTCTAATATATATACTATAAATATGTTGCATGATATACTCTATATTTATCATTATCATCAAGTACTAATTTTATTTCCAATATATATACTATAAATATGTTGCATGCAAATCAAGAAAATGATATACTCCATATTTACCATTATCTGCAAATCAAGAAAATGATATACTTCATACTAGTTTAATACCCCGCTCGAGTTTAATAAAAAAAATTACTATCTTGTTTATATTTATTGACTAGCTAAAAGACCCGTGAAATTCACGAGTATTTTTAAATGACGTTAAAAAAGAAAAGAAATATATATTGCGTATTATCAAGTTATAAGTTAGAAAGAACTATATAAACATAATAGTCAAAAGATAAAAGAATGAGTATTTGCAAAAGATAAAGTCAAAATATATAAGTCCACTGTGTGGTTTGTAGCCGATTCAATCGAGCAGACGATTGAGTATTTGCAACTAAGCTAAAATATATCCTAACTTTCTTAGTAAACATTATAGCAAAAAATTTACATTATGATTACAATATATCTAATAATGCATATACAACCTCAACATGCATATACCACCTCAACCTCAACATCTATAAGACTTACATACATGAGTATAAACTGTATATATCACCTTATGATATATTCCTGATAAGATCCATTAATATGGATCTAGAGACTAAAAAGGGGATTATCGCTCTACGTCTTTATGTAGTTCTTGGTGATATAATCAAGAGTGGGACAATAAAGTAGCCATTGTAAGCTCGAGTGCATCCTTCAAAGTTACACTCACATCATGCTCCATGCTCTAATTTTGCATCAAATGTGTATAAAACTGGATATCTAAACTCCAATATGCAATATCAATTACATAGCAAGAGAGAATAATAACTTTCTTCGAAGCACAATATAGAGAATAGGTAGTATGAAAACTTGTACACCAAAAATTAAAGCGTTTAATATACCGTTCTTTGACCAATTCCTCCATCTATGATAACTGGTATTCAGCCTTAAACGGATGAAAAATAATCAACTCCTACTTCCACACCTTTAATGATTTCCATCATACACGATTACACGCTAAACTTTAATAGCTGCCATACCATCCTTGTGAGTAAGTATGTCCTTTATAATGACTTGAATGCTTGTAATGACCCTTGAGCAAGCAATGCCTTGGTAAACGAATGAAAAGTAATCACTTCTATATCTTTTGTACGTATTTTGAGGGTTCGGTGTCAATATGAATTAGAAAATTATGAAAAGTAATCAATGGTTTATACCTTCCAAGAAGTTATTGGATGCAAAAGCTTCAATATTTGAACCCTCGTTATGCAAAAGCAAGATGCTCGAATAATAATATTAATGTTGTGTAAAAAATAAGATATTTTCATTTAGAGTGTCTACTTTAAAATACACAAGATTTTCACAGTTCTTAGCCTCGGATACAGTCATACTACATCAAGTTACCAGGTGACACTCCCATTAATTCGGTAATTCCTCACAGGACATGAGCATACAACCTACGATATGTTTGGCCATCATACTCAACCATATAAGACAAACTTCCTAAGAAAAAAAAACAATGAGATTAAGTGCAAGTGTATTCGCTTCTTAGGCAAACTAAAATACAGAACAGTAATTTTCGCTATTCGTTCGTTTAGGCCAAATTCTAACCTTGTTCTTAATCTATTTTTTGCACGAATCATCCTTATCTTGAAACTATATATGTAACACCATTTGTATAAAGAACATAGTCAAAGTGCAGCAACTCTAATCCATCATAATTCAGAGAATATGTGAATAAAATCTCATCAAACGGAATAACAAATTAAAATCTAGAAGATTTTTAATATTATAATAAAATTAATTATTATTATCATATCTTCACTACAATAAGAGTGTTGCACATTTATATATATATTCTTTCAACAACAAAAGTATTGTTACAAACGACATATATATAAAGTATAAATATGAGTTCATATAACACATGAATTCCATTTCAACCTGTATGAGTAATTTCATATCAACCTGTATGTGTTTAAGTGCATCAAAATTCTAATGCCTATAGTTGTGTTCAAACATTTGACATATTCCATATTGTTTTTGTTTTTAGTGATCTCAAATCGACCTATTTTTACTTTTTGACCAACATTCTCTAAGCACTCATTTAGGCACCTAACTTGAGCTTTGCTCACTGAGTTTCTTAGAGGTCAATTTTGGGTTAAAGTAGTATAGATGGTAAATAAATTGAAAAAGTTGTGAGCCATCTATAGCATATCAAGCGTAACAACATCAAAAATTGTATTGCTGTTACTTTAAATGAATTGGACAACTATTTTAGTGACATATATTGTTTAAAGTGTTGATGTCATGACCATCTATATTGTGAACCAAATAGCTATTACGTAAGAGGTTTAGTAGCCCGTATATGGACCTTTAAAATAAATCCAAGACAATCAAAATGTATTCTTATAACAAAGAACTTAGAATAATGTGTATTTTTTCACTAACATATACATGTAAACCAACCACGTCTTTTTTTTCAGCACATAAAGCACATAAAAGCTTTATAAATATTTTGAATTCATTGACAAAATGACAACTTTAACAGAGAAAGTATTAGGCATGAAAGTATGAACGTAAACAATTACCTACAATTTGAAATGGTTTGGTTCAGTTTTGCTTCTCACCAACAAAAAAGTGGACACCAAATTATTTTTCACTTTACGAATCTCCTTAAAGGTATGTACAACCAATTCAAAACAAATGGTCAATATATCAATAGCGAAGATAATTTCTCACTCTCATATGCTTCACACTAGGGCTGAGCACGCTAGACCTAAAACTAACTCGGACCGGAAAACCAGACCGGACCGAACCGAACCGAACTGGACCGATCAATTTCGGTCCGGTCTTCGGTCCGGGGTTTTGGACGAATTCGGTCCTCGGTCCGGTCGGTCCGGTCCAGTCTTACCAAAATCTCGTCAAATATGTCTAATAGGACCGGACCGGACCGAGGACCGAACCGGACCGGACCAACCCGGACCGGACCGGACTATTTCGGTCCGGTCTCGGTCCGGTCTCGGTCCGGGTTTTGGACCATTTCGGTCCTCGGTCCGGTCCGGTCTTAGCCAGTCCGGTCCGGTCCCGGACCGATGCTCAGCCCTACTTCACACTTTAAAATAGAACTTATTTTATTAGGTCACTTAGATATAACTATATCATACGTATTCCAATAGGCAGACTTCTTATGACAACATTACTATACAATTAGCATCACGTTGTTTAACTTATCATGTTTACCTTTAAATTAGTGATCACAGTTATTTGTTAGAAAAATACTAAAAGATGTGCATGACTTACGTGTTGTCACTTAGCCGATATATGCGAGGATTAAGCAACTCGGTTACACCATCATCTACCTCACGAGGATAGCCGTTGATACGTCTACATATTTTTAAAAAACGCACAATCATTTTATACGACACTTTCAAAAATACATGTTAGGTTAAAATTAAAAGGAACCCATCATCTAACTGAGATGGTTTTAGGATTATTTCCAGAAGTTATTGAACTATCATCAATACCAATCTTAAGTATTCTCGTCTTAACAATATAGTTGAAATAATCGGGATCTTCCATCGCCAAACCTCACACCTGTAATGCCAACAATAGAAAATTTTAATCCTTTAAACTGTATTTATTCAAAGTATATCTATGAGAACTTTCATCTTTTGCTACAACACAAATGAACTGAACTCAATCATTCTAAATTTAATTTAAATATAAAAAAGAATTGAATAAATGAGAAAATTACAAATTTTATGGCGTGTGCAACTGGTTGAATCGAAACAGTTTTCGTGTTTCTGAATCCGCGATATTGAGGCGTATTCTGAAGTGGTGGTGTCAAAGAATGCACATCGGTTTTTCTTTCTGACGAATTGTAACTTATCGTACATGTGAAGTTTCAATCAAGTGATATGTTTATATCAAATTAAATATTGGGGACGATGTGATTTTGGAAACACGCATGGGTTTGAAGATGAGTTTCAAATAATATGATTTAGTCAAATGATATTTGATTGAGGCTAATGATAAGGTTTGCGATTTGATTGAGACACATTAAAAAATTATCATTAATAATACGTTTTCAAGATGGGCATCTTTTTAATTTCCAATGAAGGAGGTTGCGATTTGATTGAGACATATTAAACATTAATCATTAATTGTGTATAAAATTAGGGCTAAAGTTTCGGTCAGTCAAAACATTCCGAGTTATGGTTTTGTAGTTTTTTATGCATTTGATCATTGTACAAATTGTCTAATTATGGTATGATATTGATGTCGATTTTAATGAGACTTTTTAAATATGCATATATTTATTTGAAATGATTAAGAAAGATTACAAAAATATATTTATTAACCTATAATCAGTTTGTATACTTGAAACAAACTTTAAGGACTTTACAAACGTAGAGTTACCGTAATAAATTGTATACGTGTAGTATTTTTTCCAATACATTAAAACACATGTTTCAATTGATCACATAATTATTTTTTTAATTGTTTTTTAAAACAGGTTTTTATTTTTGTAAGTTAATTATGAAATGGTTTTCATGACACAATTAATAGCAAGCTTTACAAATTTGTACAAATATATTATTTTAGGAAGGCTATTAATTTTTGCAAGGTTAATGAACATGTAAAGAACTTCATATTATTAGAGTAAGTAGACAGATAGATTTTTGTTATAAACTTTTCACGCCAGATTTTTTTTTATAAACATTTTATTAAAACTTTCCTAAACAACTTGTAGTTTTGAAACCCTTATAAAAATTTGTACACTCTGATGAACAATATAAAATTGAAGGATAATTATTTTTTAATATGTTATCTAAAGGATACATAATTTTTCTTAAATAATAATAACTATTTATAAAAAATCGTGTTTTAACTTTTTTATAAACACTGTGTTTACCATCAGTTTAGAATTATTTATTTTTATAAAATCTGTTAAAACTATTTTTTTACTAAATTCGCACAACTGATATTTATAACATTTTTTAATAATTTTTTGACTAAATCTTTGTTAAATAATATTTTGTAAAAACTTTTTCATTCCCGAATCTTTTTTTTCAAACTTTCTTTAAAAACTCTTATTTTTGGAAATGCTTTGAATAGACATTTAATTTTGTTGCATTATGTTCTTGTACATTTAGGCTAATAACTTTTGAAACAAATTACTACAATGGCTGATGGTTTAAAAATACACGTGGCAGCACCATAGTTAAAGTTATATTAGAAAAAAATTAATTAGATGAATGCTTTATAAGTTGTACAATGACTGATTTAGAAAGTTTTACAAAACTGTGTTTTATTAGATATAACAGATAAGTTGTTTATAGTTATCATATCGGCTTTCTATGTTTTGTTAAGCTGATAAGTAGTGAAACCTTCAGGTAACCACATAATTATGTAATAAGCCATAAAACCGCAAGATTTCTTTTATGGCCATTTAGAGCGTGCAGTCAAATTAAAGACCGTGATTATCATTGCTTAACACCAACACTTGTTTTTTATAATCGTTAATTCTTATATAGGACCAATAAATATTTCATGTAAGAGTGTGAGAAGTCAATTTAAAACTATGATTATAAGAGTGTTCGTACAATTTCTTGCAGAGGTCCGAAATAGGTGATCCTCCAGACTAGGAGAGGCTTGTCCTTCGGATATCCTGAAATCAAAGTAAACGCGTTAGTCTCGTCCGGGTGTGAAGACCCAGACCAAGCTCCGACGTAAGAGTAAGTAAAGTGAAATGGTCCGAAATGGATAGGTAAAAGTATACAGTAAAATAATAATATTATAAGGTAAAAACGATCACCTCAAACTTGAGTTCAAGGGGTATTTGTACTGCTCGAATCTCCTAAAAATCAGGAAGGCCCAATGGGCTTTGGTCGGGCCCTTGTTGGTCCGATTGAGGACAACCTTCCTATAATTGGGGGAGCTTGTCGGTTGACCTACTTTTGACTTCCGCTTCTTCTTTTGGGCCGGATATGAGTTTCAGATCCAGGTTTCGGATACGGGTTTCGGACATGAGTCGGGTTCGGACTCATACACTAACAAGCCCCCCCCCCCCCCCGAAGTATTAATTCGAGTTTATTCCCGCATGACTTGAATTAATATTTTGAATGCAATTTAGAACTAAATGTACGGAATGACTTTAATAGATCACCTCTGAAACGTGTGTTTAGCGTCTCTGGACTGTAGGGAGTTGGATTGTCATAAAGCACAAACATTTTTCCGGCCCATCAAAGCCCAACTCGTTTTTAGACTCCCCGCTCGATGATTGTCACGCGTCCCGTGCTTACCTTTCTTGCTGCCACGTGTCCCAGTACTGTACGGTCACGGATTTTTAGGCTGCAACACTCCCCTATAAATAACCCTTACTTTGTCACTTTTTACTGTGTGTTTCATCGTGCTGCATTTTTACTTCTCCCTAAACTTCCGGATTTCTCTCTGCTATTTCGGCCTCTTCAGGTATATTCTTTGTCTTTCTTGTGGATAGCCTTACGGATCCTTCCACGAAACTATGGCCGAAGAAGATCAACCTGGTCCTTCCGGATATCTCCCAAAATTTGATATGCCGAAATACTTGTCCAACCTCTCGGGTCCTTACATTAAATACTTAGTCAAAACATATAATATTACGTTGAGCTTGCATCCTCGTCCTCCTCCGGAAGGTATGACCATGGATAAGCTCCCTGCGGATTCCATAGGTTTGTATGAAAAATTCTTCAAGTACTCCGGACTACGTGTCCCCTTCTCCACCTTCCTACTAGCCACAATAAAATTTTTTGGAGTGCACATCTCTCAATTGGCGCCCTTAGGTGTAAATAGAGTTACCACCTTGAGATATATTGCCTAAGTCTTCAATAGAACCTTACGTTACTCTTTTCCGCTTGTATTATAAGTTAAGTAGACAAGGACATTGGTATACCTTCGAAAAGCGTTCTGGGAAGAATGCACGCAAGCAAATTTTTCACGATGTTCTCACCTGTATGAAAAAATGAAAGTTGGAGTTCTTTTTGATCGACCGACGAGCGATTCCTGACTACATGCCTTGGAGACATGTGGATTCCGAGATACTTGATGTTATCCCTCAAGATGGGTATAGGGAAGAAGATGCTCTCTCTTTGGAGGAAAGAACAGTGATTTTAACTAATATTCCGGTTGGGCTTCTCTTCTGGTCTGGACTTTCTCCTACCTGGGAGTATCCAAAATATTTGCCTAGTTTCAAGGATCCAGAAGGGAATGGTATTGGCTTCCCTTATTATTTATGTACAGTTAATGTATGCTTACTTGTGTTTTTGTCTTTTTGTCTTTTTGTGTTGTTTATCATAACCATAAAAATTTTCCATTGCATCTCTCACTATGTCTAAATATCTTCGTTTTCCTACCACTTCGGCCAAGATTGTTAAGGGTGACAAGCTTACTGATGCCAACAAAATCTCTCTCCGGATTACCAATGCCTTGAAGGCCGGTGAGCCTCTAAGTGCTCCTACCGTGGAACAGATAGCTGCTGAGAATGAGAGTGAGGCTGTAAAGCTTGCTCGTGAGAATAAAAAGCAAGAGGCTCTTCGTGTAACGGGAAAGAAGAAGAAAGAGGCTGGAGAGGGTTCTGAGAAGGTTACGACAAAGAAGAAAAATGATGTAAAGGGCGGTCCTTCTGTCCTGGACAAGAATAAGGCAAAGAAAACTGATAAGGCTAGTAGTGATCTACTTCGGAGCATGAAGAGGATGACAATAGACATGCCTGACCTCACTTCCAGATCACGACCGAAGAAAAGTCGTACTGGTGTAGCCGATGATTTTGAGGATGGGGATTCGTCTTCTCATGGTAAGATCAGTAGCCCTATACCTCTCAGATCCATTGACCTGAAACTGCTTTCCTCCAACGTTGCTGATGCCTCTTCCAACCCTTTAAATAAAGATATGTCTTAAGAGAAAACTTCTGCTGAAGAGACGGAAAAGGTTGTGTTGTCCCACTCTGATTCCGGAAAGGGTGATGCCTCGACCCAACACAAGGAGGACCCGAAAGACAACATGGACTCATACACCTTTCCCCCCCTTAAACACGCTTATCTTGATGGGGTGAGCTCTAAAGGCGTCTTCTCTCCGGATGATGATGATGAACCTCTTCGGAGTAGGGATGGAAAGGCTCAAGCTGACCCAAATCATTTTACTTCTAGCCGTAAGCTTCCCATCTCCTTCGTTTTGTGTGTTCAATTACTTTGTCCTTTTCTTTATTTCTTATTGATCTCATTTTTTGGGGTTTTCTCTGCGGATGAAGGTAATATGGGTCCGGGAGGGTGGTACAAACCGAACTGGCTTATAAGTGCTAATAGTCGATTGGAGACCCTTGCTGAGTGTAAATATCTGATGTTAAATATTGTACCTCCGACCCTTCAACGAGAGTTGAGCTCTTATCCCCCATCCCTTGCTTTGGATAGATGTTGGTTCCAGCTTGCTAGAAGTACCATGGGGATGGTGGATTCGCTAAGACGACTGGAGCAGGACTATGGTGACCAAGATGAGTTTTGTGACAAATTTGAGCAATCAAAATCCTTGCTGAAAGCTTTCGAAGCCAAATTGTTCGACCAACTCAAGATTAAATCCTGACTCTCCTTCTCCTTGTAGACTTCCAAAGAACTTCTTAAGGCCAAAGATTACGAGATAAACTTAGTTAATCGAGCCAAATGGGAGTTGACCGAGGAGCTCAAAGGTCGTGACATTCGGATTGCAGATCTGGAAGCTACTCTAGCTCGTCATGAAGCCAAACTGAAGGGCTATGCTGAGAAAGCCGATGCATGGAAGGCCAAAGAGGAAAGGCTAAAGAGCAAACATAATTCTTTTGAGATGGGACGCTATAATGCGGTCCGGCTTCTCCTTCCTTCCGTTGTCTCGAAGCTTTTGAACATTCATGAGCATAAATCAAGGATAACGGACTGCTTCAACATGGTTATTCAAGCGGGGTGGGCCAAAGGTATAAAGGTTTGGAGGACGGAAGAAGAAATGATGGCAATCGTCTCGGCCACTAAGGGTTTCGACCCCTATTGTGACAAGAAGATGAACGCGATGGTTGATGATCTGCCAAATGTGCAATACCCTTTTATACAAGAGGTTTATTCCAGCTTTTGCCTTCCTATTGACCGGATCATGGAGATTGAACCAGCCACTGCTCCTTCTAAGGTTGTTGAGCCTACCTCGGACGAGGATGAAGATCTGAAGATCACCACTGAAGAAGATGATCCTGCCGCCTAGACTTGTTTTTTATAAACAATTTGACATTTGGTCTGTAATGATTTTCACTGGTGTAACTGTGATGATATTTGTTTGTTTAATGCTCTCGGACATGTATTCTTGAATATCATTTTTTGTGTTTCAGATTATTTATGATTCGCACCCCTTATCATTTATTTATTTTCCTTGTCATTTGTGGCATAATAATCTTTGAAAATATGCTTTGTTTGCGTTTGTGTTCCATAATGTTTTAGGTTATTCATGATTCCTTAGAGTACGTTTGTTAATTGTATTCCGAATAGTAAAAATCCGTAACGTGTAAATTATATTTCGGAGAATCAAATGGTTCCTTTCCTTGCTGAGGAGGGGGAGGACTTTTGACGTTATACACATGCTTTGCGTTTCGTATGAACAATTTGATACTTGGTCTGTAATTATTATAGGCATTCAATAAAATGATATTTTGGATCATAGTAACTCTTCCCTTGATGAAAGGGAGAAAGAATTATAGGCATTAAAATAAAATTATATTTCGGATCATAGTAACTCTTCCCTTGATGAAAGGGAGAAAGAATTATAGGCATTTAATAAAATTACGTTTCGCCTCATAATGTTACTTTGCATGATGGAAGGGGGACAATTGAAATTTCATATGGATCATATCATAATTCTCCCCTTGATGAAAGGGAGAAAGAATTTAAAAAATAAAATTGTATTTCGGATCATGATAACTCTTCCCTTGAATTGAAGGGAGAGAGAATTAAACAACGTTTATTAAAATTGCATTTCAGCTAATAATGTAATTCTTCCCTTGAATTGAAGGGAGAGAGAATTAAACAATGTTTATTAATGAGGAATTCTAAGATTCCAGATCTTTTAAGCTACTAGGAACGAATCTGATTCACTTGATTGAATCAAAGCGGAATAGAATGAAACACGTTAACAAGGTGTTTAGACACAATAACATGAATAAAACAAATGGATTGCTAATTATATTAATAATCAACAATCACTAGGTGTGTGTACATTGAATCCCACACCTAGTCGACACACGCTTTAGGTTTACATTGTATATGAAAGTTATGAAAAACCTAATAACCCTTGGTTCCTTTTATAGTGTAAGGACTAGGGTTTTACAAGAGATAAAATCAAATAAACATGTAAATCTTCTATTTAAATAAACTTATACAGAATATATCCTGCATGTTTATCTAAATAGAAGCTTCCAAAGGCTTCTTGTCTACGTTTCCTGTCAATGCTTAGTTTGTACATGACAATGCTTGGATTGTACATGACAATGCTTGAGCCATCAACCACCAATTTTCTCTTGTCAACGCTTGGATTACTCTTGACAACGCTTAGACAATATTCTTCATGTTTTCTTCGTTTTTGAGTTTCTGCCACATCAACTTTTTGACCCAACAATCTTCCTCTAGTTGATGTCGGCAAAACTCTTTGTGTATCTCTTGTAAGTTGTACATGATCTTCAAATTGCTTCCCCTCAAGTGTAGCATGTATGTCTTCCCCTTTTTGTCACATCAACAGGGAAGTAAACAATGTATGCAATCTTGAAGATTCTCCAAATGTAGGCTCTGTATAATGATCTTGAAGAAAAATAAATAAAATAATCTTGATGTAGAAGTAGAATAACCTAACTTTGTGTTCCATGTCTTGTACTATCCACGTGATGAAGAACTTATACTGATGATTACATATAAGTAGACCTCGATCCCTTGTCAATATTCTCATCCTTTGTGAGATACTGAGCACGATAATGTAACTCCTTCAAGTGTTATGACAAGTCTTCGTCACCAAACATTTAAAGCACGAACAAGTTATCTTCAAACCAATGGGATCCATCCATGATTTAAAGATATGATAAAACACAAACTCGCAAAAATCTTCTTCAATCATCAAACGTACCATAAGAATTCTTCCCCTTAAGCCAACACCTCTTCATGACGAATTTTAATGAATAACATCTTCATACCATATGTAAAAGTGTTAGATTGGATAACTCTTTTGCAAGGCTACCCCGATTACATAATCTAAATATCCATCAAATTCCATGAATAGTTGCTAACTCGCATTAAAATCATTAATCCCTTTCAAAAATATCCGAGCCATAAATATCAACTTGATATTCTAAATAAAAATGGAGATTCCATGTACCTTCGTGTGTAAATTCCTCCTTTTTGTGTGCTAAAAATGTACCAATTTTCTCAACAGCAGCTATTCTTTTGTTACCCGAGAAACTCCTTTATCCAAGATATCTGTCAAGTTTATTGTCCAATATCGGACGATACTTATCAATGTTTAGGTCAATCATTTCTCGGACAACACTGTCAACACTGTCAGCGTTCGAATTATTCTTGTCAGCGTCAAAATAACAAACGTCAGCGTCAACGTTAAACTTTGCCAGCATCTTGTCCCAAAATAATATCACAAAGACGTATACACGTAACTTGTTCTCAAAATAATAAAATAAATTGAGATCCTCTTTGTGAATATTCACACGTCTTTTCTTGTGTACTTTTTCAAACTTCTCGTGTTACTTCCAAATTTGTAGGAGTTTCCATCTCAAGTTTCTCATTCACAGTATGTGACCAAAACTCTATGTGAAGCCAATATCACGTGCTTTCTTTACCCACGTCTTTGGCAGTACTTGACAGCCTTTTTACTCGATCCACATCTTGCATACAATAACAATATTATATCAATGGAAAGCTTATCCCACGAGTTCTTTTCAGATCCTGCTGCTATGTTTTTAACAAAGACGAATCTAGGGTTTCACCCTAATATCACAGCCATGACGAATTATCTTCTTCCATTATACGATCATGCAGTCTTAGGGTTATAACGCATCAAACCCTACTATTCTATTAACACCGAATCTAGGGTTCTTAAAAAAAACCTAATTTGAAGATCGAAACCCTAACCTAGGGTTTGTCAATCAACCTTAGATCGTGTATAATCATGTTACAACAGCCACAAACCTCAAACTTTCTGCTTTTCATGTTGATCTAGGGTTTGAGTAACCCTAGTTCATGATTTCATGTGAATAAAGCAAAAACGTTAATACCTTAACCAGCAACCTTCGACCTTGAATAACTTCTTCATTAGGGCTCAGATCGAAAATCCCTTCGGTGAGATTCTAGACACAAGTATCAAGAATATACAGTTCAAAAATCACGATGATCCAACAGTTAACGAATGAGAGATCGTGTTTTGAATATGGCTGTTCACAGAAAACTGCATGTACTCACTGCTGACTTTGACGCTTAATAACTTTTTCTTGGGGATAAAACTCGACAATCCCTCTGGTGGATGTCTATATATATGTGTATAGAACACACAAAAGAAATTTCGTGACGATCCAACGGTTCAATCAAAATTTATGACCTTCTGAATACTGCTGCGCACACAAAAACGTCCAGAAAAACCCTAGACGGATTTTTCTTTTCTTTACCATACACGAACACCTTGTTGGTCCTAGCTTCACGAGCCATGAGGCTCTTATACCAATTGAGGAATCCTAAGATTCCAGATCTTTTAAGCTACTAGGAACGAATCTCATTCACTTGATTGAATCAAGGCAGAATAGAATGAAACACGTTAACAAGGTGTTTAGACACAATAACATGAATAAAAACAAATGGATTGCTAATTATATTAATAATCAACAATCACTAGGTGTGTACATTGAATCCCATACCTAGTCGACACACGCTTTAGGTTTACATTGTATATGAAAGTTATGAAAAACCTAATAACCCTTGGTTCCTTTTATAGTGTAAGGACTAGGGTTTTACAAGAGATAAAATCAAATAAACATGTAAATCTTCTATTTAAATAAACTTATACAGAATATATCATGCATGTTTATCTAAATAGAAGATTCCAAAGGCTTCTTGTCTACGTTTCTGTCAATGCTTAGTTTGTACATGACAATGCTTGGATTGTACATGACAATGCTTGAGCCATTAACCTCCAATTTTCTCTTGTCAACGCTTGGATTGCTCTTGACAACGCTTAGACAATATTCTTCATGTTTTCTTCGTTTTTGAGTTTCTGCCACATCAACTTTTTTACCCAACAATTAAGATTGCATTCTGGCTAATAATGTAATTCTTCCCTTGAACTGAAGGGAGAGAGAATTAAACAATGTTTATTAAGATTTCATTTCCGCTAATAATGTTTAGCTTAAATCTCATGTTCGAATGCTAATATGGGAATCCATATCATATGTTTCTTGATTAAATCATGTTTCATACTAAACTGCTTTTCCCTTATGAGTAAGGTAAGCTTTTCATTAAGTTGACCAAAAGTTGGCGATCTTTCCCTTCAGGAGGGAGTGAAGATCATTACATTAGGAGTGAAAATAGATAAACTAGGCTTTTCCCTTTACCAGAGGGAGGTGAAACCGGTAAATAGTCTTAAAAGAAAAAATTACAAATAACATTTTCCGAGATTCATTGCATGCCACATTCTTGGAACCTCCTTATCCTTCATGGTGAGAAACTTGTACAAGCCATTCTGAAATGCCTCCTTGATACGATAGGGTCCTTCCTATGTGGGTGCAAGTTTTTCTTCCTTTTCCATTATACTAGCCTCATTTTTCCGGAACACATAGTCTCCTGGCCGGAACGTGACAGGTCTCACTCTTTTGTTATAGTATTGTTCCACCGTTGTTTTGTACTTGGCTTCTCAGATAGCCGCCATCTCTCTTTTTTCTTAGAGAAAATCTAATTTTATGCGAAGGGCATCATCATTCTCCTTTTCACTAATCATCATGGTCCGATATGTATGCATCCCTATCTCGGCTGGTAAGACTGCTTCCGAACCATAGTTAAGGTTGAATGGCGTTTCTCCATTACTTTGTTTCAGTGAAGTCCGATGTGCCCATAGCACATGTGGTAGCTCTTCTGCCCATCCGGATCTATCTCGGCCAAGTCTTGTTTTGATTCCTTCCATAAGAGTCTTGTTGGCTCGTTCCACTAAACCATTTGCTTGAGGATGAGCAACGGCTATGTTAATCTGTTGGATTTCTAGGTCCGAACACCAACTTTTGAAAGGCTCATTGATGAACTATTTAGCGTTGTCCGTGACCACTATCTTCGGGACTCCGAAACGGCATACCACATTGTCCCAAAATAATTTTATTGCCTCCGTTCCGGATATCTTGACCAACGACTTAGCTTCTATCCATTTTGTAAAATAATCGATGGCCACTATGATATATTTGACGTTTCTGGATGATGCCAGCATTGGACCTAAGATGTCCATTCCCCATTAAAAGAATGGCCAAGGTGCCATGATAGACTTCATCAATGTTTTTGGTAACCTTGCGACTGGGGCGTGCACTTGGCATGAATCACATTTTTGCAATTTATATCTAGCATCCATGTGCATAGTTGGCTAGTAGTATCCGGATCGTAATGATTGAGCAACTATAGATATGGGTTTCAGATGCATGCTGCATGAGCCCATATGTATTTCTCTAAGTACATAGTTGGCTTGTAATGGTCCCACACATTGGAGCATTGGTTCCAAGTACCCTCTTTTGGATAGTACCCCATCTATCAATTCGTACTGGTGGATTTTCAGTCTTAGGCATCTTGCTTCTTCCTTGTCTTCCGGCCGTACCCCATCTTTCAAGCATTTGATGATTAGAGTCATCCAATTATCCTCTACTTCCTCTACTATGGTGTTTGCTTCCCCTCGATCGATTGACCTCTCATTGAGCACTTCTACCAACACTTCCTTTGTTAGGTGGTCGAATGCCACATTTGCTAACTTGCTAAGCACACCCGCCTTTTGGTTTTGTCTTCTTGGTATGTTCTGGATTGAGAAAAATGAGAATTTTGCAACCATTGTTTTTGCTCCGGCTAGGTATTTCATCATCCAGTCACAACTTGCCATGTATGTTCCGTTAATTTGATTAGCTACCAGCTTCGAGTCTACCCGGACTTCTATCCTTGCTACCTTCATTTGATTTGTAATTATCAATCCTGCTAATAAAGCCTCGTACTCTGCTTCATTATTGGTACTTTCAAAATTTAGTCGCAATGCATAAGTGAACTCTGTTCCGGATGGGGTAATGAGTACTAATCCTGCTCCGGAACCTTGTGTACTTGAGGACCCATCAGTGAACAAAATCTAAGTTTTTGTCTCATCCTTTTCTGGCTTCCGAACAGGTCGCTTGAAGAACTCCTCGGCAGTTTGACCTATTGGGGCTTCCGTGAGGAAGTCGCCCAAAACTTATCCCTTGATTGTGTTCATAGGCTTGTACCCAATCTTGTATGCTCCCAACTCAATTATGTATTTAGCCAACTTTTCGGATGCATCAACCTTGCTCAATATATGTTTGATTGGTTGGTCCGTAATCACGTTTATTTCATGCCCTTCGAAATATCTTTGGAGTCTCCTTGATGCTTTAAGTAATGCCAATGCTAACTTTTCCATTGGAGAATAATTGTTTTCCGCATCACTTAATGCTCGGCTGATGTAATGAATTGGGCATTCTCTCCCATTCCTTTCCGTCAAGAATAATGCGTTGATTGATTCTCGTGAAGCTGCTAAATACATGTACAATGGTTCCTTTGGCCGAGGAGTGGTAACAGTTGGTAGATTGATGATCAGTTGCTTCATTTTCTGGAAAGCCTTTTCTGCTTCTTGCGTCCATTTGTACTCATGTTTGTTTTCCTTGGTAATGTTCTTCAGAGTGTTGAAAAATGGAAGTGCCCGTTCGGCTGAGCGAGCTAGGAATCGATTCAAAGCAGCCAACTTCCCGCTCAAGGATTGCATTTCCTTCCAAGTTTTTGGTGATTGAATGCCCACAATGGCTCTAGTCTTCTTCATATTTTCTCGGATTCCATCCGGAGCGATCATGTACCCAAGAAACTTTTCTTCTTCTACCCCGAATGAACATTTGACTGGATTCAACTTCATGTTGATCTGCCGAAGGTTGTCAAAAGTTTCGCAATGTCCGTTAATAAACCTTTTTCGTCATTGCTCTTGACAACCATGTCATCAATGTATGCTTATAAGTTTCTTCTAATTTGAGACTGGAACACCGAATTCACTAGCCTTTGATATGTTGCTCCGACATATTTCAATCCGAATGGCATCTTGGTATAGCAAAAGGTTCCTTGATCCGTATAGAAAGCTGTCTTCTCCTCATCTTTTTATGCCATTTGAATTTGATGATATCCTTTGTATGCATCCAAAAAACTTTTGAAACGAGACTCTACCACGGATTCAATCATTTCATCAATGACAGGAGGTGAATAATAGTCTTTCAGACATGTCGAGTTCAAGTTTTTAAAATCGACACACATCCTCCATGACGCGTCACTTTTCTTAACCATGAACGGATTGGATATGTATGTGGGATATTTAATTGGCCTTACGATTCCTGCTTTAACCAAGTCTTCAACTTCCTTTGTTACGGCCTGACTCTTTTCGGCTCCTAGCATCCTTCGTTTTTGACATACCGGCTCCAGACTTTCGTTGACATTCAAGTTGTGCTGCATTATTCTTCTCGGCACTCCGGTCATGTCTGATGGTTCCCAAGCGAAAACGTCCAAGTTTTCCCTTAATAAGTTTTTTAAGGCTTCCTTGCAAGTCTTTGTCAATCCTCCTCCGATGATGGTGAATTGATCCGGATATGCATGATTAAGCATTACATTTTCCATTGTGTTTGAAACCTGCTTTTCACCTTGCTCTTTGGCCAATATAATTGGGTTTGCTTCTTTGCCAACTGCCTGCATTCTGAAACAATAACTGACCGAGATGCGAGGGTATCTATGCCTCTTGGCGTGGGGAACTTTATCATTCCATGGATAGTTGAGGGAACGACTCTCAAGATCTGAATGCCTGGCCTTCCTATTATGACATTGTATAGTGACGGAGCACTTATCACCACGAACTTCATGTGTGTTAGGCGGACCAAACCATTCGACCCAAAATTTACTTTCAACTCAATCTTTCCGACTGGCTTGACAACTTTTCCGACAAAACCAACCAAATCCGTATACGTTTGCCTCATTTTCGACTTGATGCTTGTGGGCAGTTTGTCGAAGCAATATTTAAACATGATTTCTACCGAAGCCCCTTCATCAACATAGATTCTCCTTACCAAGTATCCTCCAAGCTCTGCTTCTATTATTATCGGGTCATCAGACCTCTCGTCTTCTTCCAAGAAGGGAAAAGTTATGGGGACTTTCATCCATTCTTCAGCTTCCTTCTGAGCTTCCTTTTTTCTCTGTCTGGAATGGTTCGTACCATATTGATTACCTTATCCTGCTTCAGAGGTTCGTCTCTTTGGTTGTCTCGACCTCTTTGTCTTACGTCCCTCACTATATGATTTAACTTTCCAGATTCCAGTGCCAGTTCGATTTATTTCCTAAGCTGGATACAATCATTAGTGTAGTGGCCCTTATCTTTATGGTAATCACAATATCTATCCATGTTTCCACCTCGTGCCGGGTTATTCATCGGACGGGGAGGAGGAAAACGTAGTTGTGTTTCGGTCAACAAAATTTCTTTCAAATTCTTCGTTAAGGAATTTATTATTAAAACAGGTGCTGGCCTATGGTAATTATCGTTTCGGTTGAAGTTGTTTTGGTCGTAGTTATCATTTTGGTTGTAATTGTCATTTCGAGATGGTGGGTATGGTGCCCGATAGTCTCTATCCCTGTTCATGTTGTTGTTCTATAAATCTCTTCCTTTATATGCCTCTCGTCCATCATTCCTTCGATTGTTGTTCTAGCCATTATACCTTCGATTGCGATCGTCCCTTCTTTGGGTGGGAGGGTTGGGTTTCCTTAATTGCTCTCACCCTTCCCCTTTCGGTAATTCAGTGCTGGTAAATGCCTCTTCTCCTCGGACGAAATCATCCAACCTTTCCACTGATTCAGGAGCCTTGTCTAAATATCTTTTTGCTAATTCAGGGCTCTTGACCGAATCCATGAACGCCGAAATCTTCATGACCTCCGGAACTCCATGGATGAGACCTACTTCAACTGTCCGTCTCTCTTTGAAGTCCGTGAGTGACTCATTTGCTTTTCTTACGATCTTGGTTATCTCGTGAGGGCCCTTGTGACATAGCTTCCTGATCGAGTATCTTTTGGTAAATGCTTTCCTTAAGTCGGCCCATTCATCAATGCTGTTTGGATCGAAACTTTCAAACATCCTCTTGCTCCTCCATCCAATGTCTACTGGAACATCCTGCACCAAACCGGCATTGGCCATTCTCCTGAGTTGGCTGCTCCGGTGAAGCAGTTCAAATGGTCTTCCGGATCTCCCGAGCCGTCGTATGCTTTGACATTGGCTGGAAGCTTGTACTCGGGTCCTACAAAGTCAATGATTCTTTGAGTGAGGGGAGTTTTGACCGTTTCCTTGAAAGGCTTCTTTAAATCCGCATCGGACACCACCCTTCCTCTCACTATCTTAGTAGTAATGCTTCCTTCGTCTTCTTCATTGAAACTTAATCGGACTGGTTCCACAGCGTTCCGGTTATGCTCCTTGACTAGTGATCGCAAAGCCGAGATGTGTTGTTCAAGTTGTTCCCTTGTGAGGTTCTGGTTTTCTGGAGTGATCAAATGGATGGGAAGATTAGGACCTGTCAGGGTTACAGGGGGAGTAGGACGTGCCATTCTAAGCAACTGATAGATAGAATATCAAGCCCCATGGATGGCGCCAAATGTTCGTGAAATTTCTTGCAGAGGTCCAAAATGAGTGATCCTCCCGACTAGGCGAGGCTTGTCCTTTAGATATCCTGAAATGAAAGTAAACACGTTAGCCTCGTCCGGGTGTGAAGACCCAGACCAAGCTCCGGCATAAGAGTAAGTAAAGTGAAATGGTCCGAAATGGATATGTAAATGTATAAAGTAAAATAGTAATATTATAAAGTAAAAACGATCACCTCAAACTTAAGTTCAAGGGGGTATTTATACTGCTCAAATCTCCTAAAAATCCAGAAGGCCCAATGGGCTTTGGTTGGGGCCCTGTTGGTCCGATTGAGGACAACCTTCCTATAATTGGGGGAGCTTGTTGGTTGACCTACTTTTGACTTTCGCTTCTTCTTTTGGGTCAGATATGGGTTTCGGATCCGGGTTTCGGATACGGGTTTCGGATACGGGTTTCGAACATGAGTCCAGTTCGGACTCATACACGAACAAAAAGCAAGAGGAACGGTGACGCGAAATCTTGGTGTGAAAGAACGACACCACATTTGCAAACGGCGCACCACTCCGTGGTCTGGCGCCAAGGCTCTCGCGCCGTCGGCACCAGCCCACATGGTTGGGTTTTAATTTTTTTTTGGAATCTAGTGGGTATATACCCTTTATGGCACCAAAAATACCCCATGGCACCAAAATCACCACTCTATCTAAAAAGTGGTTCCATATCATTTCTCGTGCCAAACTCCATTTTGCTGACGTGGCAGTACTTTTTGCGAATGACACCACCTCAACGGCACGACGATTCCTAGTGCTCTAAGTCAGCGACCAGTTACTTGTCGCTCGTCACATGTAAATTCGTGTAGAAAAGTTTAACTTACACATAATCTGGTTGGAATTTATCAAATAATTCTTACTACCACTACTTATGCTCTGGGTTAGCATTTGATTTCCTAATAGTCAACATACTAATATGAAGCTTCAATAAAAGTGTAATAACCATTTAGCAAATACAAAATAAATTTAAATCAATAGTTAATAAGCTAACCTACATTATTAACCATGTAACATCAAACACAAAAGTAAGATTTAAACACCAAACTGATTACTTTAATCATTGATCGTCACATTAGCAATAGGAATACACCTTTAAATAGAACTCAAGGAACATCAAACCTGATTGGTTCTCGTAATGAACAACATACTTGTTTAGCACTAAAATAGCAATATGACATTTGAAACAGGGCCAGAACAACATACTAGTTTTAGCTTCTTATAATGGTAATCATATTCAATATCTGTAACCGCCATATCTTGGCCATTAGGCCACTGAAAATATTGGAATCTGAACATCCGCCTAGTGATTCTTGAACAAAACAAAGTGAACCTGGACAAGAAATAAATTAAAAATACTGGAATGGACAGCCAAACAGATTGGACTTTGAAGGATTCTCGAACAGCTATAAGATATAGGTTATCTCACACACCTGTAAACATATATGATTTCATCGTGAGCTAACATGTCATAGCGTATTCGGGAGCAAAATATCCATATAAGTTCCACCACATGTGGCTGTTGTGGAAGTCATGTCCACAATTTAAAATCTAATATGAGCGGTGATTGGTACGTGTTCATCCTTTAAGCTGATTTATTTCATTTGCTATATAGACGAAACTTTACTATCTTAAACATAATAGTTTGAGATAAATCTCACTTGGCAAATGAAACATCGTTCCAAATTTTGGGTCGATACACCCATGAAAGCATGTTTTTTCTTTGTTTCATTGACTTTGAAATGACGTCTTTAGTTAGCTCAGTTTTAACGTCTCTTATGCGTTTTGCCAGTGCTAATTGTTCCTGATAAGAAGACAGTTTACAACATATTTAAATATTTAGACAATAATACCTCAAAAGAGAAACCAAATTATAAGTGAAACTGAAATCAGAAATTGCACGCTCCACCTGGATCAACTATAAACAAACATTTGCAATGTTTAACATTTAACGCACCAAAGCAGTTCCAAACACCCTTTTAATTTAACGCACACCCACAACAAAAGCATCGTAAATGAAATTAATCGAAAAATTTGATGATTACCCCTGTAGGCACATGAACCATTTTAACCCCTATTTCAATCCCCAGACACACCCGTTAAAGACTTCTATTTTATAACTTGCTCCTAACCAAAAAGGGCCAGTAATTACCAGAAATCTAATAAATTATCATAGAGTGGCATCAAGATATCATTTCTATATTATAACATTTAAGAAAAAATTAGCACTTAACTCGTGATAGTAAAAATTAAATAGCAGTTGCAGTGGCAAAAAAGATGCTTCTAAAGTCACTTGATAGTAGGTAACTTTATCGTATCGGGGAAAGTGGTGAGAATTTTGATCTAAACATCATATCAAGCAAGTAAATTGCATTTTTAAATATCACAAGGTAGTTCTCAAATCACTTAAATATGAAGCGCAAAATAACTGATAAAAATAGTTTGTTTTTAGAGCAAATAAGATTTACATTGTAGAGGACCAGGCAAACGAAATACGTACACGAATAAACGATCATATAAACTTTTGCATCATAAACAACCACCAGAGACAAACATAGATACCATACTATATTCACTTACCCAAAAGAATAAAATATGTTCAACCTTATCGCTCTATAACCAATATAGAACTCCAGATATCACATCAAATCCTTTTTTCACCTCCTTATTGTTTCATGCACAGTAAAATGAATTCGTATGTCCAATTCGTATGATCAGAACAATGTGTATGTTTGATTAGTATAGGTGAATTAGCATAAACTTAAATGGCCATATGCAACAATCATATGTCATTTTTCATCTTCGTGTACAATATACTATCTACCAACGGTTGACAACATTAGTGACAAATTGCAGCTACCTGGGATCAAACTCAGAATACATAAACAAAACTGTAGTTTTTAGCCTGGCCTAGAAATTAATGTGTCATGCTCTTCCTACAGTAGCAACATTTTATAACAAACCTGATGGAAAGCCGACGTAATGCCACACACCATCATCTGCCAGATGCTTCGTTAGCTGACCCTGACCCAGACCCATATCCAACAGGAAGAAAGCACCACTTTTATAGATCTGACTAATCGCAATTGCTGACGTGAACCCACTCCGACCCATAACCCATTACGCATCCCGGCCTTGTGCAAAATAGAGACTCTTGCTATTACCGGAAACACACCAAAAATTAGACAATGAGAATGTTATAGTAATCTATTGTTAAGCAATGTATTACTACACACATTACAACTACTGATTCAAATATTACTGCCTCAAGAATGCTCCCTCAATCACCCGATTAATAAGTGCGTTACAAATCTAGAGGATTTATTAAGACTAGCGATGCCTATGTGTCAATATCAATTCATAACCATTCATACAAAAGGTTAGTTATTTGATTTGCTTAATTTATTTTGGGCTAATGTTTTAAAAAGTCATCTAACATGACACTTTTTGTCTTTGTGTGTAGCCATCTTTTTTTTCACATTCTATCATCAAAAAGCATTGAAAACACAACTTATAAACTAAATTTGTGGTGAGGATTAGCATTAGTTTTGAACAAATTTGTGTCAAGTAGGAGCTTCATCTAACCCATAAAACCATTAAGACTTGACGCCTAATAAACTACCATGGAATACTTTAGAGGTCCGAATAAGAGAGAACTTAAGTCGAAATTTTAAACCTGACTAAATTTCTATGTATCCACTCCTAATCCCATTCAACTCACCTAAGGCCTAGTATTACGAAAGAAAACACGTGAAAGAGAGATGAGCATACTGTTTCATTGTGTTTCCCGAAAAGTTTATCCATGACACCAGCCATATCTATGAACCAGATATTTGACATAGGTGTAGTTTAGCAATACTCGAGTATTATTAGGCCCATAATGAAAGCAAAAAGTAACTTATTCTAAAGAGTAACATATTCTAAAAGTATAAGATCTCAATACAGAACGCTAAATCTCAGGCTAATACCAAATTATGTTTGGTTAAAAGTACATGGTAGCACAAAACGACCGAGATCTTCAAGTTTTTCCGGAAGTTCTTTAAGAAGGACAACATAACAGTTTTCATTCAATCGAGTATTAACAAACTCGGCCATCTTTTCCTTTTTATTAAGCAATTCCTTAAACATCTTAACAAATGTCGACATTTGGCAAGAGCTTCAACAAGGCTAATGGTGATGGTCACTCCCGAAATATTCTTCAAAAACTTTGACACTTGAATGTCATCCTTGGTGAGTAATTTGCACTTGTCTAGGCGAGAAGGATAAGGGATGTTGGGTTTAGGTGGTGTAGATGTAGAAGGTGAAGGTTGATATGTTGAAGGTTTAAAGGTGGAAGGTGGGGTTGGTGAAGGGTGTTTCTTGGGTACTTCTTCATTAAGAGGCGGAGACGGTAATGGAGAACTAATACTAGACGTGGAAGTAGGTGGTATAAATGGTGGTGGAAGAGGTGTAGATGGAGTAACTGGGGGAGGGGTAGATGGTCCTACTAAAGTTGCTCCACTGCGTGTAGTAATAGCACTCACATTCGCTCTTGGGTTGGTTACGGTATTAGAAGGAAGAGAGCCCGAAGTAGAGGGTTGATTACCTTGAAAGAAACTAGCCATCATATTCTTCAAATCATTCGTTTGATTGCTCAAAGAAGTTTGCATACCATGTCGAAGCTCGGTTCTAATATCATTCCCTTGCTTAGTGATATCTCCTTTCAAGTTGATGATTTGGCTTTGAAGATTCTTAACTAGCTCTCCTTGGGTCCTCATGAAAGTTTCAACATCTTGATTAATGGGTGGTGCTTGTTGAGCGGGTGGGTGATACGGATTAGAAGCTCGAGGTGGGTTTGGATTGCTTCTATTGTAGTTGTTGGGGTTGTGGTTTGGAGGAGAAAAACCGGGTGAAAGAAAGTTGTTAGAACAGTAACTTAGCAAGTTACGATCACCTTGAGGTCGGGCTTGATAGATTTCTGTTGAATAGTTACCATGAGCCGCATACACGTTTTCTGGATTGTCATGAGTAGAAGGACAATCAGTGTATGAATGAGGACCGCCGCAGATCTCACAAGAAAGTGCTATAGCTTTAACTTGTTGTTGTTGATTCGTAGCTATGAGTAGGATATTTTTGTTCATTTCGGCCATCATGCGGGTGAATTCGGTCATCTCGGTGTGTGATAAAGTAGAAGAAACATTGACTCTCGGGTTATTCCTTGAAGATGCGGATGAATCCTAATTTGTGTGATGAGTAGTCATGTTCTCTATAAGCTCTCTACACTCCTCGGGTCTTCTTTTCATAAATGTGCCACCGACGGCTGCATTAATCGTATCATGATCACAAAAAGTTAAACCGTTGTAGAAAGTATCAATTAAGGTGACGGGGAGCATATTGTGGTTAGGACATCGATCGATCAAAACATTATAACGTTCCCAAGCATCAAAAAGTGATTCATCAGGTTCTTGTGTAAATCCACTGATTTGATTCCGAAGGCTCGTGACCATGGATGGTGGAAAGTAGCGCGACAAAAATCGTTGAGTCATTTCGTCCCAAGTATGAATTAAATTCTTCGGAAGACGATCAAACCATTTTTCGGCATGGTGGAATAAAGTGTGTGGAAATAGATGAAGGCGAAGAAAATCTATGGTAACACCGGGCAACTTCATGCTTTGAGTTACGGTAATGAATTTGTCGAGATGTTTATTGGCATCATCATCCGGTAATCCGCGAAATGGACAAGTATTTTGAACTTGTTGGATCATGTGATGCTTCAACAAAAACTCTGGATCCGTGATTTGCATCGGCGCAATCGGTCCTCCACGTCCATTCATTGTTGGTTGACAAAGCTCCTCCATCGTTCGAAGGTCGGGTTGAGGAAGATGGTTGTTATTATTCATGTTGGGGTGAGGTGGATTATTATTGTTGTGCACACCAGCCATATCTAAGTCTTCAAGAGTCTCGGGCTCAGAATAAGACGAAGATCTAGTACGCATACACATTGCAAAAGAAAAAAGAAAAAGATACCAAAGAAATAGAGAATATATATGTACTTATAAAAATAAAATCTTTTTGGTGCAAAACTTTGGAAAAGAAATGCTTTTTATGATTTTTTAATATTTTTGTATTTTTGCAATTTTTTAATTTTTATGGATTTTTGAAAATTTTTGAGCAAGAAAAATAACGTTCACGAGTGAACGGATCCCAAAATCCAACGCGTCTCTCACAGAAAACCGTTAATCTTCACGAAAAGAGCCGGCGGCGGCGCCATTTTAATAACTGAGAAATCTTGCCAAGTATAAAAATTGTTCTTTGAAGTATGTCTAATCGAATTGATCCGGTTTAACGTGTGACTCAGTCGTCCTTGGTGGATGAAAGAAAATGATGTCGTTGAGTATCTATTTTAAAATAAAAAGATTAAAAAGTAAATGACAAGATAATAAAAGCGATAAACTAAATAAAACTTAAATAAAAGACGTAAACGAATTAAATATAAAAGCTTGACAAAAAGTAAATGACGAAAACTTTAAATTTAAACTAAGATAAAACAAGTTTAAAACAACACTAATTAAAAATGCGGGAAAAGTAAAATTTGAAAAAAAACAGGAAATAAAATCAAACAAAGGTCAGATCGCAGTCACGATCGCAACCGACGATCGTGGTCTGGATCGTACCCTGGATCGTACCCTGGATCGCAGTCAAGAAATCGCACTCTAGATCTAAGTCTAGATCGCAGCCAGCGATCGAAGTTTTGGATTGCACTCCACCACGATCGCAACAAGTTGATCGCAGTGGACGATCGTGACCAAGTGATCGTACCCACAATCGAAGCCTTAGATCGTAGTGAATGATCGGACTCCAGATTGTAGCCACAGATCGCAACAACAATCGCAACAGAGCGATCGTAGCTTAGATCGTGGTGAGTGATCTTAGTCTTGATCGCAGTAATGGATCGCAAGTAGAAACCCTAGGGTTTATGCGATCACACTTACTCGATCGAAACAAGCAGAAACCCTTAAGGAAGTTACGATGGAATACAATAATCAAATAAGCCGAACCAAATAAGCACTTTAATAATAAGCAATTACCAAAAACTTAATTAAAACAATAATAAGTCAAACTAAATAAGCACAAATTTGATAACTTTTAAAACACTAAAGAAACAACCTTGTAAAACAAACTTTAAAAAGACTAAACTATTAAGAAAACTTAAAAGACATTAAGCTAGATACGAAATAAGCCAAAAAGCATAACAAGCTTAAAGCTTAAATCGTATAAAAACTTAGATAGGAATAAAAAGATAAACTTTTTAATCAAATAAGCAATAAGATTAAGCAAAATGCATACTTAATCCGAATCAAGATCAAAATCAAAAACAAGAAAAGTAGAATAAGATGGATAATGAAAAGCTTGATTAAAGGAAAAGATTCAACAATTAAAAGTAAAGATTAAAACTTACAAATTTAAGGTGTAAGACAAGGAATTTAAATTGACAAGAAACTAAATGACATGAAAATAAATGGTGGAAGAACTATGTGTCAAATAGCCAACACCTCATAAATGAGGTGGAAGGTCTCTATTTATAGGGAGAAGGGGAGGAAGGGGTGTTGGTTCCTTCCTTCTTTATTTCTTTTCGTCTCGACTCGATTTTAATTCTTTGTCTTTCTCGACGCCTTCTCGGGATTTGTCGATATAAATTGAACTCGTCTTATAATTTTCTTCTTTAATTAGACTTGGTTCTTCGACTTCATTAAACTTCCGTCTTTATACTTTTTCTTCGATAAATCTTCAGAATAGGCCGTGGACTTCCGTTCTTTTTGCACTCTTGATCTTTTGACTTCGTCTTTTGTCTTTTTCTTCGATAAAAGCCCGTGTTTTCTTCCGTTTTCACATTTTAGTCCTAAATCACAACAAAAACACAAACCACGCATAATTCCGACATTTACGACATAAAATACACGTTTTGGCTTGGTTATTATTATAATTAAGTGGTAAAAGGATAAGTGTTTTCACACTTATTAAAGATTTACATTGTAGAGGACCAGGCAAACGAAATACGTACACGTATAGACGATCATATAAACTTTTGCATCATTAACAACCACCAGAGACAAACATAGATACCATACTATATTCACTTACCCAGAAGAATAAAATATGTTCAGCCCTATCGCTCTATAACTAATATAGAACTCCAGATATCACATCAAATCCTTTTTTCACCTCCTTATTGTTTCATGCACAGTAAAATGCATTCCTATGTCTAATTCGTATGATCAGAACAATGTGTATGTTTGATTAGTATAGGTGAATTAGCATAAACTTAAATGGCCATATGCAACAATCATATGTCATTTTTCATCTTCGTGTACATTATACTATCTACCAACGGTTGACAACATTTGTGACAAATTGCAGCTACCTGGGATCAAACTCAGAATACACAAACATAACTGTAGTTTTTAGCCTGGCCTAGAAATTAATGTGTCATGCTCTTCCTACAGTAGCAACATTTTATAACAAACCTGATGGAAAGCAGGCGTAATGCCACACACCATCATCTGCCAGATGCTCCGTTAGCTGACCCTGACCCAGACCCATATCCAACAGGAGAAAGCACCACTTTTATAGATCTGACTAATCGCAATTGCTGACGTGAACCCACTCCGACCCATAACCCATTACGCATCCCGACCTTGTGCAAAATAGAGACTCTTGCTATTACCGGAAAAACACCAAAAATTGGACAATGAGAATGTTATAGTAATCTATTGTTAAGCAATGTATTACTACACACATTACAACTACTTATTCAAATATTACTGCCTCAAGAATGCTCCCTCAATCACCCGATTAATAAGTGCGTTACAAATCTAGAGGATTTATTAAGACTAGCGATGCCTATGTGTCAATATCAATTCATAACCATTCATACAAAAGGTTAGTTATTTGATTTGCTTAATTTATTTTGGGCTAATGTTTTAAAAAGTCATCTAACATGACACTTTTTGTCTTTGTGTGTAGCCATCTTTTTTTTCACATTCTATCATCAAAAAGCATTGAAAACACAACTTATAAACTAAATTTGTGGCGAGGATTAGCATTAGTTTTGAACAAATTTGTGTCAAGTAGGAGCTTCATCTAACCCATTAAACCATTAAGACTTGACACCTAATAAACTACCATGGAATACTTTAGAGGTCCGAATAAGAGAGAACTTAAGTCGAAATTTTAAACCTGACTAAATTTCTATGTATCCACTCCTAATCCCATTCAACTCACCTAAGGCCTAGTATTACGAAAGAAAACACGTGAAAGAGAGATGAGCATACTGTTTCATTGTGTTTCCCGGAAAGTTTATCCATGACACCAGCCATATCTATGAACCAGATATTTGACATAAGTGTAGTTTAGTGATACAATGATTTTGTATGGGTTCAGATTAAATCTCGGTATCCTCTCGAATTGATCTTGGCTTTAAGTGGAATGATTGTTCTTGGTTACTAAATAAAAGGGTTTGGTTTTCTAATCTAATAAAAATTTAAATGTACTAAAATGAAAACTTAAATCAAAGACAATTACTTTAATGACAATTAATAAAAACGTGAATTAAAATTGAAATTAAAATTAAAATTAAAATTAAAGTTGAAATATAAAATATAAAATATAGATTGTGAAATAAAAGTAAAGAATTAGTTAAACAGTTAAAACAGTAACACTAACAGAAAATTGATTCGGAAGTTTTAACCTTCATTCGGAACTTTGCTCATTCGGAAGTTTTCACTCGGAACACCTTGATTCGGAACTTCGTTCGGAAGTTTGGTTCATCCGGAAGTTTTGCTTCATTCGGAACTTAGGTTCATCCGGAACTTAGCCTTCATTCGGAACTTGAGGTTTATTCGGAAGTTTGGAAAATCATTCGGAACTTTTGGACAAAAAACTGATTCGGAAGATTTTAATTCATCCGGAACTTTTTAATTCATCCGGAACTTTTAAAACAAAAACTCATTCGGAACTTTTAACTCATACGGAACTTATGTTCATCCGGAAGTTATAAGCTCATTCGGAACTTCTTAAAGATAAACTCATTCGGAACTTTTTTATTCATTCGGAACTTTTAACCTAAGTAGTTCACTCGGAACTTTTGTGCTCATCCGGAAGATTGGTGTTCATCTGGAAGATTGGTGTTCATCCGGAAGTCTGGAAACACAGGTACAGTAACAAACACCGAAGAACAAGGAAACTAGTTTTAATCCAAAAATCACCGAGTTTTTCACCAAAAACTTAAATACAACTTAACACAAACGATTTACTAACCAATGACTACAAATCCCATTAAATAAAACACAAATCCCAACAACTTTTGAAGATCAAATCAAGAAAATAAGAACTTAAGAACTAGGAAAGAAAAATGATGATGAACAAGATGAAATGGAAAGATTAAACAAGAACTTGTATTAATGATTAATGTTTAACAAGATAAAACAAGGATTAAAATAACAAGATTGGAAAAACAAAGATCAAAATCACCAATCACCCTAGTGGTGATGGTGATGCTACGAACAAGAAGGGAGAAAAAAGGGAGGAGAAGAAAACTACAAACTAAAACTAACTCCTGGAAAGTGTGAGGGGATGGGCTTTATATAGCCTTGTCCTTTGGTTGGTGAGTGGGCTTTCTCCCGTTCTTCTTGTCTTCTCGTCTTTTCAGAAAAGTTGACGTTTTCGATTCTGATTCGGGATTTGTCGTCGATTAAATTCAACTCGTCTTTTAATTTCTTCGTTTAATAGACTTGAGTTTCTTCGACTTATATAAATCTTCCATCTTTGGTCCTTTTCTTCGATAAATCTTCGAATAGGCCCAGTGACTTCAAATCTTTTGCATCTCTTGGACAATAGACTTTATCTTGAGTCTTTTTCTTCAGTAAAACCCGTGCAATACCATGTTTTATTCAATATTCATCCGGTTGGCTCTGAAAACACAACAAACACAAAAACCACGCATAATTCCAAACAAATGATATTATATACGTGTTTTGGTCTCGTTTTAGCCAGAATTAAGCGGTAAAAGGATGGGTGTTTACACACCTATCATTTAGCAATACTCGAATATTATTAGGCCCATACTGAAAGCAAAAAGTAACAGATTCTAAAGAGTAACATATTCTAAAAGTATAAGATCTCAATACAGAACGAAAAGGCGGCTTACTCTTTCTCGACCATGATGTCCGCAAATACTTCTAAGGGATTTAGCATTAGTAAATAACTATATATGGTTTCAAAACTCGTGGTTGTCAAACTTCAAAACCACCACTTAAAGGACCTCAAGTTTTCATGTTGTTATAGGATCCTTTCTCACCTTTGCAGCCCCCTTAATTCATGTTGTTATAGGTAACATGTTATGTAGCCTCAATGTTTACAAACGTTTACGCGGTGCCATTATGGAGTTCTGAATATTTGATCTTCTTTTTTCTTCTTTGTTGTTAATGAAACTTGGGGTAATATAGATCTTTTTGCTGTGCTTGGTTTCTCACCTCCGAATCTTTTTTTTCATTCTTATGTGTGTATATTGCTGCGAAAAAGGTTTGTGTCAGTGTGTCTATCACGTCAAGTAGTGGTGTTCCTGGATTTGTTAATGTAAGATTCATAGTCAATTTAAGGTTGAAAGTACACAAAGCAACTATCTTAGACTTGCATGGTTGTTAAAGCATCTAAGTTTGTTAGAACCACAATGATAGTTTGGTTGGGACTGAAACAAATAACCTACTATTGAAAGCATAGATATAAACTTCTATAGGATTTCCTGTAACCATGGCGCATTCGTGGGTCACACAGACCACGCAGAAGGTAAAACGATTATTCAAATTTGAGCATCCGAGCATATTACTATTTGCTTTTTACTTAACAAAAATATCCTAACTATTGGAAGCATAGATATTTAATAATGGATGTGTGGTTGAAATTGGAAAAGAGCTTGCAGCTTATCAAACAACCCTATAATATATGCGAGATTTCCTATATATCTTGGCCCCATATCCGAATTCCCTTATTTGAGCGCTAATATTAGATACATTAGGGCTTTGGTGCTGCGAAGATTTATCACCCTCAAGTTTCACGTTCCCCAAACTAAGCTTAAAAACGAGATCATTGTTATTATAAGTTAGCAATTCAAACACTTATACACATGGCTTAATTAAATGCTTAAACTCCCTTATTCCTAGGTGTATCTCTTATATTTTATTTTTGTCTTAGAATGATCATGAAGATGCATTTTTGGGACTTATTTCGATAGTTTAATTAGGCTGAAAGCAAAGTAGGACGATTTGATCAATAGTTAGCTAAAGGACAAAATCTCTTAAAACTGCTTCTCGGGATATCAAAAAGTTCATATCTTGGCATAACTCGGTTCACGATTTGAGACCTTTCTCGGGCCGATATTTGGCATGTACTTTATACTTCATATCTTGAGAGACGTGCTTGAGATAATGGTCTTCTCATCGTTCATAGAGTTTCTTCTCTTGGAGACTTTTGAGGGGTAATCCAACTTTGTTGACCACGACTTCATGATTATTTCTTCAATCTCTATTTGGGATTTTGAGATACAACGATCCGCCTCCTTTTCGGACTTGGATCTATTTATCCTCATACCTTGTTAGGGTCTTTTCGGATAGACTTCTCCATGATCTTTATGGGAGTTGATTGCTTTTCGTCGTGAGTCTTGATCCTTCATATTGATTTTAGGAATAATGCTTTTCACATCACTTTGGATCTTCAGCAATAAAATTGAATCCTCATGCCTTGTTAGGGCCTTTTCGGACTCGCCAATCTTCGCGCCCCGCTTCATAAGTTATGCCTTGGCTATGAACTCTTATCATTACCGAGCAACTTTTAAACGATCTTGGGCTAGAAGCTAAGTAACTTTTCAAATCGTACGACCTTACTTATTGCAGATAATTTATTAGCAAGTGATGGGAGAATAGGCAAATAATTACACCAAGTGAGCTTGTGCAAGAATACCGACTTATAATTGACTCTATCATTTCTCGTCCTCCACAATTCAAAATCTCAAGTAATGAGACTCGTGGACACTTAGCCTAATAAACCAATTAAGGTCTACATGGTTAAGGATACTAGCTAGAATAAACTTGGATAAGTCTATTCGGGTTGAGTCAAAATAAACGCAACGGGCCTAATATGTCAAAGACTTCTAAACTAGCTACACCACTTTATTAATATTTTTGACTTTATTGCGGGATATATACATATGAAAGGAACGATAAAAATTTAAACATTACGACTAAATGGCCAAAGTTAATAAAAAATTTGAAAATTGTTGAAAAATAGGATTTTCCGGTTAAATGAAAGCATTTTCATGGAAAAGTCCACTTAAAACTTCGATAGAAGTCCCCCCTACACTTAAGATAAACATTGTCCTCAATGTTTAAGCATGTGGGAAAAATCTCCCCTACACTTATGACATTGTGCACGTTGGTTAACTCAAGTTAAGGAAGACACGACTAAAGTGATCAATTTCAAATGTGAGTAAGAAGAAAATTGAATCACGATAGTTGAGAGATAGAACCGGATTTCGGATAACACGAGAGCACGGTTCTTCAATGATTCCAAGAGTGCACTTATCCCTCTAATCACATCACCACACAAAGACAAACACGTATAGAAGTCCCCCTACACTTAGGAGGTTAAAACATAAAGGATAGATACTCGGGCTGCCTCCCGAGGAGCGCTTGTTTTTGATAACCGAGTCACGAGCATGACTCGACCCAAAATTAGTTCATGGGGAACGTGGTGAGGGATGGAATCACCTCCTGAGAGGTGTCCTCACCAAAGTACAACTTCACTCGTTGGCTATTCACCTTAAAATTAGGTCCATTAGGTTGAGCGAGCTCGAGAGTACCATATGGAAAAATTTGGGCAATGGTGAATGGGTCGGACCAACGAGATTTGAGCTTCCCCGAGAAGATTTTCAACCGAGAGTTAAAAAGTAAGACTTTGTCTCCAACATGGAACTCTCGGTTCTTAATCTTAGAGTCGTGAATGAGCTTAGTCCTTTCCTTATAGATTAAAGAATTTTCATAAGCCTCATTACGGAGTTCATTGAGCTCATTGAGTTGGATCTTGCGTTGGTCACCGGCTTTGTTAATATCAAAATTGGCCCACTTCAAGGCCCAGTAAGCCTTGTGCTCCAACTCAATGGGGAGGTGGTACGCTTTCCCGTACACAAGACGATAAGGCGTACAGCCGATCGGGGTCTTGTAAGCAGTACGGAAAGCCCACAAAGCATCATCAAGTTTATCAGCCCATGAGGCACGATGCTCTCCCACGGTTCTTTCCAGAATTCGTTTAAGACCTCGGTTGGATATTTCAGCCTGGCCATTAGTTTGTGGGTGGTAGGCTGTGGAAAGACGATGATTTACACCGTACTTAGCCATGACTCTTACGAATTGGTCATTGCAAAAATGAGTCCCACGATCACTAATAATGGCACGAGGCACACCGAATCTAGCGAAAAGAGCTTTCAAAAAGTTACAAACCACCCTTGCGTCATTAGTGGGTAAAGCTTTGGCTTCAACCCATTTGGAGACGTAGTCAACGGCGACAAGGATGTATTTGTTTCCTTTAGAAGAAGGGAATGGCCCCATAAAGTCGATACCCCAAACATCAAAGATTTCACACTCTTGAATGAAATTCTGAGGCATCTCGTCTTTATGTGTGATCTTGCCTTGTTTTTGGCAAGCATCACATCGTTTAACCATATCGTGAGCGTCACGATAGATGGTGGGCCAATAAAATCCCGAATCAAACACTTTTTTGGCGGTGTAGTTGGGACCAAAGTGACCACCGGTGGGTCCTTTGTGGCAAGCATCAAGGATTTCCGAAGCTGCCGGTCCATCAACACATCGGCGTATAATCAGGTCGGCACATTGTTTGAATAGGTAAGGGTCGTCCCAAAAGTAAGTCTTAATGTCGGTGAAGAACTTTTTCTTTTGTTGGGACGTCAACCCTTCCTTGAGAATTCCACCCGCCAAGTAGTTTGCAAAGTCCGCAAACCACGGGGTTTCATTCGACTTCGAGTTTATAGACATTAAGGTCTCCAAGGGAAAAGAATCATTGATTTCTTTGTTCGGATGATCCCCTTGGTAAGGATCCTCAAGTCGGCTAAGATGATCCGCGGCTAGGTTTTCAGCTCCTTTTTTATCGCGAATTTCGATTTTAAATTCCTGGAGCAGCAAAACCCAGCGAAGAAGTCTTGGTTTGGAATCTTGCTTTGTCAACAAGTACTTCAACGCGGAATGATCGGTATACACAATTGTGGTGGAAAGGACAAGATAGGGGAGGAATTTTTCAAAAGCATAGACAACAACTAAAAGCTCTTTTTCGGTTGTCGTATAATGCAATTGTGCCCCTGTCATTGTCTTGCTAGCGTAATGGATCGGTTGGAAGTGTTTGTTCACTCTTTGTCCCAGAACCGCTCCAATAGCAAAATCACTAGCATCGCACATCAACTCAAAAGGCAGCTCCCAATTAGGGGTAACCAAGACAGGTGCCTTAGTAAGCTTATCCTTAAGCGAGTCAAAGGCTTCAAGACACTCTTTGGAAAAGATAAAAGGAGTATCTTTTTCCAAGAGGTGGGTCATCGGGCGAGCGATTTGAGAAAAATCTTTGATGAATCGACGGTAGAAGCCCGCATGACCCAGGAAACTTCTCACACCCTTCACGGTTGAAGGTGGAGGCAACTTTGCGATAACATCGACTTTAGCACGGTCTACTTCAAGACCGGCTTTGGAAATTTTATGTCCCAGCACGATGCCTTCTTTTACCATAAAATGGCATTTTTCCCAATTCAGAACTAGGCGAGTGTCTTCGCACCGCTTGAGCATACGTTCTAAATTGGCAAGGCAAGAAGAGAAAGAATCCCCAAGACCGAGAAATCATCCATGAAGACTTCCATGGTTTGTTCAACCATGTCATGGAAGATAGCTATCATGCACCTTTGGAAAGTCCCGGGCGCATTACATAAGCCAAAAGGCATTCTTTTGTAAGCAAATGTGCCATAGGGACAATTGAATGTCGTCTTCTCTTGATCTTGGGGATCGATGGGTATTTGGAAATAACCCGAGAAACCATCAAGAAAGCAGTAGTATTCATTACCGGCTAAACGTTCAAGCATTTGGTCCATAAAAGGTAGAGGGAAATGATCCTTTCTCGTGGCATCATTGAGTTTGCGGTAGTCTATACAAACTCTCCACCCAGTAACGAGACGAGTGGGAATCAACTCGTTGTGTTCATTGGGAACACGGTTATTCCGCCCTTCTTGGGCACACAATGGATTGGACTAACCCATGGTGAATCCGAAATAGGGTAAATCATACCCGCATCAAGAAGTTTGATAACCTCTGTTTTGATGACTTCATGTATTTTTGGATTCACCCTTCGTTGGCTTTGAATTGTGGGCTTAAAGTCGTCCTCCATGAGAATTTTGTGTGTGCAGAAGTGAGGATCAATTCCACGAATATCAGAAATCTTCCAAGCAATAGCCTTCTTGTGATCTTTCAACACGTTGATAAGTCGGGCTTTTTCTTCTTCCTTTAGGTCCTTAGCAATGATGACTGGCGACTTCTTCTCTTCTTCAAGGAATACATACTCAAGATGGGGCGGCAACTCCTTAAGTTCTAAATCCGGAGGATTTTCGACGGGAGGCGTATTTAAAGTCGGAGTATCGATAGCAATGACCGTGGGAGATGGAGGAGAAGGATTGTCTTCGGTGAGAAGATTGTCAAAGAAATTCATGTCTTCATCCCCATCGGTGGGAGAATCATTAGTAGCTAAATTCACATCTCCCATGGTATCTTCAAGATTGTTCCAAAATAAATCACTATCTCCAAATAGAGACAATGATGAATCAATAGAGGACACGGTCTCAACATTGGGAAGAGAGGCATGAATACTTTTGCAAGCATCATTAAAGTGTTCTTCACAAGCCTCATCAAGAACGTCAATACAATTAACACTCTCATATGAATAAGGCTGTTTAGACAACTTTCCCATGTTGAAGACTACTTTATCGTCACCCACTCTCATGATAAGCTCACCGGCTTCAACATCAATGAGAGTGCGACCGGTCCTCAAGAATGGACGACCAACAATTAGTGGTACACGAGGGTCCATCTCGTAGTCGACGACAACGAAATCAGCAGGAAAGGTGAATTTGTTGACTCCTACAATGACGTCTTCGGCTATCCCCACTGGATAAGCAACCGTACGGTTGGCTAATTCCAAAGTCATTTTGGTGGGGACTAGCTCTGGGAGAGATAATTGCTTCCAAACGCTTAGAGGCATAAGATTAATACTGGCACCTAGATCGGCCAGGGCCATGCAATTCTCTACTCCCGGGAAATTGCAAGGGATAAGAAAACGACCCGGATCACCAAGCTTAGTTGGTAATTTCCTTAAGAGCACTGTAGAGCAATTCTCATTAAGTTGGGTGTTGGCAATATCGAGGAGCTTTTCCTTATCGCTCAGAAGATCTTTAAACATTTTTTCGTATTTAGGCATGTGAGCGAGAGCCTCAGCGAAGGAGATATTGAAATTCAGTTGTTTGAACATTTTAAGGAAATTCGAAACCTGAATATCGTCCTTGCTTTTGAGCTTCTCTTTCCTCAACCTAGATGGATAAGGTATATTGGAAGAAGAGGAAGGCTTTGGAAGAATAGGATCACTCACATCCTTGGGTGGAGGAGGGGTAGAAGGAAGAGGTGAAGAAATTGGGGAAGGAGAAGGATGAGGAATAGGAGCAGGTGACTGGTTTTCTTTAGTCACAACCACCGGTGGAGGTATAGGAAGCTCGGGTTCCTTGGTACCTTTACCACTTCGAGTAGTGATTGCTTTCATCTCCCCTCTTGGATTCGCAACGGTGTTACTCGGAAGAGTACCCGAAGAAGAGGGTTGATTACCTTGGAAGAAACTAGCCATCATGTTCCTCAAGTCATTTGTTTGGCTATCCAACGTATTTCTCATGTCGGCTCTCAAATCGTTTCCTTGCTTGACCAAGTCTGCTTTCAAATTGATCACTTCACGCTGAAGATTTTCCACGATCACATCGTTTGTCGTAGGTCTGCACTTCTTGGTGTAGAGCGGTGGATTGGTTGGGAGGAGCATTGTATGCGGGTGGTTGATAAGCAGGTTGTTGGTAAACTTGGTTGTTACGTTGAGGTGGTTGTTGCTGCTTGTGAGGAGGGACGTATGGTTGTCGAGGTTGTTGTTGTTGTTGAGGAGGGCGATTGAGGTTTGATTGTTGGTTTGGGTTGGTTGGAGGAAAACCAGGTGGTGAAAGATAGTTGTTGCTGCGGTAGCTAAGTAAATTACGGTCACCTTGAGGTCTAGCTTGATAAGCAGGTTGAGGATAGGTGCCATAAGCTGCATTAACATTCTCAGAAGGGTAGTCTTGGGTGGCGGTACAAGTGGTGTAAGAGTGAGGACCACCGCATATCTCACAAGGTTGGCTGATAGCGTTAACTTGAGCGTGTTTAGCGTTGTTGCTGTTGTTGTTGCTGACGGTGTGGGTGACAAGCGATTCAAGAAGCGTAGTGATTTTGTCCAATCGCTTGTCGCTGTCACTAGTGCTAGCACTAGCGACATTGGTCCGAACACTCTTGGTTTGCACACGAGATTTATTCTCAATGATGTCCCAAGCAGCATTGGAAGTCTTAGCCAATAGATTACCCCCCGAGGCACTGTTCAGTGAATCTTGGTCACTCATGCTTAAACCATTGTAAAAAGTATTAATTTGATGTACTTTGGTAAAACCATGTTGTGGGCATTTTCTTAAAAGATCTTTAAAGTGATCCCAAGATTCATTGAACGACTCATCGTACTTTTGTTCAAAATTTATGATTTCATTCCGCAAAGCGGTAGTACGAGAGGGTGGGAAAAAGTAATTGATAAACTTTGTTTCCAAATCCGTCCACGAGTGAATACTATGTGGCGGTTCCTTAGCAAGCCAATGTCGGGCTTGTCCCTCTAAAGAAAAGGGAAAAAGTTGTAACCTTATAACCTCTTGTGGACCGGCCATGTCTAAGTGATCGAGAGGCTCGGGCTCTTGATAAGACGTGGATCGAGTGCGCATACACCTGCAAAAGAACTAACAAGGCAAAAACAATACAAATTTTTTTTTTGGTTTTTAATTTTTTTAATTTTTTTTTTGTATTTTTGAAATTTTTTTTTTTTTTAGGATTTTTTGAAAATTTTTATGAAAAAGTAACGTTCACGGGGAACGGATCCCAAAATCCAAGTTCTCACAAAAAACTTTTGATCTTAACGAGAAGAGCCGGCAGCGGCGCCATTTGATACAATGATTTTGTATGGGTTCAGATTAAATCTCGGTATCCTCTCGAATTGATCTTGGCTTTAAGTGGAATGATTGTTCTTGGTTACTAAATAAAAGGGTTTGGTTTTCTAATCTAATAAAAATTTAAATGTACTAAAATGAAAACTTAAATCAAAGACAATTACTTTAATGACAATTAATAAAAACGTGAATTAAAATTGAAATTAAAATTAAAATTAAAATTAAAGTTGAAATATAAAATATAAAATATAGATTGTGAAATAAAAGTAAAGAATTAGTTAAACAGTTAAAACAGTAACACTAACAGAAAATTGATTCGGAAGTTTTAACCTTCATTCGGAACTTTGCTCATTCGGAAGTTTTCACTCGGAACACCTTGATTCGGAACTTCGTTCGGAAGTTTGGTTCATCCGGAAGTTTTGCTTCATTCAGAACTTAGGTTCATCCAAAACTTAGCCTTCATTCGGAACTTAAGGTTTATTCGGAAGTTTGGAAACCCATTCGGAACTTTTGGACAAAAAACTGATTCGGAAGATTTTAATTCATCCGGAACTTTTTAATTCATCCGGAACTTTTAAAACAAAAACTCATTCGGAACTTTTAACTCATACGGAACTTATGTTCATCCGGAAGTTATAACTCATTCGGAACTTCTTAAAGATAAACTCATTCGGAACTTTTTTATTCATTCGGAACTTTTAACCTAAGTAGTTCACTCGGAACTTTTGTGCTTATCCGGAAGATTGGTGTTCATCCGGAAGATTGGTGTTCATCCGGAAGTCTGGAAACACAGGTACAGTAACAAACCCCGAAGAACAAGGAAACTAGTTTTAATCCAAAAATCACCGAGTTTTTTACCAAAAACTTAAATACAACTTAACACAAACGATTTACTAACCAATGACTACAAATCCCATTAAATAAAACACAAATCCCAACAACTTTTGAAGATCAAATCAAGAAAATAAGAACTTAAGAACTAGGAAAGAAAAATGATGATGAACAAGATGAAATGGAAAGATTAAACAAGAACTTGTATTAATGATTAATGTTTAACAAGATAAAACAAGGATTAAAATAACAAGATTGGAAAAACAAAGATCAAAATCACCAATCACCCTAGTGGTGATGGTGATGCTACGAACAAGAAGGGAGAAAAAAGGGAGGAGAAGAAAACTAAAAACTAAAACTAACTCCTGGAAAGTGTGAGGGGATGGGCTTTATATAGCCTTGTCCTTTGGTTGGTGAGTGGGCTTTCTCCCGTTCTTCTTGTCTTCTCGTCTTTTCAGAAAAGTTGACGTTTTCGATTCTGATTCGGGATTTGTCGTCGATTAAAATCAACTCGTCTTTTAATTTCTTCGTTTAATAGACTTGAGTTTCTTCGACTTATATAAATCTTCCATCTTTGGTCCTTTTCTTCGATAAATATTCGAATAGGCCCAGTGACTTCAAATCTTTTGCATCTCTTGGACAATAGACTTTATCTTGAGTATTTTTCTTCAGTAAAACCCGTGCAATACCATGTTTTCTTCAATATTCATCCGGTTGGCTCTGAAAACACAACAAACACAAAAACCACGCATAATTTCAAACAAATGATATTAAATACGTGTTTTGGTCTCGTTTTAGCCAGAATTAAGCGGTAAAAGGATGGGTGTTTACACACCTATCATTTAGCAATACTCGAGTATTATTAGGCCCATACTAAAAGCAAAAAGTAACAGATTCTAAAGAGTAACATATTCTAAAAGTATAAGATCTCAATACAGAACGAAAAGGCGGCTTACTCTTTCTCGACCATGATGTCCGCAAATACTTCTAAGGGATTTAGCATTAGTAAATAACTATATATGGTTTCAAAACTCGTGGTTGTCAAACTTCAAAACCACCACTTAAAGGACCTCAAGTTTTCATGTTGTTATAGGATCCTTTCTCACCTTTGCAGCCCCCTTAATTCATGTTGTTATAGGTAACATGTTATGTAGCCTCAATGTTTACAAACGTTTGCGCGGTGCCATTATGGAGTTCTGAATATTTGATCTTCTTTTTTCTTCTTTGTTGTTAATGAAACTTGGGGTAATATAGATCTTTTTGCTGTGCTTGGTTTCTCACCTCCGAATCTTTTTTTTCATTCTTATGTGTGGATATTGTTGCGAAAAAGGTTTGTGTCAGTGTGTCTATCACGTCAAGTAGTGGTGTTCCTGGATTTGTTAATGTAAGATTCATAGTCAATTTAAGGTTGAAAGTACACAAAGCAACTATCTTAGACTTGCATGGTTGTTAAAGCATCTAAGTTTGTTAGAACCACAATGATAGTTTGGTTGGGACTGAAACAAATAACCTACTATTGAAAGCATAAATATAAACTTCTATAAGATTTCTAGTAACCATGGCGCATTCGTGGGTCACACAGACCACGTAGAAGGTAAAACGATTATTCAAATTTGAGCATCCGAGCATATTACTATTTGCTTTTTACTTAACAAAAATATCCTAACTATTGGAAGCATAGATATTTAATAATGGATGTGTGGTTGAAATTGGAAAAGAGCTTGCAGCTTATCAAACAACCCTATAATATATGCGAGATTTCCTATATATCTTGGCCCCATATCCGAATTCCCTTATTTGAGCGCTAATAATAGATACACATATTTATTTCTTAGCTTCTAATATGTAGGTTAAAATTATTAATTTTAAACGAAATTGATTATTCATTTTTTGAGCATCTAAGCGTATGGATGTATGCTCGTGGGTTAAGAATGCTTATAGTTTGATAAGATCAGGGGGTGGGTTAGGAACACCGTAGATCTTTTAAAGATGGTGTCTAAAGAGTTAGTACATGGGATGTGTTATTCGCTGCTGCTTCGACCCTCACCGACTGCAGGTTTGTCAATATCCTTTCGCTGATGAAACGAAATTTGTGATAAAGTAGGAGGGCTCGTGGCAAATTTTCCCAACTGATTACACAGTATTCTGCAAATGATCCTATCCTGATATATCGTCCATTTCGAACCTACATTATGCATGACATAGTGCTAATGCAAACAAAAAAAATTCACTCACGCTTTGCGCAATACTATAAACATTAACCTTGATCAAAGTGGGCTTATCAGTGACAGCCAAATATATTCTGTTTACAGAATCAATCATGTTTATACATATTTCATTACAATTCGTTAATGAAATTAGGAATCTCTAAATGGATTTTTATGTAATTTAAAAACCAAAGCATTTGATTAACTGAACTGACATCCTTTGTGGTTTAGATGAGCAATTTTATGTTCAGAGGGATTGTGGTTTATGTTATGACGGATGGGTACTTTGATGACTTTGCTTGTTTTTTTTGGATTTAAGATTCAAAAACATACCCTAAAGCTTTATAAATGATAATTTTAACCCTAAAGTTTTATAATTTTTAACCCGCTTTTTTATGGTTTTTTTTTCATTTTGACACATATATTTGTTATCTGGGTTTTTACTTTCATTAAACATAAAGTACGAAAATTAGACAATTGTTACTAAGTTAAGGAACACAAACACTTTTTAAAGGAATAAATAAAATGATGAAAGAAGTACAAAATACATCCTTGTGGTATACAGAAAGTCTGGATTACATCCCTCGTCAGTATTTCAGACATAATACATCCAACCGCTACATACTTCGTGCATGATACATCCTTTGGACGGATGATGCAAATATTTTTTCTTAATTACTAACGAGGGTTTATAAAGAAAGGTATTCTTGATTTTTTGCTTATAAAGGGATGTATTTTGCACTAAAAATATAGGTTTTTTTTTTAAAAAAAAAATTTCAAAATTTTTTATTATTTTTCAAAAAATTTTTTATTATTTTTCAAAAAAGAATTATTATTTTTCAAAAAATTGTTTTTTTGCTATAAGAAAATTATTTTTTCAAAACCACTCTTTTTACAAGGGAAAAAAGTTTAATTAAAAAGACTAATTTTAATATTTTTTTCAAACAAATGTTTAATAATCTTTGTAACCATATTTTTTACATTTTCCAAAAATTATAAAATATTTCAAAAAAAATTAAAATTACTATTTCGAAAAAATTTAAAAAATTTTATACGTTAAAAAACTTAATATTTTTTTACGTAGTTTGCATTTTCTTAAAGGGTAAAAAACAAGACTATGAGTATAACTTTTTCTTCCCAAAAAAGTAAAAATTTGAAATTGTTTAAATGTTTGTATACATTTTTATCCTTCATAATATTTTTCTAAAGTAAAAAGAACTTAAAAAGAATTTATTAAGTTTAAAATTAAGCAAATTTACTTTTTATCTTAAAAAAATGAAAATGATAAAAAAACACTGAAATATTAACTTTTTAGTTATTTTTAACCTTTTTTTAAAAATAATAACTAAATAAAAATAATAATTTAATTTTTAGATAAATTAAAACTTTTTTCCGAAGAAAGTGCAATTTTTATTTTTTCAGAAAAAAATGGTTTCAAAAAATTAAACTTCTTTTTCTCTAAAAAAATTAAACTTTTTTAAAATAATTAAAATTACTTTTTTTAATATTCTTCTTTCAAAAAAATTTATGTTTTTGAGTTTGGTGAAAAAATATAGCAAAAAAAAAACATTTTTATGAAAAAATAATAATTTTTTAATAAAGTTTTTTGAAAAAAATTACAATTTTTTAATAAATTTTTTTGAAAAAAATTACAATTTTTTTTTGAAAAAAATAAAGTTTTTTTGAAAAAATTATATCTTAAGTGCAAAATACATCTCTTTATAAGCAAAAAGTCAAGAATACTTTTCTTTATAAACCCTCGTTAGTACTTAACAAAAAAAAATATTTGCATCATCATCCGTTCAAGGGATGTATCGTGCACGAAATATAACGGTTGGATGTATTATGTCCGAAGTACTAACGAGGGATGTAATCCACACTTTTTATAACCATATGGATGTATTTTGTACTTCTCTCTAAAATGATTATTTCTTATTAAGGAAAAAATATTTTGAAAAAGTTCCTAATTTAAGTTTTGCTTTAAAAAAAAAGATTTATCATTATCATCAAGTACTTATTTTATTTCCAATATATATACTACAAATATGTTGCATGCAAATCAAGAAAACGATATACTCCAAATTTATCATTATCATCATGTATAATGACGGAGGGGGTTGGCAGGTGCCATGCATGCTACCCGACCAGCCCAACCCAATAACATATGTTAGCCTAATTTTCAAAGTTTAATGATAGTTCTTTTAATCCACCCACTCCATTGACTATAATTACCCACTAACATAATAAAATAATATTTTATTTAGTATAGCAAAACCTCAAGTGGAATATTTGTTTTTCAAATCTTTCCTTTTTTAGTAATGTTTATTTTGTTTTTATTTACTAATTTTAATTATATTTAATTGAATATAAGTAAATATTTCTTAATTTGGCAAGAATATTTATAAATTCGTTGGTATATTTTGAAGAAAGAAAAAGGATCATAAGAGCGCCCGGAGTCATGGCGCCGTGGGGTGTCAAACCCACGGCGCGACTCGCGCGATGGCTCCCCGATCAGCAAAAACCCACGGCGTGGGGTGAGGGCGTGGGTGTAATCACTCGGCGTGAAGGATGGTTTAAAAAAAATTATTTTTTTTTAAATTTTTTAAAAACCAACGGCTACTAGCCGTTATTTTTGAAAAAAATGTTTTTTTTAATGCCCCAACGGCTAGTTTATTTAAATTTATTTTTTTAATTAAATGCCCAACGGCTAGATTATTTAAAAAAAAAGTTTTTTTTTTCAATTTTAATCTCTATATATACTACATTTCCTATATCATTTTTTACACACACACACACAAATCATTCTCTCCTTTAAATCATTCTCTCATTCACAAACACAAACACAAACACACAATGGCCGGCGAAAATTGGTTCGGATTCACCCACCTCCTTCAATCCAACATGGGTGCCGGTGACGGAACTACGTCCAATTCGCAATTCCCCGGATTTCCTACCCACGGTCCGATGACTCCCGAAGATCAAGCTTTTATACAAAAGCAACAAGAAGAATATCAAGCCTATACCACCCAAAGACGCCTATCACTCCAATCTACAAGCTCAATTCCACCACCCGAAACCGAACCAACAAAAAAAAACCGAAAGAAAAACCCCTAAAAAATCAAAAGTACCTGTTCCGAATGAAGGTCTTGGTCGGTGGACCAAGGACGAAGAAGCCGTGCTTGCCGAGTGTTACATCACGACATCCGAAGATCCGAAAGTTAGGCGTCACCAAAAAGAGACACTCTTTGGATTCGGATTACCCGGGTGTTTAACGAAAGAAATCATCAAGAACGTACCAAGGACATGCTTACGCGTAAGTGGAATCCGATGCATCATAATATTATGAAGTGACACGCCATCTACAAGAAATATCATCGGAACAAAAAAAGTGGCGAAAGCGAGGTTGATGTGATTGAACGGGCTCGGGGCATTTACGCGGATGAGAATAGAAATGCCTCGTTTTATCACGAAAAGGCATGGAATGTTTTGAGGAAGTCCCCGAAATGGGACGCACCCGAGGTTGTCCCGGTTGATTTGACCGAGAACGAGGAAGGCGGTTCATTGTTGATGCCGATGAACACGGACGAGCTTTTCCAATGCGATCAACGACCTCGCCCCGCCGGTAAAGAACGGCCCGGGGAAAAAGCCGTTCCGAAACATCGGCAAGTACCGGAGGAAGTAACTCGTCTCGATTTGAAGACGCGGTTACCTATGACCTTCGTCTCCGTCGTGAAGCCGCGCAAAAAGCGTATGCGTCTTCGCAACGCAAAGACGACACGATTGCCGAAATGGAGGAGTTGAAATTTCTCAACTATGACACCTCCAACATGGATCCCGAATCGGTCGCGTTTATAAACTTTAAAAAGGAAGAAATCAAAGCTCGTCTACGCGCAAAAATGCCGAATACCAATAAATACCGCGACGTTGAAGATTCCGAAGACTCCTCCAACTAGTAGTTTTTTTTCGTAATTTTTTTCGTAATTTTTTCGTAATTTTTCGTTTTTTTATTCGAAGTTGTATTTTTCTATTTTTTTAGGATTGTAATATTTATTTTTATTTATGAAATGAATTAATTTAATTTGAAAATGTGAGAAATAAAAAAAAGTAGGACCCACAAAAGGGAGTCACTTGGAGTGATTACTCCCCTGATTTTTTCATGTGAGTGAGTGAGTGAGTTTCGCTGACGTGGCACCTCAAAAACGAGTAACTTGGAGTGATGACTCCTTGTGCTCTAAAAGCTTGAGTGTAAAAAACAGAAGAACAAAACTTAAAGAAAACGACCATGGTTTTATAAAAATAAGGTTATCAATTGATAAGAAAAACAATATGCGGATGTCTGTTAGTCAAAAAGAATCATAGTAGTAAAAAAGATATTGAAAAAGATCAGTACCTAAGTGCGTAAACTTTCCGAATTGCTTAATCAAAAGGAATGATGTTATTCTTTCGATACTATTTTTAAATAATAATGACTACATTTGATATTTATAAAATTGAAAGCATACAACCGATTTTGAAATATTACGCAATCCACACACCCGGCCACCTAATCTACCACATTCACCTATAGATTTAGGGGTGTTTGGAATTGCTTATTGCGTAAAAGAGCTTGTTTAATACACTCTTAGTGGTCAACCTTGTTGTTGTATCAGTTTTGATAAGCAACCACATACACCAATAAGTTTAAATATGTATGCTTAACATTAAGAGTGCTTACAGTTTGAATCAAATTAAATTAATTGATAAAATAAGATCAATTAATCTGATCATATCTTGTGATTTTCTTCATATCTTGTGATTTTATTCATCACAGGTACATAGCATATCAAACCCTCAAAGATTATTTGATTCTTATTAATAGCCTGGATCATGAAAGAATAATAAGAATCGAGTACTCATGACATAGGTAGGTTTTAGTAAAAGAGAAAGCATTACGTACCGTTGATAATATGCATCGATTGCTGGATAATCTGCATCGACTGCTGTTACTTTTGATTGTTAGGCATGACAGGGTTTCTTTAGTTTTAATAGTGCAACAGGGAGAAGCCTATCCGATTGTTGTTGTTATAGATGGATTATCGATGTTTTGTCAGGATGAGGAGGGTACATTGGGTGACTATCAACATGTGAATGCTTGGAATTTCAGTTACTTCTTTTTTCCTTTTCATTAAGGAATATTACAAGTCGGATTGGCTAATATTAGAAGAATGAGCTGAAATTTCCATCTTTCAGTTATGTATTTATGTACTATAGATGTGTGGTTTTCTAAACTTGTGGTTTCATGCAGGTATTTGACGTTCGATGAAGCAATTACAATGATCCAAAACTTTTGCAGAAGTGCTTTGGTGTGGGTCGAGCAAGAGCAGCAAGTCTTGATGTCATCCAAGAAGTTGAATATGTGAAACAAGAAAAACTCATGTACCTCCTTGAATGCCTACAAAAACATCACCTCGGGTTATATTGTTTTCTGAAACCAAAACTGATGTGGACAACATTCACGAGCACCTTCTATTTAAAAAGAGTGGAAGTAGTAGCCATATATGGTGGGAAAGATGAGGAGTAACATGAATACCCAATTTCTCCTTTTAAAGTTGGTAAAAAAGATGTTTTGGTGCTACTGATGTTGCGTTAAAGGGTTTGGATTCCCCTAATATCACACTTTGATAAACAATGAAATTGAAAAAAATGGCGATAGGATCGAAAGAACAAGAAGATATGGGGAAATAGGACTTACACGACTTTTATTAACAAGAATCAATGTGAGACAACACTATTGTATTACGAATTTTCTTAAATCAGAGCATCAGAAAAGTCAATAGATCGATGGTTCAAGGATGGCGTACTTCGGTTCAGGAGGATGTAGAGGAGAAATGCGAGGGGTATGTGATTCATCTTTTCTTCTTCTTGAATGTTTACTTTAGTACGAGTAATATGTTTTATGGAGGTTGATTAAATTTTGTTAGATTCTCATAGGTATAGAAGATTTCTTGGCATGTCAATCTTAAGTTTGTTTCCAGAAAGTTGCAATTTTTTGGGTATGCAATATGTGTAAGAATAGATTATTAGTGTTCTTGAAATTATTTAACCAAACATTGTGAAGATCTCGTGAAGTACCCAGTAGTTTTTCTTTTAAAGAACCAATATTTTGTTGTGAAATGACAAATTTATCGATAAAGATTAGGTTGAATTTATATCAAGGGCCTGTTTTGGCTTTATGTGTTTTAGGTATTGTATATTTTATCTGACCATGGTGTTTCGCTCTTCAAGTAAGATTTATTTTGGAATAAAAGTTGTTTCCATGAATTATTTTCCAGATCTCATTGTCACAACAAGTGATGGGTGTGCTCCTGTTGCATTTTTGTTGTGCATTCTATGAAACTTGCAATGTCAGATCGAGCTCATAGCTGAACTAATCTTGCCGCACACATACATTTACCGAAGGTTTTTCTGGAATTCTCCTTCTGATGAAGCTGAGCTTTTTAACATGGTTGCTTCTATTGATGATAGACCAAGTAGTTACTCATACTGGTACCTGTGTGGATGCAGGATTGGTGTTCTGTTACCACCCATAACAAAGGTGTTACCAATGGGGTGTGTAGTTTTCAGCAAATTTTGTAAAAGAAAACAGTTGGTGTTGATAGCAAATCGCGTGAAAACTGGTTCTAGAATGGAGTATAGTACATTCTTGGTTCCAGTTCCAACTAAGGGTGTTATCTGGTTGGGTTATTGACTTATCAGGTTAGTTTGCGTCGGGTTTTGGTTTTTAAAAACTCACTCGCAACTGGACATGATAAGGATCGAGTTATTGGGTTTGGGTGATTCGGTTTCGGGTGATACAACAAATAAGTAGCTCTTAGGAATATTGTCCACACCATACTGTAATATTGCAAAAATGTTATAAATACACTTATTTTGGATAACCTTTATCTCAATTTTGAGTTGTATGCGTAATATTTTTTAGATATACTTGATAGACTTTGGTTTTATATATTTCAAGAAGAAAAATAAGAACTAGGAAATTATAAATATTAAAATATGATTGCGATGTGTATTTTGTCGTATGCAAATAACTATGAGACACACTACATACAATCATATTCATATAGTACTTTTGAATTAAAACTTATGTGGTTCCATTTACTTTTGATCAGATATATTAATGGAAAATCTTGTGTTGCTTATTTATTTTTGATTTGCTATACTACACGGTTCCATATTTTATTAACTTAAAATAATCTGATGATGGTAAATCTTTCTACCATTTTAAGATCATATATATCTTCATTCACGTATGGCACAAAATATAATTTGGAATCAAATAATTAGCTACTTGCATAATAGAGTTTTGGAAACTTGATTTCTAACTTTTAAACCTAGGAACTGATTAAAGTTAGATTTTTTTTGGCCCCCCTCAATCAAAATTTCTAGCTTTCATCCATGATCAGGTAATAATTTTATTTCTAATATGGCAATATATATACTATAGATAAGCTGCATGCAAATTAAATAAAGATATACTCTATATTTATCATTAAGGACTGATTTTGTTTCCATAATATGTATACTATTAGCTTAAAGACCCGTCTACTGTCGGGTTTAGTTTAACGAATGATTTTGTATGAAAAAGTAAACGGGTGTTAATATTAAAATAAACAATAAGCGTTCTCATAATAGATTTCTAACAATAAAATAAAGAACATGAAGTATTCAATAAGTAACTAAAGTTTGTATGTGACAACCGGTAAATTTGAACTCATTATTAATCCAAATAATAAAATAATTATCACTACAAATTTTATTTTTTTCAATAAAGCACTGTAAATTATAAACAAGAAGATATCTAAAAATTAACAAATGATATTATCACTAATAATACATACGACGGACTATATGATTATTTTGGTTATATAGAAATTCATATGTTACATGTTTAATTATTGCAAAGTGGAAAATAATTATTGTGTTATCTAAAAACCGTGATTTACTCTAACTGGAGGCCATTCAACTAAAAGCGTATGTGTTTTATATGTTTTAGGTTAAATTAATTATTTTAAGTTTATAGGTCATATAAACGTCAATAATAGTTTATTTTAATAGTTAACGTAAATTATCGAAATCACCGTTAATTATTAATAGAAAGTTATATAAACATTTTCAACTCAGGATTTCTTTAAAACGATATATGACGGACTATAAAAAAGTCTATATATAATATATTTATCACTTTTAATATATTTTCAAGGTTTCGGATAATTTACCGAGGTAATCCTGTTTTATTTATTATTTAATTATAAAATATCGTTTTTATAGAAAAATGATCACGAAAATGTGTAAATTGATTTTATCACCTAAGAACTAATAAAATTAATTTGTAAACTTCAAAATAAATTGTACGAGCTTATATAAATTATTAAACGACTAGAAATAGGCCTGTAACTATTTTTAAAAGCCCGCAAAACCAAATTAAACCCAACTAAAAGCACCTAAACCCAAATTAAGGCCCTAATGACCTATAATAAGTAAACTTCAGTTGGGACACAGCCCATACCACCCTTAAACCGAATTTTACAATATATATACTTTAGGAAACCTATTTTAATTCAATTACAACTTATTTACTTGCCAAAATAATGCATATATCTTCCCTGGCACAAATAATTCGACCCATACTACTTCATTATTCAACAACGACATTCATATATCTCTAAAAATCCTCCCATGGTCGACTATTCCTCATCTCTTCGTACAGTAAATAATTTTCAGCCATAACTTAAGATTTTCATAGATGATTGATGTTATGATGATAAGGCTTCAATATTTATATAAATAAGCTGCTAATACCATGGCATGAATCATCAAAATATCAAAACATCAAAACAAGTCAATCGAATCCTTCCTTGTGGTTGTTTTCTGCCGTGAACCACCACCATCATCACAAGGGGCGGAGCCAGAGAATAAATCATCAGGTGCACAAAATTTTTAATACGAATATTTATATAACACTTAATTTGGGACCGGGTTCATTTTTGAAAAAATCAAGATTTTTAGCATAAAAATACATTACGTGACAAAATTTCATCGGGTTCCCGTGCATCCCCGGAACCCCCTAGCTCCGCCTTCATCACACCACCATCGCCACCACCACATTTACTTTCAATAACTCCTAAACCTCCACCAAGGACCCTTGGTCTATGCCCTAGAAGCTCAGCAAGTGTGAAGAACCCTAGACGAAATTCTAGTCAAAATGGATTTAGCATTTTCTAAGAAACCCTAAATTTGATTCTTTAAGTTTGTTGCTGCTGGTGTTAGTGTTAATTACAAATCTTCTTGACACCAATTCTGGTCTTCCGAGTAGTCCTAGTACAAGTCCCTAAGTGCTCCAAGTGTTCGTGTACGAGTTGTGCAAGTAAAATCCTAGCCGAGCTCTTTTTAAGGTTTTCTATGTCCGGTTTTGCTCAAACCACCAATCACTTCGTAAGACCTGATTTACCTAGTACAAGTAACTCTTATTACATGTTAAACCCTAACCTATTAATGCCTAAGTTGAAAAGTAACACATAATTGGCTAAATGGTTAAAAACGAGACCTAACGGGACGTACAGGTGCCATAATTTTGCTTAACTTGATTACGAACTGAATTTTAGTATTTCCTACTGTTAAATAATGTTATTAATTATTTTATGTTAGTTAAACTCAGTATGTAATGTTATTTGATCAAGTGGTAAAAGTAGTTGAAACTCTCGTTGCTAAACTAGCTTAAAAACGCCTAAACTTTTGTTAAAATCCGACCATCCAATGATTGGTCACGAAATTTTTACTCTCAATAATCATATTTCATTTTTTATAAGTTTTCTAATGGTTTTCGAAACTAGTAAAAAGACCTAAAAATAAATTAGTTATCACACTGTCAATTTTATGATTTTATGTGAGAATTTATAAAATCGTATGCATGTAAAATGGTTAGAACACTTAGAATGTCACAATTATTAATTATTTAATAAAATGGTAATATTATAATACGAATCAATCTCTTCAAAAAGAATCATGGTAGAAGGTCAAAAAACGAATTTATAATTAATAAACGATTACTACACGTAAAAATGACATTTTTAAGAAAATTTAATTATATTTTATAACTCAAGAAATTGTTAAATTAAAATTCATGCTAACTTATAAATTTTATATTTCATATTAATTTAGTAAATAATTACATGCTTTTACAATACTTAAAATGATTAAGAAATGAATACGAAAGCTGAAACCGTAAAACCTGAATTTTTACCTATTAAAACTATGTAAAATTTAATTGTTAATTTATTAGCAAAATTTAATATATTTAAATTACTTTTACTTGAATTCATATCAACCTATTTATTATTTTTTAATGCATAAATATGAAAATCTAAAATGATAATAGTTGATGAAACCCTAGTTTAAAAAGATAAAACCCGACTTTAAATAATTAAATTAATTAATAGCCGAAAAGTTTTGTAAAAATTTAGTCGTTATTATTCCAACCTAAAGCACCAACTAAGGAAGGGTCTATACATGTATATTATATATATGTTACACATGGCTTAAATGAATATTATTCTTATTAGGTTACCGATAAAATTCTACTTTGTCCTGCGACACTTTACTATCAACAAGGTGAGTTTCTTAGCCTATTTCCCAAATTATTTATCATCTGTGAGTTACTAGCTCATATCTCTTTCAAAATATTTTATCATCTTTTCGGGTGATAACATTGCTTGATTTATAACACGTGAACACAAGTGAACTATTCTCTACTAGTTGATCTATGGCTCGAAACAACACAAATGATAACTGCCCACGACTCATGAACCGTTAGTCACCTAGCTATGTTACAGCGAAGTGAGCGCGAACGTTATGGATAGATCTATCGGAGTTGACACTCCTATTTACTTTGAATGGGTGCGTTCAAGTAAATACAATTTCATTTGAAGACGACGAGTGACTTGGGTTAGTCACCTGCACGGGCACACACATACGAAGCATCGGTGTCATGAGATTAAATAGTAGTAAAGCTAAACTATGTGAATTTGTATGTGTTATATTGTCACAGGTGGATACGAATCTTGTGGTTCACTAATATGATTTTCATTGTTTTCTTAAACTCAAACCTAGGAACTCACCAACTTTGTGTTGACACTTTAGCAATGTTTTTCTCAAGTATGCTACTATATGGATTATGTGGAGTCTGCATTGTTGTTTTGGCGTGTAGAGGTCGTTCTCTCGCATCAAGTCCTCTTCACGCCATGAAGTCGCAACCCAAATCCAGTCTTCCGCTGCAGTGAAATTTGGGGGTGTGACAGAATGGTATCAGAGCCCTTGATTATAGAGAACTAGGTTGCATTAGTAACTCTAGACTATAATCGACTCTAAATTGCATGATAAAATAACATACCAACCATCTACTGTTAGATCCTTACCAAAAGCTAAATTGTTTGACATGTTATTTTCATTTACTAAACTACTAAGTTTTACTTTGAAATACATGTTTTTAGAACTATGCATGGTCACCCAAGGGTGTGGGATGACTTAACCTAGTGGGTTGAAATCTAGTATTACAATAGTACACATCATGCCATGCTCAATCTAGTTAACTGTTATTATAATGGTAAGATATAGCGAAAATATGATACAAATAAAATAGGTGACGAAACGAAGGATGTTATATGTTGTATCTGGAATATACATAGCCTGATCACCTATGTATAATTAGATAGGACAACAGTATGCTCGTAGTAGTTACCACAAATATCAAAATGAATAAAACTAACTCAGAATAAAAGTAATATTTTTATACCATACACTAAACGTATGGGAGAAAGCATAAATTCTAAAAGGTCTAGAATACCACTCACCACTTTCAACTTCTTCTCTACAAATAACATAATGTATACGACGTCTTGATTTTGGGACGAAATCCTCTAAGGTGGGGTGAATGTGATAACCCGTAAATTTGAACTCATTATTAATCCAAAGAATAAAATAATTATCACTACAAATTTTATTTTTTTTCAAAAAACACTGTAAATCATAAACAAGAAGATATATAGAAACTAAAAAAATGATATTATCACTAATAATACATACGACGGAGTATATGATTATTTTGGTTATATAGAAATTTATATGTTACATGTTTAAATATTGCAAAGTGGAAAATAATTATTGTGTTATCTAAAAACCGTGATTTACTCTAACTGGAGGCCATTCAACTAAAAGCGTATGTGTTTTATATGTTTTAGGTTAAATGAATTATTTTAAGTTTATAGGTCATATAAACGTCAATAATAGTTTATTTTAATAGTTAATCGTAAATTATAGAAATCACCGTTAATTATTAATAGAAATTTATATAAACATTTTCAACTCAGGATTTCTTTAAAACGATATATGACGGACTATAAAAAGTCTATATATAATATATTTATCACTTTCAATGTATTTTCAAGGTTTCGGATAATTTACCGAGGTAATCCTATATTATTTATTATTTAATTATAAAATATCGTTTTTATAAAAAAATAATCACGAAAATGTGTAAATTGATTTTATCAACTAAGAACTAATAAAATTAATTTGTAAACTTCAAAATAAATTGTACGAGCTTAAATAAATTATTAAACGACTAGAAATAGGCCCGTAACTATTTTTAAAAGCCCGTAAAACAAAATTAAACCCAACTAAAAGCACCTAAACCCAAATTCAGGCCCTAATGACCTATAATAAGTAAATTTTGGTTGGGACACAGCCCATACCACCCTTAAAACGAATTTTACAATATATATACTTTAGGAAACCTATTTTAATTCAATTACAACTTATCTACTTGCCAAAATAATGCATATATCTTACCTGGCACAAATAATTCGACCCATACTACTTCATTATTCAAGAACGACATTCATATATCCCTAAAAATCCTCCCATGGTTGACTATTCCTTATCTCCTCCTACAGTAAATAATTTTCAGCCATAACTTGAGATTTTCATAGATGATTGATGTTATGATGATAAGGCTTCAATATTTATATAAATTGGCAGCTAATACCATGGCTTGAATTGTCAAAATATCAAAACATCAAAACAAAGTCAATCAAATCCTTCCTTGTGGTTGTTTTCTGCTGTGAACCACCACCATCATCACACCACCATCGCCACTACCACATGTACTTTCAAGAAGTCCTAAACCTCCGCCAAGGACCCTTGTTCTATGCCCTAGAAGCTCAGAAATTGTGAAGAACCCTAGACGAAATTCTAGTCAAAATAGATTTAGCATTTTCTAAGAAACCCCAATTTGATTCTTTAAGTTTGTTGCTGCTGGTATTAGTTTTAATTACAACTATTCTTGACACCAATTCTGGTCTTTCGAGTAGTCCTAGTACAAGTCCCTAAGTGCTCCAAGTGTTCGTGTACGAGTTGTGCAAGTAAAATCCTAGCCGAGCTCTTTTTAGGGTTTTCTATGTCCGATTTTGCTCAAACCACCAATCACTTCGTAAGACCTGATTTACCTAGTACAAGTAACTCTTATTACATGTTAAACACTGACCTAGTAATGCCTAAAGTTGAAAACCAGCTGAGCTAGCTCAGTTGGCCACCAAGGGTAACCTTGGGGAGGTATTCTTGGAGAGGTCTCGAGTTCGAGTCTCACCAGGAACCTTCAGGGGGCCGAATTAAGAAGCAGGAGTGGGGTTTATCCCTTAAGGAGAAGGTTCGAGGCTTGCATACTGCCCAATTGGATGTCACTGTAAGATCGAATCACTAACTACTAACTCGCCGTTCAAAAAAACAAAAAAAAATGCCTAAAGTTGAAAAGTAACACATAATTGGCTAAATGGTTAAAAACGAGCCCTAACGGGACGTACGGGTAAAAACCGTGCCATGATTTTGCTTAACTTGATTACGAACTGAATTTTAGTGTTTCCTACTGTTAGGTAATGTTATTAATTATTTTATGTTAGTTAAACTCAGTATGTAATGTTATTTGATCAAGTGGTAGAAGTAGTCGAAACTCTCGTTGCTAAACTAGCTTAAAAACGCCTAAACTTTTGTTAAAATCCGACCATCCAATGATTGGTTACGAAATTTTTACTCTCAATAATCATATTGCATTTTTTATAAGTTTTCTAATGGTTTTCGAAACTAGTAAAAAAACCTAAAATAAATTAGTTATCACACTTTCAATTTTATGATTTTATGTGAGAATTTATAAAGTCGTATGCATGTAAAATGGTAAATTTTAGAACACTTAGAATGTCACAAATATTAATTATTTAATAAAATGGTAATATCATAATATGAATCAATCTCTTCAAAAATAATCATGGTAGAAGGGTCAAACAAACGAATTTATAATTAATAAACAATTACTACACGTAAAAATGACATTTTAAGAAAATTTAGTTATATTTTATAACTCATGAAATTGTTAAGTTAAAATTCGTGCTAAACTTATAAATTTTATATTTCATATTAATTTAAAAATAATTACATGCTTTTACAATACTTAAAATGATTAAGAAATGAATACGAAAGCTGAAACCATAAAACCTGAATTTTTACCTATTAAAACTATGTAAAATTTAATTGTTAATTTGTTAGCAAAATTTAATATATTTAAATTATTTTTACTTGAATTCATATCAACCTATCAATTATTTTATAATGCATAAACATGAAAATCTAAAATGATAATAGTTGATGAAACCCTAGTGTTAATGCAAGTGATGCCTAAAAACATTATTAGTGTTAACTAATCTTTCTTAGTTTTGATCACAACAAACTATACAACACATTTAGTGTAAAACATAAAACGAATTATTTAACTAACATTATCATCAAGGTAATAATCATATCACTAACCTTTCTTAATCATACTTAGTGATCATCAAAATGATTATCCTTAAAACTCACTTTTGTTAATATGACAAAAGACTTTTTAATAAACTTTCTTTTTTAGAAAATGTTTTATTAAAATGGAAAATGTAAATTTGAAAATAGCATATTTCATATGCTATTAGAATATCCTTTGAAGGCTTAAAATACCTCAGATATTCCTACCACACTAACAGACAAAAAACGGAGCGTAGTCTATAGGCGGAACCTTAAGTAGCTAGGCGGTTCCCTAGCGATAAGGAACCGCCGGGCTAGATAAGGTACCGCACCCAGATAGCCGTTGTACATTGTCTCCTTTAAATAGTGGATCGAATCTCATTTTCCAACAAGCCTCTCTGGACGTTTTTCCTCAGCCCCTTTCTCTTTTCTATAACATAATCATTAGTAAATGATCACTTAATATGTTAAGTATGTTTACATATGATTATCCTCTTGATCCCCTCCTTTACCTTGTCCAAAGAGAAGATCACTCACTCACTAGTGTTGTGATAAAGGTGAATCCATGAGCTAGTCATATTCATCATGATACCCTTTTTGTTTTATGTTAATCCATTGTATTTATGAATACTTGGACTAGTTGTGTTCATCCAAGTTATTTGTGAATACTTGGATTTGTTGTGTACATCCATTGCATATGTGTTTGCTTGGATTTATGTTGTGTAGATCCAAGCTACATATGTGTACTTGGATATGTTTAGTTGAGTTGTAATAGAGTGATTAGAAGTTCTCACTAAACTATAAAGTGATGTGGTTATGTCTTGTAAGTTCTCACTTAACTTGAAAGTGATTAGTAGTTGTGTTGTGTGAAGTTCTCACTTAGCTTCAAAGTGAAGAGTCGTGAAGATTGGTTCTAGCTTTAGATTAGAACTCGACATCTAGCCTTGTGTCGTAAAATGGTGAAGTAGGCAACGTCGTGAAGATTGGTTCTACCTTGAGATTAGAACTCGACATCTAGCCTTGTGTCGTTAAATTGTGAAGTAGGCAACGTTGTGTAGATTGGTCCTAGCTAAAGATTAGGTCTCGACATTTAGCTTAGTGTGAGAAAATAATGTAAGCGACGATGTAAGGTTTTCTCCGCCAAGAAGGGAGCTTGTGGATATAGTGGAAATCTCGAGTAGGTGTACTCGAGGAGTGGAGTAGAAACGAGGATAGAGCCTCGTTGTCGAACCACTATAAATCTTGGTGTCTTCCAACTAGGTTGTCTCCTTCCTTACTCTTTACTTATTTCATTATCATTACGCTTACCTATTATCTTTGCTAGTACATTTGAATTGAACCTAATCATTATGCAACTTAGCTTCAAGTAAAAGATAGTTTTGATACAAACCAAATTGAAAGTAGTTTTAATTAGATTTCCAATCGAAGAGAAACTATTCAAACCCCCCCCCCACCCCTTCTAGTTTCTACAATTAGTATCAGAGCGATGGTCACTCAAGATCTTTGAAGTATATTGTACTTTGAAACTTGGATCGATCCATTGTCTCCTCAAATTAGAAGGTCAAGTTGTACTAAAGTTTCTCTTTGGTCTAAACTATTTCTTCTTGGAAAATAGGTCTTTTAATTGATCATATTGCATTAGTAGCATTTATACATTTTAGACCTACCTTTGAAATGTATCTACTAGTTTGCTATCTTGCTTTGTGTAGGTACTCATGAAAATCAATCATTTAATTGGTTGTGAATTGAGTCACTTGCACTTGTAAAAGATTCATCTTCATCGATCTTCAACATCCTTGAATGATGACATCAAGATGATTGGGAATGATACTAGTCATTTAAGACCTAGTATTCATCATAGTCACTCTTGGGGCTTGCATTGATGGATTGGAATGCTTTTTGTGGCCAAGGTACGTTTTCGTTCCACACGCCCTTTGATCAATCTTTTGATCATTACTTGACTATGTGCTTGTTCTTGGCATCCTTGCCTTGACATGTGCTTGTAATTTATGATTCCTTTCCTTTATCCTCTCAAACCTTCATTGCTTGGATACTTGACTCACTATGGTGATGTAGAGTGAGTTAGTAGTAGCTTAAAGTATCAAGCATGATATCCATGGTTTGCACTCATACGGTTAGTAGGCCCTTTGTGGGAGAGAAAGTGAATCAATACCTTGCTCATACTTTGGTCTAGACTAAGGCTATTATTGAAAGTGTTCTTAGTCTACGCATCAATATTTGCTTTGTGTTTATTCATTACCAAAGCCGTTTAACACTTCGCCGGAAAGGCACGTCTTAAACCACTATATATGACACAAGCTCTTCGTTACCACTATTTGAAGATTGTCATTAATCCCTTGAGCATTAGTCCTAGTCATGATTCAGTTCCCTTGACTTCTCTCCACTTTGCTGTTTTGCTACGAGTAGTCGTTTGTCCATTTCGGTTCTTTTTGATCTCGATTCAACTCGTAATCCTTCATTAAAGCATATTGCCTAGTGTTATGATGATCCAATGTTATTCTAAAAGGTTCATGATATAATTTTAAGTATTTTAGAAAAACTTGGTTTTTAAAATTTGGCGTTTTTCATTGATAAAAACCAGCCTCTGTAGGCGGTTCTTTATCTCTGGCGGTTCAAACCCGCGGTTCTTTATCGATAAGGAACCGCGGGCAGTAAAGTTTGTCAGAGCGCCAGTTTTAATAAAATAACCTTTTCAAACCAAACCCTCTCTCTCCCAAAAACACACAGCCGACATTTTTCATCTTTTCCACCATTGTTGAAGCTTCAAAAACCTTCAATCAATCAAATTAATTGATTCCAAGTTATGGGTTTCACTCATCCTTCATCAAACATCAATTAATCGTAAGTACTTTCTTTCAATTTCATCTATTTTGTTCTAGGGTTCATCCTTTCATAATTGGGGATTTTTAAAATTGAAATTGAATTAGAACCTTAATAGGAATATTGGTTGACATGGTTACTTTACTATGATTTCTTAGGTTCATATTCATTGAGATTTCACTAAAACCCACTTGTAGAACAAATCCGAATTTTGACTAAATGTTTTTGGTTAAAAGATGGAATTGAGATGAACCCATGAACAAATAGGTAGTTGCATTGTTAACGCTTACCTAAAAACATTGTTTTGAAAAACCAATGTTCTAGTCCATTGTTGATCCAACATAGGTCATATGTTCTTGGTTAATAATGGAATAGACACATTGTGAACATAAGAATATTATGGATTCAATCCTTTGTTTGTCAAGAAATTGATATAACACATTCTCATATTTTTGAGATTTAAGTTTATTTTTCATATGAGTAATTGGAAAAATATTGTCTTATGTTTATATTAGGTACTAATCATGCCTTCTCAATATCAAAAAGATCATCAATTCACTAGACAATACATGCCAAACCTTTCCCAAACCTATGCTTCCACTCAACTTCGAAACTCATTTCCATCCCTTTCTACTCGTTGTTTCCATGAGGGTAGGGTCGTTGACGAGGGAATAACGGGTTATGACTATATCCAATCTATGTTTGAGCTTTCGGGGTTTGATTGCTTGCTCAACATAGAAGAAGATATTTACCCCTTGTTTCTTCTTGAATTCTTTAGCACCTACTCCATGCTTGAATACAATGGAGAAATCTTCATTTGATTCGTGTTGAATGATCAATTGATTCAATACTCCCTCGAAAACTTTGGTGAAATTCTTGGTGTTCCATATGAAGGCACTTGTCATTTTACGGATAAATGGGGACTTGATGCTCTCTTGGAATCCTACGATAAACCTCCAAATGACCTCACTGAAATTGATCTAGAGTTTATCCTTGACATCATTTCGAAAGAGCGTGATGGAAACGTTGTGAGAAGCCTTCATTTAAATGTGCGAAATGTGAATCGATATGAAGTGCTCTCTAGCGACCTTAAGGATTTTATGGTCCAATGGGAAAATATCCTTAGGGAGAATGTCTTTTGTCTTGGTGGAAACCGAGATCATATCTCGGCTTGTATGGTGCATATGTTGAGTTGCATCTTTACATCCAACAAGTACAATTTGGCATTCTATATCGCTCGACGAATAAATTTGCCCTTTCAAAGCCCAAAACAAACCTTCCCTATGCTATGCTTCTTACTCGCCTTTTCAGAAGGGTTGCTCATGACTTTCCCTACCTCGATCTTTCTCGCTTTCACTCGGTTCATCGGGTTATGTTTCCTATTCAAGAGGTATATGCAAGAAAGCCAAGAAGTGATCGAGGTTCGCGAAAATCCGATCATCAAGAGACTGATGATGAGGACACGTATATGCCAACAAGTGATGGTGATGGCATAGGTACTAGTTCTCACTTCAACTCTTCGAGTAATTCCCACCCATCCTCAAACTCATTCGTGGACGGACTTGAAGACTTAGCTCCCCCACCTCATTACTCCTCTAGTGAAGTACCGGAAGATCTCAACATGGAGCATCTCTACCGTGAAAATCTTAGGATTAGAGGTGAATTGCATGAACATCGGGTTGAGTCAATGAAGGGATTCAAGTATTTGGGGAATATGATCAAGGGATTGGGCAAGAAGAGAAGGTGAAGGCTTTGAAGTATTTCAAAGAATACATGTTGGTAAACATGTAATGTTGAACAATTTTTTTTGGTTGTGCATTAACTTATGCTACATGTTTGGATTACTATTTATTTATATCCTAAATGTTGCTTATGCCATCATGTTTGTGATTTACATAGCTTTGTGCATCCTTTATGATAGTTAGCTTCTTAGATTTTGGTCAGTAGTTAACTTTGGCTTATGAATCCTTTGGTAAAAATCTGGGTTAACCAAAATTTGGGATGTGAAATTTTTGAAACACCTCTGGTCGCGGTTCCATATCGACCAGCGGCTCCTTATCGATAAGGAACCGCCGGCTACTGTGTCCGACAGAATCTTTTGCTTTACACTATTTTCTTCAATCTGTGTAAACATTGCATGATTCTTTGCAAAAACCTACACATTTCCTAAACTAGGTTACCTAAATTCATTTTTCACCTAAAATGATTTTAACCCATTACTAGTTTGGATCATCCCCTCACCCATTTAAACCCACCTTGTTAGTCATGTTCTTTACACATCAAAACATCCTTCCCAAACCCTTAAACCACCTTTGTCAACCATGGTTTCTACAAAAACCTCAAACACTTCCAAAACCTCCACCCCAAGGAAAACACTTAAGATTAGGATTAAGGTACCCAAGCCTAACTCCTCACCCTTTCACACACCCAAAAATGAGATGGTTCCAATCCTCATTTCCTCATCACCTTCACCACCCCTTGCACCATGCAAGACAACCTCCACCCATGGTACTAACCACTCTATTGGTTCTACCTCCTCTTCATTCCACTCAAGAATGAATGAGCTCTCTTCACCCTTCACTCCAAGTGCACCCTTGGATGTGACTACACAACCACAACCAATACAAAGCATTCCTTTTGTGAATGACTTTGATGACACCTTGGTGACTTCACCATTTACCCCTCCAAACTCACCCATTTCACTAACCTTGGAGAACATACCTCCACACTCACCCATTTCTCCTTTTCTAGAACTTGCCTCCACACTCACCCACATCACCCTTGGAGAACATGCCTCCTCCACCTCCACCACACTCAAACATTCCAATTTTGGGTGTCCCACTTTCCCTCCTCTTGGGTGATCCTTACTATGGGTTTCAAGAGACTCATGGTCCTAATTGTCCATGTTGCCTCTACAACCACTACATCATCCATAACCTTAGGATGGAAATGTTTGGACTACATTGGAGGTTGCAAGAGTTCTTGCTTGCCTTGTTCTCCATGCCTCCTCCTAGGAGATGAATGATGAGTTTTCTAAATAAATGTTTTTCAACAAAACCAAGCCAAAGAAGACTACTCATCTAGATTTAATGTTAAGCTAGCTTTGTATTAGTTAGTTGTTTTTCTTTTCATTTGTCTTGCTTCCTTCATGAGTGTTTCATGAAGTTGATAAATGGATTTGTCTTTATGTGTTTCTATCCTTATGTGCACATTAATCAACTTTAATTTGAAATTAAAATTGAACCTAAATCTATCACAACCTCTAAAAACTTGAGTAAAATTGGTTCAAAATGATATCTAAATATTTTGTCACCCTTTGTCAAGACATTCTTTGTGAATGTGTTGCTTTTATGCAACCCTATCATAATTTCGTGCTAATAGAGGTAAAATTACAAGATTTGCAACTTTTTGAAAAAGTCTTAGTTTTTCTCAAAACCCTGGAAAAACTTGGTTTCAAGTCCACTACATGCGGCTCCTTAAAGTCGCGCGGTTCCTTAAGTGATAAGGAACCGCCGGTCCCTATAAGGTACCGCGGACAGCAACTAGCTTTTGACTCGTTTTTGGTCAAAAAAAAATTTAAAACCCTATACCCTGTCAAGATTCCTTGTTTACTCAATTTGGCTAAACATTCCTTGACACTTCACATTTTGTATTCAAATTCTTACCTTGATTACATTCTACTTATACCCGAACCTTGAGATTTCATTCTCACACCTTCCCAACCTTGAGAATTCATTCTCACACATCTACAGCCTTGAGATTTCATTCTCACACCTTCCCAACCTTGAGATTTCATTCTCACACCTTCACAATGCCTAACTCCTCCATTCATAACCTTGACATTTCTTTGTCACAACCCCACTTACCCAAAGCTTCCTCATCCAAGCTTTCAAAGAAACCGAAAATCTCGGTTCTACCTATTTGGATTAAGAAGAATGAACCATCTTCTTCCAAACCACCCAAAAACCCTACCTTCTCTCCAATCAAGTATTGGAATGAGACTTATACCATTAACCCCATCACCGGAGCAAAAGAAAATGTTCCCCCACCACCACAATCCTTCAACACCCCTCAACTCAATGACCTTTCAACCTTCCCAAACCTCACAAGGCATTGTGAAAACATTTCCTACCCTATTACCCCACCACCACCAAACCCTAGGTTCGATGCCCTACCACCGTCAACCGATTTTGTGTTGCATCATGGATCCTCGTGTGCTTGTTGTCGATTTCAACAAATTGAACTTGCTCATGTATATGAGAAGCTAAATTTCCTTGAATTCCTCCTCACTCGACCTCCTCTCCAAGTTTTCGTTATGGTGAACAAAACTTCGAATGATGCATCGTCGTCTTATTTTTCCAACTAAAGGACTAACTACTCTTAGAGCCTTTATTTCTTTAGTTTTTTAGAGTCTTTTATTTTTTTAAGCAATCTTGGAAAATTATCACTATTAGAATAGCTTATGCTTTGTTGTTTATGTGTTATTTCCTTAGTTCTCTTTTGATTTGATCATGGTTAATTTTTACAATTGCTTATGGGTGATTCCATCAATTCTAAACTTTAACCCCTTGACAAGTTTATCATGTTCATTGGATTGAAGTTTGATTTCGTCAATTACCTTTTTAGACATACTTAGCAAAATACTTTCTTCTAATTTGAGATTTCTTCTCTCTCTCCCTCTCAAGTTACTTAGTAGGTAGTGATCATATATACATTGGTGTTTCTTTTCTTTCTACTAACCTTTGTGTAGCATGTCACCTTAGCTCATTTACTTGGTGCCCCAAGCAAGGGGGAGAAACCACCAAGGGGGAGCTACTAGCAAAGTCCGGTTTTCTTCAAATACTTGTGCTAACCTTTTTGCTACGACAAAGGGGGAGAAATGATAGTGATAAACTCGTTAATAATTCGATATTTTGTGTTTCTACGTAAATGAGTTTATCGTTTTTCGTAATCAAAAAGGGGGAGATTGTTAATGCAAGTGATGCCTAAAAACATTATTAGTGTTAACTAATCTTTCTTTGTTTTGATCACAACAAACTATACAACAAATTTAGTGTAAAACATAAAACGAATTATTTAACTAACACTATCATCAAGGTAATAATCATATCACTAACCTTTCTTAATCATACTTAGTGATCATCAAAATGATTATCCTTAAAACTCACTTTTGTTAATATGACAAAAGACTTTTTAATAAACTTTCTTTTTTTAGAAAATGTTTTATTAAAATGGAAAATGTAAATTTGAAAATAGTATATTCCATATGCTATTAGAATATCCTTTGAAGGCTTAAAATACCTCAGATATTCCTATCCCACTAACAGACAAAAAACGGAGCGTAGTCTACAGGCGGAACCTTAAGTATCTAGGTGGTTCCCTAGCGATACGGAACCGCCGAGCTAGATAAAGTACCGCGCCCAGATAGCCGTTGTACATTGTCTCCTTTAAATAGTGGATCAAATCTCATTTTCCAACAAGCCTCTCTGGACGTTTTTCCTCAGCCCCTTTCTCTTTTCTATAGCATAATCATTAGTAAATGATCACTTAATATGTTAAGTATGTTTACATATGATTATCCTCTTGATCCCCTCCTTTACCTTGTCCAAAGAGAAGATCACTCACTCACTAGTGTTGTGATAAAGGTGAATCCATGAGCTAGTCATATTCATCATGATACCCTTTTTGTTTTATGTTAATCCATTGTATTTATGAATACTTGGACTAGTTGTGTTCATCCAAGTTATTTGTAAATACTTGGATTTGTTGTGTACATCCATTGCATATGTGTTTGCTTGGATTTATGTTGTGTAGATCCAAACTACATATGGGTACTTGGATATGTTTAGTTGAGTTGTAATAGATTGATTAGAAGTTCTCACTAAACTATAAAGTGTTGTGGCTGTGTCTTGTAAGTTCTCACTTAACTTGAAAGTGATTAGTAGTTGTGTTGTGTGAAGTTCTCATTTAGCTTCAAAGTGAAGAGTCGTGAAGATTGGTTCTAGCTTTGGATTAGAACTCGACCTCTAGCCTTTTGTCATAAAATGGTGAAGTAGGCAACGTCGTGAAGATTGGTTCTACCTTGATATTAGAACTCGACATCTAGCCTTGTGTCGTTAAATTGTGAAGTAGGCAACGTTGTGTAGATTGGTCCTAGCTAAAGATTAGGTCTCGACATTTAGCTTAGTGTCAGAAAATAATGTAAGCGACGATGTAAGGTTTTCTCCGCCAAGAAGGGAGCTTGTGGATATAGTGGAAATCTCGAGTAGGTGTACTCGAGGAGTGGAGTAGAAACGAGGATAGAGCCTCGTTGTCGAACCACTATAAATCTTGGTGTCTTCCCACTAGGTTGTCTCCTTCCTTACTCTTTACTTATTTCATTATCATTACACTTACCTATTATCTTTGCTAGTGCATTTGAATTGAACCTAATCATCATGCAACTTAGCTTCAAGTAAAAGATAGTTTTGATACAAACCAAATTGAAAGTAATTTTAATTAGGTTGCCAATCGAAGAGAAACTATTCAACCCACCCCTTCTAGTTTCTACACCTAGTTTAAAAAGATAAAACCCTAGTTTATATAATTAAATTAATTAATAGCCAAAAATGTTTTATAAAAATTTAGTCGTTATTATTCCAAACTAAAGCCCAATTAAGGAAGGGTTTATACATGTACATTATATATACGTTACGCATGGTTTAAATGAATATTATTCTTATTAGGTTACCGATAAAATTCTACTTTGTCCTGTGACACTTTACTATCAACAAGGTAAGTTTCTTAGCCTATTTCTCAAATTATTTATCAACTGTGAGTTACTAGCTCATATCTCTTTCAAAATATTTTATCATCTTTTCGGGTGATAACATTGCTTGATTTATAACACGTGAACACAAGTGAACTATTCTCTACTAGTTGATCTATGGCTCGAAACAACACAAGTGATAACTGCCCACGACTCATGAACCGTTAGTCACTTAGCTGTGTTACAGCGAAATGAGCGCGAATTTTATGGATAGATCTATCGGAGTTGACACTCCTATTTACTTTGAATGGGTGCGTTCAAGTAAATACAATTTCATTTGAAGACGACGGGTGACTTGGGTTTGTCACCTGCACGGGCACACGCATACAAAGTCAGTCAGACTCGTTAACGCAGCGGTGTCATGAGATTAAATAGCAGTAAAGCTAAACTATGTGACTTTGTATGTGTTATTTTGTCACAGGCGGATACGAATCTTGTGGTTCACTAATATGATTTTCATTGTTTTCTTAAACTCAAACCTAGGAACTCACAAACTTTGTGTTGACACTTTAGCAATGTTTTTCTCAAGTATGCTACTATATGGATTATGTGTAGTCTGCATTGTTGTTTTAGCGTGTAGAGGTCGTTCTCTCGCATCAAGTCCTCTTCACGCCATGAAATCGCAACACAAATCCAGTCTTCCGCTGTAGTGAAATTTGGGGGTGTGACAGAATGGTATCAGAGCCCTTGATTATAGAGAACTAGGTTTCATTAGTAACTCTAAACTATAATCGACTCTAAATTGCATGATAAAATAACATACCAACCATCTACTGTTAGATCCTTAACAAAAGCTAAATTGTTTGACATGTTATTTTCATTTACTAAACTACTAAGTTTTACTTTGAAAAACATGTTTTTAGAACTATGCATGATCACCCAAGGGTGTGGGATGACTTAACCTAGTGGGTTGAAATCTAATATTACAATAGTACACATCATGCCATGCTCAATCTAGTTAACTGATAATTAATGGTAAGATATAGCGAAAATATGATACAAATAAAATAGGTGACGAAAAGTAGGATGCTATATATTGTATCTGGAATATACATAGCCTGATCACCTATGTATAATTAGATGGGACAATAGTATGCTCGTAGTAGTTACCACAAATATCAAAATGAATAAAACTCACTCAAAATAAAAGTAATATATTTATACCATACACTAAACGTATGGGAGAAAGCATAAATTCTAAAAGGTCTAGAATACCACTCACCACTTTCAACTTCTTCTCTACAAATAACATAATGTATACGATTTCCGGACGAAATCCTCTAAGGTGGGGTAAATGTGACAACCCATAAATTTGAACCCATTATTAATCTAAAGAATAAAATAATTATCACTACAATTTGTTTTTTCAATAAAACACTATAAATCATAAACAAGAAGATATCTAAAGCCTAACAAATGATATTATCACTAATAATACATACGACGGAGTATATGATTATTTTGGTTATATAGAAATTTATATGTTACATGTTTAACTATTGCAAAGTGGAAAATAATTATTGTGTTATCTAAAAACCGTGATTTACTCTAACTGGAGGCCATTCAACTAAAAGCGTATGTATTTTATATGTTTTAGGTTAAATGAATTATTGAAAGTTTATAGGTCATATAAACGTCAATAATAGTTTATTTTAATATTTAACGTAAATTATCGAAATCACCGTTAATTATTAATAGAAAGTTGTATAAACATTTTCAACTCAGGATTTCTTTAAAACGATATATGACGGACTATAAAAAGTCTATATATAATATATTTATCACTTTTAATGTATTTTTCAAGGTTTCGGATATTTTACCAAGGTAATCCTATTTTATTTATTATTTAATTATAAAATATCGTTTTTATAGAAAAATGATCACGAAAATGTGTAAATTGATTTTATCAACTAAAAACTAATAAAATCAATTTGTAAACTTCCAAATAAATTGTTCGAGCTTAAATAAATTATTAAACGACTAGAAATATGCCCATAACTAATTTTAAAAGCCCGTAAAACCAAATTAAACCTAACTAAAAGCACCTAAACCCAAATTAAGTCCCTAATGACCTATAATAAGTAAATTTCGGTTGGGACACAACCATACCACCCTTAAACCGAATTTTTCAATATATATACTTTAGGAAACCTATTTTAATTCAATTACAACTTATCTACTTGCCAAAATAATGCATATATCTTCCCTGGCACAAAGAATTCGACCCATACTACTTCATTATTCAACAACGACATTCATATATCCCTAAAAATCCTCCCATGGGTCGACTATTCCTCATCTCCTCCTATAGTAAATAATTTTCAGCCATAACTTGAGATTTTCATAGATGATTGATGTTATGATGATAAGGCTTCAATATTTATATAAATAGGCAGCGAATACCATGGCTTGAATCGTCAAAATATCAAAACATCAAAACAAAGTCAATTGAATCCTTCCTTGTGGTTGTTTTCTGCCGTGAACCACCACCATCATCACACCACCATCGCCACCACCACATGTACTTTCAAGAACTCCTAATCCTCCACCAAGGACCCTTGGTTTATGCCCTAGAAGCTCAGCAAGTGTGAAGAACCCTAGACGAAATTCTAGTCAAAATGGATTTAGCCTTTTCTAAGAAACTTTAAATTTGGTTCTTTAAGTTTGTTGCTGCTGGTGTTAGTGCTAATTACAACTCTTCTTGACACCAATTCTGGTCTTTCTAGTAGTCCTAGTACAAGTCCCTAAGTGCTCCAAGTGTTCGTGTACGACTTGTGCAAGTAAAATCCTAGCCGAGCTCTTTTTAGGGTTTTCTATGTCCGGTTTTGCTCAAACCACCAATCACTTCGTAAGACCTGATTTACCTAGTACAAGTAACTCTTATTACATGTTAAACCCTGACCTAGTAATGCCTAAAGTTGAAAAGTAACACATAATTGGCTAAATGGATAAAAACGAGCCCTAACGGGACGTACGGGTAAAAACCGTGCCATAATTTTGCTTAACTTGATTACGAACTGAATTTTAGTGTTTCCTACTGTTAAGTAATGTTATTAATTATTTTAGGTTAGTTAAACTCAATATGTAATGTTATTTGATCAAGTGGTAGAAGTAGCCGAAACTCTCGTTGCTAAACTAGCTTAAAACGCCTAAACTTTTGTTAAAATCCGACCATCCAATGATTGGTCACGAAATTTTTACTCTCAATAATCATATTTCATTTTTTATAAGTTTTCTAATGGTTTTAGAAACTAGTAAAAATACCTAAAAATAAATTAGTTATCACACTTTCAATTTTATGATTTTATGTTAGAATTTATAAAATCGTATGCATGTAAAATGGTAAACTTTAGAACACTTAGAATGTCACAAATATTAAATATTTAATTAAATGGTAATATCATAATATGAATCAATCTCTTCAAAAAGAATCATGGTAGAAGGGTCAAAAAACGAATTTATAATTAATAAACGATTACTACACGTAAAAATGACATTTTTAAGAAAATTTAATTATATTTTATAACTCATGAAATTGTTAAATTAAAATTCGTGCTAAACTGATAAATTTAATATTTCATATTAATTTAGTAAATAATCACATGCTTTTACAATACTTAAAATGATTAAGAAATGAATACGAAAGCTAAAACCGTAAAACCTGAATTTTTACCTATTAAAACTATGTAAAATTTAATTGTTAATTTGTTAGCAAAATTTAATATATTTAAATTACTTTTACTTGAATTCATATCAACCTATCAATTATTTTATAATGCATAAACATGAAAATCTAAAATGATAATAGTTGATGAAACCTAGTTTAAAAAGATAAAACCCGACTTTAAATAATTAAATTAATTAATAGCCGAAAACGTTTTATAAAAATTTAGTCGTTATAATTCCAACCTAAAGCAACAACTAAGGAAGGGTTTATACATGTACATTATATGTTACGCATGGTTTAAATGAATAACTGCCCACGACTCATGAACCGTTAGTCACCTAGCTGTGTTACAGCGAAGTGAGCGCGAATGTTATGGATAGATCTATCGGAGTTAAAACTCCTGTTTAGTTTGAATAGGTGCGTTCAAGTAAATACAATTTCATTTGAAGACGACGGGTGACTTGGGTTAGTCACCTGCACGGGCACACACATACGAAGTCAGTTAGACTCGTTAACGCATCGGTGTCATGAGATTAAATAGTAGTAAAGCTAAACTATGTGACTTTGTATGTGTTATATTGTCACAGGTGGATACGAATCTTGTGGTTCATTAATATGATTTTCATTGTTTTCTTAAACTCAAACCTAGGAACTTACCATCTTTATGTTGACACTTTAGCAATGTTTTTCTCAGGTATGCTACTATGTGGATTATGTGGAGTCTGCATTGTTGTTTTGGCGTGTAGAGGTCGTTCTCTTGCATCAAGTCCTCTTTACGCCATGAAGTCGCAACCCAAATCCAATCTTCCGCTGTAGTGAAATTTGGGGGTGTGACATTGTAACACTAATAAAAGTAGGCTTTCATCCATTATGGTATTCAAGCATGTCGTATTTGAGTCACATTAAAGTGAAAAGACAATTTTCATTTCATTAACAAATAAAGTTGAACAATAGTTAAGGTTAAAAGACAAAAAGATTTAGAAAACAAATATTAAAAATATAACAGATTACATACCCTCATAAACTTGATCAATTATCGTGTAACACTTATTTGTAAACTACGTTTGTAGTTATCTTATACTCGATGCTTGTTAGTATCTTATAATCAATGTTTAGTCAAACATAGTATAAAGATACTTTATTTCTGAGTTTATTACCAATGGGTTGACCCGACCTGACCCGAACCCGACAAGACCTTATAAGGTCGGGTTGATTCGGTCCAACTTAGCTTATCGGGTTTATCGGATCAACTGATAACTTACTAGAGCTGGGTTAGGGTTATTATTGGTTTGTTATCAGGTTGATCCGATAAACCCGATATAATGACTCATTAACAAATCAATAAATTTTTACTAATGCTCATTTTTTACAGCAAAATTATTCATAATTCTTGAAAAAATAAATAAAATTGCATCTTAAAAACCTTGTTCTAGTGTATTTCCCCTTTGCGTCGGTAGCTACCGTACAACTTTAGCCTAATCTTAACGAACAAAGAAAAATTAATAACTTTTAGTTACTGCACTTTTGTTTTGCTTACATAATTTGTTTTTCAAGTCAAACTAACAGTTGTATGTGTACTTATGTTAATATGTTTTTCTAAAGCTACTGCACTTTTTCTAAACGAATTGCCAATGAGGCCACTGCTGATGCAAGTCTTTAGGATTCTATCATTCTTGAACCTTTACATATCTTAATCTAACCAAACGCGTGCATAATCAATTGATGATCTAATACATGTTCAATCCGATAACAACCCACCAACCCAAACCGATTTAAGTCGACTCACTTTAACCTGAACCTGATAACCCCATATTTTATAGGGTCGGGTTAGGGTCAAATATTAGAGACACCAAAACCCAAATCAACTCAACCCGACCAACCCGATAACCCGACAAACCCCAATTGTATATACGTGTTAAACATTCAGTACATAAACTTCCCTGGAATATGATTATTGTTTATATCATTCGTAAGTACGACTAATAAAGACAAATATGTGAATTCAGTTTCATCTTGCACCTCCACTCCACTGTATTCAAAACTTAAGTTAAAGACATCATACATATATCATACATATACATTTGAGTAAGCGACCCGCCTTGAATAATTTGAATGGAAAAGTATCCATTTAGCCACTGACAATTATAAATGACGGAGTGGAAGTAATATGAAGTGTGTATTTTATTCAAACTATCATATATAAAAAAGATACACGAAATAAGATTCCATCGACATCAGACTAACTTGACAAAGTTATTTCACACCATTCATGGTACCGACCTCTATTAATAAGATTTCATCAACAACAATCACAACCTTTGAATGATGTATAATTTTCAAGCTTATGCATCATTGCGAGAAGAAACGCTCGAGTTGGCATTGCTCTTTCCACCATCTTTGGAAAGATCCATTAATATGGATTATATTTTCTTCACTTTCTTCTTTTGAACCTGTAAAATACCGCAAGCATCAAGATAGTTTCAGTATCTTGAATAGACGGTATACCAGAACCTCACAAAATAGGATTCCAACTAAAAAAGATAACAATGAGAGACCCATTACATCACACCATCATATTTTACCCATACCCAAACCTAAATCACCCAAAGTCTAAAAAAAGAGAAGAAACTTTCTTTGCTTGAATATCACTATCCCAACAATCTGCTATTGAAAGCATGTTGAACAGTTCGATGTGTTAAAGTTACTGAAGGTCTTATAAGAAACTTACTAACTTCATATCACTTCATATTAGAAATCCAATATTTTCCCAAAGGTTAACCTATTGATAAAGTGAAATTTACTGTACTAACCTTTAGTTATATTGAAGTTATTTAAATTTGATGACCGGAAGCATCACAATCAGAAAAAGAAATATATAAGTATTCACACAATTAAGTAAACCAACTCATCGTATACCATACCAAATTAGGGTTAGTAAAAAGGCTAAATGAACACATTGTAGGCAACCCGTGTATTATTTTTTGTTCGGTGTGTTAAATTAAGCTTTCATTATGCTCATTCAAATTACTTGTGAATGCATAAACTACTACAATAAAGGAATTTTACTATATTAGAAAATTGTGTATCGAGTTACGAGAAAAGTCTTAAAATTAGTTCACCACGTTAAATCCAATTATAATTTTTTTTTACTGACTTACCTCATATCACATAAGCAATTTAAAGAATCTTTCCCACAGGTTTCACCATCATTATGTTTGTATATCTATCCCAGGTAAACCATATCAGACCTGCAAATGGCATTGTTTCTTCGTATATTTTGAACCTGAAAAAAGGTTCAAAGGTAACATTTGTTATTGCTGCCAGAACTGATAGTACAACTCATTCTGAATTCAAGTGTCCTCTCATTAAGAAACTACATAAATAAAAACAAACTGTAACAAATTATGTCTTATTATAAAGTTGACCAAAAACTTACCGTAATCAGGTAAAACTACCCAACTCTGATTGGTAAGCAGCAGCAACTCGAGACCCTAAAGAGCACTAAGATCAACATGAGAAATAAGTTGTGTGAGCAGTTGCACCAATCAACATCATATATAGGTCACATAAGGTTATATGATGCGCGACACGCAATAATTACTTTTAAACCTTTTAAAGTTAATATACCTTTTCAAATAAGTTGTGTTGTGACTCTTCTTCTCTTAATATTTATCACAGTCACAACTCACAACAATCACTATCTACTTGAGTGATTTCAAGCCTAAGCAACCCAAATGACCAATGAAATGACAATGTTATAGTTTTGATACCCCACTCTAGTTAGTAATTATAATACAAATAATTTTACTAGAATTGATACCTCAACTCATACCGGTTCCATTCCACCCAATATCTAAACTCAAAAACCCATTATAATTCCATTTCACCCTCTATCTGAACACACACGATAGTGTTCAAGACTACAACCCAAACGCATCGTAAATTATTTGTTTCTCACCATTCGGAACAAATACCATATTATTGTCCTCATCCTAAATTTCTTGAATTTTCTGAATTCGTTTAGCAACCTAAAACCATATATATTATATATATATATATATATATATATATATATATATATATATATATATATATATATATATATATATATATATATATATATATATATATCTACATTATATATAAGAGGAGGGATATGCCACATAATCATGTTGCTAATCCATGTCATCACTTTCCTTTTTTATATTTTTCCGAATTTGTTTAAAAAATATTTGTTTTGTAAATCTGCCATTTACAAGGTTCGAACATGCGACCTGCCGTATGCAGGTACTCATCCTTAACCACTAGAACAAGAGCTTTATTTGGTTTATAAGTAAGGAACCAAGATATACAAACACATGTTAATCCATGTTAGCATCGGGCTGTAATCTATCATTCGGGTAGTGTCCCTGTACCCATATGTGTGTTCGTTTTCCATACGTAACCTATGCTTAAAATCATTAGAAAACCCTAAATAATTTTCATTCCCTACCAAAAAACCTTCTATCATTGAAACCCTAATTTCTAATACCCAATTCATTCAATCTAAGGAATTAAGCCGAATGGCTGATAAGGAGATATGCCTTATAGATGAATTCAAGAAAATGAATGATCAGTAAAGGTAATTAAATATGTGTCTCTTATTTTCCATTGTTTCATTATTAGTTATATTACTTGTCTGATACAGTTTTTACATTTCCTAGACTAAATAAACATCTATGATAACCATTCGTGTTTGTGATATTATTAGTTATGTTAAAACCCCACTCTTTGGTATCTTATTCAACTATTTTTTTTTATCTACATCATTTTTTTGTTAATTGACATGTTATTATTATTAAATCGCCTACATGTTGATTTGATTATTTGAAAACCCTGATTTTTATGATTTTTCTTTCAAAGCAGGATGACAGTTTATTAAAAGATTGATGCTCAGGAGGGTTGAAGCTAAAACCATGTGTCTATTACCAGGGGTAATTTCCTCTAAAGAGTTTACATGATTTCGAATTTAGAATCAAAGGAACCTCTTTTATCTATTCTTTAGTGGTGCGTCAAGCTCACTTCATCAGCCGGGGTATGCATGACGTGATACATTCGAGGGCGCTTTAGGTTGGTTGCTATACACCCATTTACTTATGAATGGATTGATAAAGGTTCTGTTTTTTGTTTAATAGGTAGCTCGAAAGAAATATATTTATAGGATGGTTCAACAACTTTTCCTCAACTTGATTCATTTTTTATAGGATGGTTCATATATTTTTTATATGTATAACTGGCAGAAAAGGCAGGTAATATATGTTTGCGTTTCTTGAACTTTTACAAGTATCTTCGTTTTACTATATTGATTTCAGTTATTAATAAAAGATGGTGAATCCTCAAAGAGACTCGCCAATTGGTATATGTGTATCATTGTTTACCAATTACACTATTAATATGCAATGCCAAGCACTCTTTTGGGTGTTTTTCCCTTCATAATTTTGTGTTCATTCTTATTTTACTTTTCAGTTCAGATGTGAATTGTATAATTGGGGTAATGGGAACACTCAAAGGCTATAATCAGGTTTAGGAAGCCTTTTACGACCGAATTGAAAGTTTTATATGAACAAGTTGCTGGTAAGTGTTTTGACCCGTTCTTTCTTACTGAAGTCTTTTAGCTAAATGAGACTTGATGATCACATTATTCGACCACATACTTGGTGTTCGCAGCTAATGCACGTGGGGATGAGCCAATGTTTACTTCTGCAGTGGAAAATTGTTGTGGTCACTATGTGAACATTGCTAAAGCGTTTTTGTTATGCTTAAAGAGTCTTCAAAGATATGAGGAGGTGAGTGAATTGTCTTTTTTATATAAACATCTCCCAAATAAATCATGGAGCCATCTAAAATTTGAACTACATTGCACAAGTGGAATTAATATCAAAAATATTTTAGACCCGGTTAGTGATGAAACTAATCTAAAGCCACATTGCCAAGTAAAATCTCTCTCCCTCTTACCTCTAGGGCTGTCTTATGTATATAGCATGAAAGATAGAAAATGTGAATATAACAAATGACACTCTCATCTCTTTCTTCTTTGGTATGATTTTACTTTCTTATACTTTAATATAAGACACAATAAGTTTTTATATGCAGTTGAGAGGGCCGATCATTAAGGACTGAGCTAGATATTCTGTTTGCTACACTTGAATCTTACTTTTGGATATTTGAACTAACTATGATTTCATGGTCTTTCATTATTTTATTATCAGATGTTCATCTCAACAATAAGTCCCAAATCTACAGGTAATAAAATAGTATTTTGTTTGTACTCAGCATGGTGATAAAGGTTTTGCGCATCTCGCATTGCAATTATTGATCTCTATCTGTTATATCAAAGTATCAATGCAGGTACTTAAATTAACAGAGGAGAAGATGCTCAAAGACTTGGAGCTTTCAAAGGCCCAATACCTGCGCCTGCACCTGCACCAGCTGCTACTTAAGCTCCTTCTCCAGCTATGACACAGTAGTACGCTTTAGCTACTACATATTTTTTCTCAATAGTCAGTAGTATCTATTTGAAGGCACCTTTATTTTTGTAGGCCTATATCTGTTTCCATCAGCTACTGTAGGTGAGGACAAATTGGTATGAAGAGTTCTATGTTATAGCTATGGAAAAACATATGATGAGAAGGTTAGTAATCAAGTTGATAACAACAGGTCATAAAGAACGGTGAAATGCTCGGGGTTTTTCATTTAGAAACAGAAGGGCGTTTTCTAATGGTTTTGCTTCACTCAGAAAAAGGAAATTTACAGATTCTTATGTCTAAATATATTTCTTGTGTGTATAGGTGTGATGTGTGCATATATGTATGTAAACTTTGATAATTTAAACCCGCTGAATTTTTGCATCGTAAGACTGATCAGGTTTCTGTGACAAGGTTTCAACATAAGAGTATCCTAAATAACGGCCTAAAAAGCAAGTTAATTCTCAAAAATGACCAGTGTTATTATTTTTTATTACACTGAATAGTTTGGAAATTAGATACATAATCACTTTACCCAAACACTTGACTAATGGATTACCTCTGCTTCAGTTTGAACTTTGAAGTTGTCACTTCAATTGACATTTAATCACCCCCTAAAAACATCATACATTAGGAGCTACAGGATGTCATAATTTTCAATTTTATTCTAGCAAGTATTTCATGCATAGCAGCGGCTAAGATCAGAAATTACATAGTTAATCTCTAATGACTCTTTCTTTTTGCAGGTGGCATTACATTACATCAGAAAGAGAGGTACCACTGTAGGTGTCACAAAGGAGAAGAGAATAAAGTATGATCTCCTTTCATAATGTATTAGGCATGGGGATCCTTTCAGCCATTGCCATATTCTGGCTTGCGGTTCTTTATAGTTTCCAGTCCTTTTCAAGGCCTTTGAGACCCCCTAAGAGAGCATTTCAGTAGAACCTGACACTAACAGCTCTACGCTGGTTGAACCTTCAACAATTCGTACACTACTGTCAATAAGCAGATTCAATAAAAAAATCCAGGAAATACAGGGAGGGCTTGGTGCTAGAAAGCTCAGAACCAAGATAAATCCAATTGAATATATATTTGTAGCGATCAATAAGTTCTTATTCAGATAGCAAGGAAATAGAATTACTATTAAATAGAATTTAAGGAAAGCACTCATGGCTCTGGAAGCCTGCTAGAAATAACCTCATGTTAAGAACAATAAACCAACAATTATGTTTGTTCCCACAAGGAAACGTGCCTGACTGACAGCTGTTGATCTGATGACATACTCGAGCACAGAGAGAAAATATGTTGACGCAGACAGTGGAGAGAAACGTTTATTCTTACTTCAGTCTGAAGATGTATTGGCTTCATTTATTGACCGAATTCAGTAATCGAATTTTGAAAGGTACAATCTTTTAATGTCATTCTTTTTATTATCTGTTACTGTTTTCATTTGCTTTAGTTTTGGTTATTTTTTACGTGTGAATAATACAAGAGTAGAAACAAGGCAAGCTGATTCGTTCTCTTATTTTGGATTCCGAGGGTGATGAAGTCGGATCTGAGGGTAGTCCCTTTGCGCTATAAAATTCTAATATTAATATTGTACTCATTTAAATTCTGAAAGTATCGTTCCCAATCGTACCCAATATTCGTTCCCAATCGTTCCCAATCGTATCGGAACGCGATCCATCACTTAGCCTGATTTGCTGGACTTTTTTAGGCAGATAAGAAGAAAGCAAGATTTGGCTTGATAGTCTGAAGGGGACTTGCTCTTGAATGGAGCGCAACCGTGCCTATTGAAAGAAAGAGCACATTTCCTATCCGAGCGAGTTTAACCAGTATGGACATTGGAACCTACTTCAGATTTGTTATAATAGACTCTTCATATCTGCGTTGGTTGGCAATCTGATTCCCGACCGGCTGAATAAGGTAATACTGTTGCTACTTCTTATGCGTGTTTTGGATTTTTATTTTTTTTGCCATTTAATTAAAAAAAACAATAGTAAGCTAGCAAGAATCAAACATGGGTGTATACAAACCAATACATGTACAGAACTACTACATAACCACTGTGCCATTGGTGGTAGTGGCACAATATACCCTCGAAGGTAAGTTTTGTACTTTTAAACTTTTGATCAGATACTTTTAGCCTTTGTGAAATCTTATTTATATGCAGGTAATGGATAATGATTAGTATTTGGTAAGAAAGAGAATCAAGCTCGATCAGTGCCGAAAAGGTTTGTAACATTTTCTATAGATCACATATTGATGTTGGTCCTGTATTCAAACAATTTTTAAACAAGCAAAAAACGTGACAAACCTTTTTGTTATTTGGATTTCATTATTCCATTAGCAAAATGATTACTAATTGCTGGATGGTTTAGAGGATATCAAGTTCACACATGCCGATGAAAAAGATACCACTTAGTGAGCAGAAGGAGACGAAGTCTGGACGAATGGTTGATACAGTTCAAGTTGAATACCTACATGTCCATTCTTGGTGTATTCAGGTATATTTTCATTTTCTTCATATATATCAATATATGTATTGAATAGTCGTATGTTCAAGTCTTTTCTAATTTCAGCTTCTTTGATCAGACTTAAACTGTAGGACCGATGTTGATGTTGGTGTTTCGTCCACGGTTATAGCAATCATCCCTTCTTTCGTAATTTAAACTGCAGTCAATGTTGCTGGTTTTTAAGCCAAAGATATTGACCTTTTTTAGATGAGTGAGGTGAGAATTAGCTATGTTGTTACGGTTTGTTGCGAAGGTAGATGTTGGAGAATTACATATTTTTGTTTCATATATTCACCTCTTTTTGTGAATTTCAGTTTGTTTTATCAGACTTAAAACGAGTTATACTATTGTAGGACCTTTGTTGATGTTGGTGTTCCATCCACTTCTTGAATAATCAAAAGATCTCGAACACTAAAACATTTGATTATTATATCAGATTTTGATGATGGTGCGAGTCAAGAAACCGATATCAGAAAGGCATATGATCCATTAGCGTATGGTATCTGGTCTTGCAATTCTATATACAACCGCACTGCTGTTTTTTGAATCCAATCTATCACCATAAGATATTATTATAAGGGTTAAAACATTTACTTTCAGTTGTTGAATTCAAAATTTATGATAACTTTAATACAAAGTTCTGAGTATGTATTATAACGCACATCTATGAAACCGCAAGGATATTACCAGCCCACATATATTCAAGTGTGTAAGTTTTAAAATCTTCTTGAAACTTTATTTAGGATATCTTGGAATTTATTTTTGGTTTGGACATTTTCCATTCTTTTTTTGTTCCAATAGTTAGTATAGATGATGTAATTTAAATCGTTCAGTTTAGTTGTCATAATATATAAACTTTTGCACATGGCCTCCTTTAGCTCAGTTACGGCCTTGCGAACTTCTTGAAAATCATGATTTTAAATTATAGGCTCATCGACCATGCATCCTGATGCTGCAATAATGTAACAGTGTGAATCAGAAACATAACCATTACGAATTTTCTGTATTTTCCATACTGTGACGGAAGTAAGACGATAATAATATTAAGCTAGAAGCCTAGAATCAACTTGTAGTTCCAATTGCATTACAGATATAGTAACAGTGTTACGGTGATAAGTTAGTTATTGGTGATTAGTTTTGGGAAAAATCTTGGTGTAAGCACACGAACATTGCCCGATCTTTTTGAAAGCATAATCACATACTGAAACTTTTTCACTTGTGATATTTTGTTTACTGTTGCTTTTACCAATCTTAATGCGTCTTATGGATGTAAATACGGCTCATGACAATGATCAAACATTAGTGCCATCAAATTTAAGCACGCAATTATTTGACGGTTATCATTGACGATATTTGTAAAAGTTTATTAAAACAATTATTAGAAATGCGATCTTTACGCGTAAAGGTTGTTTGGGATTGCTTATTCAAAACAAATTATTCGTTTTAAAAATAAATAATTAGATAATTAGTTGTAACAAAACGTAGTTTTAAAAAAATAGTGTTTGGATTTGATTATTTGCTAAAAAAATGAGTTAATAAGATTTGAGGGTATTTTTATAATTTTCCAAGTAATTTTACGCTATACCAAAATTCCCTTTTTAAAGAGTAAGTATCAAATTACTTTTGCAAAACTCCATTTTGAGTTTTCCAAAACGCAAATAAGTGATCATTCTTTCATTTTTACCAAAATCTTATTCGTTTTCAATACAAAATAAGTAATAAGTTAGTTTATAACGCAAACACAGACACCCCTTTGGGGGAGGATTCCTGGAGGTCTTGGGTTCAAGACCTGCCAAGGGCCTTTCAGGCGAAGCGGATAAGGAGTCTAACTTAACTAGGCGCGAGTTCGAAGAAGACATTCTTCCGCTTGGATGTCATTGCACGACTCGACTCACTAACCACTAACATTTGCCGTTCTAAAAAAAACACCCCTTAACTCGACATATATTATCAGATACGCTTATCATATAAATGTTTTGCTAGCAGTGCGCACCTAATTTCGCCTTTTTAACATATAAATTACCAATAAAATATATTTAAGGAACATTCATTTAACATATAAATTACCAAGATTAATTATATTTTATCATTTAAGACACAAAAAATTTCTATTGCAAAAGCAATAACATGTGTCGTAAGTAGTAACAATAGCATCACATTTTCTACTAATATACAAGTGGTGAAAATGTGTCGCTTATGTGAGCTGTTGTGACACGATAAATATATGTTTCAACATCACCTTTTATCACCATATATTACTATTGATAGTCGATAAAGTAGGCCGTCAGACTATATTTAGTGACCCTATCCGTGTTCTTTTACATTCCGTGTTCTTCTACATTAAAATGCATGTTTTAGGTAAGTTAAAGTTTGTTCTCATGGGATCACGAGAAAATATTGTAGTGGTTGGAGATGTTGTTTGACTGTTAGATAATGGGGTCGTAGATTTACTGAGTTTTAAGCAGAAGAACGGTTTTCTTAGACTTGTGAAAAAAATTTTGGTTTAATAAAATATATTATTTTTTTCTCTATTAATTTCATGTGATAGTAATTTGAATTATATACATGCCTATAGAAACTTTTAATTAGTCATGTAAAGTTAAAGGGTTTTTCTTTCCTTACACTTATATTATACTTTTATCATCCTTTTAAATAAAAAAATATATATTGTGAGTAATTTATTACGGAGTAACTTTTATTTTCTCTTACGGGATGAAATTCTCATATGTACGGTTCTTTTGATATTTTGTAATGTACAATTTAAAATGAAGTTGCTACGAGTTATATACGATTACTACAAAAACCTACTAATATAACCAACACAAACAATTCGACAAAATACATCTACTATGCTTAAACAATCTTAGTAAAAAAGTAGAATTATTTTAACATCAATAATTAGCTTAATTGAAAAATGTAAACGAAAATTACACGTCATACCCGTCCATCGGACGGGTTTTGCTACTAGTATATATATATATATATATATATATATATATATATATATATATATATATATATATATATATATATATATATATATATATATATATATATATATATATATATATATATATATATATATATATATATATATATATATATATATATATATATATATATATATATATATATATATATATATATATATATATATATATATATATATATATATATATATATATATATATATATATATATATATATATATATATATTTATATAAAAGTCAAAATTAACGATTAAGAACCAAGGGAAACAATAGATAAAGATGTGCTTATAAAACAAACATAGAAAAAAGCGATTTGGTGAAGATAACATAAAACATGTATAATGCAGCAGGTATAAAACAAACATAACAAAGGTTTAGGAAATATAGAATGAAAAGCGTTGTAGTACCCAGATCATAAGAAGAAAAATGAATAAGAAAAAAATGCCACAAGCGTCTAATGTTATTCTAACTTGTCTTAAATAGAAGCACATGTGTGTTTGTATGTTACGTCTACATGTGTGTTACCTACATGTATGTCTGCATGTATATGGGATGTGTTGTGTACTCTTTACACTCTACCATTCACAAAGTTCCTATTTTAACTTAATTTCGTGTATAGCTGACGTTTATAACGTATAACGATTTTCAACAACTACAATTCAATTAGAATATACACATATAATTTAGACACGATTTCAAGAAAAAAGGACGCATAAATAAGGAAAACACACCAACTTTCATTCGATCCATCACAATATTTTTCTAATTTTTTTAGTTGTGGTGTAACAAAACGGATTAAACTTATGTGCAACAAAGACATCATTACCACAGTTGCACCTTGATATGGATGATCGTGTTTTCATAAAGTGTGTTAATCCTCTATAAACCAAATGCATGAAAATTAATTGCAACATATAAAGATATCAATTTGAAAGATCAAACTTGTAGTAAACTGCATACCCTCAAAATATGTTTAGCATTAAATATTTAAAAGGACTACAACCTGAGTTCTTAACCACCATTAGTATTTTTTAATCAGTTAGAAGAATCACAAAAGATCGCAAACATGTTAAAAGAATCACAACTTCAAAAAAGCGGGCACAATTTTATGAAGATAGAGGGTTCTATTAGTAAAAGAAAGAAAAGTTATTTGTGGTGTTTGGGATAGCCCATCTTTAAATGCTTATTGCAGTTTTCAAAAATACGTAGCGAATGAGTAAAATAGTGTCGGGTGGTTAATGACGTTTTTAACAAGGCTAAGCTTAAGAAAATAATGGCTAACAAGAATCTTGCGAAGCTGGCATTAACTAACCAAAAGAGTGTGGAAAGGTGCATAAATCTCTTTGATTATCATTTACCCGTTTGTTTATTGTTTGCATTGAAATAGTGTGATTCTGATCTATAAGTACTTGTTTCACAGTCGATGCAGAAGATTATATGGAGATTATTTTTTATGTTTGTGTCTTTTATTCAGTTTTCTTATTTTACTTCTCTAGAATAATTTGTTACTTTTTTTTGAAGTTTAGTTTTATTATAAATGTAAGGCTTCGGTTTATTATTATGCATTTATTAATAAAAACCACAGACTTTTTGTCTTTATCTTTTGGTTAATTGAGTTATGCCCGGATTTAGGGTTTATTGTTCGATTTTCATCCTAATAACCGGCATTCGTTTGAATCAACGGTTGTTGGATTTACCCTAATTTTCGGGCATTCTTCAAAATCAAAGATTATTAGCAGAATTGTTTCTGGCATTCTTTTGAATCAACAGATCCAATTACCTATCTTTGCTACTTTTTTTAGTCTACATCAGTTGGTATCAAGAGCCGAAGTTCCTGAATAAGATGTCTCCAATAAGAAATAGGAATCTTCACGACGTGTATGAACAAAAATTGGAGCAGCGTGTGATGGCAAGATTGGAGGAGTGACTGGATCAGTTAACTAATCAATTGACTGACCGATGGATCACTTGATGAACAAGTGTGGTGATCGTAACGGTCGGGGTAAAGACGATGAAGAGTCAGAAAACCCATTTGATGAGGCCGAAGACGATGATGATGATGTCGCTTGTGGTGATTATGAAGCACCCCGGTTTACGATGAAGAACCAGAGGAAGAGGATTATCCTTTTGTTGAAAATTATCAGAATTTTCAAGAGAAAGAAAATGATCGTGATGCGTTGAGATTTTTGTTCGAGTCTGTTGAGCCAGGATTAAAGGCTTCCAATGTCAGGCGGTACAGTGTGATTGGAGTTCAGCCTACAATTGAAATTATGGCAAAAGAGAATATGGTTACGTTAATGGATCACCATTTACGACGGAAGACGGAGGAGTTTATGGAGGATCCCATGCCTGGTCCTAGGAAGATAATGGAGCAATGGAAACCCAAAAGAATTAACGAGATACTTGATGCATTTTGTGGTTGCTGGGTTGGTTATTTCTCCTATGACACTGTGCAGTATGTAGAGACAAAAAAACATCCATTTTCAAACGCACCACAGGATGATAGAAACCTTCCAGTTGTTCATCTTGGCCTTTACGATGACATGATTGTGCTCGGCCATGTTGAGAAGAAAGCGTATGTGATTCATTGGGTGCAAATGGATCAATATTCTGCTATTGACGACGCTTTTAAAGATGGAACATACCGTTTGGAAACTTTAGCGTCTAGAGTTCATGATATCGTTCCCCCAAAATTTTCTCCGGGGTCAATCAAGTTCTATACGAATCTATTTGGTCCTTCTTCGAAGAATTCAAGCATGAAAACTGAAGCATACAAGGAAGCATTATTGCATGTTGAAGAACATACGTTAGTTGGCCCTGAGAACTGTCAACCCCAATCCGAATATAACTTATTTACAGGCTAGAGGGGGTATCCTTGTTGCTTCAAGCCCCAAAATTCTTACGCGTGTGAATAAGAGAAAAGTCACAAATAGACATCTTCTTGGAACTATTAGGAGAGGGAAGACACCAAAGAAGACTATATGTTGAAAAATCAAGTACTACACGAAGAAAAACAATGTGCAGTTGATCTAGGGAGTAATGATGTTGGAAAGGTAACCAACTGGCTTAGCTCAGTTGGCCACCCAGGTTCCACTAGATGATTTCTTTGGGGGAGGTTTCCTCGAGGTCTTGGGTTCAAGACCTGACAAGGCCCTTTCAGGTGAAGCGGATAAGGAGTCTAACATAACTAGGCGAGGGTTCGAAGAAGACATTCTTCCGCTTGAATGTCATTGCACCACTTGACCTACTAACCATTAACATTTTACATTGTAAAAAAAATGATGTTGGAAAGGTATCAAAAGTTGGTTCTGTTAATGTTGAGAAGCTAATGAATGTTGAACAGCTAATGAACGTTGAATGTTATTCTCATGTCATGCATATCAGCTCCACGGTTACCGGAGAGCTGCTTGATGAGATGAGTACTTGGGATGCTCAAAACGTTGAAAAAAATATGTTCAATAAGCCGCACCCATGGTCGATATGTTGGGTTTTAAGGCAATCAAGACTCGAGGTCGAGTCTTAACAAAGAAGGGAAAATGATGCAGAAGATTATATGGAGATTATTTTCTATGTATGTGTCTTTTATTCAGTTTCCTTATTTTAATTTTCTAGAATAATTTGTTACTTTTTTTTGAAGTTTAGTTTTCTTATAAATGTAAGGCTTGGGTTTATTATTATGCAGTTATTAATATTATGTATGGCTGGGCGTCTGCCCCTTTGGTGCCAACTAAAAGCTGGAAGTGAATCTTGTTTCGACATGGGTTTACAAATACAGTGGGATTAAAAGTGTATAGCAGTGGGAATAAACAAACGAATTGAAAGGTATTTGCACAAGACACGATTTAACTAAACAGTAATATTATTGATTCAATTGTTGCGATTGTTTACAACGACTAAACTATATAAACAGACTTAACAGACATGTCTGTTTATTGTTAAACGTCACAACGATTGACAGTTTGTTAAATAACTGTCAACCCTAATGGGCTTTGCAGCCTTTCCTGTTTTCTTGGGCTGGCCCTAATACTATTTATAGTACAGAATATTAATACAGTACAATGTTTAACGAATATACATAGACAGAAACATTAAAAACAAGTCTTCAGGGATTATTAGTCCAACATATTCCCCCTTAATTCGTGAAGGCTTGTGATACGGCTTGCTTCTTTTCTTCCTTCCATCAAGTGATAACTATGAAGTCATCACTTGTCGCTGAACTTGAATCATCCAAACTTAAGAGTGGTGCATACTTGTTATGATAACCATGGTGTTCCTTCTTGCTGCTTTGGTCCTCGTCTTCCAACATTATTCCAAAGTGTTCAATCGCTTTCTTTCCTTTTAGACCTGCCGAAGAGTCTTCGTTCTTACCTCGGTTCGTTGGGTAAGGGCTAAGATCCTTGTCTTCTTCTACTTTCGTTGTAGGGACTCTTGCAGTCTTATAGTAGGAAACGAAAACATCCAAATATGAAGTATACACATCCTTGATTGCATCTCCATCTTTACGGTTGAGGCCAAGTATTTCAGCAATCGCTCCAAATTCATTACAGAATTGGACGCTAAGGTATCCACCCATGCAGTCCATTATTTTGTAGAGATCAAATAAGTGGACGGTTGTGCCAAGTATGGACGGTGGTAGGGGACTAGGTGCTTCTTTCTTGAGATAATGGTCATAGAACCAAATGTAATAAGCCATGAAACGCTCCCTAAAGTATCCCCAATCTGAAGTAACTATCTTATCATCTTTTATTAAGTCTAAGAACGAAACAAAGTCATGAAACGAGTGATTTTCTGTTTCTACCGTATGATCTTTGGTTTCTTCTAGGCTTTTCTCCGCGCTCTCAAAGTGGTTTTCTAAGAAATCGTCTTTCTTTTTTCTTAACGCATCTAGATTCAAACTGTTTCCCTTTATCCTCTTGAACATATACTCTAATCTAATCCTATCTCCTTCTTCTATCAATTCAAAACCTTGTTTTCTTAAAAGGTCATGCGAAAGGATGTTTAGAGTGATTTCAGGGGCATAGTAAACCCCGGGTATCAAGTAAGGTTGAAACGAGTTTTCTAGTAATACCTCTCCTATCCCGTAAGTGAATAAGAATTGCTTAGTGGGTTCATATTTATTGACTAAGAATTCTTCAAATATGTTACGAAATAAATTGAGATTAGAGCAGTAGTGATTTTGGGAGGCCTTACTGATGTACCAAAAGTCATTCCACGAGCCTTCGTCGGATCCCTTGAGAACTCCGTCAGTGGGCATATGGATTGACTCCGGATATTTAAGTATATAAGGTACGGGCTGATTCTGGGGACAATCCCTTTGAATGTGTCCTTCGCCTTTACAGATGTAACATATGATGATTTGATCTTCATCGACTTCTGGTTCGGCCTGTGTCTTCCCAAAAGAATGGTTTTTCTTGTCTTCCGCCATGGTCGGGCAAAGTTTCATAGGATGCCCAATCGTTTTACAATAAAAACAGCGTATGCTCTTCCTCTCTCTTTTATCAATTGAGGAATTAAACGCCTCAATTTCCAGTAACTTATCCTTCAACATTTCCTTACAGTTTTTCGTAATCTGCATGACACACCGGTTAATTTTGTACTCTTTCTCTCTTCTTGTTCGTCTTCTAATTGATTCGAGATCCGAGATCCTTCCATGGTTTTCCCCAGAGCGTTTGCTCTGATACCAGATATTATGTATGGTTGGGCGTCTGCCCCTTTTGTGCCAACTAAAAGCTGGAAGTGAATCTTGTTTCGACATGGGTTTACAAAAACAGTGGGATTAAAAGTGTATAGCAGTGGGAATAAACAAACGAATTGAAAGGTATTTGCACAAGACACGATTTAACTAAACAGTAATATTATTGATTCAATTGTTGCGATTGTTTACAACGACTAAACTGTATAAACAGACTTAACAGACATGTCTGTTTATTGTTAAACGTCACAACGATTGACAGTTTTGTTAAATAACTGTCAACCCTAATGGGCTTTGCAGCCTTTCCTGTTTTCTTGGGCTGGCCCTAATACTATTTACAGTACAGAATATTAATACAGTATAATGTTTATACGAATATACATAGACAGAAACATTAAAAACAAGTCTTTAGGGATTATTAGTCCAACAATTAATAAAAACCACAGACTTTTTGTCTTTATCTTTTGGTTAATTGACTTAAGCCCGGGTTTATGGGTTATTGTTCGATTCTCGTCCTAATAACCAGCATTCGTTTGAATCAACGGTTGTTGGATTTACCCTAATTTTCGGGCATTCTTCAAAATCAACGATTATTAGCAAAATTGTTTCTGGCATTTTTTTTGAATCAATAGATCCAATTACTGTCTTTGCTACTTTGTTTTTTAGTCTACATCAACAGTTAAGGGTTGTAGAATCATTCAAAGCACTTCCTAAACGAAATAAGAAGTTGCGCACGCTTTGTTGTTCGGAGAAGTAGTTAGACCTACACCAAGTACAGATAGCCTGCTAAAAACAAAAGGAGGGACATACTTGTGGTGTATGTTTGAAAAAAGTATGGTTTTAACGATATTGAAAGAAAAATGGTAAATGATGTATTATGATCATGACAGCATATACCCCCAATTCATTCTGGGATACCTTCTAATGATTTTGTCATTCATGTCATGAAAAATACTTTTGTTATGCGTATATACCAAATATATTTTCTGATTTTGTTGTTATGTGGATGTGGAGATGATTCTGATCGTAAACGTATGTTGAAGGACCAAGAGAGATAAGTTAACTATGTAGCACATTTTGTATAGGCAATCACTTCAACAAAGGGCTTGGATATTTAACATGAGATTATATGCATTTTGCTTATATATTGACTGATAATGGACATTCAACCAAACACCATAAGACTTGGTTGAACAAAGAAATGGCAAACTATTTGTTGATGTTTTATGGTTCTTTTTCAATGTATACAAATCGTTTTATACTTTTATACATTAGAAAATAGCCTAAGATATATTATTGTACCAAAAGATATAGGTTATGAAAAGTTTTTGTCTCAGTTCAGAATTTAAATTTATAGATTTGTTATACATTATTTTCTAATGTCTAATACACTTTTTGTTTTTGTTATCACCAAAATAATGTTTCTAATTGATATCTTTATTTACATTTTTTTCTTTCTTCAAATGAGACTACGACCTATCTTATGTTATTAAGTTTTGATATGTTTATATGCAGTTGACTTTTCCATATTTCTAGCAAAGCTGATGTAAGAAAACATCTTGGTCAATGAGCCTAACGGGCTTAAAGTGAGGGTGCATGGGTATGGATGTCGTAAGTTAACTCTTTTTGTAGAAACATGGGATAAAAGCATGTAAATGGGACCAATCTGTTTGAAAATGTAATCCAAAGTATGATTGAGAGGGATTTAAAGTTGTCTCGTGGACATTATCAATTATCCTACATGCATTCGTTAATCGATGCTGTGATCGAAATAGACCTTGATTGGCACAATGCGGTTGAGTATTTCAATCTTAATTATGAAGGTGAGGCTGTGTTTTTGCAGTGTATATATACTCCGTGCTGATTTTAATGGAGCTCCTAGACGATCAGACTCCTGCAACGTTTGACTTAAGGATCCATCTTATGTTATCATGATATGTCCGGGGTATGCTGATGGGATCAGAGATCCTTATCTGGAATTGTCAGATATGTTTCTGTTTGATTAGTATTTCGTACTCAGTTGTGTGGTAAAGAAAGGGGTAGGCATGTCTTATCCTTTCTAGTATATTGTAATTTCATTAACAATTAATAACTTTAGCACCAAAAAACATCGGCCCAAAAATATATATACGATCACGAAAGACAGCTATATATACTAATTATCAATCTCGAGTTGGACGTTGAGGGTCTTTTGGACGTTCAGGTGCCACAACTATCGCCTACTGAGAAGCTTAATGATTGTTTCAAATACCAAGACCTGCGCCATCTCTTTTGTTTTTCCAACTCGGCAAAATGTTTGATGATATGCGATACTAGTTGAACAACTTCAAATTTTCAGTATAATCTACAATATTGTAGCTTCAACACCATTCAAATTGATACTCATTTATGAAGTCTATTTTTAATCGGTCAGTTGGGTATAACGAATCATGATCAACCACATTTTTAGCAGTCCAATTTCTGCAGAAGTCCGGTATATCTCTTCCAGTTATTAGTTTGGACTTGTGACGAAGTGGGTAAGCCATTTGGTCCAAGTAAATACTAATGGTATGTTGGGTCTAATGCACGCAATCACTTAACTTCTTCAAAAGTTTTACTTTCTGGAAGTTTTACTTGTTTGTGTTAGACAGTTCTCTTTATGCTTTATCATCTAGCTTCACAGCTTCAGGACATCTTTTTAGTAGTATCTAGACCGCTATCGCTTTTTTATGGGGTTTTATCGTCCATTTCCCTGTTGAAGGACTAGAACTATTTATGAGCTCACAAGGATTTAAGATTAGTACTATAGCGTATTTACAGTCACCGGCACCTTAGGTTTCCAAGTTGATCATCCACTATTAGCTAATAAGTCTTAAGGATCCTTACACTTGAAATTTAATTGGCTTAATGCTCTTTCTGATCACTATATACTTGCATATATGCTTGTTAAAAAGTATTTTATCACTTTTTAGCAAGCTTGTATGTTCAGTGTTCAGGGACTAATGTGTAATTATTATTTGCACGTGTTTTCTTGTTTTGTACATATTTTGTTTATGCAGGGACTAAAGTGCAATGAATGGTTGGAAGTGGTATATAGCTGGACTCATTAACTCATTCTCATTCACTCGTTCCATTTTTCTTCTACACACACAAGATCATCTCTCAAGCGTTCAGTTACGACTTTGTGGTTTCTTGCAGTTTCTGGTTTAGATCATCTTGATCTAATACCTATAGTTTGGTTAGGATCTTTGTAGCGTGAGTGTTGTTTAGATTGATAGGATCCACCTGGTGGGGACTATCATTGTTTCTTTTGTATTTGTTTGGTGAGCACCTGTGTTAGGGACTCATCTACTTGTGTCTATTGTTATAATAAAGATAATCACTAAGGGGTGGTTGGTTGAGTGATTAGATTAATCTTGTTGGTTTTGGTATCATTTTTACATGGTATCAGAGCCCTAGGTTGATTCTTGAGGCTTGATTGGTGTTTCTGGTGATTATTAGGGTTTTGTCTTGAAACCCTAATTTTTGGGGGTTTTTGGTTAATTGGTGGTTCTTGACGGTTCTTGAGTTGTTAATCATTGATTAACGTGGTTTTTGATCGATTCTGAAGGTCAATTTGAAGAAACCCTAATTTTTCTTATTTAGGGTTTGTTGATCTGGTTGATCTGTGGGGTTTTTTGGGATCATTCTTGTTGATTCTTGGTATATTCCGCTGCTGTTTTCGTTCTGTAAGTCTTCTTTTCTCTTAAGTGGATCTTGCTTAGTCAACGGGGAGCAAACAGGCTGATTAACATCTTGACCTTCCACCTTTTGAGTGGTTTGGATACCTGCTCTGGTCAGTCCCATTCTCGTTGGATAAGCTTTGAGAAACTTAGGTGTGAGTTCTTGTTTTCTGGTTATTGTTTCTTGGTTTAATTGTTTAGTTTAATTGTTTTTTTTGTTTTGGTTGTTAGTTTCTTGTTAGTCTGTTTGGTTTAGCTGTTCTTATTGTTTCTTTCTGTTTTGGTGTTTGTTTTGTTTGTTCTTGATGGCTATTCTTATTAATGCTTTAGATCAGAGTAATCCTCTTCATTTGCATCCTGGTGATTCTAATTGTGCTTCTATTGTTTCTGTTAAACTGTCTGGTGTGGAAAACTATAGAATATGGGCTAGTGCCATGAAACTTGCTTTGCAAATTAAGGGTAAGTTTGGTTTTGTTGATGGTGGATGTGTTAGAGATACTTATCTTGCTAGTCCTGTGTTTCTTGCTCAATGGGATAAATGTAATGTTGTTGTTCTTAACTGGATTCTTGGTTCTTTGACTCAAGATGTGTATCTTGGCCATGTCTTTTCTGATAATGCTGCTAGTGTTTGGGCTGAACTTAAAGAAACTTATGATAGGATTGATGGTTCTATTGTGTTTAATTTGCTTCAGAAAATTAATTGTTTTAAGCAAGGTGGTTTACCTGTTTCTGAGTATTATCATAAACTTAATTCTGATTGGATAGAGTTTGATATTCTAACTAAAGTTCCTGATTGTACTTGTGAGGCTGGTTTAGAAATTGTTGATCATAGAAAATTGCTTAAGCTAATGCAATTTCTTATGGGTCTTGATGATGTTTATCAACCCATAAGGAGTAGCATTTTGACTAGGGAAGTCCTTCCTGAAGTCAAAGATGCTTTTCTTGTTGTTTCTAGGGAAGAATCCCATAGGGGGATTCCTTCTAGTTCTGTTAAAATTGAAAAGACTCAGGTTTCTGCTTTTGTGACTAAGACTATTGATGATAAGAATAAGGTTGGTAGTTGGTCTGGGGGTAATACTGGTAATGGTAATAAATCCAGTGGGAATAATGCTGGTAACAAAGGGAATTATAATTCTTTGTTGTGTAAACATTGTGGTTTAAAGGGTCATACTATTGAGAGGTGTTTTGAAATTATTGGTTATCCTCCAGGTTTTAAAAAGAATCCTAATCTAAAACCTGCAAATGTTTTTAATAACAACAAGAGTAATAATGTGGAGTTTAACAAAGACAACAACAATGTTTTTTCTCTGAGTAATGAGCAGATGCTCAAGTTAATGAGTCTGCTCAATGACAATGGTTCTTCTTCAAGAGTTCAGGCTAATGTGGCAGGTATTGGAAATTGTTCCTTTTTTAATTGCAATGTGTTTTTTAACCAGTGTTTTTATAAGTTTTATTGTGCTACTGTTAAAACTGATGGGATGAGTTATCATTTTGGGTGGATTGTTGATTCTGGTGCTAATCAACACATGACTAATAACACTGAAAATATGTTTAATCTTGTTGATGTGTCTGACTTAAAACTTACTGTTGGACATCCTAATGGCACATTAGCTAAGATTACACATGTTGGAAATTTGAAACTTAATAATGGTGTTGTTTTGTTTGATGTTTTGGTTGTTCCTGAGTATTGTGTTAGTTTACTATCTGTTAATAAGTTGATTAAAGATAGTAAACTTAGAGTTGTTTTTGATGAGTCTAAATGCTATATTCAGGATTTGATTCAAGGAACTGTCTTGGGGACTGGTAGTGAATTTGCTGGTCTATATTTGTTTGATAAAGCTGATAATGTTCCTGCTGTTAGTAATTGTGAGTATTTTACATGTTTTGTGTCTAAAGATGTTTGGCATAATAGGTTGGGTCATCCTGCTAATCAGGTTTTACAGCTTTTAAAAGGTTCTTTGGAATTGAAAAATGTTAATAATGATTTGCCTTGTGATGTTTGTCATAAGGCTAAGCAAATTAGAGAATCTTTTCCTTTAAGTGAACATAAATCTAAGTGTCTTGGTGAACTTGTTCATCTTGATGTTTGGGGGCCTTATAAAGTGATTAGCAGAGATGGATTCAGATATTTTTTGACTATTGTTGATGACTTTAGTAGATCTGTGTGGGTGTATATGCTTAAAACTAAAGATGAAGTTTTTCAAATGTTTGTGATTTTTTATAATCTTGTTTTAACTCAGTTTAATAAGAAAATTAAGATTGTTAGGTCTGATAATGGCACTGAATTTGTGAATAAAAATATGAATGATTTTCTTAGTACTAAGGGTGTTGTTCATCAGACTACTTGTGCATATACTCCACAACAGAATGGTATTGCTGAAAGGAAACATAGGCACTTGCTTAATGTTGCAAGAAGCCTTATGTTTCAGGGGGGGATTCCTCTTATGTTTTGGTCTGAATGTGTTTTAACTGCTGCTTATTTGATTAACAGGCTTCCTTCCTCTGTTTTAAATGGTAAATCTCCTTTCTGTCTTGTGTATGGTAGAGAACCTAAACTTTCTCATTTAAGAAGTTTTGGGTGTTTGTGTTATGAAACTGTTTTAAAAACACATGATAAGTTTTCTGAAAAATCTGAAAAGTGTGTTTTACTTGGTTATGCTAGTGGAAAAAAGGCTTATAAACTTTTTGGTCTTGAGAATAGAGGAATTATATATTCTAGAGATGTTAAGTTCTATGAAAATGTTTTTCCTTATAAAATGAACAGTGATCAAATTTTAGAGTCATCAAATGAAGTTTCTACTTTGAATTTTTTTGATTATTTTGAGTCTGAAAACACTTTCAAAACTTCAAGACCCAATGATGATGAGGAAGGGAATACTCCTTTGTGTAGAGAGGGTAGTAGTTCTGCTACTGAGGATGTAGCTAATAACAGTGATAGTCAACCAGATGTTGATATTAATCAAGCTGGAAATGACTTAGTTACTAGTTTACCAAGTAGTAGTAATAGATTAACTGCAACTCCCATAGGAGAAACGGATGGATCTGAGGGCAATTTTGGTTTAAACAATGAGGTTCTTGAAATTTTTTTAAATAATGAGACAGAGGAGGTTGGACAGAGGAAGTCTAAAAGAGTTACTAAGTTTCCTGCTAAGCTAAATGATTATGTGCTTAATACTTCTCTAAGATATGGATTGTATAAGTTTTGTAATCATGTTATGCTTGATATGAAAAAATTTGGTTTTACTTCTAGTCTTAACAAGAGTTATGAACCCTCTTGTTATGAAGATGCTTGTGATGATCAAAACTGGATCAATGCTATGAATCTGGAAATGCAAGCATTATATGAAAATGGTACTTGGGATCTTGTTGACCTTCCTAGTGGTAGAAAGCCTATTAAGTCTAAGTGGGTTTATAGAATAAAATATCTTTCAACTGGTGAAATTGAAAGATATAAGGCAAGACTTGTGGCCAAAGGTTGTAACCAAAGGGAGGGTATAGACTATGAGGAAACTTTTAGTCCTGTGGTTAAAATGAGTACTGTTAGATGTTTGATTGATTTGTCTGTGCAAAATGGGTGGAGTCTTTATCAGATGGATGTTAATAATGCTTTTTTGTATGGTGATTTAAAAGAAGAAGTCTATATGATTCCACCACCAGGATATTCTAAACCTAGTGACAACAAAGTTTGTAAGCTTAAAAAATCTTTATATGGTCTTAAACAGGCTCCTAGGCAATGGAATAATAAGCTTACTGAAACTTTGTTAGATGCTGGTTTTACTCAGTCTAAAAATGATCATTCTCTGTTTGTTAAAACAGATGGAAAGATTAAGTTGTTCTTGCTTGTTTATGTGGATGATCTTGTTTTGACTGGGAATTCTGAAGTTGAGATTGATAAGTTCAAAAAGTTTTTAAACGATAGGTTTAAAATCAAAGATCTTGGAGAACTTAAGTACTTTCTGGGAATTGAAGTTCTTAAAACTGAAAAAGGTTTGTGTTTAAGTCAGAGAAAATATTGTTTAGAACTGTTAAATGAGTATGGGTTGTTGGCTTGTAGACCTGTTTTTACACCTTTACCTGAAAATATTGTACTTGCTCATAAGGAATCTGATGGTGATAGTTATTTGATTAATATTACCAACTATCAAAAACTTTTTGGAAAGTTAATCTATTTAACTTTAACTAGACCTGATATATCTTATGCTGTATATTGTTTAAGCCAACACATGCATGCTCCTTTACAGTCACATTTTGACTTTGGTTTGAGAGTGTTAAAGTACTTAAAACTTGCACCTGGAAATGGTGTTAGTTTTAACAAAAATACTGAAGGGTATAAAGTTGTTGCTTATTCTGATTCAGATTGGGCTAAATGTCCTATAACCAGAAGATCAGTATCTGGTTATTGTGTTTATGTTAATGGCAATCTTGTTATCTGGAAAAGCAAGAAGCAAGCTACCTTGTCTAAATCCTCAGCTGAAGCTGAGTATAGAGCAATGGCAGCTGCTACTTGTGAAGTTATGTGGATTGTCAAGCTTTTAAGTGAATTTGGTATAACCAATTTGCTTCCTGTAAGCTTGTGTTGTGATAATAAGTCTGCTATGCGAATTGCTGCTAATCCAGTTATGCATGAGAAGACTAAGCATTTTGATATTGATGTGCATCTTGTCAGAGAGAAGGTAAATTCAGGGCTTATTAGAACTGTTAAAGTGGATTCTAAAAATCAAATTGCTGATGTTCTAACTAAGGCTTTAGGTTCATTTCAACATGCTCTCTTGGTCAAGAAGCTTGGTATGGTTAACTTGTTTGGCTTACAAGCTTGAGGGAGGGTGTTAAAAAGTATTTTATCACTTTTTAGCAAGCTTGTATGTTCAGGGACTAATGTGTAATTATTATTTGCACGTGTTTTCTTGTTTTGTACATATTTTGTTTATGCAGGGACTAAAGTGCAATGAATGGTTGGAAGTGGTATATAGCTGGACTCATTGTCTCATTCTCATTCACTCGTTCCATTTTTCTTCTACACACACAAGATCATCTCTCAAGCGTTCAGTTACGACTTTGTGGTTTCTTGCAGTTTCTGGTTTAGATCATCTTGATCTAATACCTATAGTTTGGTTAGGATCTTTGTAGCGTGAGTGTTGTTTAGATTGATAGGATCCACCTGGTGGGGACTATCATTGTTTCTTTTGTATTCGTTTGGTGAGCACCTGTGTTAGGGACTCATCTACTTGTGTCTATTGTTATAATAAAGATAATCACTAAGGGGTGGTAATCTTGTTGGTTTTGGTAACATTTTTACAATGCTAATTCTCTTCGGTTAATAATATTTAAAATTTAGTCGAAATTATTACATACGAAGTCTCAGGATGTTATATAAGTTTGCATATATTTTGAATGTGATGTAAGTAATTGAAGATTAAGAGGGTGTTTGGATAAGCTAGCTTAAACTTATAAGCTTATGCATACAACATACTCAAGAAGCTCTAAAATGGTAGCATACACTTTCACTTTTCTCCTCGCTAATAAACTCCTCTGGTAAGTGAAAGAATTGAAGAAGCTATTTTTTGCTTAACTATCGTAATAGAAAACACAAATGCATAGATTTTCTTTGCTTATAATTATTCTTTGTAAGTAGGGTAAACTACAAAAAAAAATGTCCATGTGGTTTCCGATAGCATGCCACTCAAACTTTTTTGTTACAAATAATGCTATTGTAGTCATGTTTTTCTGCACTCCATGCCATTTTCACTAACGAGCGTAAAATTTTCTCGTTAAATTGCCTCACGTGACGGTATTTTAGTCATTTTACTGTTCACAAAACGGAAATTTTTAACTAAACCTTGAATTATATTTACTACCACATATTCTTGATCTCATTTGCTTCTTTCCGCCACCACCCTATACCACCAGCCATCAGCACTGGCATCATCATGAGCAACATCATGACCAACGCACCACCATAAATTATCATCACCTTCACCACACCACCATGAACTTTTTCACGACTCGTTAACAACGTGACCATAAGTTTCCTTTGCAATCTTCCTTTGCATCTATACAACAATTACTTAGCAATATAGAAACTGCTTTTAACATTATCCAACCCTAGCACTTGGAAATTGCTTTTAATATATGGTTAGAAGCGCAGAAAGAACTTCAAAAATTCAAAAAAAATTGTCTCCCTTGCATCCTAAGTTGTTATAAAGGTATCACGACTACTTGAATCACAAATAAAAGTGCAAACCTTACCCAAAATGGTACATGTTGAGTGGAAAATGTTGTGCTTGAGCCAATCGTCACCAGCAACTTTTGGTGTCAAGTAAGAGCGCATCACCACCAAACTCACCCTAAAAACTCTGGTAACAAGTTCCTCCTCGTACTCGGGTTCTTCATCATAAACTGTGACTTCTTCATAATCATCATAAGCCACGTCATCATCTCCCTCCCTCAAATAAATGCCTCTTGTCAGCGTTCTTGTTCGCCACAGTTAAAGCATTTCAAGCAACTACGTATACTACCGGTTGCTTAAGAAACTGGTCCAATATTTACACCACCTGCTTTTCCTTGATTGGGAAAAAATGAGATGCTACATTGGCTAAGAGGAGGAACTCCCTACCTGTCGATTCTGCTTCTCAAAAGCTAATGCATGATGGTATGCATCAGATTGTGTCACCAGATCAAACATGTTTGCATAATCCATGATTTGGACTCTTAACCCACCAACACATCGAGAGACAAGTTGATCGTCAGTGTCTTGAATATCACTCGTTGTAATTAGTTGATAAAATTTTGTTGTATAATCTTCAACAGATTTGGACCCTTGTTTCAGAGTCTGTAACCGTTGGTACATCACTAGTTGGTAGTTTTGAGGGATAAAGTTATCCCTCATGTACTTCTCATCTTCCTCCAACTTGTAACCCTTGGATTTCCAACCCTTTCCCTTGTCAGTTTCAATTGTTTTCACCAAGCGGATTCCCTACCACGTAGTTTGTTAGTGATCAAAGAACCCCTTTTGTTTTCAGGAACCTCTTTGAATTCAAAGACTTCCTCGACCACAACAAGCCATCATGAACCCCTCAGGATTCAAAGTCTCCCCATGAAACTCGGAAATATTAACTCGCATTCAATATTGCCAATGCATGTTATCTTCTTTTTTATTTCTCCTTGGTTGTCTTTCTGACTCCTCATCAGAAGACGAACCATCATCCACCCGAAATGGTTTTCTGAATGTTCGTCTTTAGTATCCTGACCGTTATGACCACCACGCTTATTCGTCATTGATCTGGTATGTCAATTGTTCAAGGAATTGATCCAATCGTTCCTTCAGTCTTGCCATAACACGTTGCTCAAATTCTTGTTCATCACATCCTGAAGATTCCTATTTCTTACTGGAGACATCTTAATCAAGAACTTTTGCTCTTGATACCAACTGATGCAGACTATAAAACGAGATAATAAATTGGATATGTTGATTCTATGAATACCAAAAACAATTCTTCCAACAATAATTGCTTCCATACGAATACCGATTATTAGGGTTAAAGGACCGCAAAAGCTGCCAAAAATGGTTTCTTTATTATAAAAATGATAACTGAGCTGCTAGGGTTATGATATGAACTGGATTGATTGGACAATAAAGATAGAATAATCGACGTTCGAGAGGTCGAATAAGCTCTCCCAATTAAGAAGAAACTAATAAACCGTAATAAACATAAACCATAATCATATTTCTATGTCTAACATATTACAATCCTATTCCCCTTTATATATAATAGAGATAGCTAATACCTAACTTATTCATTAAGAAAATGCGATAATAGGAAACTAAATAAACTAATTATTTAACTGATATTTCTAGTAACTGCCAGGATCGTATCAATACTCCGCCCCGCAAAAAAATATCCTCAAGGTGTTGTTATCTTGCCTGATGTGATTCTGGGATCCCAAGTTCTTTGTTTTATCCCCTTTGTGTGCTTCAAGAGCAAGCAGTAGGCTTGGTATATGTATTTGAGCTTTGTGCAGACTCCTAATTCTTCACGTGAATCTGGTCTTTCAAATCCAGTGCCAAGGGAGGTACATAGCTTTGTACGTTTTCTGGTTCAGACACTTGCCACCACAAACTTATTCCAAAACAGCCTTGCCTTGATCTTCCTGTTAGGAATCCGTTGATTTAGCTGGACCCCTAAAGAATCTGTTCCATCTTTTTTTGGAACCCTAGAATCGATCAATGGATTCCTAACAGGAAGATCAAGGCAAGGCTGTTTGGAATAAGTTTGTGGTGGCAAGTGTCCGAACCAGAAAAACTACAAAGCTAGGTACCTCCCTTTGCACAAGATTTGAAAGACCAGATTCACGTGAAGAATTAGGAGTCTGCACAAAGCTCAAATACATATACCAAGCCTTCTGCTTGCTCTTGAAGCGCATAAAGGGGATAAAACGAAGAACTTGGGATCCCGGAATCACATCAGGCAAGATAACAACACCTTGAGGACAAGGTGTTTTTGCGGGGCGGAGTATTAATACGATCCTGGCAGTTTACTAGTAATATTAGTTAAAGAATTAGTTTATTTACTTTCCTTTATTGCATTTTATAGGGAACAAGATATGGTTATTATATATACTTGATAAGGGATGTAATGTTACACACGCAGAAATATGATTAAGGTTTATTTCGGTTTATCAATTTAGTGTCAATTGGGAGAGCTTATTCGACCTCTCGAACGTCGATTACTCTATCTTTATTATCCTAATCGATCCGGTTCATATCATGTTACAACATTCTATTTTGATAGGCTCACAAAACCGAAAGGGGCCTCAAAAGACAAACGGTTCGTGAGCTAGAATAGAACTAAGTCCAACAAAAAGTCTAAAAAACAAAAAAAATTGTAAGTAACTCCTAAAATAGTGTTTCAGGCCTCGAAAATTTGGTAACTAGACAAAGTGTAGTTAAAGCTGCGCCCGCATAGTTTCTGTCTTCGATTTGACTGGTCATGATTCTTCTAATTCGCTCGGAGCCCAAGTTATGCTAATTTTAGTAAACCCATTTTTCTTACATGATCACGGGCCTCTAGAAATTAGTTGACGCGTTCCTCATGACCTTACATCATACGACATCTCCAAATGTGTAGGACGTGAAGTAGGCTTTTTTGTTTTTCAATATTAAGGTCAATTTCTGCTAGATGCAAACAATCTTGAAATGACCACACCAACCTCTTGAAAAAGAGAGTTTTACTTGGTCTGAGTCTGTGTGACGGTGAGTTCAAAGTACGTGTATTAGATGGCCAAAAGATTAGAAATCATGGTTACCAAAAAAAATCTAATTTACCTTGTGTTTTATAATTGCTGATGTGTTAAGAGAAATAGAAAATAAATTCAATATTTTGTGATGTGATTTCTTTTTAAACTACAAGGGTCGCATAATGTTGTTTTTAAACCACAAGGCTCTGACAAAACAACTCCAAAAACAGTTTATTTGTTATCTATGTTTGGAAATTATTTTGGTCAATGATAATCCATGCCAAAAAATACATGCATATCAATTATCACACAAATCGTTTGATATTAGGGTTACAAATCTTTGTTCAAAAAAAAAAAGGGTTACAAATCTACCTCTATATATACACCTAATAAGACGATGTTCTGCATAGCTTCAAACAAAACAATCTGCAAACAAAAATCGTAATTCCAAGATGCAGCCACAAAGGAAATCGCTAAGGCTTTCAAAATCAACCCAGAAACAGCCACAAAGGTATATCACTACATCGATAACATATTTTTTTATATCTGAATGTTTGTAATTGTTGGTCTGCTTTATATACATCTAATTTATGGTTGGGCTAGTACCCTAGTACAAGTGCAACACTTAACTAAGAATTAACTAACATAAACTTACTTTGCCACCTTTGACACTTGTATAGCCTACGAATCAGAATGTATGATATTGTGCATCAGTTGATTATACATATATGTTTTTAAATCTGTATCTTATATGCTTCTATTGATTAGTTCGAGTCAGAATACCATGGAGCAAGACCCTACCTCATCTCCCTCCACACCTCCCTTCACACCTCCCTTCACACGAGAAGGAATTCTTTCGCTAAACGATGGATCAACATCCCTCGAGAAAGCCAGGGCTTTGTTTAACGGTACTTTTATAATTCATGAATATTGATTCTATTATTTTATATTAGGAAAAGAGTTTGTTACCATAACATGCTATACGTATTTGTGTTTATTTTAGCCTAAGATACTATTTTAGCATTTACCGTAACTCTTTGATGAATAATTAAAACACTAGTTTTGTGCCAAAGATCTAGAGCTTGTAATTGATCTGCATTATAACTCATGGATATGAAGTGTTAGCTAACTGGTAATACATTCATATATTTATTAACTGTGTTTTTTATGAAATTTTATTGTCCCAGTCCAGATTATATTTTTACTTTTGTTATAAATTATTTTCTAATGTGATACGAACCCATCTCATACTAGGCTTGTATCGGTTCGTAAGCCTTAAGTGTAGAACTCAATTAAAAAGCTAGTTTGTTTGAGGAGGGACATCTAGACATTATAAACAATCAGCCAATCCCAGCCGACGTGGGATCGTAACATAATGTCTAAAGTACTAAACTTTAGTTTTTTTAGAGTATTATCAATTTCCAAAACGATTCTGGTATTTGTCATCACTAGCACATGAATCTTTTTTTTTAATCTTTTTTTTGCATTTATTTCTTTCTTTAAATGATATGGAGTGCTATCTATGTAAGTTCTAAGTTTTGACATGTTTGATATACAGTTGACTTGTTAACATTTAAAGCAAAGCTGATGCAAGAAAACATACTTGTTTGGAATGAGGCTAACGGGCTTAAAGTAAGGGTGCATGCGGATGATTCTAATAGCAAGTTAACTATTGCTATTTCTATGGGCGATGATGAAATGAAGTGTTTTCATGTAAATGGGACCGATCCGTTTGAAAATGTGATCCAGTGTATGATCGAGAGGGGTCTAAAGCTCTCTCGTGGACATTACAAATTATTCTACGAGCATGGAGCTATTGAGAGTTATGTTTCAATTGAGACAGACATTGATTGGCACAATGCGGTTTATTATTTCAGTGCTACAGGTACTCCTATGTTTTTGGAGTGTTGCATCCCTGCTGCGGCGACTCCTGCACCTGATGTCTGATGAAGCTGCTGCCTCAAAAACGTTTATCTTTCTTCTTATTTTGGACTTTAATTTTTAACCAAATGAATGTAATGTATTGGAACCACCAATAATATTTAATCTTTTTAAGTTTGTTACCGTTCATAATTAAACCTCTTATAGTCTCTTTTGTCTGCAAAGCTCGCAGAGGTATTTGTTTGTTTTTTTGCATTTGTTTTTTTGTAGACATAAGTGCTAAGAAGCATTTCTCCCCTCATGAAGACATCTCATTTCCTCTTCTTCTCACTTCTTCCCACTTCTTCAACACTCACATCCCACCTTTAATATTTGTTTGTATTTTTTTTATATTTTTATACTTTTTATACCGAAATGATTCATTTCGTATTTTTTCACGTTTTTATATGTTTTATGTTTTTTTTCATTTTTTTCGTGTTTTACTTTTTTGTCAATTTTGCACGCTTTTGTACGTTTTTCTTTGTTTTCGTGCATTTTTACGTTTCCGTTCGTTTTCATTCTATTTTTTCACGTGTTCATACGTTTTCGTTTGTTTCGTAAGTTTTTAAGTTTTATACATTTTCGTATATTTTAATTTATTTTTTATGTGTTTGTATATTTTTATATGTTTTTTTAGGTATTAGCGTTTTCAGCGCTACAAAATACGAACAAAACGTATGAAAACGTAAAAATCATACAAAATGTACAAAAACGTAAAAATTAACAAAACGTACGAAAACATATAAAAGAACTAATGAAAAATATAAAAAGAAAAAAAGTAGGAAAGAAGTACTTGAAGATTATAAAAAACAAACGGTCTTTTTTGTGTAGATGAAGACTTTAAATACAACTCTTCTTCTTGTAGACATGGTTTGTAGATGGAGAGGTAAAACCTCTGAAAAAACAAACGAAGCCTAAGAATCAATAATCTATATTCCTAATGGTATCACATTGTTGGATTAAAATATGCGATGTGGAGATGTTCTAACTTGAATCAAATTATACAAAAATAATTGTATTAAAATAATTCTGTCATCATCTTTGTTCTACAAACATACTTTCCTATTTATACAAATGCCGTCGTGTAGATCCCGTAGTCCAATAAGTTGCCTCATCGTTAGAAATATGATCTTCGGTGCCTTTGTGAGTATGTCAGCCTTTTGGTATTCTCCACTTATAAATTCTACTTGTATGTCGTCTCTTTCAACGCATTCTCTAATGAAGTGGTACTTTGTGTCAAAGTGTTTGTTTCTTCCATGAAAAACTGGGTTCTTCATAAGCTGTATGGCATTTGTTGTCAACCATTATTATAATCTTTTCTTCTCTTGTATGTGTGAGTCTGCTTAGTAGTCTCTTTAACCATAATGCTTGTGTTGCTGCTCCAGTTGCGGCGATAAATTCTGATTCACATGATGATAATGCTACAGTGGCTTGTTTTTGTGTACTCCAGCTAATTGGTGATTCACCAAAATAGAATATTATGCTAGTAGTTCCTTTGCCTTCTTGAGTGTTGACTCTGTAGCTACTCTCTTTTAATCCTTGTATTCTGTTTCCTCCATTATGCTTATAGGTGATTCCATAATCTTTTGTTACTTTTACATAGTACTTGCCTTATGGCCTTCATATGTTGTACTCTTGGTTCTTGCATATAACGACTAAGTAATCTTACAGAATAAATTAAGTCGGGTCTTGTGTGAAATGGATACCTTAAGCATCCAATTAAGCTTCAATATGAAGCTGAGTTGACCAATGTTCCTTCAGTATTCTTTGTTAATCTTGTTCCTAGGTCCATTGGTATCAATGTTTCATTGCAGTCCATCATTCCAACTTCCTTTAAAATCTTGCTTGCATAAACAAATTGCTTAATAGATATGTCACCCATAGATTGTGTGACTTCTATGCCTAGATAGCAGGCTAGCAATCCTATATCACTCATTTTGAATTTTTCTTCCATTTGAGCTTTGAATTTGTCTATTTCTTTCTTAGGTGTACCAGTGATGATTAGATTATCTACATAGACTCCTATTAGTGGAATCGAGACTCTTGTTGTCTTTGTGTATATAGCTTGTTTTAGTGCACACTTCTTGAAATCTAGGGATTTCAAGGTGTTGTCTAGTTTTTGTTGGAAATTTAGTGCAATTGTGGGATCGAGTCATACTTGTAAATAAGTTTGGAGGTACGGAGTGTACACCCATTATGTCCCTGACCTCCCTGGACTCAATATAATGGTTGAAAGTTCATCAGGAGGAAGCTGCTCCTGGTTAGGAAGTTGCTCCTGGTTAGGAAGTTGCTCCTGATTAGGACGTTGCTCCTGGTGATGCACAAAGTCTTTGTAACCTCTTTGACCAATCAATGAGGGTTGAATATTGACTTGATGACCAGGTTTATGCTCATGTAACCACTATGCTTTCATGTAGGTAATTATGAGCTTAATTGGCCGATTAATGCTCTTAAATACCATTGACTATGAGTTACATCCTTCTAGGACTAGGATCACTATAAATAGTGATCATATTTGCATGATGAAATATACAAAAACAAGAAACACTTACACGCACAGAGTTCTTGATTTGTGCCTAAAACAAGAACTAACTCTTGGTTTTATCCCAAGGAGGTATTCGTGTTAACCCAGGCATAGGGTCGAATAATCTTCTTTGGAAAGTGATTACACGACTTCAAGAGATATCCGGTAACCATTCATTGGTACGTAGTTAGGCTATTGATTGTCTTCACCCTGTTGGAACGAAGTAAACCCCAACAATCAAAGAAGATTATTCTGTGATAATCAATGGCGGCGGCAATGAAGCATATGGTGGCTAACTTCTCCAAACTGGACAAGTTTAAAGGGGTTGATTTTAGGAGATGGCAGAAGAAGATGCACTTTCTTCTTTCTACCATGAACGTGGTGTACGTGCTGACCACTCCCATTCCTGATGGTGGTGATGATGCTACTTTGGAGGAACTGAGGAAAAGGAGCAAATGGGAGAATGATGATTATGTGTGTCGCGGCATAATTCTCAATGGTATGTCTGATTCTTTATTTGATATTTACCAAAATGTTGAATCTGCTAAAGAACTATGGGATTCCTTGGAAGCCAAATATATGGCTGAGGATGCATCAAGTAAGAAGTTCCTTGTGAGTGATTTCACAAATTACAAAATGACTGATTCAAGACCAGTCATGGAACAATACAATGAACTTCTTGGAATACTTGGCAGATTTACACAACATAAAATGAACATGGATGAGACCATTCAGGTCTCGTGTGTCATTGACAAACTACCTCCTTCTTGGAAAGATTTCAAGCACACCTTGAAACATAAGAAGGAGGAGTTAACTCTTGTTGAGTTGGGCAGTCATTTGCGCATTGAGGAATCCCTCAGGGTGCATGAAAGTGATAAACCAAAGAGCAACAATGTTGCTGGTTCATCTGTTGTCAATATGGTGGAGCATAACAACTCTACCAGGTACAATGACAACAAGGGCAAACGTAAGCATCAGGATAACACCAAATCTAATCCTAACAAGAATTCATCAGTGGCTTGTTGGAAGTGTGGGAAACCTGGACACTTTAAAAGGGATTGCAAAGGTGTTAGCATTGGCAACCAAGCTAATGGATCAGGCACAAAAGGTTTCATCATGCCTGGTCATGAAGGTAAGGTGTGTAAACTGATTAAGTCCTTATATGGACTCAAACAAGCACCTAAGCAATGACATCAAAAGTTTGATGAAGTGGTTTTGTCTAATGGTTATTTACTTAACCAAGCTGACAAATGTGTATATAGCAAATTTGATGAATCTGGTAAAGGAGTCATCATTTGCCTATATGTTGATGACATGTTAATCTTTGGTACTGACCAAGTTCAGGTTGATTTAACCAAAGAGTTTTTGTTATCAAGGTTCTCTATGAAAGACATGGGGAAGGCTGATGTTATCCTTGGCATAAGGATTAAACATGAAAGTGATGGTATTGTAATTTCTCAGTCTCATTATATTGAGAAGGTCCTGAAGAAATTCAATCACTTTGATTGTACTCCAGTGAGTACACCTATAGATACAAGTGAGAAACTAATGCCTTACAATGGTCAGGCTGTCTCCCATCTTAAGTATTCTAGGGTGATTGGTTGCTTGATGTATGCCATGACTAGTACTAGGCCTGATATTACTTTTGTGGTGGGTAAACTGAGTAGGTACACTAGTAATCCTAGTACTCAGCATTGGCAAGCAATTCAGAACCCCAAACCCTAAACCAGTAATACTGCGGATATTTCATCCACAAGTGGCTGGGTATTCCTTCTTGGTGGTGGTGCAATTTCTTGGGCATCCAAGAAGCAAACTTGCATTACTGGTTCAACAATGGAATCTGAATTTGTGGCTCTAGCAGCTGCTGGTAAAGAGGCTGAATGGTTGAGAAACTTGCTTCTTGAGATTCCATTGTGGGTCAAACCTATGGCACCCATATCTATCCGTTGTGATAGTGTAACTACATTGGCTAAGGCTTATAGCCAAATGTGCAATGGTAAGTCTAGACACTTAGGTGTTAGACATAGCATGATTCGTGAGCTAATCATGAATGGGGTGATATCAATAGAGTTTGTGAGGTCTCAACAAAACTTAGTTGATCACTTGACGAAGGGATTGGCTAGAGACTTGTTTATAAAGTCTTTTAAAGGGATGGGTTTAAAGTCCAAATTAGTCACTGAATGCTAGGACACCCAACTCCCTCCTGAGGAAACTTGGGAGTTGAGTTCAATGTGAAAAGCTGAACATTCAGGGGACTGAAGCACATGTATATCATCCCAAGGATGTGTTTGTACCTGCTGAAAGGAGGATGAAGTTATAAACTTCTTAATGGTTAATTTCTTTGAAAAAGTGCTTAAGCAGGAGCATGAACTAAAGATGAACCACCTATGTAAATGTTGAGGTTTCGCCGCCTCAAGGAGCATGGACTTTGGCTCTTACAACATTTATGAATTGGATATAGACACATGGCTTGTATGGTGTCAGGAGCGTTTTAAGTGTTTGAAAACTTGTGTGTATTTTATCTTCAGGTATTCAAAGTAGTTGAAGGGTTCAATTCTTAGAACACCCTGATTCTCGAATATTTGAAGTGATGTACTAATATGGAAATTCAATCCTCAAGACATTTTCATTTATGCACTGGTTTTGTTAAAGTTGATTTTCATGCAAAAAGGAATTGTACTAAATTGGGGAGGATTGTTGGAAATTTAGTGCAATTGTGGGATCGAGTCATACTTGTAAATGGGTTTGGAGGTACGGAGTGTACACCCATTATGTCCCTGACCTCCCTGGACTCAATATAGTGGTTGAAAGTTCATCAGGAGGAAGCTGCTCCTAGTTAGAAAGTTGCTCCTGGTTAGGAAGTTGCTCCTGGTTAGGACGTTGCTCCTGGTGATGCACAAAGTCTTTGTAACCTCTTTGACCAATCAATGAGGGTTGAATATTGACTCGATGACCAGGTTTATGGTCATGTAACCACTATGCTTTCATGTAGGTAATTATGAGCTTAATTGGCCGATTAATGCTCTTAAATACCATTGACTATGAGTTACATCCTTCTAGGACTAGGATCACTATAAATAGTGATCATATTTGCATGATGAAATATACAAAAACAAGAAACACTTACACGCACAGAGTACTTGATTTGTGCCTAAAACAAGAACTAACTCTTGGTTTTATCCCAAGGAGGTATTCGTGTTAACCCAGGCATAGGGTCGAATAATCTTCTTTGGAAAGTGATTACACGACTTCAAGAGATATCCGGTAACCATTCATTGGTACGTAGTTAGACTATTGATTGTCTTCACCCTGTTGGAACGAAGTAAACCCCAACAGTTTTATGTCCATGCACGTGGTGGTTGTCGTAATCCATCTAGTGCCTTTCTAAGTCTGTATACTTTTCCATCTTTCTTCATAAATCCTTCAGGTTGTGTAACATACACTTCTTCCTTCAAATCTCCATGTAAGAATGCAGATTTTACGTCGAGGTACTGTACTTACCATTTTTTGTTAGCAGCTATGGCGAGTAATAATCTAATGGTTTCCATTTTCCCTTCAAATCTCCATTCTTGCTCCCTCTATATATACACCTAATAAGACGATGCTCTGCATAGCTTCAAACAAAACAATCTGCAAACAAAAATCGTAATTCCAAGATGCAGCCACAAAGGAAATTGCTAAGGCTTTCAAAATCAACCCAGAAACAGCCACAAAGGTATATCACTACATCGATAACATAATTTTTTATATATGAATGTTTGTAATTATTGGTCTGCTTTATATACATCTAATTTATGGTTGGGCTAGTACCCTAGTACAAGTGCAACACTTAACTAAGAATTAGTCAGGACTTCCATTCAGAAGAACAATAACACTTATAAATTAACTAACATAAACTTACTTTGCCACCTTTGACACTTGTATAGCCTACGAATCAGAATGTATGATATTGTGCATTAGTTGATTATACATATATGTTTTTAAATCTGTATCTAATATGCTTCTATTGATTAGTTCGAGTCAGAAAACCATGGAGCAAGACCCTACCCCATCTCCCTCCACACCTCCCTTCACACCTCCCTTCACACGAGAAGGAATTCTTTCGCTAAACGATGGATCAACATCCATGGAGAAGGCCAGGGCTTTGTTTAACGGTACTTTTATAATTCATGAGTATTGATTCTATTATTTTATATTAGGATTTAGGAAAAGAGTTTGTTGTTAACCTACACTTTATGCACCATAACATGTTGTAGCTTATCGATTAGGGTAACTTTCTTTATGTAATGAAAGCGTGTCGTGTGGGCTCGGCCCGAGTTTGTAACCGACCCTCTCACCCTATAAAAGGAGGTGAGGGGGTGATGCACAAAACACACGCATGCTTCTTATTCTTTCTTGTAACCGATCGAGGTTTTGTAGCTAATACAATAGAATTGTTTCGTTACGTTTGGTGTCTCGTCTTTGTGGGTTTCGTTTGTTGCGACTCTGCGATCTTCTTTACAGCGATCTAGGTTCCGCATATCGATCTTCGGGTTGTTGGGTTATCGATTCCAACACATACTATACGTATTTGTGTTTATTTTAGCCTAAGATACTATTTTAGCATTTACCGTAACTCTTTGATGAATAATTAAAACATTAGTTTTGTACCAAAGATCTAGAGCTTGAAATTGATCTCCATTATGACTCATGGATATGAAGTGTTAGCAAACTGGTGTACATTCATAGATTTATTAACTGTGTTTTTTATGAAGTTTTATTGTCCCAGTCCAGATTATATTTTTACTTTTGTTATACATTATTTTCTAATGTGATACGAACCCATCTATAAATCCTAAGTGTAGAACTCAATTAAAAAGCTATTTTGTTTAAGGAGGGGACATCTAGACATATAAACAATCGGCCAATCCCATACTTGGCCGACGTGGGATCATAACATAATGTCTAAAGCACGGTTCTAAATAGCGCTATAGCCCGTGCTATAGCGTGAGGCGTGACCTCCATGTTACGAAACAGACTAAGGCGTCATCTCTAAGCGTAGCGAGCTAAAAATCGACATAAAGCAGGATATAGCGCGTAGCGTGGCACTTGTTTTGGATATTTTTGCAAATTTACAAGAATTGGGCTTGTTTACTAGTTTTAGTCTATTTAGTAGACTTGGGTTTAGTAATTTTACTATGAGAAAAAATCTTTGAGTAACTATTAGCCGATTTTTGTTTTAAATTTGAATTAAAATATTGATTCATTTTGTAAACTCACTATATAAATATTAATTTAAAAATATTTTGTGCCGCTATATATCACACTTATATCAGGCTTTAGAAAACGCCGTAACCTATAACTTGTGTAGCTTGAAACTTGCCAATACCGCTACGCTACGCTTCACGCTATTTACAACCTTGGTCTAAAGTACGAAACTTTAGTTTTTTTAGAGTTTTATCAATTTCCAAAACGATTCTGGTATTTGTCATCACCAGCACATGAATCTTTTTTTGTATCTTTTTTTGCATTGTTTCTTTCTTTAAATGATATGGAGTGCTATCTATCTTATGTAAGTTCTAAGTTTTGACATGTTTGATATACAGTTGACTTGTTAACATTTAAAGCAAAGCTGATGCAAGAAAACATACTTGTTTGGAATGAGGCAAAACGGGCTTAAAGTAAGGGTGCATGCCAGTGATCCTAATAGCAAGTTAACTATTGCTATCTCTATGGGGGATGATGATATGATGAAGTGTTTTCATGTAAATGGGACCGATCCGTATGAAAATGTGATCCAATGTATGATCGAGAGGGGTCTAAAGCTGTCTCGTGGACATTACAAATTATGCTACGAGCATGGAGCTATTGAGAGTTATGTTTCAATCGAGACAGACATTGATTGGCACAATGCGGTTTATTATTTCAGTGCTGCAGGCACTACTAAAAAATAGACCTAAGGTAACACTCGTAAAGTGTTACATTATGCCCTGGGAGTGTTACATTATGGGTAATGCAACACTTTTAGAAGTGCCACTTTATGCAACGTCGCATTAGGTTTAAGCAACACTTTTAGTAGATAATGCAACACTTTTTGAAAGTGTTGCCTCAATTTATGAAATGCAGCACTTATTGTGCAATACTTTTGAGACACAAATACAACACTTCTATGACTCTAAAGTGACACTTTTTACATGAATGCAACACTTTTTATAATCAACTGCAACACTTGCATATATAAATACAAAGCATTGACAACACTTTTATTTGTGAAATGCAACACTCAAGTTTGTTTTCTGCCATATAGGTGCGACACTTTACAATAACTATTGCAACACTATAGAGAATTTGTTCCATGGAAACAGAATACTACATACTCCATATCTTAATAATATTCATTTCAAGTGAGGTAATAATACAAATATTCCTTCTAAAGTGAAAATACAAGTCCATCACATTAATAGCAGTTAGGATAAAAATAATCTCAAATACAATTATGGAAACACTAGAACTCTCCCCGCAAGTCTCTACCTGCCACTTTCGACCCGCCACTTTAGCGTTCATACGCACACATATCCGCATATCCTGAAGCATATAAGAATGAAAAATAATATGTTTAGCGTTCTACAAAGAGTTAAGTTTCTAGAAATGCACTTAGTAATATGAATTCAAGATTTATTTATCATTAGATAAAAGTCTCTCGAAAACAACTTCTGAAGGTTTTCTTTCCATCTTTTGACTCGTTTTCAATGCAAACAGTTTCAACCCAATTAGTGGTATATGGTTTATTATCTTGCATTTAAAACAACTAGCGAAACGATGGTTTAAAGTTGAAATTCTTCGTCTAGTTAAAAAATTATGCTTATGAGCAATGTTTTGAAACCCGGGTCTTGAATCGAACCGGTCGAGCCACCGGGTCACCAGTTCAGTCGGTTGAACCGCCGTATAGACTCGGTTTTCTATACAAAAAATATTTATATATTTATTTGCAATATTACTTAAAGTATTTATATAAAAATCATAAATATTTCATATATTTAGCCTAAAAACCATTCCCCAATAAATATAACATGTAAAATAACGTTATGTTGCTAAACATATAATTAAACACAAAAAAATGTTAAAAAAATCAAAACGACCCGGGTCGCTTCACACCCGGCGGGTCACGCCGGGTTTCTAAAATTTAAGACCCAGGTCAACTTGACCCCTTTTTTTGGCCGGAACCGGCTGGGTCGACCCGAGTGTCAAAACATTGCTTATGAGTCTAATAAGATTATTTGAGAAAATCTATAGCAGTCATTTGATGGTATATTAATTTAATACTAGTAACTTAATAATTTTTATATGCTTTTTATAAAAATACAGTAATAAGCAGGTAAATAAGTTGTTAGTTACTTGTCATATATTTAGGATGTTTGTAAATCTACCCAATCTGGTGTGGACTGGTCATTTCAACAAGTACGATTTTTTAAGACGAAATTATAGGAGATATCTGAACATACCGTAACGTTTGTTGCAGATGCAACCCCCGAGAAAGATATTGGAACTAATGAATGTCCCTCGTCTTAGAATGAAAAACCTTGCAAGCCACCTACAGGTTCGAATCTGATCACTCCAAAGTACGTACATGTCTATTTGCTGAGCTTTGCTAGCATTGAAAGTTAAAAATCTATATCTTTTTTTTTCTTTAGAAATACATGCTATATCTCCAAAAGTTATGCACAAATATGCCACAAGGATTTACGGAACAAAGTTTTAGCATCCATGTTTCAAGTAATGCTTACAATCTGGTGTTCAAAGACAACTCGGTCATATATAGCTTACACAATTCAGTACGCTGGATGTTTTTTCTATCTTGGTTATCATTTTTTTTCTATCTTGGTTTTCATTTATAAAGTTACAGAACAGGAATTTTGTTTCATGATGCATCTTTCGATGTTTAAATTACAATAAGAATTTTAATAGGATGCGAATTTTTTTTAACCATAAGTTTAAAAAGGATATTTGCATTTCTTTTGAATTGTGTTATACCACGATTTCTATTTATACTATAATCAAGATATATCCCAATCTTGTTTAATGTCCTACCTTATTATGTCTAACAGATAATTGTATGTAAAAAATAGATGGGCTGCATCGGGTTAGGTGAGATCGTGTGCGGGGTTGTCTAAGTCGTAAGAAGTCTACGTATCTCTTGAACTCCCTTACATATCTCACAATAACAAATATTATATGAACTGAGAATCAACAAACATAGGAGGAACAAGCGGGTTAGGCAAGTGGTCAAAAACAAGTTAAGGTCTACTCGGTCACATTGAATTTCTTTCACTGATGATCTGTTATTATTCTGATATCTTTATAATTTTAATCACCTAAATTAACCTCCAAGACGAGACAAGCTTGAGACCAAAACTTCCTATCCTTATCAACATCCAAATGGTATTTCATAAAGATGAATAATTAATCTACTTTAAGAGACTATGTAGTAGAAAACTAGAATACATTCTGCAAAATGTAACTTTACGCCAACTAGCAGCCTACACTTAAGCCAATACTGTGTTTTGTTTTTATTTTCCTACAATTTTATATAAACAACTTAATTCACCATATACATCCAACAATTGTTTAACTACACATTTATATAACTTTTTAAAGTTTAATCCTTATCAACTAAAATAACAAGGATACCCGAAACAACTTGATATCCATATGTTTTATCATTCAATAATAAGTTAACTTACCTTATCAGCTAAAGCATTCGAGCATGAGGATGTTCACAACCCAAATATCCGAGAGCATTAAAGCACGTATTTCATGTGAGCCATACACTTCATCTTTTCACTTGAAAATATCATAATATATCCCTCGACAATAGTGGTTCACCTGTTGGTAGTTCACAACTTTAAATTCTTTCAATTTTCAAGATCAAATGATCCATCCGAAAAATAATCTTCATACTAGCTATAGTAAGATAAGATCGTCTCTAAAAAGACTTAAATTAGTTTCATCATGTGGACACACCTGATATATTCTATTTTAAATCAATTCAAGAACTCTTATTGGAGTAAATAAGGTTTCATAGGTAAAGTTAAAAAAAGTTAACATCTATGATTTAAAAACGGCTATATGTGAAAGGAAACACCTAAATCCCTTCAATAAAATCTAACTAATTCTCATAAACGTATTTAAAATTTTCAAAAAAAATCCAGGTACAATAAGATATGTATACATATACCTGTATTACAGATCATTGGATATTAGCACATGTATTACAATGGATGCGTAGCACACAAAGCTTAGACTTGAAAGCTACTCGCTGCTGAACTTCTTGATAAGCTCAAAAACTAATCTACAAAACCAGAACAATTTCCTGTAATGGTGTACGCAACAACCCTAACCTGCAACCAAAAAATGAACCCAAAGAAAAGAAAAATTAAAGCATGATAAACCTTTAAAACCTTGTAGGCTGCAGTACAACCATTGTATGATACATAAGCCAATTTATGTTTATAGTTCATAATGCCCATTTTGTGACTTTTTTTAGACTTATGGGCTTATATAAGTTTATTATGACTGATAAATACCCCGAAATTCAAATAGAAAAACCACAACTTCACACAAACGTCTTGATAATATTGACAACTTCTATTTCAAATTGGTATATGGTATTGTCACAAAAAGCAAAATGGGTCTAACACAATCTTTTACATAACTACAAAAGCGCACTAAAATAACCTCATTATAAATCCATTGAGTACATAATTAGCCTTCTTGGTAAGGGAAAAAATTATCAATGTTAATGTCATTCAATCTAATGAAATAACATAATAAAAACAATCAAACATAGCAATACAGTAATATATATGTTATTGATGTAGAAATAGGTTTAATACCATAATATGGGATCAAGATTCAAGTATATATGGCTGCAAAATTGATTGTAGAGTGACGACATTTTTGAACAAATGGTGAGATGTGATAGATTGGCTAGCAATAGATGAAAGGTGGAGAAAACTGGTTTTTAACAGTAATTGGTGATATGTGATAGAGTGATTGATTGTAGAAAGGTGGAGGACTGATGGACGGTGGTTAAATTTTTATTTTCATTTTAGGGTTTGAAAGAGGGAAAACTGATTTAGGGGGAAACAATTTTGGGAGAGGCGGGGAAAGTCAATTCTAATTTCATTTTAGAGGGGGTGGGAGGTGGTTCAAAAGTTTTAGTGGATTGCAACACTTTTCAAAAATGTTGCATTAAATCTATAAATGCAACACTTATTTTGAAACTATTGCTTAAAGTTAAATACTCAATAAAATGTAACACATATACAAAGTGTTGCTCATAAAATGTTGCATTAGCCATATTTTGTTGTAGTGAGGTACTCCTATGTTTTTGGAGTGTAGCATACTCCCTACTGCTGCGTTTTATGCAACTGCGGAATGACGAGACTCCTGCACCTGATGAACCTGCTGCCTCATGACGTTTATCTTTCATGTTAATTTGGACTTAAGATTTTAACCATACGAATGTAATGTATTGGAACCACCAATAATGTTGTCGTTAGCTAGTATTTTTAAGTTTGTTTACGTAAAATAAAGTGGTTGTTAGCAAAGTGGTTAATTTTGTCACAGGCAATTCAGAATTAAGAATTCATTATGCTTCGTAATGGTACTCATGTTGCGTAAGAAGCTCCTTAACCAAATGGCTGTCGGTTCTTGCTTATGCCATGTGAGATAAGTGGTATAAAAATTGTTAGATGGTTAAATTGCAGTCTTTATTTTAAGTCTTTATTTTAAGTCTTTATTTTTACAAATTTGACACATATATCTTTTTGTGTTTTTTTCAAATTTTTCCACCAAAACATTAAATTTTGACTAAATTTCATTCAATTTTAACTTTTTTGGGTCAATCACATTGCTTGATTTTGCTTATTTGTCAAAATCAAACTATTTGATTGGTTCAATTGTTTTTTTTTACAATCTTTATTTTTCACTAAAACTCTCAAAAAATCTAATTAATAAAAGATAAGTGACATCATTTTTTTTGCTATGACACCACCTAGTGCTCTTAGCTATTTTTTTAAAATTTTGTAATTATTATTTCAATCAAAAGTAACATAGTATATTTGATCAAACATTTATTTTTATTATTAGTGATAAATAATTAAATTGAGAATATGAACAATAACATTCAGACGGAGAGAGTAAAAATTGAAAGACCCGGATTGTTTCACAAGATATACAGCGAGGTGATTTTCTCACTAGTTACATCCGCGACTGTGAACTAATTGATCTCGTAAAACTTAGTTTCACTAGTTACAGGCCGATTTCCATGTTCCTGTAAAATAAAGAAAAAGGCTAAATACCTTGTGGCGACGACTGCCAATAAAGACTTCATTAGCCTCGCCTTTCGGCTGTCAACTAGTCTTCAGATCCCGAAACAGCTATTGATATTAGTACAAAAGCTGGTTCGATTAGTTCCTTCCCATTGAAGCAAACATTAAACGTAATACTAGTAATTTTGTAGATCTCTCAAAGCCATCAATAAATGTCACTGATGGCTAAAAAATATTGCTGATGGGTAGACTTGTCAAATCCCATTAACAATCCGTGGATGAATAAAAATCTTCCGTGAGCAAATCAGCTCCCAGATATATACGCAAGTTTCGAACATTTTTTAGCTGATCCCATTGGTGCAATAAATAAACTCGCCGTTAAGAAAACATAAAACACTTCAATTACATAAATTTACTCTAACCTTAAATTCTTATTTTTCGAGATATCATTATTAAAAAAACGCATTAAATTATTAACAAAACCCTTGGTGGCTGCTTCAAACAAAAGGGTATGGTTGAAGAAGATTTAGGTCCAGTGATTTACAGACGAAAACCATTTTCCGTACAATCGAGAAAATCAGTTCGGTCATGGATTGTGGATGATGATGATGGTGAATTGATTAATAAAAATCCATCAGTAGTGTTTTCAGTTCATCCTCCTGATGTACTTGATTGCCCTATTTGTTTACATCCATTATTCGCTCCTGTTTTTCAGGTATTATTCTTTTTATACCTACGTTTTTAAGTTTCATAATTTCTACTAAGAAGAAGAAACATAGATTTATTTGTTTGGTTTTGCAGTGCGACAACGGCCATATTGCATGCTCTTCGTGCTGCTCCAAGCTTAACAGTAAATGTCCTTTTTGTTGCATGCCCATTGGTATTGACGACAACCGTTGTCGAGGTCTTGAGAAATTTATCCAATCAATCACTAGTATATCGTGCAAAAATGTTAAGTATGGTTGCAGAAAGACAATGCCTTACGGTGACAAGACTATGCATGAACAAACGTGCCCCTACGCCGCTTGCAATTGCCCTCACCCGTCGTGTTCTTTTGCTGGTTCATACAAGAATCTGTACCTTCACTTTCACATCCAACACGCACCTTCCACCACTCGTTTTACCTACAACACCACCTTCTCTCTTGGTGTAGAAATTAATCAGAAGCGCATTTTTCTTCAAGAAAAGCACAGCAATGCCATCTTCATCCTCAATCATCAAGTGAAACAAGATGGACGAGCTTTTAGTATTGATTATTTGGGCCCAGCCACATCTAAATCTTGTTTCGTATATCAGCTGACTGCTAAGCGCATGAAAACATCTCTTTCGCTGCAATCTGAACCAACGATATACACAGAGTGGTCCACAGATACCCCAAGAAAGAATTGCCTAACTGTCCCGTCTGGTTTTGAAGGTTACAGCGGCCTTTTGTCTTTTTCTGTCTGCATAAGGAAAAGTATCTTATCGGAGTTTGAGGTGGAGGCAGAAGAAGTAGAGGAGGTGTTTGGAAACGAGGATCATGGTAATGCAAATGGAGCATTGCAGGTGGTGGTGACTGATCCCGGCGTTTTGGATTGCTCGATTTGTCACGAGCCATTGTGCACCCCTGTCTTCCAGGTATAGCATTTCTTTTATTGTGTTAGTGTATATTAGGTCTAGTAAATCGTTGAACTTTATTGTCTTAACAACAGTATTACTTCTCGTAGATGGGAACCTCTTATATGATAATTTATAGCTGTAATTAGAAGTCTTTACTTAACCATTTCAAGGCCAAATATTATTCTTCATGCAAAACCGAGCTAGCTCTAGAACCTTATCTGTCTTAGAGTTGAATGGCACGTCAAGGCAAATGAGAGGAAGTTAATGTGCTAGGAGCCTCTTTTTTCTGTAGCAAATATACTTCCAGTCAAAGTCAATGTAGTTGAACTTAATCAGTTCAAAAGTCAAACGATCGTGTTTTTTACACCACTACAGCACAAACCATATTCAGTGACCAAATGTGGTGTTAGTAGCATTATATATATGGACTTCCAAATTTGGTTTATGGTGTTGCAGTGTCAGAAGGGCCATCTGGCATGCTGCTTATGCTGCTCCAAGGTTGAGACAGTCTGTCCTATCTGCTATCCACTTGGTTATAAATATAACCGTTGCCGAGGTCTTGAGGTGGCCATTGAATCGATCAGTAGGATATTATGCATCAACGAGACACTGGCGGCTTACAGTAATAAAAAGAGTGAGCATGAGCAAATATGTCCCCCCCATTCCTTTCAGGAAAATGATGATGAATTGATTCCCATACAAGATGTAGAATCAGATCTGCTAATGTCTGAGGAACAGGAGGATGAAGACGAGCTTGAGCTCATGTGGAAAAATCAACAGCAACATATGACTTGTTCACTTCCAACTACTAGCAAGGAAGTGGTGCTTTTTCGTCCCTACGTATTGGAATGTTGGATTTGTTCCAATCTATTGTCCGCCCCTGTCTTCCAGGTATAATTTCTGTTCCTCATCATGTCTTAATTGTTTTCAATGATTATAAATTATTATTGTCAGTTGCTCTAATAGTTCAAATAAAGAAATCAAGATGAATTAAGTGTATAATTTGACAATGCATGTGAAGGTGGTCTCTGTTGTAGTCTGGGATATGATTTCGGATTTAGATGTGATTGTTGGTTACCAAAGTCAGTAAAGAAAAAAAACGTGTCATTTTATGTACAGTAAGTTATGGAGTTGAGAATTTTATTTTTCTCTTTGATAAGAAACATAGATTTGATTTTGCAGTGTGGGATGGGCCATTTAGCATGCTCCTCATGCTGCTCCGAGTTGAAAGGAATATGTCGTTGCTGCATGCCAAACAATATCCGTTGTCGAGCTTTTGAGAAGTTTATTGAATCAATTAGTAGTATATCATGCAAAAATGCTAGGTATGGTTGCAAAAAGACAGTGCCTTACAATAACAAGCGTAAGCATGAACAATCATGCCCACATGCTAGTTGCTCTTGCCCGTACCCTTCATGCTCATTTGCTGGATCTTTCAAACGCCTCTACTTCCACTTTGACACCAAGCACATAGCTTCCACAGCGCGCTTCACCTATGGCACCACCTTCTCTATTTGTATAGAAATAGATCAGACGACCATTTTTCTTCAAGAGCAAAACGAAAATGTCATATTCATCCTCAATCATGAAGTTCAAGAACATGGCCGAGCTTTTAGTATTGATTGTGTTGGTGTAGGCTGTTTCAAAAGTAGTTTTTTGTATCAACTGACTGCTAAAAGCATGGAGACTTGTCTTTTTTTGCGATCTGTGCCAGAGATATACACAAGTTGGTCAAAAGATACACCAAGAAAGTGTAGCCTAACAGTCCCATTTGGGTTTGCAGATTACGACGGGCTTTTGTCTCTATCCGTCTGCATAGAGAAGAAAGTTATCTCATCTGTGTTTGAGGAGGAGATGGAAAAGGTTAGTATTAAGTATATTCCTAATTTGGATGGAGGATTAAAGGTGATGCTGACCAATCTCGACATGTTTTATTGTTCAACATGCCTTAAGCCATTGTGCAGCTCTGTCAATCAGGTATTACATTTTCCTGTATGATGTTTGTGTTTAGAAAATTAGTAATTAAATTGTTTCCAACCAATAATTCATGTGCATCTACTTGGGCGTATCTGCAGGCTTATTTTAATGAATATTTGCGAAACCATGTTAGACTAAGAAATCTTAGATAACAGTTACTCCAATAGTTAACCAATTTTTTACTTGCCAATGCATACTAAGGTAGTCCATATGTAGTTTGTTTCTGATCGTAAGTTAATATATGAGTTTGGCAGACTATCCTCTCTTTATATTGTAAGATAAAACGAGTGGATTTCCAATAACACCAATAAACTTGATGGTCTTAATAGAAAAACTGTGAACATAAATCTGCTCATGTTATCTTTTTGAATAAATAAACTCTAGAATCTAAACCATTTGAAAAAGAAACATTAGGGAGTTAATTGAAAAATTGGGGAAAGTTGGCCCGTTTTTATGAAATGGTTCATGCAGAAACTAATTTTAGGACTTAAACTTCACTCTCGTTGCTCTGCTACTTTCTTTCCTCAGAGCATCAGAGTTTTTGACTTTCGGACTCATTAATTTGTAGTTTGACTCTATCCATTATCAATGTATCATCATCTTCAACAAACTGTCCACATTCATCATCTCAGTAGTAAACAATCTACTATTCTTCTCCTTCCATATAAGTATCAACCTAAAAGATCCTTCGTGTATGTTTTCTTTCGGTTATAAAGGACATTGTGGTACCAAGTGAAATGACATTGTTTAATAGTCTCTCGCAAATAGGAATATAGTAATCATAGCCCTCCAATTTTCTACCGAAATAATAACTTACGAGTTAGGTAAAAGCAAGCATTGCAACATCATAGATGCTTATTTTCTGCTCAACTTATACGTAGTTGAGATTCGCGTGACAAGTCTTTCAAAAGAAACGTAGATTTTATAGTCTGTTTATTGTATTGCAGTGTGAGAAAGGGCATCTATCATGCTCTTCGTGCTGCTCCAAGATGAAGAAATTATGTCCTTTATGCTACACATCGATTGGTTGTTATGGCTATGACCATTCCAAAGGTCTTGAGAGCATCATTGATACAGCCATCATACCTTGCAAAAATGCTAAGCGTGGTTGTAAAACGAGAATGAAATTGCGTGATATCAGTGAACATGATCAACTGAACGAGTGTGTATGGTTGGAGAGAATCAACGGTCGAGTAATCAGAAGGTGTTTGAGTTAAAATCTATTGTTGCGGAAAATTTGGTTTTTGAGATACAATTGTTGTCAATTTTCTCCAGTCCGGGTGATGGCTTTGTCATGTTTGTGGGCATTGTAGTTACATGCCTGCTGCTAGTTTGATCTTTTCTAGTGCTATTCGCCTTTCAAAAAAAAAAAAAACAAAAAACATTATAGGATGAAACTGTGTACCGTTTATACTTAACATATATTTAACATATTTCTACATCACAAAGATCTCAACAATTAAACCATTTCCATCACAAAATTAAAACCCATAAAAGGCACAATTTTACTACAATCAAACCCAGATTAGAACCTTAAAACAAACTCATATTTCTAGCAACCAATTTTATTCCAGATCTGGTCGAGGTAGTTTCCGGAAAAATCAAGTCGTGGTGGCGGAGATGGGCCGCTTGTGGTTGTCGTTGGTCGGAACTGGGTATCCATTTGGTGGTTGGAAGTAGAGGTGGCAAAATGGGCGGGCGGGCGGGCACGGGCGCGGGCTAAACGGGCAACGGGCTAAACGGGCGACGGGCTAAACGGGCGCGGGCTAAACGGGCACGGGCAAAACGGGCGGGCTAAACGGGCGCAAGCTTAAAAAAGGAAAAAAACATATAAAAACCTACAAATAAAAAATAAAAAAACTTGTTTGAAAGCCGGGATAAAAAATTAATAAAAAATATTCGTCGAGTATACTAATTTGTATTTTACAAGTGCGCCCGTTAAGCCCATTTAGTTTCATACATATGCGTCCGTTTAGCCCATTCATTATAAAGAATGGGTAAAAAGTGCCCCATCCTTTTTTGAAAATGGGCAAAAAGTGCCCATTTGTATCTAAATGGGCAAGATTTGCCACCTCTAGTTGGAAGATACGTGTTTATGACTTGTGTAGGGCGAGTATGGTGCGGTTTTTGACTAAAACCGAACTGCAAGCGCACTTGCAGTTTCTATAAAAATAAAAAACCGCACCGCACCACATATTACGATTTCGGTTATTTTTGTAGGTTTTAACCGTATCGCACCATCACTTATTACTTATATAATTAGTGTGGGGTTTCTGGGATTTAGTTAACAATATTGATTTTTTCGGTTGTAACAGTACATAAAATTTATGTAACAAACATGTTGCTTGTGACTTATAAGAATATTAATGATAATATGCATTAAAAGTCTTATAACACACATCCTCTTTTTTTAACCGAGCCATTGGTTTTAGTTGCCGTGCGTTTTTTTTGTGATTTTTATGATTTTGCGCACTGCGGTTCTGCTCCACTAAATTTGTGTGATGCATCTTGTAATACAATTTGGATCAATACCAGAAAAAAATTATTTGCGTTTCATGTATGAGACTTGAACTTTAAGGATTATATCTGTATAGCCGTTATAACAAGGGTAAAAGCTACAGAATAGCCACGTACTCTTCATTTTGTTTCATTGTGAAAAACATATTATTTTTGTACTCATTTGCCCAATATACATTCAAATTTAACTATGAACAATAAGATAACTAAAATACCCTTATAAATGACTAAAATACCTTCTATCTTCAATTTATCCTTACCAACACCAGATCCATTTCACTTTTCATGCCAATTTCCCAGTGACGTGGCAAGATATAACATAACATGCCAACACACTTTTGTTCTTCTACCAATTTCTAGAACCCCTCACAACATCCATCTTTCTTTCTTTCTCATATTCAAAATTCACACAACAAACCTTATAACAAACGAATTAATTTTCAAAGTTTTGATCAAAAAGAAGAAGAATGTCGGTGTATAAGTGGAAGAGCTTTGCAGCGGACGAAGATAGGCCGAATAAGCCACGAAGATTCGGAGTTACGGAGATTCATGGTCCGCATCACACTTCTCTCTTCTCGAATAACATGCTTTAGGTTTATTTTACCAGGGATGATTTCCTTTTACCAAAAAAAACATGCTTTAGGTACGTATATTTTTATTGTTTTTAATATGTTTGTATTTATTTTTATTTTGTAATATTGATTACACGTGGATTAGATGTGGAAACAACATCTCATAAATATGATACTAAAAGTTTTTTTCCCAGATCTAAAATAATTTACTAGTGAGTGAGAGAGAAAGTTATATGAACAAAGGGTGAGATGTTTGTTTTGGGTTTAATTTGAAGTTGATTGTTTGTTTTGGGGAAGTTGGTGGATGTGAATGTGTTCATGGTTTTGAATATGATTGTGTGATTATGAGTTTTTTTTTAAAATAAAGGTGATAAAGAGAGGACAACCGTAATTTGTGGAGTCGATTGAACATGGTGATTTTTATAGATTGATGATGCTTTGAACATGAATGATTGTGTTAATTTTAAAGGAATATCTGGTGGCTCGTCAGTTCCGGGTTGCTGCCGTGGCTCGTCAGTTCCGGTGAGGCGACAGATCCAGAAGGCACCCTGTTCATCACAAAGGTGGGGCCGGGAGTATAAAACTGCCATATCACGGGCCATGGTCCTCAGTTCAGACTGATTACGGTCAATGTCCGTTTCATGCTTTGAGATATATGGTCTAAAGAAGGATTCATAAACATATGATGTCCCCTGAAATGATTAAAACATAACAACAAAGATAAATGCACACAACGATGGAAAGTGAAAGAAATGAAAGTCCAGCTCAGTCATATAGTCTACCAATATCAGTTCAACATAAACGAGATATATACCTTTGTTTTCAGTTCAACAGAAACGAGATAAAATGCCAAAATGGTGATGTTGAGAATATCAAGAAAAAAAAGAGATATTTGGATGGTGGTTGAGAATGATAGAGGATAATAAAAATATATAAATAATGAAGATGTAGGTAATTGTAAGATGTTATTCTAAAAATTTAAGGGTATTTTAGTCATTTCATTGTTATATTAGTCATACTATAGTTAAATTTGAATGTATATTGGGCAAATGAGTAAAAAAAATAGTATATTTTTCACAATGAAACAAAATGAAGAGTACGTGGCTATTATATAGCTTTTACCCTTATAACAATTTATACAATTTTAAATGATAGTAATATATGCACTTATATTACTACAATATCTCTTATTTAGAATAGAATAAACTGTTATAATGGCTATAAAGATATAATTCTTCAATGTAAATAGAAGTTCAAGTGTCGTATATGTATTCACAAAAACTTTTTTGTTTCGAATTGGTCCAAAATTATATTACAAGATGCATCACACAAACTTACCAATGAGCAGAAACAACACCGGGCAAAATCACAAAAATCGCAAAAAAGACGCATTATAAAAACCGCACTGCAACTAAAACTAGTGATTCGGCTTGTTTTAAAAAAAATACGTTACGAGACTTTTAGTGCATATTATCACTAGTTCTTATAAGTCACACGTAACATTATTTGTGTGTCAAAGAAATCATTTTGGGGGGCATTTTATTCGTTGTAGTTCATTATAACTGTAATCTGAATTACATTTTGATCATGTTTTGGTGTTTGGTTTGGGCTTTAATTGTAATTCAGACATTATAATTACATCAATGGAGAGAATTCAAAATACATAAGAAGTTGTATGAAAAGTTTTGAATTACGTTGTTATTCGGTGTTTATATTTTAAAAAATCACGATTCATAAATAATAACAATATTAATAATAATAAATAATAATAATTATTATTAAAACTCATTAATAAAAAAGTTATTATTACAAAAATTATTACCCCTTATTAGTAATAAAATATTTATTATTGTATTAATACATTTAAATAATTTTATCAATAATATAATAATTATTATATTAAAATATTAATATAATAGTATTTATAATAAAATCATTATAGTAAAAGATTATTATTAAAAAAATATTATAGTTAAAAATATTATTATTAATTAAAAATATTGTTATATTATAAAAATATTATAAATATTACCAGTCATTATCAATCGTAATAAAATAACTGTTAGTAAAATAATTATTAATAAAATTATTAAAAAATAGAAAATAAATATTAATAAAATTATTAACATAAAAAAATACTATTATCAAATATATAATAATTATTATAAATTGATTAATATAATAATATCATAATAATACTTTGATTAAGAGAAAATGATTATACAAAAAAATAAAAAACAATTTATTATTTTTTTAATATTCATTATTAATATTATTATAATTATAATTACTTATTATAATTATTTTATATTTTTTTATTTTCTCTGTTTAGTTATTATTATTGTTGTTATTATTATTATTATTAGTATTAGGTATTATTTAATATATTTGTTATTATTATTTATTTTTATATTAGTATTATTTTATTATAATTATTATTACAGTATTATGTTGTTATATTATATTAATTATTTTTCTTTTAATTTTTAAAATTTTACAATAAAAGTTGATTTATATTGTGTGTTAAACCAAACACATTCATGGATTTAGTAAATTATAATTATAACACATTACAGTTATAAAACATTCTGATTCTTTAAATTATAGTAATATTAAATTATAATTCATTCTAAAAGTTATAATTTTTTCAAAACCTTATGTGAACTAAACAACCTTGGTCACGTGTTTATCATATTTAGTCACGTGAGTTTAGGAGAAATTTTGAAGGGCAAATGACTTAAAATGCATCTAACTTGACATTTTTTTGCGTTTTGTGTAACCATCTTTTTTCTTTCTCATTGTGGTCATCAAACTTTCAAAAGTCGATCATTCTGTGTATTTTGTGACCATTTTACCCTTATTTTTTCAAAATTTTGAAGGGTAAAATGGTCATTTTACATGGTAAAATAGTGACAAAATACACACAATGACCGACTTTTGAAAGTTTGATGACCATAATAGGAAAGAAAAAAGATGGTTACACAAAACGCAAAAAAGTGTCAAGTTACATGCATTTTTAAGTAATTTTCACTGGTACTACTCACATCTAATGCTCTTATTGACAAACACAACTTTAATATAACGTAGTTTTTCTAATTTTTTTAATCTTTTATTTACCACTTTAATTCACAAATAACACATTTTATGTTGTCATTCATCTTTCAAAATTGGAGTGGGTGGTAGCAGTGAGTAGTAACAGTGGATGGTAGCAGTGAGCAGTTTGCTCATTTGCCATAGAGTATATTTCTTGGATTGAAAAAAATCTTGTGTCGTAATTCCTGATCAAAACTTTCGGTGACTACAATTTAACTTATAGCACAACTATATGTAGTCGCGCAAAGTGCCCTAGAAAATAAAACACGGGTTAGAAAAAGTCATCTTTAAAGTCATCTTTTAGTGAAAAGGTTACCATATACTAATTAATAATATATACAATATAAGGAGAAGATGGCCTGGATATGCCCACAACTAGAGGTGGCAAATCATGTTCACATGTTTAAAATTGAGTTATTTGGACCTTTTTTTTGAACTAACGGACTAAATGGGTATTGACTTTTATTTTATTTGGACTATTTGGACAACATAAAAGCATTGAGTTAAGTAAATGGGTCTTATCGAGAATATTTGATGGTAAATTTTTTGTCAATTAATTAATCTTGAATTTTTATTTATTTCTCAATTAATATTGTCCATTTGATCCAGGTCCATTTGGTTCAATGTCCATTTGGCCCAAATCCATTTAGTCCAAATATTAAAAATTGGTCATTTGGTCCGCGTCCATGAACCAACGTCCTTTTAACCCACTGCCCATATCCGTCCAGTGCACCCATTTAGCCACCCCTACCTACAACCATGAGCACAACTAAAATGAGACACTATTAAAACATAATACACAAGATGCCACATATTGGATGCTACGGGTGTGTTAGTGAAGAGCTTTTAGGAGCATTAGGCCCGATTTGCGGTCAGCATTGAGAGTTTTGAATTTAAATGTTTGTTCGTGAAACATTTAAGAGTGATGTCTATTTTTTTTAAAATGCTTATTTTTTGACGTACTACAAAATAGCATTTGAGAGCTTTGAGAATCTAAAAGCTATTTACACATTATAATTATACTAATAAATTACCAAACATTTTTATAAAAAATACATTGTTCTTGCTCACATCCACAACTTAAAACTACTACTCATTGTTAGTGCTTTATGCTACCAAACATACTCTATATTGCCATTCCTCTTATACACTTTTCCTATCAGTGTATATAGGGGTGGGAATCAGGTCGGGTCGACCAGGTTCGGGTAAATTCGGGTCGGGTCAAGTCGGGTCAAGACTTAAAAAAATCATACCCGAACCCGAGTCTAATTAGAACTCAGGTCAGTCAGGTTCGGGTCAATTCAGGGTCGGGTCAATTCGGGTCGGGTCAACTCGGGTTCAGGTCAACCCGGGTATAAGTAAAAAAATTAAAAATTGGATTATTTAAATATATTTACAATGTAAAATGTGTTAAGAAACTCGGGTCAAGTCGGGTTGGTCGTGTTCGAGTCAATTCGGGTCGGGTCAAAGCTAAAACTATAAACTCGAACCCGAGCCTAATTAGAACTTGGGTCAATTCGGGTCAACCCGAATTGACCCGAATACATTTTTGAACCCGAGTAAGCCGACCCGAATAGACGTATTCGGGTTCAGGTTCGGTTCTGATCAACTTTTCCAACACCCATGACCAAAACTTACTTGGTAAACGCTAATTAAAAGATGTAAAAAATTTATGTTTTGTAAACTGGTTTTGAAATTGACTAGGTCGAGTGATCAGGTCACCGGGTCAACCCGATTTTCTAATTTTTTTTAATGATTAAAAAAACTATATACAAAAATCATAAAATTTCCATATATTGAACATATAACCTATTCACTAATAAATATAATATATAAAAATAAAGTTACGTAGTAAATACGCATTTTACATACGAAGCCGTGAGCTTTAAAATTTCTCTTAGCGGATCTCTTCTAGTGGCTGATTCGAGTCCCGAGACCTACTAATTTAGATGATTTAACTTAAAAGTCTGATTTCAAGTATGATGTCATTATTAAAAAGAAAATCAATTATATCTTGAGTTGAAGAAGCCATTACCGTTTCACGAAAATCCCTATATAATGTGGAATTTTAGGGTTATCAAATTGACATAAAAAGTTATGGTTATAATAAATTTCGAGTTATCAAATAAAGTTATAAAGTTATACTAGTATTCTACTAAAGAAAAAAATAATATTTATGGAAAATATATATTAACTGATCAAATTTATAGAAAATATGCCCTTGGGCCGTCGCCTCAAAGCCCATAGCCAAAACCGACCATGTTTTCCACCCTCTATATAAACTCCAGGCTGCTTCTTTCAATTCACTATTCCGATAGTTTTAATACAAATTCTCCTAAGGTATGTCACTTACTAGTTCGAGCCAGAATACGATGGAGCAAGGCTGTACTCCACCTCCCTTCACACGCGAAGGAATTCTTTCGCTAAACGATGGATCAACGTCGCTCGAGAAAGCCAGGGCCTTGTTTAACGGTAATTTTATACCTTTTGTTTCCAAAACGATTCTGGTATTTTTTATCATCAGCACATAAAATCTTTTTTTTTTATATCTTTTGTTTCTTCTATCTTATGTAATTAGTTCTAAGTATTGATATTTTTGATATTCAGTTGACATGTTAACATTTAAAGCAAAGCTGATGCAAGAAAACATACTTGTTTGGAAAGAGGCTAACGGACTTAGAGTAAGGGTGCATGCGAATGATCCTAATAGCAAGTTAACTATTTTTATTTCTATCAGGGATGGTACAACAAAGTGTTATCATGTACATGGGACCGATCCGTATGAAAATGTGATCCGACCTATGATCGAGAGGGATCTAAAGCTGTCTCGTGGACATTACAATTTATCCTACAAGCATGACGCTATTGAGAGAGATGTTCTGATCGACACAGACCTTGATTGGCACAATGCTGATCATTATTTCAGCGCTGTAGGTAGTCCAATGTTTTTGGAGTGTACCATACTCCCTAACAGCATCCTCCCAAACACCATACTCCCTAACAGCATACTCCCAAACACCATACTCCCTAACAGCATACTACCTAACAGCAGCATACTCCCTAACAGCATACTCCCTAACACTATTTCTACAGATGTCAATAAAAGGGATATGACGTATCATGAGAAGCTGAACCTTGGTAGAGGTTTGCAGAATTTACCTGCTGAAAAGCTGGATCAGGTTATCCATATTATTTATAAAAGGTTGGCACCATCGTCCCAAAACGATGATGAAATTGAGGTGGAGATGGACAGTTTGGATACTGAAACTCTGTGGGAGCTTCACGAATTTGTTACCAACAACTAGTGTTTGAATGCTAGCTTTGCAGAATAACCTTAACTTTTTATTATACTAGACGAGTACCCGCGCATAGCGGCGGGTTTGCTTGGCGGCAAAAAATTAATGATACACTATATAGTGATAAAATCAAATTGTAATTACAAATTCAGTAAACTTGCATTATTGAAATCGTTCTTTCTCTTTCTAATATAAATTTCAAACCAAATAGTAGAGATTAAGTGTTGTTATTTATACATTTTATGTTTTTAAGATTCTTATCTTGAATTTTTTTTAAATGATGGCAAAATCTGAACTATATTATGACACTTGTGAGATGGTTCGTAGGAGGTTGTGTGGGGGTATGACTATAGTAACCCCATATGGCTTTAACAAGTTAAGTCGTTAAAATGTTTATCTTGGTAAATAAGTACATTATATATGTTAAGGCCGTTATCATGAATTCTGATGTAGTTGGTCCTATATATATTTATGCGCGACCAACCATTAGTCCATTATCATAAAAATATTTATTATCCTCATTGATGTTGTTTGAATGAAAATTTGATACGAAACTAAGGAGCTTGACTTGCGTAGATGGAATTTATTGTCGTACATCCTTTTACGATGTACGTAGTAATTTATTGTGTTATAGTGCAACATGCATTATAAGTTTCTACGATATGCATGTATATGTGTATGGTTTTGAGATGAGGGTATTTAAGTATGGTGCATGTAATCCCAGTCCTTTTGCAACTTTTCCTAGATTTAAGATCAACATTAAACTTTCTCGAACTTACATACTAATGGCCTAGAGATAATCACTTTTAAAACGCAATGCCAAACACCACATTAAAAAATCCGTCTCTCTTAGTTTTGTCTCACTTAATCTGAAAATTTCCATATGTTTCTTAACCGTTAAATAATCATAAACAATCACCTTGAATAGTTTCATAATCAAAATCTATTTCTTTGTGGTTACTCTAAAGGTTGTTTCTTTTTTACCTTTCAAAAGTGACAACATGATACACAATAATTCTAGTCATAACTTAAATAACAAATATACACGAAGGTAAAAGATCTCACATGTTGTAGACCTTGAAGCTACACCATCTTTCATTCCGGTTTACTCAATTGTGTTTACATGTTGTTTGATTAATAAACAAGTATGGTCTTTTCTTTCTTCAACCATAAAGCACATCATCTACATCAGCTCTAGATCTGAACGAAAGAGCAAACACACAAACCGATGACAAAACCACCTACAAAAACCACCTAGCGCAACATAAATACCGAGAGCACGGTTGGTTTATGGTGGCGGCAATCTTTGTGGCAGAAAAGAAGGGTTTGTGTGTGTTTGATGTAGAGAGAGATGGCGCATAGATAATATTAGCAGTTTCAAGTGAATGGAAAAACGAAGTTATTAGTTGTCTTTCCCATCTATTCAACAACTCAAGAAAAGATTATATAATATACTTTCTGCTAAGACTATATACTTCATAAGATTTGAGTTTTCAATAATTACATTGAAAACGCTACATATTAAACCACTCTCCAACAATACAATAGTTTCCTGTTTTAAACCATAATCAAAAGCCAACAATGTTCCAGCTATTGGTAGTTGTATATTTTTCAAATTGAATGTGTAATTAATTTTTCAATATTTCTATAAATATAAGGTTTTTCAACATTCAACAATTGGGATACACCCTTTATAGGGTATATAGATTATTGTTATCTGAAATTTTTTGTAAGATGAAATCTTGTCATGCGTTGTTATTTAATTTGATTTATATTGATACATTAACCATTACTAGCAAGCATCTCGTACTGAGTGACGGGTACTTGTGATATAATTTTCGCCGAAATAATATTTCAATTTTTTTTATACTGATATCTCGAAAAACAACAATTTAAGATTTGAGTATCTATCTAATCAGCTACCAGAACTAATGGTGATTCTGGTTTTCGATTGAACCTGTGAGTCTAGTTGAATTTTCAAAACAATAAGATAAGATCAATATAGAACATCTTTTTAGTATAACTCATATTAACCAATTATATTCATTTAAATCAACCTTTAACTATTTTCTTAAAAATTAAATATCTCACAAATGGTAAATCGTCAAGTGACAAAAAATACACCATTACAACGAGAATTAAATCATCTATCTATCGAAGGGCACATGTATATACTTTCGACGAATTTTTTTTCCAGAGAAAATCATATATGATTCATACCACGGATCATATATGATTTTCCAAAATCATATATGATTCATGAGACAAATCATATATGATTTTCTCAGAAAAAATTCGTCGTATATACATGTGACATTCGATAGAAAGATGATTTAATTCTCGTCGCAATAGTATGTTCCGTTTTGCGTAATAATTAACGGTTCGTGAGATATTTAATTTTTAAAAAATATTTTTTTTTAGATAAAAAAAATGAGTGGTTGTGATTGGTTAATTGGATTTATGATAAAAAGATGGTATATGTTGAACTTTTCCCTATACATCATCATTTTAGGTAAACAACATATGTATGTTTTTGCCGATATATGTTTTTTTAGGGTGTGCGTGGTTCGATTTGGGTCGGTTTTTGGCTACAACCAAAATCGAACCGAAATATTTGGTTTTTATAAAACCAAAAGCCGAACTATTCGGTTTTGGGTGGTTTGCTTCTCTAGTTTCTAATCGGTTTTAGTTCGGTTTTTCCTATTTTAAAAACCGTTTATATTTAGGTTGGACCAATTTAGATTATCGATTTACGTATAAAATTTGTTATTTTTTGTATTTTTTTTGTCAATTTAAGCCTAATAATGTTATTTCAAATTTTTAAAATAGATAGGCTTGGTCAACATATGTCACCAGTGTTACCGTTATATTCTTAAGTATCGCCCCATGATCTCATTATTTCCGGCTGATACAATGTGCCCTGTTTGTCGCAAGGCATGTTTAGATTCTTTTGTGGAACACGCGGTTCATTATAAAGAGCTCACAGGCTTCAAGTATCGACACAATATGATTAGAGACGTTCTTTTTGACATATGTAGGCGTGCTGGTATCTACGCCAAGAAAGAAGTACTTGTGAACTTCTTGACTGACCCGTTAGATGGAAGATCCACACTCAGACCAGCAGACATTTTGGTTTTTGGATGGGTTGGAGGTAAACATGCGTGTGTGGATTTGACTGAGGTTTCTCCTTTTGTGGGGCTGAGTAGCCAGGGTTTTACAGCGGGCCAGACTGCTTTGAAAGCCGCCTCATGTAAAGTGACAAAACACGAAAAGACATGCATTGAAAATCATCACGTGTTTATTCCTTTTAAATTTGATACCTTCGGTTTTCTTTACACCTGAAGCGGTGAAGCTTCTATAGAGAATTCAGCGTGTTATGAATAGCAACGTTATGACACCTACATCCACAGATGTGGTTTTCAATAGAATTAGCTTTGCAATTCAAAAAGGGCTTACGTCGCAACTTCTTGCTCGCTTGCCTTTTATATATATGTAATTACTATGTTTCAAATTAGGTTGATTATTCGTGCAAAACACACATATATAAATAATATACACACATGCAAGTAACGTATGTATTACAATTATTATCACATATGTAATTATATATTGTTAAGTAAACACGAAAAACATAACAACACAAGAATATAAATATTAAGATAAATATATATTACTTTTATTTCACTTACAAATTAAATATTGATATAAAATTTGGACTGTTATTTATTTATTTATATTATATTAAGTATATATATTTATATAAGTAATGGTTCAGTTCGGTTCCGAAACCCGAACCGAAAGTTTTCGGTTTTTGAAAAGTCTAAACCAACCATCAGTTTTTAGTTTCGGTCGGTTTTTTCTATTCGATTTTTTGGTTTTCGGTTCGGTTTCGATTTTTGCTCACCCCTATATTTTTTTTGTTGTACACGTGAATATATAATTATATATTTAAGTAATAAGGTGTATTAGTTATATATATTATTTAGTATTAATTATTTTTTTATCTGTGTATTAATCATATGTATTGTTAATTTTAATATGAGTGTTAAATTATGTTGAGGTGTTTTAAAACTTTTATATATGATTTTAGGATTTTTTTTTTAAGTTGTACATTATGTATTTGTATGTTTAAGTTGATTTTTTGCCATTTTCTTTATCAGGATGTCAATTTGTTTTGTATATAGTATATATTGTTTGATCAGAGTTTAAGTTTAAGAATATCATATTAATGTGTTCTGGTTTATAGCTTTTGTTATAAAAAAAATAAAAAAAATGTTTAGTCCTAAGCCTATGCATCAAGCAGCAAGTGTTCAGTTATATGATAGGGACACCAAGTGTACAAAAGCTAATAAAATCTAGGTACTAACCCCCTTTTCAATGTAATTAGCCCTTTGAGTTGTAATAAGTGCGATTTTTTACTTCCTTGATAGTCTTTCAAGGCTAATTCTGTTGTAGTTTGTTACCCAATTGTACTTATTAGTGAAAATATAGAATAGTATGGACTTGTTATATGTTACTGGTATGGTCTATGTGCAATGCAGCCATAGGTATCTCATAACTATTTTTTCTGTGAACAAATGTTATAATTTTACCTATCAAGTTTGTATTCAAATTAAAATTAAAGTTGTAAAAAATGTTAAATAAAATTAAATAAATTCACTAAAAATGAAAAAACAAAAAATTAATAAAAAATATATTAAAATGGACGTTGAATTAAAGGGCACGGAGTTTTAGAAAATATGATAAAATTAAATTATGAAAAAAATAAAAAATAAAAAGATATTTCAATTTTGAAATAAAAGTTTTTTTAATAGTTTGTTACAAAAGTTGTTAAAAAAGTTTGTTAAAAAAAGATAAATAGATGAGATTAGTTTAACAAAATATGATCTAATGACTTAAAAATATCTTTATCTTAATTTTTGGTTTAGAGTTAGATTTGTTAATTTTTGGTTTAAGATTAAGATCAGAGTTAAAATTGAAAATAGCCTCTTTATATAATAACTAGCATAGACCCGCGCAATGCGGCGGCGAGTACTAATAATCATTTTTTAGACTAACAAATATTAATCTCTTATCATTAAGTTTGTATTTTTGAAATTGTAAAAAATCTGAAGAAAAAAAATCTAAATTTTAAAAAAATCAATAGTTAATAAATATATAGCAAAATGGATATTGAATTAAAAAGCATAAAATTTTAGAAAATATGGTGAAATTAAATTATAAAGATAACAAATAAATAAAAAGATTTTTCAATTTAAAAGAAAAAATGTTATTTAAGTAGGTTGTTACAAAATTTTTGTTACAAAAGATTGTTACAAAGGGTTATAATATATAATGTTGATGAAAATATCACAACTTGCTTTATTTAGTAGGAAAAAAAGTCTGAATTTTCAGTCTTGCTATTTTAAGAAGGTCTCAAATTTTAAGAAGGTCTCAAATGCTTTATATAGTAGTATAGAAGTATATATATAGATATAGATATAGATGTAGGCTCTGGATAAAATCGTTTCTAGAGCTTGACTGATAAGAACAAGCTCGATGCCTAGATGGTCAACCAAAACTCTCCATCCACATCATTACTGACAAGAGCAACGTCGACAGGTATATTGGGATGACCAAGTGCACAGGTTATTTGGATCCTAAAATGAAAGCCCTTAGTTTTTTTTTCAAAAGTGCATACCTTTCGACTGATTATTTGTGAATCGCCACTAGTGGGGGTGGAGAACCTCTTCCGGTTCCTCGTTGCTTGCATCCTCTCCATTATGCTTTCCATTTGATTTTGGTGTTGGCTTACACTCATAAGATGTATTGATAAGTAGATGGTATTCTTTAGTGTTTCCTAGTAAATTTTATGCTCGTTTTTATTTACCATCACTACAAGTATTATCTTTGCTACACCTACTAATTTTTAACGTAGGAAGTCGATAGGAAATAATGCTCGCTCTTGATGGGGTTTGCAATACGATAACAGGATACAGAAGCATGGGTACGATCAGATTTGATTATATCAACAAGTCGCCGGGAAACCTCGATATATTCGATGGGGATAGTAGCTAATGTTGTAGTGTAGGTAGCATATCAATTTACATTGATAATGATTTTGATTAGAGCACATATATCTATGTTGTAGTTCTTTTAACCGCATAGGCATAATAAAATCAAAAGATTGATGCAAAGAAGAATGAGCAGAATTAATACTACACGGGAAATTGGTAGCCGAAGATGCAAAAAATAAAAGAATAAAAAATGAGAGAAATAATTATCGTAGCATGATATCACAATTATCTGTATGATTGTATTTCAACAAGGAAATTGGGGTAAAGTTGAGGAGCTTTTGAGTGATTAGATGTGTAGAGTCGTAGCTAAAATCACCAATAATGCAACACAATACTCCGTATACCCGTGAATTCTGGCAAGAATCATGAACTGTTAGAGTTATTGTTGGAACAGATATCGGTAAGCACACAACTAGTCGAATTGAAGAACTAGGATGGAAGCCTTCATGTTACTGCTATTGTTGGCAACACTAAAGCTGTTATGAAAGTTTTATGGACTTATATTTAAATAGTCGTGTGTTAGGATCGAACTCGGGATTACGGGATTGCACTCATTACGTAAAAGGTTAATTTATTTATTAAATATATTTTATATATTTATTAAATTAAACCGAAGCTTAACTAACGATCGTTAATAATTAAAAGTTAAGTATAAACGACCGTTATGGAATTAAATAGAAGAGACAAGAAGGAAACGGGAGAGTTCCGGAAGACCCCATGGGTGGGCTTCCACCGGTTATACAAGGCCCAAGGGGGGATTTTGTTTCCTAATTAGTTTATTACTTGGAGAATAAGATTTGCCAAGCCTATATAAACACCCATGGCTTTCATTATTAATAATCCCACTCTCTTTTCTTTCTCTCTTCCTGCGACTAAAACAAAAGGCAGGGTTCCTTTTAACCTTTGGTTTTGGTTTCTTTGTTTGATCAACTCCAAAGGAAAAACACCTTTCCTTTTATCCTTTGGTTTTGGTTCAACAATAATCTAGTCCTAGCCCCTCTCTAGGTTGTTGGGTAGATATTCCACAAGTGTAGAAGCTCGGTTTACACGTGCTAGAATCACGGTTAGCTGTAGTCTTACTTTAGACTACATCTTGGTAGTGTTGTCATAAACCCTAATTGGTGATTCGTTGGTGATCTTGTGAATCTTCGCTAGGATAAAGGTATGTAACCCTAATTCGATTAATTATAATTGTGTTATTATTATGATCTTGTTAAATCGCTTCTGCTATGTGTGCTTTGATCCATATTAGGGGTTTTAATGATTGTTATGAACTTCATAAACCTACATGTTAATCTCTTGGTCTCAAGAGACCAAGATCTGTTGATCACCAAAGACAACAAGGAGCCAGCATCACTAACCCTAGCTCTTTCTAACAAGCATACCGAGACATCTTGGTGTTTGCTTTATCACGTCAATACAAGAAAAGAGAAGAATACTCTGTTTGCTGGTGCAAACGGTGACAAGCTTCTAGTTCCATGACTTCCATCCGGACATAATATTAGATGAACCACATAATTGAGACGAATAACTGTAAAATTTATGCAGGCTTGGCACATAAACTGCAGAAGCATTATTGCCGTCCCTTGGATAGTGAGGCTGTGCTAATGGCTATTGCTCAAAACTTCCAGGTACTCAATTTCCGGGAAATTATAACAGGTTTATCTTATTGTTTGCCATGTTTCTTAACCTTTTCCATTAATCATAAGGCCTCTCTAACAACTTCGTGTACACCAGCTTCCTATCATAGAGAGATCCTAACTGTTGGGTTAGCTTCCATGGAAGGAAACTTTTCTATCGGGTAAGGAGTTAGAACAGGCCAAGGCCGAGCCTTAACCAAGCCCTATTAGATTAGAAGGAGGAAGCGCGTTATGTCTTTTTTGGGGAATCAGTAGAGGAGATGCAACGGCATCGCATCTTCCAGATGTGTTTCGCTATGTGATTACCAAGTTGCACAATTATAGGCATGTCTCTATATTGGTAGGTCATACAGAGTTTTCAACAAATCTTTGTGCTAAACTCCCTATTGAAATTTTAGATTAGGGGTTGTACATGCCATAACCCCGCTATTCCAACCAACTTTCTAGATTTAGCGGCCGAATTGTAGTTTTAACGTCTCAGGTCTTTTTCGTACCAAAATGCAAAGTTTATGAGCGTTTTTGCATGAACTTTCCTCTCAAAAGTTTTCTCGCATTTTTGGCATAGTATAGAGAAAAAATTTGAAGTTTACCCTTATTATTTATTAACCGGAAAAGAAATTATTTTACTTATTGCGGAGTTAAACAGCTTTGTCGTCTATGCAGTGGTCTTTTTAGCTTGAATTATTGGTCTGTCCAAGTACTTTTTCATTTGGATTCATTTATACATCATAAATAACATACAACAACTTTAGTTAATGCATATACCTACACGTTTTATATTTTCAAATTTATTCTAGAAACCAATCAATCGTAATGATGTCATCTTTATGAGGGCTGAGCCAAGCAAATTTCACATGGCTTGTGTCAGCACAAATAAATAGGCTAGCTTGATCTTCTGTATATGTTAAGAAGAAGAATTGAAGGAGATGTATATCAAGTAAAACTTGAAGAAAAAAATAAGTATGGCAGGCCCAAGCTCCAATTCAAGTTTCGTAGTGGAAATTAGAGAATACCCATACCCATCGCATATAAGTACCCCAAGTCTTAGTGTGAAGTTGAGTGATAGGGTCAACTACAACGTGTGGAAAACACAAATGATTTATTTCTTGAAGAGTCATGATATGCTTGGTTTCATCAATGGTAAGTTTGTAAATCCAGAGAGGAAGGGGAAGGCAAAAATGGAAGACATGGAGGCATGGATACGATCAGATGCGCTAGTCGTAAGTTGGATTTTCAGTACCCTCTCTGAAGAAGTAACAACATGTGTTGTGAATTGTCTCACGTCCAAGAACCCAAATGTAGATTTCACTGCACAAGATGTGTGGGATGAACTAGAACATATATATCGTCCTAAATTTTATCGACAACCGATAGGTACATCTTATTATGAATTATATTATATTTTCGTAACTTACATACTAGGGCTAAAGGGCTAAATAGAAAAGTGCCCCAATCGTGAATACTTGCTCCGTGAATAAACCCTCGAACTATTTAAGTACTGGAATAAATGAAGTTAAAAGATTTCGGTCGATTGAATCAAACATATACTCCGTGGTTTATAACTGCAAATCTGATATGCATCGATCTAAATTAGACTCATATCTATACTTTTAAATGTATTATAATGCCTCACAATGTGTATTCAATCTTTAAATTAATTAGATGCATATATATTATATTCATTTCATGATTTCTCTTTGTTTTGTTCATCTATATGTGCTGAAATCATGAAAATTAGTTTGCACAATTTACAAATCAAATTAACATTCAAAACGCAACTACCTAAATATAAATGCATTTGATACAAATCGTTGCATCTCAAATGTATTTTAATTACTTTCCATCACTTTTTATTTTAATTTATTTCTTATCGCAGGACAAACAATAATAACGAAAGAAGATGTAAAATTAGAAGACAAGTCAAAAGAAGAAGAAACTGAGGCTTATGAAAAGAAGCTCTATGAGTGTATTGTAAAACAAAGGATGAATTTGGTGAATGATGTTTTAGATTCAGGAGGGTTTACTGTCACGCACAAAATCACCAAGAATGGTGACACGGCACTCCATGTAGCAGTGGGTACTTCCAAGGAATCAGAATTTTTTGAAAAATTGTTGGAAAAGATACCAGAGAACACATCACTAACGGAATTAAAAAATTCTAAAGGAAGTACACTGCTTCATATTGCTGCTACTGTTGGCAACATCGAAGCTGCTGAAATCTTGATGGACAAATACTTTGACATGTTGTATCAAAAGGACAATGATGATAAAACACCGCTTGTCGTAGCTCTTTCTAATATGCATTCAGGTTTTTATTGGCGTTTGTTGAATATCGTACAATACAAAGAATCTGAGAATCGTGAGTTAAAACGTGAGAAGAAACATGAGAAGAAACACGATGATATAAATGATGATGCTCTGTTTTATGGCACAAGTGCTCAAGAGCTTCTAGTTCTTGCTATTTCTTACAAAGATTTTTGTAAGTGGTCATCTGTTCACTTCATATTCAAGATACAGTATTTTAAAGTTAATTACTACACTGACATAGACTAACTTTACAATATATTCAGTCTTGGCAAACAATGTGATCTGGTGGAGATTCAGAAAGTTGGATAGTGACATTGTGTTGATGGCTATTGCTCAAAACTACCCATCCAAGCTCAATTTTTGGGAACGAAGAGCCGCAGGTCAGATTGTTTTTTTCTTGAACCTACCTACATCACTACATGTTTCTTAAATTAGCTTCTCAATTTTTTATGAGGCATCTCAACCCAATTTCTTCGACACCAATTTCTTATCTTGTAGAGTTTCTGGATACACCAATTGTTAATGTTGCAGTATTGCCATTTCTTAAAAGAAGACTTCGAATTCGAATTCGTGAATGTGAGTATGCTGTCAAGGTATTAGCGAGTGTATGTAGAATGGTAAAACAATACCGATCCAGCGATCAGAAGAAATATTACACCAAGCCGGTTCTTGAGGCCACAAGACTAAATAGATTGGATGTTTTTAAAAGTCTTGTGTTTCATTTCCCAAATGCATTTTGGAGTGAAACGGAAGATGGTCACAACATTATTCAATATGCTGTGATTAATCGTTCGAAAAAGATCTACAACCTACTAAATGAAATGAGCCAACACAAAAATGTTTATAAAACATGCAAAGACTCATATGGTAATAACCTCTTGCATTTGGCTGCAAGATTGGCACCTGCCGAAAAACTGAATCGCATATCAGGGGCGGCTTTACAAATACAATATGAGCTACAATGGTATAAGGTAGGAATCCCGAATGAATCAAAATTTATGATTACGTTAATAACGCATACTAAATGCATGTTTTAGACAAGAATAGCTAACACATATACTGTTATCTTTATAGGAAGTTGAAAGTTTTGTATGTAAATTAAACATCACAGAAAAGAACTCATTCGAAGAAACACCTCAAATGGTATTTACAAGAACACACAAAGAGTTGGTGACCCAGGGTGAAAAATGGATGAAGTCTACTGCAGAGTCATATACCATTACTGCTGCTCTAATCACGACAATTGTGTTTGCAGCAGCTATTACAGTGCCTGGAGGCAACACTCAAGACACAGGGGTACCCATTTTTACTAACAACCCTGCCTTCACAATATTTGCAGTATCAGACGCTATATCATTATTCACAGCTGTTATGTCATTGTTAATGTTCTTGTCGGTACTCACCACACGTTTTGCTGAAGAAGACTTTCTCTAGAAGTTGCCCAGAAAGTTGATAATTGGCTTAGTCACATTGTTCATCTCAACAACAACCATGATCATAGCTTTTGGTGCTGCATTGTTCATTGTATTTGGACAAAATAACGGGTCGCTTCTTATCCCAATCGGGGCATTGACAGGCCTAACGATTACTTTTTTTGTGGCCTTGCAGCTTCCTCTTGTCGTAGACTTAATGACGGCCACATATGGCCGTAAATTTGGTAGAAATGTTGCAACTACTAATGATACACCTTTTAATATCTAGCACTCGTGACACTAAAATCTTGTGCGAGTCCTAAATCAGGTGCAAGTCAATGAGTCATCAACATTATTCATATCCCAGGTATGCATTCACAGAAAATATTCAAATATATTGCATTTTCCCGACTTTTCAAATATATACAAAACTGACCCATTTGATCCATTTCAAAACATCCTCTTTTTTCACCACTAATCAGATTCTCATTTGACCCATTTTCTCTACATGAAGAGGTTTTAACTTGATTTATCTCGACTATATATAGGAAATGATGACGGACTATTCAAGAGTAGAAAACCAGACACATGACTCTCATTTTAGTAGTACTTTGGTATTTGGATTATATACTAGATAATGATTTCTGTATTGACAAAATATTTCTTGATGACGATTTCTGCATTGAAATATCTCTATGGATTATGGTCGTTGTATGAACTTAATATTTCTGGATACTATTGTATGAATTTCAAATTTCTAGTTAAAATTCAATGCATTTGATATTTTTAGAATTGTATTCGATTTTAACAAAAAACAAGAATCAAGATGATTCAACCAACCTCCCCTTATTATTCAAATGTGATTCCTAGCTTTTTGATCAATATACAATACAAGAAGAAAGAAAGAAATACAACCAGATGTGTTACAAAGATCTTACAAACAAGATCAATGAACACATAAACCGTCTGAACAAATCAACAAAGATCGTACCAACAATGGCGATAATAACAATGTGGGAGAGAAATAACAAGAACAGAATAACCCTAATAAGCTAGATAAGATGAATATATAGCCAATAGAGTCAACAGCGACTTCACTTTCCCAACTTGTCACCATTAGTCCCTGCACTTCCATAAATAGCAAACGTGACACAAAAGTAAAAATATATAAAGTAAAACTTACCTTACTTACCCTTGAAGATATAATACTTTGGCAAACTCAGCTTATACTTTTAATACCCCCTCTTAAGTTGAGTTTTGGTATAAGTCAATAAGCTTCAGTTTCTCACAAAACCACTTATGATCTTTGATTGATAATCCCTTAGTGAATAAGTCAGCTATATTATCTTCAGACTTGATTTTACAAGTTTTAACCAACCCTGCTGAAACTTTTTCTCTAAGGAAGTATAAATCTATTTCAAAGTGTTTTGTTCTCTCATGGAACACAGGATTAGCTGCAATTTGAATTGCAGAACTACTATCACAGCTGATAGGCACAGGTAGAGTAATATCAACCTTAAGATCTTTCATGATCTTAAGGATCCACATAATTTCACAAGTAACACTATTCATAGCTCTATATTCAGCCTCAGCTGAAGATTTAGCTATCACAGATTGCTTCTTGCTTTTTCATGAAACAAGATTTTCACCTAGGTAAACAGTATAACCAGTAACAGATTTTCTTGTAATCTTACACTTAGCCCAATCTGAATCAACAAAAGCATTAAGATTCAGACAGTTATGCTTCTTAAAAGATATACCAGTTCCAGGAGAATTTTTAAGATACCTAAGCACATGAAAAGCAAGTTTGAGATGTGATTTATAAGGAGCATGCATAAACTGACTTAGACAATGTACTGCATAAGCAATATCAGGTCTAGTCAAAGTAAGATAAATCAACTTGCCAACAATTTTCTGATAACAAGTTTTATTATCTAGCATAACATCCTTTTCACTATCAACAACAACTTTCTTTTTCTTAGAAGGATCAGGAATAGGAGATTTAGCTGGCTTACAAGCTAGCATACCATATTCAGAAAGCAATTCAAGACAATATTTCCTTTGATTAAGGCATAAACCAGAGTCAGTATCAAGAACTTCAATGCCTAAAAAATATTTGAGTTTTCCAAGATCTTTTATTTTGAATTTAGAACTCAAATACTTTTTAAAGTCATTAATCATTTTATCATTATTTCCAGTTATAATGATATCATCCACATAGACTAACAGAGCTACAAAAGCATCATTCTCAGTCTTAGTAAACAATAAAACATCACTTTTACTTTGACTAAATCCATTATCAGTTAAAACACTAGTGAGCTTTTCATTCCATTTTCTAGGTGCCTGTTTTAACCCATATAAAGATTTAGTCAGCTTACACACCTTATTAGTATCTGAACCATATCCTTCAGGAAGATTCATATAGATTTCTTCATCTAAATCTCCATAAAGAAATGCATTATTAACATCTAATTGATATACTGGCCAATTGTTATGCACAGCCACAGAAAGAAGACATCTAACAGTCACAATTTTAACAACAGGAGAGAATGTCTCTTCATAATCTATGCCTTCTTTCTGACTAAATCCTTTAGCCATAACTCTGGCCTTAAACCTTTCAACATCTCCACTAGACTTATATTTAACTTTCCATAACCATTTACAATCTACAGGTTTTCTACCATGAGGTAAATCAACAATAACCCATGTATTATTTCTGTTAAGGGCTTCCATTTCTTCATTCATTGCCTCAACCCATCTAGGGTCTTTGGCAGCCTCATCATATGATTTAGGCTCATGAATTTTATTCAGATTATTAGAAAACACAAAGTTATGCATAGACAGATTAGTATAACTCACAACAGTATTAATATCATACTTAATTCTTTTATCAAGCACATAGTTATCAAATTTAGCAGGAACTTTGTGTGGTCTAGTTGACCTTCTTAACTCAGATCTTTCTGGACTGTTTTGAAAAAGTTGATTAAATTCAATAAATTCCTCACCCTCAGATTCATAATCATCATCACTTAGGGCAACATTCTGATCTATAGGACTAGCCTCACTACTGCCTAGATCACTCTGGCTTCCAACACTATGATTCTTATCTCTCATAGAGTATGACTCCTGAGAGTGACTGGTAATAATGGGATTAGTGTCAGTAGACACTTTATCAGCTAAGTCAGATCTATTTAAAATGCTACCTCTATTTCCTAGGTTTACATCTCTCACTTCATCACAGGGATCATCAGACTTGTCTGCTACTAGGTCAAAAATATTTAAGCTACTTATACCTTGTTCTTCAAAAATTAAACCATCTTTACAACCATCATTTTTGAAAGGGAACACAGTTTCATAAAACTTTACATCCCTAGAAAACAAAACAGTCTTAGACTCAAGACTAAAAAGTTTGTAACCTTTTTTTGTAAAAGAATAACCAATAAAAACACACTTTTCACTCCTAGCAGCAAACTTATCCATATTATTAAGTATAGTACTAAAACACAAACATCCAAAAGTTTTAAAATGAGAGATATTAGGTTCAAGATTATAAATCATTTCATAAGGACTTTTTCCAGAAAGAACTGAGCTAGGAATCCTGTTAATAAGATAAACAGCAGTAAGAACACATTCAGGCCACATATTTAAAGGTAATCCCCCCTGGAACATAAGAGCTCTTGCAACATTAAGCAAGTGCCTATGTTTCCTTTCTGCTATACCATTCTGTTGTGGAGTATACACACAAGTAGTTTGATGTATTATACCTTTACTTTTAACAAAAGTTTCAAAATTATTATTTATAAATTCAGATCCATTATAACTTCTAAAAATCTTAATAGATATATCAAACTGAGTTTTCATGAGATTATAAAACTCAACAATTTTACTAAACACTTCATTTTTCTCTTTAAGCATGTATAACCACACAGCCCTAGTATAGTCATCAACCACAGTAAGAAAATACCTATAACCATCTCTACTTTTAATCTTATAAGGACCCCAAACATCTAAGTGAACAATATCACCCAAGGACTTGGTTTTATGTTCACTTAAAGGAAAAGGATCCCTTGTCTGTTTAGCCTTATGGCAAACATCACAAGGTTGAACATCATTAGTAGACTGAATTTGAAGTTTATCTTTTAAGATTGACAAAACTTGGTCAGAAGGATGACCAAGTCTATTATGCCAAATACATTTAGACAAACAACAAGAAGTTATAGAACTATTAACAAATTTCCTACCTGAATCAAACAAATATAGACCATTGCATTCACTACCAGTCCCCAGAAGGAACTTTTGAAGGGAATCCTAAACAAAACATTTTCCTTCAGTAAATGACACAACAAATTTATCATCTTTAGCCAATTTATGAACAGATATAAGACTAACCTTGTAACCTGGAACAACTAACACATTTTTCAACACAATTTTATCAGACAGCTTATAATTTCCAATATGTTTAACTTGTTCAACAGTTCCATTAGGATGAGAAACAGATATGTCCAGTTTAGAAACATCAATTACATCATATAAGTGAGCTGTTGAAAAAGTCATGTGTTGAGATGCTCCAGAGTCAAAGATCCATCCAATATAAGTACTATAAGTACTTATATTAGAATTGTAGTTAAAAAATCTACAAGTAACAAAACTAATTATGTGATTAGACCCATAAACCATACCTGCAGCACAAGACTGCACATCACCAGTATCACCTTTAGAGCTAATTAAAGCCATAAGTCTATTAATTTGATCAGCAGTAAAGGGAAGAGAGTTCCCAGATCCCTGATCAACCTTATTACCAGAACTAGAAACATTATTAGAAACATTAGATCCTCCAGGATTTCTTTTCTTGAAACCTGGAGGATATCCATTAAGTTTAAAACATCTGTCAATAGTATGTCCATTCATATTGCAATGAGTGCACACAAATTTATTATTGTTTCTATTAGGACCCCTTCTTTGATTATTTCTATTGTTAGACCAATTATTTGGTTTAACTACAAAAGCAGTAGCAGTATTCTTATCGTTACCATTATGCACATGACTATTCTTATGAGACTCAACCCTTGACAAAGTAGCAAAAGCAGATTTAACATCAGGCAAAGGGTGTGCAGTTAGCAATTGACTCCTAACAACACTGAAAGTGTCATCAAGACCCATAAGAAACTGCATAAGTCTCATAAGAGCATTATGACTCTTCATTTGAGGAGCACCAACACAACTACAAGAAGGAAGATTGACAAGAGAGTCAAACTGCCTCCATAAACTATTGTAATTATGATAATACTCAGACAAAGAAGATCCAGACTGAGTGAGAGAGCAAATTTTAAAGTGCAAATTATAGATAACAGATCCATCTATTTTATCATATGTTTCTTTAAACTCATCCCACACATCTTTAGCATTTTTAGAGAAAATTTGTCCTTGATATAACTCAAAAGAGATACATCCAAGGAGCCAAGATAAGACCACAGCATTACATCTATCCCATTGATCAGCCAAAACATTATCATCATTATTCTTCTCACAAGTACCATCAATAAAACCCAATTTATTCTTAGTATGCAATGCAAGTTTAAATGCAGCAGCCCATACTTTATAATTTTCAGGACCAGTGAGTTTAACACTCACAATGGGCTGCCCATTTGTGTCAGTAGGGTGTAAAAACAAAGGGTCATTAGTATGAATGACAGTTTCACTTTCAGTTTCAGTATCACTAACAGGATTATCATCCTGGTCACCTTTCTTAGAAACAGACATAATGAAAACACACAAAGAACAAACAAAGCACAAATAACCCCTTGTATCTCCTCAACAACCAACAACCAATGCTAACTAATCCCTTCGACACCTAAACCCCTTCTAAAACAACAAATAAAAAGAGAGAGAGTGAGAGAGGTGTTACAACACACGCAGCTACAAGCAAGAACACCAAGAAGTAATAAGATCAAGAAGATCTCACCATAACCAACAAGCACAGCGGAAAAACAACCTGAAAAGGTTAGTTATAACAAATAACTAACACAAAATAACAAATCCCCAAAAATTGAACGAAACCCTAATTTCTGGATTTTAGGGTTTCTTCAATTAAACTTACCAGAAATACAATTGAGCTTGATTAAGCACAAAAGAACCCAATTAAACACCACAGATCATCAAGAATCAGAAAACCCCCAAATTTTAAAAAACCCTAAAAAATTAATTGATGAAAATCTTGTAATTAACCACAAATAGAACACGATTAACCACAAGATTAATCAAGATAGTTAACAAAATTGTTTTAAAAACTCAGATATCAAGAACCAAAGGCTCTGATACCATATTCGATTTTAACAAAAAACAAGAATCAAGATGATTCAACCAACCTCCCCTTATTATTTTTTATTAACTGCGTTAGGCAATCACTTCAAATGTGATTCCTAGCTTTTTGATCAATATACAATACAAGAAGAAAGAAAGAAATACAACCAGATGTGTTACAAAGATCTTACAAACAAGATCAATGAACACATAAACCGTCTGAACAAATCAACAAAGATCGTACCAACAATGGCGATAATAACAATGTGAGAGAGAAATAACAAGAACAGAATAACCCTAATAAGCTAGATAAGATGAATATATAGCCAATAGAGTCAACATCGACTTCACTTTCCCAACTTGTCACCATTAGTCCCTGCACTTCCATAAATAGCAAACGTGGCACAAAAGTAAAAATATATAAAGTAAAACTTACCTTACTTACCCTTGAAGATATAATACTTTGGCAAACTCAAATTATACTTTTAATAAATTGTGTCTGTAATTTTTTATGGTGCAAATGGTGATAAGCTTCTGGTTCTATCCGTATACTAGTATAATATTAAAGGAATCACATAATTGAGACGACTAGCTGTAAAATTTATGCAGGCTTGGCACATAAATTGCAGAAACATTATTGCCGTCCCTTTGGATAGTGAGGCTGTTATAATAGCTATTGCTCAAAACTTCAATTCCCAGTACTCGATTTCTGGGAAAGTATAACAGGTTTATTCTTCATGTTTCTTTACCTTTTCGATTAATCATAAGGCCTCTCTAACAGCTTCCTGTACAACAGCTTCCAATCATAGAGAGATTCTGCATCTTTTTTTGGAGAATTTGTAGAGGAGATGCAACGGCATTTTCCAGATGTGTTTCGTTATGTGGTTACCAGGTTGCACAAATATGGGCATATCTGGTATGTCATACAACAAATATTTGTGCTAAACTCCCTATTGCAATTTTAGATTATTGGTTGTGGCTGAACAAGACATAACCCCGCAATTCTAACCAACTCTCTAGATTTAACATGAGGGAGATAACAACCGAATTGTAGATTTAACGTTTCACAGGTCTTTTTCGCATCAAAATGCGAATTTATGAGCGTTTTTGCACGAAATTTCGTCTCAAAAGTTTTCTCTCATTTTTGGTTTAGTATAAAGACAAAATTTGAAGTTTACCCTTATTATTTATTAACCGGAAAGAAAATTATTTTACTTATTGCAGAGTTAAATAGCTTTGTCGTCTATTCAGTGGTCTTTTTTAGCTTGAATTATTGGTCTGTCCAAGTACCTTTTCATATGGATTCATTTATAAATCATAAATAACATACAACAACTTTAGTTAATGCATACACCTACACGTTTATATTTTTCAATTTATTCTAAAAACCAATCAATCGTAATGATGTCATCTTTATGAGGGCTGAGCCAAGCAGATTTCACATGGCTTGTGTCAGCACAAATAAATAGGCTAGCTTGATCGTCTGTATATGTTAAGAAGAAGAATTGAAGGAGATGTATATCAAGTAAAACTTGAAGAAAAAAATAAGTATGGCAGGCCCAAGCTCCAATTCAAGTTTTGTAGTGGAAATTAGAGAATACCCATACCCATCGCATATAAGTACCCCAAGTCTTAGTGTGAAGTTGAGTGATAGGGTCAACTACAACGTGTGGAAAACACAAATGATTTATTTCTTGAAGAGTCATGATATGCTTGGTTTCATCAATGGTAAGTTTGTAAATCCAGAGAGGAAGGGGAAGGCAAAAATGGAAGACATGGAGGCATGGATACGATCAGATGCGCTAGTCGTAAGTTGGATTCTCAGTACCCTCTCTGAAGAAGTAACAACATGTGTTATGAATTGTCTCACGTCCAAGAACCCAAATGTAGATTTCACTGCACAAGATGTGTGGGATGAACTAGAACGTATATATCGTCCTAATTAAATTTTATCGACAACCAATAGGTACATCTTATTATGAATCATGTTATATATTTGTAACTTACATATTAGGCTAAAGAGCTAACTAGAAAAGTGCCCCAATCGTGAACACTTGCTCCATGAATAAACCCTCGAACTATATTGGAATAAATAAAGTCAAAAGATTTCGGTCGATCAAATCAAACATATACTCCGTAATCGTGTATCTAATAGCATTTTCGTTTTATTCGCCCATGTTTACGATTCTAATATATATACTTGGTATATTTTAGTGGTACATAACCCCATATCTAATATGCATCGATCTAAATTAAACTCATATCTATACTTTTAAATGTATTATAATGCCTCACAATGTGATTTCTAGCTTTAAATTAGATGCATATAGATATAATAGATTCATTTCATGATTTTTCTCTTAGCTAAAATCATGAAAATCAATTTGCACCATTACAAAAAGAATTAACTTTCAAAACACAAAAAGATGCATCTACCTAAATATAAATGCATTTGATACAATTCGTTGCATATCAAATGTATTTTAAATACTTTTCATCACTTTTTATTTTAATTTATTTCGTATAGCAGGACAAACAATAGTAACAAAAGAAGATGTAAAATTAGAAGACAAGTCAAAAGAAGAAGAAACAGAGGCTTATAAAAAGAAGCTGTATGAGTGTATTGTAAAACAAAGGATGAATTTGGTGAATGATGTTTTAGATTCAGGAGGATTTACTGTAACGCACAAAATCACCAAGATTGGTGACACGGCACTCCATGTAGCAGTGGCTACTTCCAAGGAATCAGAATTTTTTGAGAAATTGTTGGAAAAGATACCAGAGAACACATCACTAACTGATTTAAAAAATAATAAAGGAAGTACACTGCTTCATATTGCTGCTACTGTTGGCAACATCGAAGCTGCTGAAATCTTGATGGACAAATACTTTGACATGTTGTATCAAAGGGACACTGATGGTAAAACGCCACTTGTCGTAGCTCTTTCTAATATGCATTCCAGTTTTTATTGGTGTTTGCTGAATATTGTACAATACAAAGAGTCTATCAAACACTTGATGTTCAAACAATATAATGGTCATTTTGATCTATAATAATATAAATTTGTACCTATAATCGGTGTTGGAATCGACACCACCAACAACCCGAAGATCGATATGCGGAATCTAGATCCCTTAAAGAAGATCACAGAGATGCAATGAATGAGACCCAGAAGAACGACACAAAGGTAACCAAACGATTTACTTTATTATACCAATCGATTGATTACGGTAGAAAGAATAAAAGCTACGGTGTAATTGAACATCACCCCCTCACCTCCTTTTACAGGGTGAGGGGGTCGGTTACCGATGAAGATCGGGCTTGGGTCCAACCGGGCTCAAACATACAAAATCGGAAACAAGCTTAGAAGGTAAATATCCTAATCTATAGTATAACTAATATTGGTAATAATGCTAACAATTTCCACCTTAGTACCAATACTAGTTAACCCCGACACCAAGTACCTCCATGCAATACTTGAACTTCGGACCTAGAACCACCTTTGTAAACGCGTCAGCTGCATTATCCTCTGTGCCTATTTTTGCCACTTCAATCTCTTTAGATTCCACGATCTCCTGATGAAGTGATACCTCACGTTGATATGCTTCGTCCTCTCATGAAACATTGCATTTCTTGAGAGATGAATTGCCCCTTGATTATCACAATTCACAACCACTGACCTTAGGTTTATTCCCAGCTCGATTAGTAGACCTTTAAGCCAAATGCTTTCCTTAACAGCTTCCGTAAGCGCCATATACTCCGCCTCTGTAATAGACAATGCAACAACATGCTACAGAGTTGCTTTCCAACTCACAACACAGCCATGTACCATAAACACGTACCCGGTTATCGACCTATCCTTGTCAGGGTCTTTAGCATAATCGCTATCCATGAAACCATCAACATCCACGTGCTTACCTTGATCTCTACCATACACTAGACCTACATCAGCAGTGCCCTTCAAGTACTTCAAAATCCACTTCACCGCTTCCTAGTGATTTTTACCTGGATTCGCCAAATACCTGCTCCTAATGCTAACAGCGTACGCAATATCTGGTCTAGTGCAAACCATCAAGTACATTAGACAACCTACAACATTCGCATGTGGGACCTTACTCATTCTTTCCACATCCCAGTAATTCGACGGACAATCCTTCAAAGACACCTTGAAGTGTGCTCCCAATGGCACAGAGACCGACTTGCCATTATCCACTCTGTAGTTATTCAGAATTTTCCGCACATATCCCGACTGAGACACCTTCAGGGTTCGGTTACCCCTATCCCTGACAATCTCCATACCAAGTATCTTCCTAGCTGGACCAAGTTCCTTCATATCAAACTCTTTCCGCAGCAGTCCCTTGGTATATTCGATCTCAGACTTGCTTTTACAAGCAATCAACATATCATCTACATACAACAGTAGATATATGTACATACCTGGTGCAAACTCCTTGAAGTAAACACAACTATCATAGTTGCTACGGCTAAACCCATTGCTGACCATATACACATCAAACCATTTGTACCACTGCCTTGGAGACTGCTTAAGACCATAAAGGGATTTCTTCAAGAAACATACCTTGTTGCCCGTTCCTTCTTCACAACCAAGCGGCTGTCTCATATAAATGGTTTCTTCAAGATTACTATGCAAAAACGCCGTCTTCACATCAAGTTGTTCCAACTCGTAATCTTCACAAGCAGTTAATGAGAGAATCACCCTAATAGATGTATGTCGAACCACGGGTGAGAATACATCATTATAGTCAATCCCTGCTCGTTGTGTGAACCCCCGAGCTACCAGCCTTGCTTTATACTTTGGTTTCTGAACGCCTTCAATCCCTTCTTTAATCTTATACAACCACTTGCAGCTTACCAGCTTCTGACCACGTGGTTGATCGACCAACTCCCAAGTATGATTCTTCTTTAAAGAACTCATCTCTTCCTCCATAGCACGAACCCACTCATCCCTTTCAGATGAATTAATCGCCTCCTGGAATGTGATTGGTTCATGTGTATCTTCTTCCTCAGCAATAGCAAACGCATAAGCCGTAATATCATCTTCTTCCCTAGACCCTGATGATCTAGACAATGATACATTACCTTCATTCCTATACCTTGCCGGTTTAGTAGTTGTTCTCTTAGCTCTATCACGCACTAGAACATAGTTGTCCAGATTCTGTTGTTGAGGCATTTCATCTACTGCATCTTCAACTTGATCCTCATATTCATTCCCTGGATTTACCCCAGTATGAGGATCCACAGTTGGTTCGACCCGACAGCCTTGAAGTTCCACCTCAAACTCAATTTCCTTCCCAGAATCTGCAGCACCAGCACCCTTGAGAGTATCCTTATACATAAGGCTCTCATTAAAGACCACATCCATTCTTATGATTATCTTCGGTTTAACATCATCCAACCTCCATAATCTGTATCCCTTCACACCTTCAGGATACCCCAGGAATATGCATTTTATAGCTCTAGGCTTGAGCTTCCCCTGACTCACGTGTGAATAAGCAACGCAACCAAATATCTTCAACATCTCGTAATTCGCCGGATGTCCTGACCATAAATCCATAGGTGTTTTCTTCTCCAATGCTTTAGATGGAGACCTATTGATCAGATATGCTGCCGTCACCGTTGCTTCAGCCCAGAATGATTCTAGCAAACCAGACTGAATCAGTAAACACCTAACCTTGTCCAAGAGCATTATGTTCATTCGTTCAGCTAGACCATTCTGTTGCGGAGTTCAAGCAACCGTCAAATGTCTTGCTACCCCGCTCTCCTTGCACAAGTTATTAAACTCCTGATTACAAAACTCCAAACCATTATCCGTTCAAAGTTTCTTCAGTCTTCTACCTGTCTGGTTTTCTACCAACTGCTTCCACTCCTTGAAGTACTTCAAGTACATTAGACCTACATGAGCAGTGCCCTTCAAGTACTTCAAAATCCACTTCACCGCTTCCCAGTGATTTTTACCTAGATTCGCCAAATACCTGCTCACAATGCTAACAGCGCACGAAATATCTGGTCTAGTGCAAACCATCAAGTACATTAGACTACCTACAGCATTCGCATATGGGACCTTACTCATTCTTTCCACATCCCAGTCATTCGACGGACAATCCTTCAAAGACACCTCGAGTTCTTGCTATTTCTTACAAAGATTTTCGTAAGTGGTCATTTGTTCACTTCATATTCAAGATAACAGTATTTTAGAGTTATTTACTACACTGAGATAGACTAACTTTACAATATATTAAGTCTTGGCAAACAATGTGATCTGGTGGAGATTTAAAAAGTTGGATAGTGATGTTGTGTTGATGGCTATAGCTCAAAACTGAAAGTTTATGGACTTAAAAATCGATTATCGTGTGATAGGATCAAACTCGAGATCACGGGATTGTACATATTACGTGAAGGGTTAATTTGTTTATTAAATATATTTATTATATTTATTAAATCAAACCGTAGCTAACGATCGTTAAGTAATTAAAAGTTAAGTATTAAACGACCGTTATAGAAGGTTAAAGAAGCTAAAAGAAGGAGTCGGAAAAGTTCCGGAAACCTCTTTTGGAGCTTGTGTATATCCGGCCTAAATAGGGAGACAAAGATAAGGAGAAAAGATTTTGTGGCTTTATCTTGTTTAACCTTGGAAGAGAAGTTTTCCAAGGTGTATATAAACAAACCAAAAGCTTCATAATTTTTACTCCACATCTCTCTTTTCTCTTGCTCTAGCTGTCGGCCAAACACCCCTAATTAGGGTTCTTCTTTGATTTTCAATAAAGCTATTCTAGATCTAGTCCTAGCCCCTCTCTAGGGTTGTTGGGTAGATCTTCCGTAGGCTTGGAAGCTCGGTTTGTTCGTGCTAGACTCACGGTTAACTCGCCGTATCACGTGTGTACAAGATCGTGGTGTAGTCTTGCTTTAGATTACATCCTGGTGGTGTTCGTGATCTATCTCTACCGGTGACCGTTCCGTCGACTTGTAGATCTGGCTAGGATAAAGGTATGTAACCCTAGCCTTGATTAATTATAATTGTGTTAATTAAAGATCTTGTTAATTTGCTTCCGCTGTGTGTTCTTTGATCCATATTAGGGTTTTAAATAATTGTTATGTTAAATATAAACCTTCAGTGGCATCGAGAGCCGTTTTAACATGATTATAATTATCAAGATCTAAAGTTTTTTTTAACTAATATTGATTTGTGTTAAAAAAATTACATGTTGTTTTTCAGGTTTTATAAAAATTAGGGTTTTGTTTTTTATTATTTTAAAATCGGCTATGCCGAATTTTTTATAAAAAAAAATATTTTTTTTTGTAAACCTTAAAATTACATGGTAATTAACTTTAGATGTATGCATGAATTAATTGTTATGTCATGCGTGGTTACGATCCGTAGTGATTTAATTAAATTGTTAAGTGATTTGGGTGGAATTTTGATGAATTGCATGATTAATTGTTATGTTGTGTAAATTCATGTTTCGATCCATAGAGATTTAATTGTTAAGATATGTGGGAGATCCGTGATGAACATACATGTTTTTCATGGATCATATATTTTATGTGGTAATTGTTACGTGTTTTGCTATATGCTTTATTTGATTCAATAAATCTAAAATTAGGGAAGACTTTTATATGAATATAAAAACCTAGATTTGATATTATTTATTGAATAAATCGTATGCATGTAGCTATTTTATTTATTTATTACACATATAAATTGTTATTATGTGTTTATGATTTAGTTTTTTTGTGCCTACTTGTTTTCATACGTTTTTGTTTTAATTGTATGTTGTAAACAAGGGTAATTTTTTACAAGAAAAATTAATATGGACTAAATCATATCAAAATAAGTGAATTGTTTTTGAGATCTAATTTACATATGATTTGCGTTGATTAGAACTGAAATAGCAACTTAACGGCCTACTCAATTTTGATAAACTATAAAGTGGGTATAACGCACCGCTGGTCATGTACCCGGTTAAGGAAGGAGGTGTTATGCTTTAGCGCTGACCAAATTACCGGCTCGCCTGTGTGTCAAAATTGGAATTACCTACGGTTGTTATTGGTATAATTATTCAAGGTTGATTTAACTACATTAATTTACATCCGAAACACAATGAATAAGGTTATTGCTTTGTGCTATAACTAAGTTCTAGAAAAAGTACGGTGTGAATTTAGTTGTGTGTAAAATCTTTAATTGGTTTAACCAATACCTCAACTTGTAAGTATATGATGAACTTTTAGTCTCAACAAAAAGTTTACCAAACGTTTTATTAAACTTATGTTATGGAGATGTATGCATGCTTCTCCATACATGATTTTGACACCAAAATCTATACGCTAAAAATTTAAGTCATATGCCCTCTAATTGACGAACACTTGAAGTTACAATTGTCGTCATATAGGATATCAGACGATGTTGTAATGGAGAGAAAACTTCATGATCGAATAAGATTGCACATGAAGGTTTTACGTTCTTTAGATTAGTCGACTTAATTGAGTTACTCAGTGAGATCTGAAAACTTAAGGCATAAAGAAGGGATGAAACATGTTTACAATGCAAAATGACTTTTGGCAATGTAAATCCCTTAAATGTCTAGAAATTGAAAATTTGTTTGGCAATCATTGTTCGACAAGTTACCATCTTGAATACTTTCATTGCTAGCAGATCAACTGATGTGATGAAATTATGTCAATTTGGATTCTAGTTTTCAAGGAAAATACTATGGTTATTATTACCGGGGTAATTTTATTTTCTTGAATGGTATTATCGAAAATACTAAATTGAATTTTGTAAATTCTTTTGCAAATGTATTAATGCAACGTTACACCGTAAACGTGGTTTATTCATTTATTGATCTACAAACCGTATGGTTGAGGATAGAGTCAATTCACAATGAAAAGATAAACCTAAACTCTTTTCCATGAGTGAAGAAGGAGTAATAAGGATTTTAGAAATGTCAAAATTCAAATCCATAACTCATAGCAATCTTTAATAGTTAAGAAAAGTGCATATTTTGAGTTATTTACCGCTAATTGGTTATAAGGCAAGCTAGCATATTTTGTCTAGTAGTTGTGCTTTGACCATTTATAGGCACTACATACCATTGTGTGGTTGGTAGACCTATTAAGGAAGAAATTGCATGTCAAGTCTTTCAAGTTAAAAAGCAATTGAGGGATAAGTCATCATTTACGAAGTAGAGTACACTCTTAAACACTATAAGTAGTTGTTACGAATGTGTTTTTCAAAAGTGTAAGAAAGTAAACACAACACTATTTATTTTCACCGATTATGAACATTTTCAATGTTGTCAAGTTCAGTGGGAGAATTGTGTTGTATTACTGATTTTGAGTCTATTAAAACATTCTCCAATTCAGTGGGAGTTACAAGCCTTGTTGTCTTGGTAATAACCCATGTTATCTTTAGTATGTTCTAAGATAATTACTTTCGAATTGTTGACACTAATATCTTCAAAGATAGTTATGTACTGATTCTTTTTGATTAAGTGGTTCTACATCTACTTGTAAAAGCTAATATATGTGGCACAATCATATTTTGTATAGACGAACGTTAGACGTAATGTTTATCTTATATATGAGGTTGTTCCATGCACAAGTGGGAGAAATGAACATTGTGTGCAAGAAGCAACTCACAAAGATATGATTCTCTTGTCTTTAAGATAAGAGACTAACAATCTAATTAATATTTAGATCATGTGTCAATATGATTAAAAGACTACTTAAAAGTATATATATCATTCACTTTAAGAAACACTTGTTGTTTTGATTTAGTCATGTAAGAGCTTGGACTAAATTGTAAACTCAAGGGTAAAATATCCACATGTCGTAAGATCGGGTGTGGAATGTTTTGAAGTTTCTTAAAATGGACTAATTCCTGGAATGACATAAGATACATAGAGTAATCTTATACTACTAATGAAACCTAGTGGTGTTCATATAATAGTATAGTAGTGAATTAACTTGAAAAGATTAATGAAACCTAGTGGTGTTCATGATTTACTTTAGTTATACATGTTTATGATTTATTGTATAAAGTCACAAACATAAAGTCTTGGAAGACGTATAATATAAAGTAAGATGTTAATGTGTTGTCTCTATTTCACTAAAGACATATACATGAAACGTGTAATGGACTTATAACTTTTAGGAAGTGACTTTGTATTAAAAGTACTTGAGTTATAAAGCATGCAAAATGGTTAGGAAATCTGTTATACCATTAAGATGATTTAGTTGGTATATAGGTAAGCCTAAAGATATATATTTATCTTAAATATTGTTAAGATTGACTTACATTATTTCCCTAAGTGAAATACATCATTGTTAAGGTATGTTCATTAGGAGAATCAAAATTCTCAATATGATGGTGATGTTTGATTCAAGATAACTATATCTTCCTTTATTCCAAAAGATATCAAGGTTAGAAAGTTGAGTATGACTTGAGCTAAGAAGATTAATAAGATACCATTATATATGTAATGTGATGAATCACGTTAAATCTTAAATAAAGTTCGGATTTTGCTAAACTACTTATGAAGTGGATTGTTTAGAAAATAAAGAGTATGAAACTGTCATTGTGTTTTGTAATGTCCCATATAGATAAACGTTGGAGTGTTGATATATTTGCTATGTATTTAAAGAGTAATTTTAAGTTACTAAAAGCAAGTGGGAGTTTTGATCTTGAAAGATAACATTACAAGATACATAATCTTCTGAAATACACTAGTAATTATCATGAGTAAGGCTTGTAAAAGCTAACTCTCAAGATAAAGGAATCTACGTCATAGGTCCGTAAGGATATCTCGGATATGCGATTTTATATGCTGAGAATTATGAGTTACAAATAATTGTTGTGATTTGTTACCAAATATTGTTTTGGGTAAACTACTCATACTATGATTGTTATAGATGTTGTCCAACAAGATAATCAAATTTCGGTTTTGGTTTATCTTAAATAGTTTGACTAGAAATTGAAGATGAGTTTCGTCAAAAGAAGAAAAACGCCAATTGTGGTGGTTTAATCTTTGTGTCAAAATTATATGGACAAAATTATACACATATTTACTGTATGTATTATGAATAGATTATTAATCACACTTAAGTAATTAATTGTGATTGGGTATTCTTTCCTAAACACATTAAATATATAAAGATTTTGATGGTCATATTTTAAATTGACAAATTTGGATATGTATGAACTATTTCTTGAATGACTACTTGAGAAAGGACTTAAGTAATCGAAATGAGTTTATTACTTTAAAATATAAATCTTTGGAAAAGTACAAAATGCAATTATCCATGAATGGATAAAAGCATGCATCTAGGAGATTATTCTTATGTTTACTTTGAAATCCAAGTTTGGATTTAAATTTAAATAAGATGGATTCTGAGTATTCCTAAAAGCTAGTGGGAGTATTATGGTTATTTTCTTAAATTATATGTGTCAAATAGACATGTAAGAAAGTGAGATTTCATTCAAATTAAATGTTGATTTGGTTTAGATTTGAGATGAAACTTTACTTTGAAGATTTAGGAAATAAGATATACATAACCTTGGGACAAATAAATTTATTTATTTATGCGGTGGAAATACAATGTAATATGCCATGTAGTATGTTTACGTGGATATTTAGGACATGAAGAAATCTAAATCTGGTTTGAGAAATTTTCATGTTTGTCGTGTTGTATTTATATCATGCTTAAAATACAGGATGATTTGAATATATTAATCTATTTTAAAAGTTATTAAATAACTTGTGTAATGAATATTCTGAAGGAATATGTTTGGAAATAGAATAACATCCTAAATCTTGGATCGGCTTCCATATTCTATAGATGAATAATTTGTCAATCGTTGTGCAAATTATCATAGCCAACAAACTTGAAGGTTTTGGTTGGAATCAAACATTACATAATAGATATTAATGGTAACGTATTTGTATCTTTTATGACAAGTTGTAAAACTTGAAAAGATATAACTGAGGTAACACTCAATATTAGTCATGGGATCTTTGGAGATGACATGCTGATTAAAGTTGCATTATACATTAAAGAATTAGAATACTTTGAACTTCAAATGTGTTTTGGAAGTTTAGGAAATTGGTGATCAAGGATGTTTCACAATTTTGATACTGTGTGGCAATATCAAATTATTTGAATGCACATATACAAGAGTTTCAATGAATTGAATTCTTGAAGAAAGTATTCTCAAAATTCCAATAGGTCAAAATTGGTTATTTTATGCTTTGCCAAACAAGTATGAATGTCATTACTAGTGGCATGATGCATGTACCAGTTTTATGCATTGATCTATTTTTAAAATTTGGATAAAGGATGTAAGACATTATTGAATTGATGAAATAAAAATTGGATTTCGTTTATTTTTCTGTTATTTGATTTTGTATCCTATTTTACATGTTTTAATCCATGAGCATTATGATGTTTCTAAATGTCCGTTGTCAATTAATAATATGGGAGTATTATTAAACTAAGACAATTCAAAATAGTGACAGAGTATACTTGAAAGTATATTGGTCAATTTTGGATGATATTTGATGGATCAAATATTGGACTTATCCCAACTATATGATTTTACTTTATGGATCTTTGTCATCAAGTAAATCATAAATAGTTATCCTTAGACTTGAGATACCAGAAAACTGCATTGAATATAGTGCATTTCTGTAAGATAACCTAACGCTAAACGTAACTGGTAGTCATAAGGGTTATTTTCAGAAGTGTTGCAAAGTTCATGTGTTTTGCTTGTAGTCGAAATGGGATTCGTTTCCTTCAAATTATATTTGAAGTATAAATACAACTGGGCCCCTCGGGGGAGTAGTGAGATGTTTTTGTGGCCACACCCAAATTTATTTTGGTAATCTTGCTATGTCCGTAAACGAGAAACAGAATAGTTAATAAAGGAATGACTAAGATCCATATCCTTATTAACGATGTATTTGAACTGAAAGGATAATAATAATGATATAATCATTAAAAGGTTCTTGTCCAGGAGGCCTTACTCGAGTTGTACTAGTGACATTGTTAGTGTAACTAGACGCTAATCAATGTGATCACGATATTCGAATTTTGTCCAAGTGGGAGCTGAAAGTTTATGGACTTAAAAGTCGATTATCGTGTGATAGGATCGAACTCGAGATCACGGGATTGCACATATTACGTGAAGGGTTAATTTGTTTATTAAATATATTTATTATATTTATTAAATCAAACCGTAGCTAACGATCGTTAAGTAATTAAATAGTTTTATGTATCTAATCCTTTATTGCTCATAGATCCTTCAACGTCACGTAGACAATGACAAAGACCCAGAGGTTATCAGATCCAGCGAGTTATTCGCTTTGGCTTGTGGACCATCACCGAATCCAATCTCACTAAACTCTTGCGTAGTCGACGGTGTGAGGTATGTCGTGCACAGCCGCGATGAACGTCGTACAACTCAAAATAACGGCATTTGTGCGCATGTCCCTAACAACACAATGTCTTATGGTCACCTTCAACAGATCCTCGTGTTTCATTATTTGTCGTTTAGTGTTGTGTTGTTCTGAGTTAAGTTGTTTGACACTCGCCCCACATTACGTAAACAACGTCTTATCTATAGAAACAACATGACACAACTCACCGACACAAGAGGTAAGTGGTGGAAAGATGATTAATACATTCTCGAAACACAAGTCAAAAAAGTCTTCTACATTGAAGATAAGAACAAACCCAACTGGAAGGTCGTTGAACATGTTAATCATAAAAAGTTTTCCAACGGGGGTGTCATCGTGTCAGATGTCGTTCCTGATATTATACATTTCGACAACTCATCTGATATACCACTTTCCACTGATTTGAATGACTTGGGTGATGTGACCTTCCATATAGATGGTCAATCAACGGAGGTTGATGCACCGCCAAATATCATTGATGTTGATGACGAAGACGATAGTATTACTGATGATGAAGACGTTCCTCATGATTTAAGTGATGAAGAATGTGTGAACGATGATGATGGTGAAGACAAAGTTTATTCCAATGAAGAAGAAGACTGACCTTTAGTTGTAACTTGCAAAAGACACTTATTTGTTTGAATGAATGAATCTAATTGTTGTGGATTGTTTAAATGTTTATATTTAGTTGGATGTGTTGTATTTGGATTTGTGCATGCTTATATTATTTTGTTCATGAATTTGTCTATTTTATGCTAATTGTACTTGTACAGATGTCAGTAGATGTTGCACGATCACACAGTGGTGACGGTGGTGTTGAGGATGAACCTCCTACGCCAAACATCCGCAGCGGTTACTTCGCCTTATTTAGAAATAAAGGTAAGAATATTTGGATTATTGTCACACAATCAAAAATTTGGTGCATATATATATGTTGCTTGCCTTGAATTTTTATGACTTTGTCACTCACGTAATTTTTGTAGGCAAAGGCAAAAGAAAAGAAAATTTGGGCGGCCGAGCGGCCGGTAGGTCAAAGACTCGGGACATTACCCGATATCTCGATTTATTGAGCACCGTTGACTTGCATGGCCCTGTCCCGATATATTTTGAGGGTGTACCACCCTCTCTCCGGCCTCTCGGCGAGCATGCTCAGCAGTTTTCTAATTACATCGGGGATTCTATCAGGAGGCTCGTGCCAATGTACTACCCAAGTTGGAATGAGGTCCCTAGACAGCTCGAGACGAGCGCTTGGGCGGACATAGAGGTCAGTTATCATTTTTATGTTTATGACATTATTGTGTTTATTTATTTAGTGGTGTATATATATAAATAAATTTGTTTATCTATTTATATCATATAAATAAATAACAAATTTAAATAAATATACAAATTGTATCTTATTTATTTATATCATATAATTTTTTAAAATAAATATAAAAAAATTTAAATAAATATAAAAAAATTTAAATAAATATAATTTCTTTTAATTAAATATATATTTTATGAGAATAAGGTAATAAGCTTTTTCGGATAAGCTGTTTTCAAACAGCTTATCCTGATAATCTTATCAGAACAAGCTGTTTGAATACAGCTTATCTTGATAAGCTTATCAGAACAAGTTGTGTGAAAACAACTTGTTCTGATAAGTTTATCAGGATAAGCTATTTTCAAACAGCTTGTTCTGATAAGCTTATCAAGATAAGCTGTTTCAAAACAGCTTGTCTTGATAAGCTTATCAGAACAAGCTGTTTTCAATAAGCTTATGCTTATCAGGATAAGTTGTTTTTATTATAATAATTTAAATAAATATATAAGCCATTAAATAAATAAACAAAATAATGTATAAATTATATCTCTAACTCTAACTCTGTGTTTGTTTTATTCGTTGTATATGAATGCAGTCTAAGTTTAATCTGACACCCCACAAGTGTGATGCTAGAACATGGGACGGCGTAAGTGGCGGCATCGGTTTTATGCTTCAAAAGACTTACAATTCCTAGAAAAATCAGTTCAAGACAAAGCATTGGCGCCGAGACATCGATACCGGTAGGGTTGACATAGAGAGAGTCCGCATGGAGCGTCCTGAGGAAATTACTGCAAAGGAGTGGGAAAAACATATCAAATTTTGGAGTGATCCGGATTGCGAAAAAAGATGCCTGACAAACTCGCAAAATCGGTCTAAGCAGAAGACACCGAGTCGGCAGGGATCCCGATCGTTAGCACTCCTTCGAGACAAGGTGGTGAGAAATTTTATAATTAATTTACATACATATATGTCTTTGATTATATGTTTTGGTGTGTTGTGATCTTTTGTTTTGAATTTGCTTCATTCTATATATGCGTGTCTATGTATGTACAGACGCAAGCTGCAATTGCAGCTGATATGCCGCCCCCGTCTGTCATTGTTCACTTCTCTTGACGCACACCGACAAGGATGGGAATTTTCCTTGCGAGACGGACCGCGTTATGTATGTACGTATTTTTTTTTTTTAAAATTATATAATTAATTAATTTTTTTGGATATACCTTGGTTTTCGACTATTCCCTGCTGATAAATAATGTACCAACCCGACTAATAAATAACATATTAACTATCGTTTGTTTTTGTCACTTCATTAGGAGGAGATGCTTGCGATGAGGGCCGCAGGCAAACATACGGATGCCGAGATCAACGGTATCGTCAGAGGCGGAAAGCAGCGCGGCCACATGCCCGGTGTCGGTCAGATAGTGCTGAGAAGGCGCCAAACTACTCGATATACTCCCCCTGCACCTGCCATCGACCCACGATCGGAACAATCGTCTCAAGTGTATGAATTTATGAGAAGTGACGATAGGTTCGCCGATGCGTTCTCAGCATTCCTATCGGCTGGTGCTAGCGGGAGTGGCACGAGAGGCAGCAGAAGTGGCGCCGGTGGGAGTGGCGGTAGTGGTAATGAGAATGATGACGGGTAGAATGGCAATAATGGTTAGTATGTCTTGTTTTTCCTACCTTAGCATGCAAGTTTAATAATTGTAAACCCCGAATAGAAAGTTTAATAAGTGTAACTAGGAACCAATATATTTGTACTCAAGTTGTGACATATGTATTTGTATTGATCGAGTTAATCGATCGAGAGGTTACATGTTATTGTGTTTTGGTACTAGATTTGTGGTAGATTTTTGGTATTTTGTATCCCCAGGTTTTGTATTTGTATTCCCAGGTTTTGGTAGATTTTTTTCGGAAAAATTTCAGAAAAAATCTGGAAATAGCCTGTTGTGCAGGCTGCACAAAAAAATGACAAAGTTTCCCTGGTGTGTCGCCAGGGAAAACTGTGGCTCATTTGATCTTTTTGAAAAGTCAGCAGAGTTTCCCTGGCGACATGTCGCCAAGGATTGGGTTTCCCTGGCGACATGTCGCCAGGGAAAGGCTCGAATTTTGTAGTGAACCTTCTCGGAACACATAATCATATGTGTTGTAGACCGTCTCATTAACAATTTCCTAAATGCGGAGTTCACTGCTAAAGATATGTGTGATGAACTACAAAATTTATCTTTGGTCGTGAAATATATCAACAAGCATCAAGTAAGTTCCCCTTTTTAACTAATTTACTACACTATTTTCCAAGTTATATCAACAAGTCGGGAAACCAACCAACTGAGCTGGCTACCAAGGGTAACCTTGGGAAGATATTGTTGGAGAGGTCTCAAGTTCGAGTCTTAATAACGACCTTCAGGGGCCCGAATTAAATAGATGCACACTACAAGAAAAACTGGATTCAGTGACGAAACGGATATGGTCACTATCTATATAAAAGATAGTCACTAACATGTTTTAGTGACGAAAACCTGGGTGGTCACTTTTCGTCACTATAGCTCCGTCACTATTTTTAATAGTGACCGAAAGTTATAATCTGTCTCTAACAAATGACGAAAATCTAGTGGTCACTATATTTGTGACGATATATATGGTCACTAATTTTGGTCACTAAGAGGATATGGTGGTAATTGAATTGATTGATAGTGACGGATAAAGGTGGTCATGAAAGTGGTCACTGTTTTGTTAAAGATAAAGAAGCCATTAACACTCAGTTAACGGCCATCAGTGACGATATTTGTGGTCACTTCCTATAAAATTTAGAGACCAGCTGGTGGTCACCACCTATTTACTCTCAATCACAAAAGGTGATCACTTATTCAGAAACGATTTTCAATATCACAAAATGTATAATTACAAAAAAAGAAAAAAAAAATTGAAACCTCGGAAAAAAGATATAAAAAATTTATAACATAAGAAAAAAACATAGTTTTTAACATATAATCATTTTGCATCTCACTAATCCAAGGAAATAAGCACAAAAGAAAAAAAAACATAACGTTCAATCGTATCCATGTTTAACATCGTGTTTATTAGCAACAAAACATGCCTTGAATCGTATCCACTCTAAATGAACGACAATTAGAGTCCAAGTGCATGTAATCCTGGAGAGGGGAAACAGTCGAAGCTGACTTCCTTGCAAAACAGTTTAAAAGTTGTTTAGCAAAATTGTAACTAATGGAAACATCCATGATTTTGACTAAAAATTATCAGCTTAAACATCAGAAGCTTATATAAGCTTAAACAGCAAATTCATCGAACACTTGGCGTGCAAACTTATATAAGCTTAAACATAACCTCATTAAGCTTAAACATAACCGCATTAAGCTTAAATATAACGTCATTAAGCTTTAATAATGAACAAGCTGTATGGTTAACCATCTTTTATTATACAATTTAACAAAATAATGAACTCGCTGTGGATTATGAGTCGGAGCTGTTTTATAGATCCGTTTATCGAGACGAACCTCAATTATCGAGACGAATTGATGCAGTAATGAACCGGATCGGATTGATTCATTGTGGATTATGAGTCGGTGCTGTTTTTTAGATCCGTTTTTTATTGTGAGAAAAAAAAGTGTGAATTTGTTTAAGCTGTTAAGATCCGTTTTTTATGGAGTAAATTTAAATGTAAAGTGTAAATTTAAAGTGTAAAAGTGTAAATTTAAATGTTATATTTTAAATTGTAAATTCGTTGTGTATTTAGTTGTGGAAGAAAAACGGTTGCGGAGAAATTGTAAATTTAAATGTAAATCTATTTATTTATTTTTATTTTATTTTATGGTCTAGTAACGGGTTCGGATAGGATCGGACTGAACAAGATTGTATTGAACGTAGGACTGAAATGATCTAAAATTTCCGACCTAGACAGTACTGAAATGGTTTGGTTCGGTTTGGGTCAGTCCGGTCTGATTCGATTTTCGGTCTGGCCTCATCCTAATAGGCATAATTGATGGGTTTTAAATAAGGCCGAATCAGAGTTCGAAAACTTAGTGACCACCATCATTGGTCTTTAATTTGGAAACATAGTGACCAAACATAGTTTGTCTTTAAATTTTAGGGGTTAGGGTTTGTATGGTCATTATCTTTTATTTTTATATTTAATAAATCAGTGACCACAAATATAGGTCTTTAACTTGAAAGCTTAGTGACCACCAAAGATGGCCTCTAACTTGGTAACATAGTGATTACTCAAATTTTTTCTATAATTTTAAAGGTTAGAATTTTTGTGATTAACATTTTTATTTTTATTTTAGGGGTTAGGATTTGTATGGTTACCATCTTTTATTTTTATATTTAATAAATTAGTGACCACGAACTTTGGTCTCTAATTTGGAAATATAGTGACCACTTAACATTTAGTCTCTCAAACCCATGCCAATAGTATATACTAAAGTAGTGACCATTATTCTTGGTCTCTAATCTTGAAACTCAATGACCATTATTTTGTGGTCACTAGTAGTTGTCATTTGTGACAGCTTGATGACCACAATTTTTAAACCATCACTAAATTTATGAGAATGAGCAGAATACAGTGACCATGTATATTGGGGAAAAAGATCCATATAGACCCTTAGTTTATCATAAACTCAACCAACCAATCACAACCATCCAATTTTTATCATGTAACAAAAAAAACTAATTTTTTAAAAATTAAATATCTCACAAACTGTTCATCGTTACGTAAAACAAAACATATCATCGTGACGAGAATTAAATCATCTATCTATTGAGGGGCACATGTATATACTTTCGACGAACTTTTTTTCGACTTTTTTTTTAAGTCACGTCTGGAGAGAATCATATATGATTCGTCACGAAACATATATGATTCTCAGAAAAACATATATGATTCATATCACGAATCATATATGATTTTCTGAAAATCATATATGACTCGTGCCGAATCATATATGATTCGTGACGAATCATATATGATTCTCTACAGACGTGACTTAAGAAAAAAAAATCGAAAAAAAGTTCGTCGAAAATATATACATGTGCCCCTCGATAGATAGATGATTTAATTCTCGTCACAATTGTGTATTTTTTTTGTTTGACGATTTACCGTTTGTGAGATATTTAATTTTTAAAAAAGGGTGGGAAGTGGGTTTTTTAAAAAATGGGTGATTATTATTGGTTGGATAGGTATATGCTAATTTAAGTGTCTATATAGATCTTAACTCAGTATAGTGGTGATTAAACGAGGATAATAAAGACCAAATATTAAGTGGTAAAAAAAATCGGTCACTAAAGGCCTTTTTTCTTGTAGTGACAGGAGTGTGGTTTATACCTTAAGGAGAAGGTTCGAGGCTTGCATATTGCCCAATTGGATGTCACTGTAAGCTTGAATCACTAACAACTAACTCGCCGTTCAAAAAAAAAACAAGTCGAGAAACCCCTATATATTCGATGGGGATAGTAGCTAATGTTGTAGTGTAGGTAGCATATCAATTTACGTTGATAATGATTTTGATGCACATATATCTATGTTGTAGTTCTTTTACCTGCATAGGCATAATAAAATCAAAAGATTGATTCAAAGAAGAATTAGTGACAGCAGGAGGAGCAGAATTAAAACTACACGGGAAATTGGTAGCCGAAGATGCAAAAAATAAAAGAATAAAAAAAGAGAGAAATATTCATCGTAGCATGCATGATATCACAATTATCTGTATGATTGTATTTCAACAAGGAAATTGGGGTAAAGTTGAGGAGCTTTTGAGTGATTAGATGTGTAGAGTCGTAGCTCAAATCACCAATAATGCAACACAATACTCCGTATACCCGTGAATTCTGGCAAGAATCATGAACCGTTAGAGTTATTGTTGGAACAGATATCGGTAAGCACACAACTTGTCGAATTGAAGAACTAGGATGGAAGCCTTCATGTTACTGCTATTGTTGGCAACGCTATATAAAGCTGTTAATCTCTTGGTCGCAAGAGACCAAGATCTGTTGATCACCAAAGACAACAAGGAGCCAGCATCACTAACCCTAGCTCTTTCTAACAAGCATACCGAGACATCTTGGTGTTTGCTTTATCACGTCAATACAAGAAAAGAGAAGAATACTCTGTTTGCTGGTGCAAACGGTGACAAGCTTCTAGTTCCATGACTTCCATCCGGACATAATATTAGATGAACCACATAATTGAGACGAATAACTGTAAAATTTATGCAGGCTTGGCACATAAACTGCAGAAGCATTATTGCCGTCCCTTGGATAGTGAGGCTGTGCTAATGGCTATTGCTCAAAACTTCCAGGTACTCAATTTCCGGGAAATTATAACAGGTTTATCTTATTGTTTGCCATGTTTCTTAACCTTTTCCATTAATCATAAGGCCTCTCTAACAACTTCGTGTACACCAGCTTCGTATCATAGAGAGATCCTAACTGTTGGGTTAGCTTCCATGGAAGGAAACTTTTCTATCGGGTAAGGAGTTAGAACAGGCCAAGGCCGAGCCTTAACCAAGCCCTATTAGATTAGAAGGAGGAAGCGCGTTATGTCTTTTTTGGGGAATCAGTAGAGAAGATGCAACGGCATCGCATCTTCCAGATGTGTTTCGCTATGTGATTACCAAGTTGCACAATTATAGGCATGTCTCTATATTGGTAGGTCATACAGAGTTTTCAACAAATCTTTGTGCTAAACTCCCTATTGAAATTTTAGATTAGGGGTTGTACATGCCATAACCCCGCAATTCTAACCAACTTTCTAGATTTAGCGGCCGAATTGTAGTTTTAACGTCTCAGGTCTTTTTCGTACCAAAATGCAAAGTTTATGAGCGTTTTTGCACGAACTTTCCTCTCAAAAGTTTTCTCGCATTTTTGGCATAGTATAGAGAAAAAAATTTGAAGTTTACCCTTATTATTTATTAACCGGAAAAGAAATTATTTTACTTATTGCGGAGTTAAACAGCTTTGTCGTCTATGCAGTGGTCTTTTTAGCTTGAATTATTGGTCTGTCCAAGTACTTTTTCATATGGATTCATTTATACATCATAAATAACATACAACAACTTTAGTTAATGCATATACCTACACGTTTTATATTTTCCAATTTATTCTAGAAACCAATCAATCGTAATGATGTCATCTTTATGAGGGCTGAGCCAAGCAGATTTCACATGGCTTGTGTCAGCACAAATAAATAGGCTAGCTTGATCTTCTGTATATGTTAAGAAGATAGAATTCAAAGAGAAGTATATCAAGTAAAACTTGAAGAAAAAAATAAGTATTTTCAGGCCCAAGTTCCAATTCAAGTTTCGTAGTGGAAATTAGAGAATACCCATACCCATCGCATATAAGTAACCCAAGTCTTAGTGTGAAGTTGACTGATAGGGTCAACTACAACGTGTGGAAAACGCAAATGATTTATTTCTTGAAGAGTCATGGTATGCTTGGTTTCATCACTGGTAAGTTTGTGAGTCCGGAGAGGAAAGGGAAGGCAAAAATGGAAGACATGGAGGCATGGATACGATCAGATGCGCTAGTCGTAAGTTGGATTCTCAGTACCCTCTCTGAAGAAGTAACAACATGTGTTGTGAATTGTCTCACATCCAAGTACCCAAATGTAGATTTCAGTGCACAAGATGTGTGGGATGAACTAAAATGTATATATCGTCCTAAATTTTATCGACAACCGATAGGTACATCTTATTATGAATCACATTATATTTTCGTAACTTATATACTAGGGCTAAAGGGCTAAATAGAAAAGTGCCCCAATCGTGAATACTTGCTCCGTGAATAAACCCTCGAACTATTTAAGTACTGGAATAAATGAAGTTAAAAGATTTCGGTCGATTGAATCAAACATATACTCCGTGGTTTATAACTGCAAATCTGATATGCATCGATCTAAATTAGACTCATATCTATACTTTTAAATGTATTATAATGCCTCACAATGTGTATTCTATCTTTAAATTAGATGCATATAGTATATTATATTCACTTCATGATTTCTCTTTGTTTTGTTCATCTATATGTGCTGAAATCATGAAAATTAGTTTGCACAATTTACAAATCAAATTAAATTTCAAAACGCAACTACCTAAATATAAATGCATTTGATACAAATCGTTGCATCTCAAATGTATTTTAATTACTTTCCATCACTTTTTATTTTAATTAATTTCTTATCGCAGGACAAACAATAATAACGAAAGAAGATGTAAAATTAGAAGACAAGTCAAAAGAAGAAGAAACAGAGGCTTATAAAAAGAAGCTCTATGAGTGTATTGTAAAACAAAGGATGAATTTGGTGAATGATGTTTTAGATTCAGGAGGATTTACTGTCACACGCAAAATCACAAAGAATGGTGACACGGCACTCCATGTAGCAGTGGGCACTTCCAAGGAATCAGAATTCTTTGAGAAGTTGTTGGAAAAGATAATACCAGAGAAAAAATCACTAACGAATTTAACAAATTCTAAAGGAAGTACACTGCTTCATATTGCTGCTACTGTTGGCAACATCGAAGCTGCTGAAATCTTGATGGACAAATACTTTGACATGTTGTATCAAAAGGACAATGATGGTAAAACACCGCTTGTCGTGGCTCTTTCTAATATGCATTCCAGTTTTTATTGGTCTTTGTCGAATATCATACTATCCAAAGAGGTTATCAGACGTGAGTTTAAACCTGAGAATATAGATGATGATAAACCTGAGAATATAGATGAGGATGCTCTATTTTCTGGCACAAGTGGCCAAGAGCTTTTAGTACTTGCTATTTCTTACAAAGATTTTCGTAAGTTGTCATATGTTCACTTCAGATTCATACAGTATTTCAATGTTATTTACAACACTGAGATAGACTAACTTTACAATATATTTAGTCTTGGCAAACCATGTGATCTGGTGGAGATGCAGAAAGTTGGATAGTGATCTTGTGTTGATGGCTATAGCTCAAAACTACCCATCCAAGCTCAATTTTTGGGAACGAAGAGCCGCAGGTTAGATTTTTTTTTTCTTTTTCTTGAACCTACCTACATCAATACATGTGTCTTAAATTAGCTTCTCAATTTATTATGAGGCATCTCAACCCAATTTCTTGTTCACCAATTTTTTATCTTGTAGAGTTTCTGGATACACCAATTGTTAATGTTCCAGTATTGCCGTTTCTTAAAAGAAGACTTCGAATTCGAATTCGTGAATGTGAGTGTGCTGTCAAGGTATTAACGAGTGTATGTAGAATGGTACAACAATATCGGTCCAGCGATCAGAAGAAATATTACACCAAGCCGGTTCTCGAGGCCACAAGACTAAATGCATTGGATGTTTTTAAAAGTCTTGTGTTTCATTTCCCAAATGCATTTTGGAGTGAAACGGAAGATGGTCACAACATTATTCAATATGTTGTGATTAATCGTTCGAAAAATATCTACAACCTACTAAATGAAATGAGCCAACACAAAAATGTTTATAAAACATGCAAAGACTCAAATGGTAATAACCTCTTGCATTTGGCTGCAAGATTGGCACCTGCCGAAAAACTGAATCGCATATCAGGGCGCGGCTTTACAAATACAATATGAGCTACAATGGTATAAGGTAGGAATCCCGAATGAATCAAAATTATGATTATGTTAACAACGCATACTAAATGCATGTTTTAGACAAGAATAGCTAACACATATACTGTTATCTTTTTAGGAAGTTTAAAGTTTTGTATCTAAATTAAACATCACAGAAAAGAACTCATTCGAAGAAACACCTCAAATGGTATTTACAAGAACACACAAAGAGTTGGTGACCCAGGGTGAAAAATGGATGAAGTCTACTGCAGAGTCATATACCATTACTGCTGCTCTAATCACGACGATTGTGTTTGCAGAAGCTATTACAGTGCCTGGAGGCAACACTCAAGACACAGGGGTACCCATTTTTACTAACAACCCTGCCTTCACAATATTTGCAGTATCAGACGCTATATCATTATTCACAGCTGTTATGTCATTGTTAATGTTCTTGTCGATACTCACCACACGTAATAGTGATGTTGTGTTGATGGCTATAGCTCAAAAGTACCCATGCGAGCTCAGTTATTGGGAAAGAAGTGTCGCAGGTTAGAGTTTTCTTTTCTTGAACCTAACTGCGTTACTCCTACATGTTTCCTAAATTGCCTTTCCAATGTAGTAAAGGTATCTCAAACCAATTTCATGTACACCAATTTTTTTATCTTGTCGAATATGAAGATACACCAATTGTTAACGTTACAGCATTGCCATTCGTTAAACGAATACTTCAAAAGCATCATGAAGCTTTCCAAGGATTAAAGAGGGTAAAACGAGTTGAAAAGCGTCATGAAGCTTTCCAAGTATTAAAGAGTGTATGTGAAGAAATAAAAAGATCCAATGATCACAAGAAATATTACACCAAGCCGGTTCTCGAGGCCACAAGACTAGATGCACTGGAAGTTGTTAAAGTGGTTGTGTATCATTTTCCAAATGCATTTTGGAGTGCAAGTGAAGATGGTCACAATGTTATTCAATATGCTGTGATAAATCGGTCGGAAAAAATTTACAACCTACTATATCATATGAGCGAACACAAAAATGTTTACAAAACAATCAAAGATGCCTCTAGGAATAACCTCTTGCATTTAGCTGCAAGATTGGCACCTAGTGAAAGACTGAGTCGTATATCAGGGGCGGCTTTACAAATACAATATGAGCTACAATGGTATAAGGTAGGGATCTCTAATGACTCAAATGTTACAATTCTATTGAAAATGCTTTCGAAATGCATTACGGGCATAATTAACATGTATACTGTAATCATATTTTCAGGAAGTTAAGGGATTTGTGTGTCCATTAAGCTTAACACAAAAGAACTCATCTCAAGAAACACCTCAAATGGTATTTACAAGAACACACAAAGAGTTCGTGACGGAGGGTGAAAAATGGATGAAGTCTACGGCAGAGTCATATACCATTACTGCTGCTCTAATCACCACCATTGTGTTTGCAGCGGCTATTACAGTTCCCGGTGGCAACAATCAGGACACAGGTGCACCCATTTTTACTAACAACCCTGCCTTCACAATATTTGCGGCATCAGACGCTATATCATTATTCACAGCTGTTATGTCACTGTTGATGTTCTTGTCGATACTCACCGCACGTTTTGCTGAACAAGACTTTCTCAAAAAGTTGCCCCAAAAGTTGATAACAGGCTTGGTCACATTGTTCATCTCAACAACAACCATGATCATAGCTTTTGGTGCTGCATTGTTCATTGTATTTGGACAAAATAATAGGTCGCTTCTTATCCCAATCGGGGCATTCACAGGCCTAATAGTTACTTTTTTTGTGGCCTTACAGTTCCCTCTCGTAGTAGACTTGATGAGGGCCACATATGGTCGCCGTATTGGTAGGAGAAATGCTACATTCAAAGAATGTTTGCGAAATTATGTCCGTAAAATGACTTGCCTACCAATTGTGGATGATAAAGAAGAGAGAGAGAGAAATATGGAGGGTAAAAAAGAAGAAAGAGAGAATCTGATGAATATTGATACGTGCATTGATGCTGGATATTATTCGGTACACTCTACTGATGATATACCTTTTAATATCTAGCAGTCATTCCCGATAAATGGCAAGCTGAAGACTGGAGTTTTGAATTAATTGTATCATTATGTAACTTGCATTTTGTTTTAATTTGCACTCATGTCATCCATTCCCGGCCATCAAGTAATAGCCACTTTGTTGCGTGACATACCCATGAAAGATCTCAAGCCTATGCAAAATCTCATGCAGCATGTTGAGTTAATTATTTGATTGGTCTATTTGAATTGTCAATTTTGTTTTCCTTTTTGTCAATTAGAGTTGTGCCAGAATAAAGAAGATTCATTGAGATGCCATGCCAACGTTTCCACAGTTTGTGAGTTATGTACTTTTTTTCTTTTTTCTCTTTTAGAAGAGAGGTGTATTAATGTAAAAATTGGCTCAGAACACATCTCTTAATTCCATCTTATTTGTGATTTTTTTAACCAAAATGTCATCACGATCGACCCACATCACACTTACTATTACAAAAAATGTTCACTATAATAACGTCTTGTTTTGAAATGTGTGTATCACGTAAAATAAATTTTAAATCAGCAACTAATTTATCTTTAAGATCAAAATCATAACTTGTTAACCAAAGCAACCAAACGTCCGCCGCGCTGTATTCAACCATTAGATTCAACGGAGCCGTCGCGTGCTCGACTGCTCGGCTGGCTGGTGGGCTATGGCGCCAGCTTGGCCACGGCGCACCGCTTTCAGGTTGGCACCTCTTGGCTCTCGCGCCGTGTTACTAAACAAAAAATTGGCCTTTTCGATTTTTTTTATCGTTGCATTTAAAAAAACCTTCTACTTCACAATATATCATTTTCTTTCAACAAAACCATATGATTGAAACACACCTACCACCTACGATCTTTACGATGTGTATTTCCAAGACAATGCGGAGCGATATGTGCGACGTTACCAAGAATACGAAGAACACATGGCTTTGTGTAATCAACAAGACGGCAGTTCGAGATCAGGATCGGATACGAAGAACACGCATAGATACATACCTCGTCAAAGAGAAGAAGCGGAACAACGTTGAATCGAGAACTATTTTGGTAACAACGAGACCTCTCCTAAATACCCGGAAGAGAAGTTTCGGTGAAGGATCGTAAGAGTTCTAAACTTTTAAAAAATGGCTAATTTAGAAAGAGGACTAAAAGGGACTTGGCACCCAAAAAAAGGACCTCTTAAAACAAAATTAGCTAATTAGCCCTATTCGACCTATTCGACTTTCATATTTTGTTGACACAAGTCATTTGGGCTAATGATTAGCTAATGATTGATTTGTACTAGTAGGGCCCACCTAGTACATGCAAGTACAAATGTGTAAGTGTACTTGCTATTCGACCATAAGTCAAATCGATTATTCGACCCGTACTTTTTACAATAAAATATTAATTTTTACTAAATAATACCAAATAGTTTTGTTATTCGACTTTGACCTATATCTTATTCGACCCGTACTTTTTATTTATAAAAAAAACTTTTTTCCCAAATAGATCCTCTAGTTCTTCGACTTGTACTATTATATTATTCGACCCATACTTTTTATTATAAAAAACTAAAAACATTTTCTCAAATAAATCCTTTTTTATTCCTTTGGGTTAACAACAGTAGCCACTATTTTCCTAAATCTGAACTCTAATAAGATAATATTGCCACTTAAATCATATAGCAAAAGATATATCTTATAGAAGCAACTGGATTAACAAGCAATAAGGTTTATATAATACATAAACGTTCAATCTTATTATTATATGAAGTAGAAGATAAATACTAGTACAAATTTTATGCATTATGCATGCATATAAGAAACTTACAATCTTACAACACAGAAGTTGACTGCTGTAACATAGAGCCATATAACTTTTTTAGATAGCTTAACCAATCAATATATGCCCAATCAAATCCACAGCTACCAAGTTGTAGAGATTGGTGAATTAAGTGCGTCGTAGATTAAACTATATGGTAGGAGCTTATGACTAATCAACTTGAGCATATGGAGTTTCGACCCACGCATTCGTAGCTTCTTGAACCTCTTTCTCGGTCTTCTTACCTTTCTTGCTTTTGTAGTAGACTGTCATAAAGTTCCCCACAGCCTTATACTTTGTTCGACACTTTTCGTAAAGCTCGCCATCAAACATCTTCCAGAAGTCTTTCTCACTGAGTTCACTTACAGCATACTGTGTCTCAAACCCATGGTTCTTGATCAGCCATTGCTCCATTCGACTAACTGCACCAGACCCTTCAAATACTTCACCTCTTAAAACTGATCCAGGTGAATAGTAGAGTCCAATATCCGTGTACATCTGGGCATATGTAGTGTCACCCTGCCTGCACTGTTGCTCAAACCCTGGCTTCGGGTACACCATCGTCTTGTATGGGTGCTTGTACAGTCTGTGTGGACACACCCAAATGGGATACACCTGTTTAGACATTAACAAACATGTAATTACAACTTCCCTCAAAAAATTACTGTTTTATATCTCATAATTACATGTGAAGCATACCTCTATATCGGCTAATTCACGAGGTTTGGATCCACCGCCAGGATGTTAGTCACACAAAGAACAAACAGAAGATCATTACAGATTCACGATATCCATATGACATATAGCACTACTACATGCCTTATTAATACAGAAAGACAGTTCATAGACTCACTGTCCATGTTTATTTAGTACATATACCTTACTGATATACCAAAAACATCTTTATTTGCACAATTACTAGTTTAGCATAGCTCTGAAGTAGCTTGTTTATCCAAGAACCACGTGAGAGTTCCTTCGGGTGAAACATTTTGCATAGGCAAAGGGTAATAATCATTAGCATGTTTTCCCAACGCAACTTTAACAGCATCGGCTGCATCTTCTCCTGTCACAACCATTGCAATCTCAGACGTCGAATTGATCAAAGGGAACGTGAAAGTGATTCTTTAAGAGGTGGTTTTGGTGAATCTGTTATGAAAGTCACCCATTTTTGCTTCTCAAACCGTTGGAAATGCCAATAGAAGAGTGATGCAGCGTGCCCTTCTGGACCCATTCCGACTAACATCAAGTCAAATTTAGCAAACCCTGTTGCGTGTGATGTTCTTCGTGTCTTGTTTGCTACCAAATGTTTAAGGCGCTGCTCATACTCGTCTGATGTTTCCTCAAGTGATAATGCTTCCTTGATGGGATAGATGTTACACTTGGGTATGGGTACCTAGATAACACCATATTTGAATCCTAATTAAAAAAGAGTTTGATATACAAAGCGTGTAAAAATAGCTAGGAGGCGTGTTTGGTTATGCATTTTATGCATAACAGTAATCATTTAATCAAAGTCGTTCTTGTAAAAGTCACAATAGCTTCAATATCCTTACGACTTTGACTCAAAATCTGTAATTTTAATCTTGTATGCAAATGCCAAAAGCCCCTAACACAAGACGACCCATATAGTTTTTCTGCAGACTTCAACTCCCAAGGGGTGTTCGGCTAAGCTTATCCAACACCATTTGAGTGTTCTTTTCTCATTTCGTGTCAAAAATGTAATAAGCAAATAAGTTCTTTATACAAACTAACCCACACAACCCTGAGTAATGTTTTTCTTTCAATATTGCAACTCTAAACACAAAGTCACAATCCAAGTATCCAAGTATTCTATAAGTTACTAGTGTGGACATATAGTTATAGACTTATGGACTGGCGATCATTAAGACGATTATATCAAGTATGACATGTATAATACCTTACTGAGAAATCCATCATAAGCAAGCTTGTAATTAGAATCCGAGTTATCCAAAGGAACAACGCATTCATCAAGGAAGAATATCAACCATTTCGACCAATGTATTGAACCAACATAAGGAGGCTTCGTTAGCTTCCTGTAAAATTTTATGCGCACGATCAAGAAGCAAGATTTAACTATAGTCTATACTTTGCTCATTTCTTACATCCTATTAGTATTCCATAAAGTATTATGGTACATATGTTAGTTACCTCATAGTAGCAGACGATAAAGTATAACAAGAAAACGCATTGATGTAAGCTACATAGTAAGCTACATAATGAGTTACAAAATTTTGATGCCTAGTCTGTTTACAAAGATGGCATGATAATAGGTTTGAATCTAAGTCATTCAAATCATTTTACTATACTAGATAGTTTCCTTGGTAACCATATAACTTGACTGAGATGAAGAAATTCATACGCGAAAGGTAAAAAGATCGATTTGAAGCATAACACTCAGTTGAGACTAAATGAATATGTGCCTGAGCTTGAATTTAACCTAAAGCTTATATAATCAACGAAATAATAGAGCAAACATTGACTTGAATTTTATACTTAAGTGACCCTAAAATATCGAATAAACCTAGTGTGCTTATTAAGTTGAGCTTTATTTCGTGCAAGTCATCATAAACACAAGCCGGGATCTAGATGAGTTCGACCCTATATAAATGTGTACGAGCCGTGCTTGAGTTGAAAACACAAGGCTACACAAGCTTGAGTGTACTCAATATAGACAAGCTGAACTTGAGCTTTGATCCGTTCGACTTGTATACACTCACTATTAATAATCAAATGTATAGTTCAAGGTGTATGATTGGAAATTAGGCTAAATATAAATATGTTTTATGTATTGACACAAGTGATATCTTTTCACATGGTTCTTTCAGCACGTTTCAAATCAACTTTCTCACTAAACACACCTCCAAACCCCAACCCCATTCCACCACCACCACAACCTAAGACCCCATCCTTAACAGCAGTATCTAGATCCAAAACCTGTCCATCAAACCCATCTTTTTTTAACAAGTATTTTTACAAACACTTTGTGTGCATAAATGAAAACACACCTAGAATATCCATATTACATTCATAAGAAGAGAAAAATCCACATCCATAATCAACCCAAATATCACCTAGTCGGCTAGTATACAATATATCTTCATAAATGATTTAACAGAGGACATACCTCTTTTCTAAACTAGTGTCACAATTTTCATCTTGATCCTTCTCCTCTTCATCGTCATCATTATCATTGTTTGCATCAAGGAAATACCTCTGTAAAGTTTTCCATTCATTAGAGATCCAGTTGATATATATCATTTTATGCTGAAAAAAGTACCAAAAAGTCAATTAAGTGTGAAGATTTGTATCCACTTAGATCTATGAATTTGAATGCTTAACAATCCCTTCCAATTCACTCTCAGTGATGATGATTGTTTAAGATTTGGGATTGGGGGAAAATATGTGTGGTTACCAGTAATTAGGATTGGGGGTAAAAGGGGTTTGTGGGTAAAAGTGTTAGTCGTATTTGTAATGGGCTTGGCCCAAGTTTAGAGTCAGCTAGTTTGTGTATATATATTCCAATTTGTGTCATATTGAGAGTAACGATATCCATATTCTTTATAAATCTTCATGGTCATCCAGGAAGTGAAGTGTTACGTCGTGTTTTGTCTAGTAATTCCATTTTATGTAATAACGAGAAGCTTCCCGTATTGTGTCATGCGTGTCAGCTTGGCAAACACGTGAAACTTCCATTTTTCAGTTCTAGTACTTTGGTTCACTCTAGTTTTGATATTATTCATTCGGATTTATGGACTTCTCCAGTTCTGAGTTTGTCTGGTTTTAAATACTATGTTTTGTTTTTGGATCATTATTCGCAATACGTTTGGGTCTATCCTTTACTAAATAAGTCTGATGTTTTGTCAAAGTTTGTGTTATTTCGAAACTTTGTTCGCACTCAGTTTAAGTGTGAAATAAAGTCCTTTCAGTGTGATCATGGTGGTGAATTCGATAACCATGCCTTTCATGCATTATTTGCATCTAATGGGATTCAGTTTCATTTTTCTTGTCCCCGAACCTCTCAACAAAATGGCAAGTCTGAACGTATGATTCGCACCATCAATAACCTTATTTGTACTTTGTTATTTCAAGCTCACCTTCCTCCCAGTTATTGGGCCGAAGCTCTAAATATGGTTGTTTATTTATTGAATATTTTACCATCCCGTGCCATTGATAATCAAATCCCTTTTACCCGTCTTTTTGGCACTACACCTGACTATACCATTTTACGCACTTTTGGTTGTCTTTGTTACCCGCACCGTGTCACAAACTTGAGCCACGAGCTAAACCTTGCATTTTTAAGGACATGCCACCAATCACCGTGGCTACCGTTGTCTTGATCTTAACACCAATACTGTTATTATCTCTGGACATGTGACTTTTGATGAAACGGTTTTCCCGTTTGGATCCATGACACCCACTAAAAGTCCATCCTATATTTTTTGGATCATTCATCTAATGTTATTACGGATTTCATTCGCTTGTACCCTTTGCCAAATGCTTCACCTGCTAACACTAGTGTACCCTTTCCAACTGATACACTCATTTAACCAGATTCGACTATTCCACCACAAAGCCCATCACCCGCGCCTGTTACACCCCAAGGTGCTCTACCTGGTTTCGGCCCACATTCTGCTACACCACGTGTGTCCCCGGTTGTTCTCGCCCCCCCCCCCCCCCCCCCACACCTGGTTTTGGTTCACGTTTACCTCACCCTGACACTCCTACAAGCACACCTATTGTCGAAAGCCCCATTCAAACAACTCTCAATCTGCAAGCTCCTCCCGTTCACCTAAATCCTTCCTCGAATCATCCCATGATCACGCGTTTTCGTGTCGGGACGAATCGTCCTAATCCAAAATATAATTGTCTTGTTTCCAACGTCTCCCCTTTACCCAAGTCGTATAATGACGCCTTTAAAGATCCTAATTGGCAGAATGCTATGGCTAATGAATACAATGCACTTATTAAAAATAACACTTGGATTTTGGTGCCTCGACCATCGGATGTCAATATTGTTCGTTGTATGTGGTTGTTTCGTCACAAGTATTTGGCAGATGGTTCTTTAAGTCGTTACAAGGCTCATCTTGTGGCGAATGGTAGCACAAAAATTGAGGGTGTTGATGTCGATGAGACTTTTAGCCGGTTGTTAAGCCTGGTACTATTCGGACGGTTCTTAGTTTAGCTGTTTCTCGGAAGTGACCCGTTCATCAGCTTGATGTAAAAAATGCCTTTCTGCATGGTGATTTATCTGAGACAGTATATATGCATCAGCCTCCCGGGTTTCGGGATTCTACACATCCTGATTATGTTTGTCTTTTGCAACGCTCTCTTTATGGTCTTAAGCAGGCTCCTCGGGCTTGGTTTCAGCGCTTTGCTACTTATATTCTTCATGTTGGATTTAGTCAGAGTCGATGGACTCCTCTCTATTTATCTATCGACAAGGGACTGACACAGCTTATCTGCTTTTATATGTTGATGATATTGTTCTTACGGCTTCTTCTGAGGTTTTGTTGAGACGGATTATTGCTTCTTTACATCAGGAGTTTGATATGACAGATTTAGGGAGTCTTAATTATTTCTTGGGAGTTTCGGTTACGAGGGATTCTTCTGGGATGTTTTTATCCCAGAGGAAATATGCTCTTGAGGTACTTGAGAGAGCACATATGGTTAATTTTAATTCCAGTCAGACTCCTGTTGACACTGAGTCCAAATTGGGTGTTGATGGTGATCCAGTTTTTGATCCGACACTATATCGGAGTCTTGTAGGTTCTTTGCAGTATCTTACTTTTACACGTGATATCTTATGCAATCCAACAGGTTTGTCTTTATATGCATGATCCGCGGGAGCCTCATTTCTCCGCTCTTAAACGGATTTTACGATATATTCGTGGTACATTGGATTATGGATTACAGTTATTTTCCTCATCTACTATGTCTTTGGTTGCTTATTCGTATGCGGATTGGGCTGGTTGTCCTGTTACTCGGAAATTAACATCAGGCTATTGTGTTTTTCTTGGGAAAAATTTTCTCTCCTGGTCTTCTAAGCGTCAACCTACGGTTTCTTGCTCCAGTTCTGAAGCAGAATATCGTGGTGTTGCCAATGCTGTTTCCGAAACTTATTGGTTGCAGAACCTTTTACAGGAATTGCATACCCCATTGACTTCTGCTACGATTGTTTATTGTGACAATGTGAGTGCAGATTATTTATCCACTAATCCGGTTTAACATCAACGCACGAAGCTTATCGAGATTGATATTCATTTTATACGTGATTTGGTTGCTGCTGGTCAGGTTCGTGTTCTTCATGTTCCGTCACGTTATCAGTATGCGGATATATTTACTAAAGGCTTGCCGGTCTGCATTGTTTGCCAAATTTCGTACTAGTTTGAGTGTTCGGTGTCCTCCCGCTCTAACTGCGGGGGAGTGTTAGTCGTATTTGTAATGGGCTTGGCCCAAGTTTAGAGTCGGCTAGTTTATGTATATATATTCCAATTTGTGTCATAATGAGAGGAACGATATCCATATTCTTTATAAATCTTTAAAAAGGGGTTTTTGTTAGGAAAAGATTTTAATTATTTTAAAAAGTACAAGTCGAATAAGTAAATTGTACAAGTCGAATAACAAAATGATCTATTTGGGAGAAAGTTTTTATATTTTTTATTAATTAAAAGTACGGGTCGAATAATATTTAAGTCAAAGTCGAATAACATAATAATTGGAGATTAATTTATTAAAAAATATTATTTTATTCAAAAAGTACGGGTCGAATAATGGATGTGACTGGTAGTCGAATAACAAGTACACTTACACATATTGTACCTGTATGTACTTGAGTAGGTCCCACATGTAGTATCCAATGATTAGCGAAAATGACAAGTGTCACCGGTCGAATAGGTCGAATAGATCGAATAGGCTAACTGGCTAATTGATACTCCCTTGGACTCTTTTTAGGTGGCCATATGGTTTTGGTCCTCTTTTTAAAATAGCCCTTTAAAAAAATACTCAATATTTTAAGTTATGAAGCCCAACGTCTTCCCGAATATTTTGCATATTTTAGACCCAGTATGTCTCAATGCTACCAGATGTGAAAGCATTCATCATATTCTTAAGATAACTTTCGCACTACGTCAATTGGCATACGACTCATCACCCGATGCATTTGACGAGTACATGCAAATTGCAGAACGCACTTCACGTGAACGTTTAATTAAATTTACTACATGCATATATATGTTATATGTTGAAAATTTGAGAAGAAAAAAAAAGATAGCAATTAGTTAATATAAGATGGCAGTCTCAAGTTCAAACCCAAGCTTCATAGTTGAAGTTGCAGAAGATTACCCATACCCATCACATATAAGTAACCCCAACGTTACGGTGAAGCTGCGTGATAAGAAAAAAGTACAATGCTTGCAAAACACAGAGGGTGTGTCTTTTGGTGAGTCAAAATATGCTTGGTTTCATTAATGGTAAATTTACTAGTCCTGCAGAGAATGGGAATGGAAAGGCGAAGGGGGAAGTGGGAGATATGGAGGCATGGACACAATCAGATGCGCTTGCCAAAAGTTGGATACTTGGTTCCCTCTCTGAAGAAGCAACTTTGTATGTTGTTGATCATGTCACATCCACAGTAGTCCCAAATGCAGATTTCTTAAGAGGAAATAAAAGAAAATTATATATTATGACCTCAGGAGAAGAAGAAACAATAACAGAAGACACACAATCAAAAGAAAAAGAAAGCAACGACAAAGAAGAGAGAGAAAACATTCTAAGAAGAGAAGCGCTCTATGAGTTGACGGTAGAGTGTTTACTATATAAAATAGCTAGCCATTTGAGAATCAGATACGTTACTGTCACGGACAGAATCCCCAAGAATGGCGACTCAGCACTCCATGTAGCAGTGGGTACTTCCAAGGATCCAAAATTCATTGATCAAATGTTGAGATACAATTCAGAGAACATATCACTAACGGATTTGAAGAATTTAGATGGAAGCACACTGCTTCATATTACTGCTATTGTTGGTAACACTCCAGCTGCTAATATCTTGGTGGAAGGATACCCTGACATGTTGATTGAGAAGAACAATGAGGATCAAGCACCGCTAGCCGTAGCTCTTTCTAATATGCATACCAAGACGGTTGAGTGTTTGCTGGATAACATCAAACAGGGTGGCATACGTAAGGATATTCTGTTTTCTGGCACAAGTGGTGACGAGCTTCTAGTTCTTGCTATTACTTCCAAAGATTTTCGTAAGTGGTCATCTGTTCACTTCGTATTCAAGATAGTACAGTATAAGAAACTTAATTACTAAACTGAGATAGACTAACTTTACAATATATCCAGGGTTGGCGCATATTTTGCTGGAGCATTACAACAACTTGGATAGTGATGTGGTGTTGATGGCTATAGCTCAAAACTTTCCAGGCAAGATCAATTTTTGGGAAAGAAGAGCAAGTAAGTATTTTTGTCTTGAATCTACTTGCATGTTTCTTAAATTACCTTCTTAATTTAATATAAGGCATCTTAAACCAACTTCATGTATACTGATTTTTTTATCTTGAAGAGTTACTGTTTATGGATTGGTTACAAGGAGCTGATCGATACCTTATATATGATGATCTTCATAGTTGGATTGGAGTAATACATGTGGGTTTAAAAATAGGTATGTCCTTACCTGTGATTTAATATCATGTATGAGTAGTTGATTTCAAATTTAACAAACAACCCAAAATTCACAAGGAAAATTATATGGTGTTAGCAACTTTTTAGCTTACGCTTTGCAAGGCTTATTCGTACAATTCTAACAATGCGCCTATCTTGAAACAGGGTTTTTTTACGCTATCTTTCTTATTCCAACATGCCATTAGGAAGTGTGGTAAGGGGAATCTGTATTTACCATCATTGTTTGTCCAAATATAAAATAGTTTGTTTCTCTGACTATGTTGTTATTTCGGGTCTATGTTGCAGTACTTTCGTTCGTGAAAAGACGCGTTCAAATCCATGATGATGCTCGAACTTTATTATTGGGTGTGTGTGGATTGATAAAAGTTTTCATTAGCTCCAGCGGTCACAAAAACTGTTACACTAATCCAATTCTTGAGGCCACTAGACAAAATGCATCAGAGGTTCTTACAAAAATTGTGTATCATTTTCCAAATGCATTTTGGAGTGCAAATGAAGATGGTCACAATGTTATTCAATATGCTGTTATAAATCGTTCAGAAAAGATTTACAACCTACTATATCGAATGAGCGAGCACAGAAATGTTTATAAAACAATCAAAGACTCATCCGGTAATAACCTCTTGCATTTGGCTGCAAGATTGGCTCCTGCCTAAAAACTGAATCTTATATTAGGGGCAGCTTCACAAATACATTTGAGCTACAATGGTATAAGGTAGGAATCCCGTAATGAATCAAAATTTATGATTATGTTAATTATGCATAATAAATGCATGTTTTAGACGAGAATAGCTAACACATACGTAGTATATTGGTATCTTTACATGAAGTTGAAAGATTTGTATGTCCATTAAACATCACACGAAAGAACTCGTCTCAACAAACACCTCCAGATGGTATTTACAAGAACACACAAAGAGTTGGTGACCGAGGGTGAAAATTGGATGAAGTCTACTGCAGAGTCATATACCATTACTGTTGCTTTAATCACAACGATTGTGTTTGCATCGGCTATTACAGTGCCGGGAGGCAACACTGACACAGGGGTACCCATTTTTGCCAACAACCCTGCTTTCACAATATTTGCGGTATCAGACACTATATCATTATTCACCGCCGTTATGTCTTTGTTAATGTTTTTGTCGATTCTGTACCGCACGTTTTAATGAAGAAGATTTTCTCTACAAGTTGCCTAGGAAGTTGATAATCGGATTGGTCACATTGTTCATCTCAACGACAACCATGATCATAGATTTTGGTGCTGCATTGTTCATTGTATTTGGACAAAATAACGGGTCGCTTCTTATCCCAATTGGGGCATTGACAGGCCTAACAATTACTTTTTTTGTGGCCTTGCAGATTCCTCTTGTCTTAGATTTGATGAGGGCCACATATGGTCGTAGTATTATTAATAGGAGATATGATACATTCAGGAGTTATATGGCTAGCATGGGGGTGATATTCTCTTTGTGAGATGATTCGAACTTGGGTCGAAAGACTCGGTGCCTCGGTGGCACGCAAGATACTCCGCTGCACCAAACTGCCGTTCAAAAAAAGAAGTAAGAGAGATTATTGTGGATGATAAAATAAGAAAGAGAGAATCTGATGCAAATTGATTTGGAGATAACAATGGAGACGATATACTTTTTAATATCTTAATATCTAGAAGTCATTCAATTGAATGTGTTAAAACATGAGAATCAAAGTTTGAGACTAGATATTATCACCGAACCAACCTCCCTTTGGTGATTTATTAATCAAAGATTCAAGAACAAAGTACAAAACAAGATTAGTCCCCAAAACGAATGCTAATCAAACAAATATAAAAAGAAAGTGTGAGATTGTCTCAACAAGGTTGATCCAATCTCTCTCACTACATATTCACTCACAATCAACCTAATCTAAACAAGAAGAAGATACGATAAATATCCTCCCATGCTACAAGCCTTAGACAGTTGATAAGAGAGAGAGCAAACACATACTTTTAATGTGTGTATTATGAGTGATAAACCAAACCCTAGCAACAGTTAGGGCAGTAATACTAGTCAAGAAACATGGGCCATCAACTGGGCTCCAAAGGTTGACCCAAGACATGTCCAACAAGAGAATCAACACTTGACGCAAATGGTCCCTGCACATGTAACAAACACATAAAAGGCACAAATAATAAAAGGCATGATAAGTTTGACAAGTCAACATCCTCCCTCAAACTTATCAAGTTTGTAGAGTTATCTTTAAAACATATCCACCATTCCCAACTGCTTATAGTTTAGAATGTTGATGAGGGCCATGACCTTTGGTAAACAAATCTGCTGTTTGATCAGCAGAATCAACTTTAATGGTTTTGATAATGCCCACTCTGCACCTTTTCCCTTATAAGATGGACATCAACTTCAAAGTGCTTAGTTCTCTCATGAAAGACAGGATTGGCAGCAATTTGAATAGCTGAAGAGGTGTTACTATACATGTTCACAGGAAACACACTATGGATGTTCAGATTGTTGAGCAAGTTGGAAATCTAAATAACTTCAAAAGTAGCACTAGCCATGCATCTATATTCTACTTCAACAGAAGACCTAGATACAGTAGGTTGTTTTTTGATTTTCCAAGAGACAAGTGTGTTACCCAGAAACACATAATAGCCAGAAACAGACCTTCTGGTCTTCAAACATTTAGCCCAATCAGAATCAGTATAGCAAGATAAGTTAAGTTGTTTATCCTTGTAAATTTAGATACCAGTTACAGGAGATCCTTTTAGGTATCTAATGACCCTTAAAGCAATCTTAAGGTGAGATTGCAAAGGGACATGCATGTGCTGGCTTAGACATTGGACAACATAGGAGATGTCAGGTCTAGTGTAGGTCAAATAGATGATCTTGGCAACAAGTTTTTGATAATTAAAAACATAAATAAGGAACTTATCAGAGTCACTCTCATCTACAGCAAGGACACAATTAAGGGTGTGGTAACAGGTTTGGCAGCAAGAAGGCCAAACTCATGAATTAGATCAAGACAATACTTCCTTTGAGTCATACACACACTAGAGTTGTTGTGTAGGACCTCAATACCAAGGAAATACTTCATAAGACCAAGATCTTTGATCATGAATTTATTCTTAAAAAATCATTTGAACTTCTCAATTTTAGATAAATCATTCCCAGTGACAACCAGATCATCAACATACACAAGAATAATAATGAAGGTGATTCCAGTATGTTTGATGTAAAGGGAGTAACCAATTTTGCTTTGGACAAAGCCATGCTCAGCCAAGGCAGTGGTGTGTTTGGCATTCCACTGCCTTGGGGCTTGCTTAAGACCATAGAGAGACTTGTTAAGCTTTCACACCTCATAGGGGTTTGGGTTATCAAACCCTGGTGGCAAGGACATATATACATCCTCATCCAGATCCCCATATAAGAAGGCATTGTTCACATCCAGTTGAAACAAGGGCCAATAATTGGACATAGCAAGGCACATAATACACCTAACAGTAACCATCTTAACTACAGGACTGAAAGTTTCACCAAAGTCAATTCCCTCCTTCTGACCATACCCTTTGGCCACAACCCTAGCCTTATACTTATATATTAACCCATAATCCCCATATTTGATCTTGTACAACCACTTGCAACCAAGAGCCTTTCTTCCTAAAGGAAGATCAGCAATGGTCCAAGTGTTGTTTCTGATGAGGGCCTCAATCTAATTAGGGTCATTAATAGCATCATTAAAAGTACAAGGTTCCACAGACTTGTTAAGAGTGGTAGCAAAACAAAGATTCACAGAGTTAAGTATAGAGTAATTGACATGTTTTTCAATCCCATATCTAAGTTTGCTATCAATAACATAATCATTCAACTTAGCAGGCAACTTAATACTTCTACCAGACTTCCTAGTAGGAACAGGCACCTCATCAGTCACAGGTTCCTCAATATTAAGAACTGGTTCAGCAGAATTAGGCAAAGTGTTCAAAACATTGCCCTCAGATAGATTGTTATCATTTATTTGGGTTGCAGAATCCACTCCAAGTGTTTGTTAAGAATCAGGCTCAACACTTGAAGGGTTTCTACCTTCCTCTATAGATGTTGCTCTCTCTTCATCATTAGGTCTTATAGGAGTAGGATTATCAAAGAAAGAAAGGTGTTCAACATCATTTGTCTCAACATCAGCCAAATCTCATTTTTATTGTTTTTTATTTTAAAAGGAAACATAGTTTCATAACATCTCACATCCTTAGAAAATAGGACACATCTAGTATCCAAACTTAAAAGCTTATAAGCCTTTTTACAAGAAGAGTACCCAATCAAAACACATTTTTCAGACCTAGGTGTGAGCTTATCACTGTTGTTTAAATTAGTAGAAAAATAAAGACACCCAAAACACCTAATGTGAGAGAGATTTGGTTTTTTGTTATAAACCAGTTCATATGGTGATCTACCTTTGAGGACAGATAAGGGAAGCCTGTTAATTAAGTATACAGCAGTTAGAATGCAATCAGACCAAAAAAACAAGAGGAATCCCCCTGAAACATAAGGCTCCTTGCAACATCAGTAAGTGCCTATGTTTCCTTTCAGCAATGCTATTTTGTTGAGGGGTGTAAGTGCAAGAGGTTTGATGAACTATTCCAAGATCAGAGAACAAAGAAATCATTTTCTTGTTGATAAATTCAGTACCATTGTCAGATCTGAAAACTTTGATACACATATTAAATTGATTTTTTATCAGTTTAATGTAATTAGCAAAGGTGTCAAATACTTCATCTTTAGATTTTAAAAGGTAAGTCCAAACAGCCCTGGAATAGTCATCAACAATGGTCAAGAAATCCTTGTATCCCTCTCTGCTAGAGATCCTGTAGGGACCCCACAAGTCAAGGTGAACAAGGTCACCCAGATGAATAGACTTGTGATCACTCAAGGGGAAAGGTTCTCTTGTCTTTTTGGCCATATGGCAAACATCACAGACAGAGACACAAGTGTTTTTGGAAAGGTTGAGGTCAGACTTGAGTACAGATAGGACTTGGTCAGCAGGATGACTAAGTCTGCAATGCCACAAGTCTTTGGACACATTGAAGGACATAATCATACTATAATTACCTACATACTTGTTGTTTCTATCAAGGTCAAACAAGTAGAGGCCCCCAGACTCACTACCAGTCCCTAGAGTAGTCCCCTTGGTCAAATCCTATATATAACATTTATCCTCATCAAAACCCACAAATAATTTACTATCTTTGATTAGCTTATTAACAGATAACAAACTGACATAGTAGCTAGTCACAACAAGAACATCATATATGATAACATTGTTGGACAGTCTCAAGTGACCCACATGACTTACGGTGGCACTGGTCCCATTAGGATGCCCCACAGTGAGACTGAGATTGCCAACATCAATAACATTAAACATACCAACAGTGGAGACTATCAAGTGTTGGTTACACTCGGAGTCTATAATCCACCCAAGAGTGATATTACTAACTAACCCTTTCAAGTTTCCACATAAATATCTAGAAAAGTTAACATTAAACAAGACATTAAAGTTATAGAAGGAGCATCTACCTGCCATGTTGGCATGAATGTTCCCATATGAAGAGTCATTGATCAAATGCAGAATTTTATTCATTTGATCAGAAGTGAAGAAGGAAGGGACATCACAAGCAGAAGGTTTCTCATTCATCTTAGCATCATTGATCTTAGTATCACAATTAGCATTAAAATTAGGTTTAGACACATAAGATTTAGCATTAGAGGGCCTTTTGTATCAAGGGGTACCCAATGATCTCATATCATCTATCCATAGTGTGACCAATCATCCCACAGTTGGTATAGTTAAGATTAGGATTAGGACCCCTATTAGGATAGGATTAACTGCCACCTTTGGAATTGTTCTTGTTAAAATTAGAAAAATTCCCTTTTCTTTGCTGATTAAAATTCTTGGCAGCAAAGAAGGTGGCATTGAGCTTGGGATCAGTCACACCAGAGGTTTCAGGGATACCCCTATGTGACTCCTCCCTAGAAACCATCACATAAGCATCCTACACATCAGGGAGAGGGTCCCTGGTGAGAAGGACATTTAAAACAGGTTGATAACACTCATCAAGGCCCATTAGAAACTGTATAAGCTTCATAAGATGCTGATGCAAGATGGATTCAGTGCTAGCAAGACTATAGCATTTAATGGGGCAAACACATTTAGGAAACTTAGTTAAGGCATCAAATTCTCTCCATAAAGAATTAAGCATGTGATAGTATTCAGCAACAGAAGTGCCTCCTTGCTTCACAAAGTTAATCTTTTGGAGGAGATTGTAAACAACAGAGCCATCAACCTTATCATAAGTCTTAGATAATTCATTCCAAACAGCAGAAGCATTTTCAGAGTAAACCAACCCCATATAAACATCTTGAGAAACATAATTCATAATCCAAGTTAAGACCATAGCATTACATCTATCCCGTTGAGCATATAAAATAGTACTAGCAACATAAGTTTCTTTTAAACAAGTACCATTGATAAAGCCAATTTTATTTTTAGCTTGAAGAGCAAGTTTCATAGCATTGTTCCACATTCTATAATTAGTAGTACCAAGTAGTTTAAAAGGAATTAAATTAGAGGTGTTGCTATTACTATCCTAAACATGTAAAGGGTCACCAGCATCAAGACTATTAATCAAAATAGGTTTAGTCACACCACCCCCTGTGTTAACAGGGGGATCAGTAACAACACCAGCACTCATGATAAAGGAAACAGAAAGCTAAATAGACAAGACAAATAGGAGACAACAACAGAGAGAACACAGCCAAAAAAGGTAACAAAAATATCAAAACAGGTATAAAGAAAGGAAACAAAAACAAAACAAGTAAGATAAACAGAATCACTCAAAAAGTGAGTTACCAGAAATGAAAGATGTAGATTAGGATTGGCCAGAGCAGGTGTCCACACCAGTCTAGGCTGGAGGGTCAAGGTGTTAACCGAATCCGTTTGCACCCACAGAACAAGCAACAGTAACCCAATCAAGAATCAAGAGAAAAAAAGAGAGAAAGAAGAAGGAGAAGAACTTACAGTGCAATAACAGCAACCAGCACAAACACCCAATCTCTAGATTCACTTAGTCTAGAGGATGGGTGAGCCAAGAATAAGAACCCTCAAATAAAAATTAGGGTTTCAAAACCCTAATTTCAATTAAACCTGAGAATCACCCAAACAGGCAAAGGCAACAGCAAATTGTCAACGGCAACACCTATAAAAGCTTCCAGGACTCCGAAGAACAAGAATCCACAGAAAATATAATTAGGGTTTCAAGAAACCCTAACTCTATTTTTTCAATGAAACAATTGTACCACCAGAATAATCAACGGCAATACCAAAATAAGCCTCCAAACACCAAGGAACAGAAGATCCCCAAAAAATAAATTAGGGTTTCAAGAAACCCTAAAATTTTTTCTTCAAGAAATCAACGGCACCTTAGACAAAAGCTTCCAGAGCACAAGAATAACCAATATATAGGACTAGGAAGCAAAACCCCCAAATTAAAAATTAGGGTTTCACAAATCCTAATCCTGAAAATATAGATCTGACCACATATAACCAGAGAGAGCAAGATCGGTGATACGATCTAAGTTTAAGCTTTGATACCATGTTAAAACATGAGAATCAAAGTTTGAGACCAGATATTATCACCCAACCTGTAACACCCCCAAATTTATACAACTCAATACAGCGGAAGACTCGTTGGTGTTACGGGATAGCACATTACTCACATCATAGACAACGCTTAAAAATATCGCGCCGTTTAATAATAAAGCATTTCCATTCATAAATATCAAAGTTACATCGGTCCCAAGTCATATTATTTCATACAAGTTTTGCAAAGAATTTGAATGGAAATTATTTTTTAAGTGCGGGCCATGAATTCTTGTCGTCTTCCCGAGAATTACCTTCAAGTACCTGAGATAAAACATGTTAAAAGAAAAGGTCAGCGATAACGCCGGGTGAATTCATAGAGTTTAATAAATTCCATCAATATAACTTTGGTATAAAATTATTACCAAAAATCATTTCATACAAATCATTGTAATAGGCCATAAAATAGCCAAAGTCATTTTTATACAAATCCTTATCGAAAATCACAACATAGGCATTTGCCTTAAAAATCATTATACGAGCCAATGTCGTAAAAACATCATACAATACGTTTCATAACGTCGTATAGATTAAATAAAAACCGTTATATGAATATGGTTATATAAAACCAAAACACGAACATAATATCAATAGTATGACCCCGTATTGCTAGTTAGGCAATACATCGTAATTCGGTGCGTATAGCAGTATTTCGTTAATTGGATTATCATAAGCCGCATGACATTGTTACCTTACTACAACAAACAACGGGTAGCTAGCCCGAAACTCATTTTCCCATCTAAATTAGCGTTTCGTCACAAAGGTCACGCTATGTAAATCTTCTCATACATAATTTCGCTTACCAATCAATGTGGCACGACGGGGATCAACCGTCAAGGCGCGAACTGGGGTGATCGTCCCCAAATAGTACTATTATATGCATAAGCGTCTACCAAATCCCGGTAGTTCACAATTCATGCTAATGGGAATTTTAGTGACATAACCTAACTTTAATAATCCATTTTATTTCATCTATCGGGTCATTTAATCATTCATCGGGTCATATAATCATTCGGGTCCAAATCAATAAACAAGCACTCGGGACAAATGGTGTCCTATTTTATAAAAACTAACATGTTATCTCCCTCGCGGGTTTATAAAATATTTATAAAAACATTTAAAAGAGTGCGAGGCTATGAACTCACGTTGATGTGGGAAGGCGGTTATCGGCGATTTGGATGTACGGTACGTGCTTCAATCACGGAAACCTAGACAAATAATACTTGTCTTAGACTCTTGTCCAATGACTTTATAAAAATAACAAATATACATATGATGATTTTGTACATATGATGATGATCAAGTGGGTTTATACATTCTCATTTACTCATTTTAGTGTTATGTGTTGGTAACTTTTATACTAGTTTACTAGTTTTACCTATTTACATGTTTTAGGTACAATAAGCCTATTATAAGTCCATTACCTTAAATTAGACAATTTTATACTTTTATTATCAGTATTATACTTTACATGTTGGGCCCAAGTGGGTTAAGCCCAATAAGTAAATTTATAAGTGTTTAGCCCATTTAGTTAAATTATTAGTCCAAATATGCTAACTTAGCTCGTTAATGTCCGTATGTTATATAGTTCGGGTTTTATCGGTTTTTACTTGTATTAGGTACTTATACATCAGTATATGACTTCTAAAAACTTTACATTAGACGGGTTTGATCGTCTAAGTTTTAATTGGCGAAAAACGTTAATTTTACGGTAATAGCCGAAAAAGTCGTAAAAATCATGTTTATAGTTTTATAACTTATAAAACTTATCAAAGTACCATTTTTATAAAATGTCCATTTATTTATCCTTATACATATTTATATAAATGTATTATATGAGTTAGTGGGTTTTAATTCACATTTTATACTATTTTTATTTGAGTGCTTATATAATACTATTATACTTTAATTCTTCAAAATCTGATTTTTAGTTTCATCTTCACCATTTTTATCATATCTTGAGTTCTATAAGGAGATAGAAGCTCATTTTTGGATGGCATAAACTTCATATTATGTGATACAAATAAGTTAGTTATAGCTACTGTTCATTCCATGTCTAACTTTCCTTAACAGTCATTACAAAACAGACTATTCAGATTGGTACACTCATCTTGTTTTGATCATATCTCACTCATCTTGATGATTCCATTGTATGGCCAACTTTCACATGTGTATGACATCTAACACTTACTGTAAATGGATTCCACCATGAAATTTTATCAGTTCATAACTTAGTTACTTACTGTTTTTATACAGCCAACAATTTAAGCAAGATTTTAGCCTTGTTTTTTTATGGTTTTTCATCTTTTTAATCATATTTATCAACATTTGATCCCCACAAAACATTTTTATCATCATATATTCATCATATACATATACAATAAGAAAGAAAATACATGATTACATAATCAAAATAACAAAAGGATGGGGAGAACAATCTTTATACCACAAAAGTGATGAAATGATGAGTTTTTGATGAACAAGGTTTGGTTCCTTATTACCAAACCTTCAACTTGGAAAAATGAATTCCTTGAGATCTTCATATGTATAAATACCTTCCTGAAAATCAGCCCTTGATCTCCATGTAAACTCCTTGCTAGTTGTTAAAATCACCTCCAATCATCATCTTTTCAAAGGGTTATCAACATATGTTGAATATAGATGAAGTTTATGGTTAAATTGATGATGATGATGGATGATTTGGGGTGGTGTTTGGACGTTCACCATGAGAGAGGAAGGATGAGAGAGTGGTTTGCATGTGGTGTGTGTAAAAATGGTTTGTAGCTAGTAGTTTTGATGTTGGTATTGCTTACAAGTTAAGCTAGAGTTAACAAGTGTTACTCATGGCTTATAATTTTGACACCTAATGGTGTTTGTGGAGACTTGTTAACCATCCCATGTGTGGGGGTGGGACAAGTTTATCTTGTCTCATCCCCATTTAATTACGGGTACTCCTCGATCCTAGTTTCCTCGATTTACGTGCCCTCGGGTCGTTTTACGAAAAACGTTTTTATAAATTATGAACCAACGACACAAAACGAATCTAATAAAAATTTTCTCATCAAAAACGTGTTCAAAAACGTAAATACGTAATCCTAAGATTTCTGGTTTAGTCGTAAAGGACGTTAAATTATAATCGTAAGTCCTAATCTCTTCTCGTAAATTTGTGATATGAACCAACACAAATTTAAAATTCCAAAATAATATTCACGGATAAATTTATTTTCTGAAATGTCGGACTGTCACCAAAGATGGTGTATGTAGACGTAAGCACGTAACTTTGAATCCTCCGGTTTAGACGTAGTCGATGCTACTCCAAGACGTAAATCCAAATTTCTTCCCAAAAATAAGTGAGTTCATAATATAACATTAAAATAATAGTTTCAATTAATATTTGAGAATAAAATATCAACCATAAATTGACGGATTGTCACAGCATTTACCCCTAAACAGGATCTTTGTCCTCAAAGATCATCTTACTACTCGCTTCTTATAGAGTTAAAGCGATGTGGGTATTTCCTCCACATTCGGTCTTTTCTCACAAGTGTAATCCTATTACAATACGCGAGTTTCATCAAACATAACTACGGGAATAAGATCAGGCTTAATGTTGACTTACTTTCTCTATCCATGATGTTCACGGGTTTTTGATGAATGCAACTTTTCGCCGATCTAAACATTACTAAGAAACAATCAGATTTTCACTTGATAGACATTTTATGAAGTTCGATCTACGAAACATAATTCACGCAGCTTTTGAAGTCCTAGGGTAGATCCAGCTTATATGCCTTTCAAACCAATGTTTTACATCATCTCAATGGTCCCATACAACGGGGACTTATATCCCATGATCTTTCAGATCATCAATTCATTTTTCCATAGTTAAAATTTTTGGCATAACTTCGCTACCCATCTGGCACTTAAAGATCTACATTTCATATTCACATAACTTCCTGCCCACTATCGGCAGTCAATAATCAGATCCTAATCTCAACAATCATTTCAGGTCTCGCGGGTTGGGTATTTTGCGAGGTTAGGTTCGCCATCATAGGATACCTTAAACCTAAAAGACATGTCCAACTCACAATGGGTGTATGTCGGGTGTCTTCATCCCAACTCCTGCTTACAGATGCTCTAATATATAGATCCTAACAAGATTAGATATCGATCCTAATACGATAATTATCAAGGATAATCTCTCCAAAGGGAAACGATTTTATAGTCTATCACCAAAGTTCAATCATTCAAACATAAAACAATACTTATAGTATTTTGTATCGTTACTTTACCTCGTCCCTTCGATTGGGGTGGTACACAGTACTCTCATCAAGATTCGTTCTCAATGACTTCTGAGCAAATCTCTAGAAATTCGATGCGAAGCGAGGATCTTGATAGAGATGATCGATACAGGCACACCATGTTTACATAACTCCTTTAAATACAAAAGAGTCAATTTTTTCATCAAGAAACTATCATTAACAGGAATGATATTAGCAGATTTGGTCAGTCTGTCGACGATGACCCAAATCGAATCAAATTCAGATGATGACCTTTGAAATAGCTAGACGTTTACTAATGTATGAGGCGGTGTCTGCCTTCATAAGTTGCCATCAGTACAACTTCTTCAGACAAAGATACTTTAAATCAGAAATGTCATGAGTAAATACTTATACTTACAAGATTCCAACATAACTATATCTCACAATCCTCCATATTTAGACAATCACAAGTGGCCTTTTATACATTTAACGCTATCGGCTTCTCAATTCTAATGGTTCACATTATCCGCGAACCGCTTTTTTTATCTATATTATCCTTCTTACAAGCATTGTTTATTTTTATATTGTTCGGCAATTTATTTTGCACCTTCATTATTAAGGAACATGTCCTAATTGATTCTTTATCCTTTCTATATTATGTGTCGATATCTACATTCACCTTTCCTGATGATATAATTATCATGACCAAAATTCACTCATAATTTCTTTCTTCATATTTTCTAAGTTTCAGTTTCATCTCAACTATTATTTTTATCTGTTTTGCTTAATCCGACGTCTAAAGCGTCGATAATTATTACAACTAATTAAATATTAAATATTAAATTTTTATGAAATGTAAACGTAAAGATTTTAAATTTTTTAGTCCGTCCAATTATATGAAAATGTTCAAAAAATTTTAAATTTAATTAACACATGTTTTGTTGAATTATCGAAAATAATTAATAAGATTCGTATATATTTGAAAAATCTTTGTTTATACTTTGGTCAAAGTTTTCTTAGTTGAAAAGCAAAAATTGTTGCTTCAATTTTCAAGTCATGGTTTAAATGTTTTCCTCAATCTTTCTTAAGTTGTCTTGAGGTATACACAAACATTTACCCCTAAACAGGAGTTTAGTTAAATGTTTTGGGTTTAAGGGAATGATTCTTAAAAATATTTTTGATAAAACATTTGTCAAAACATATTTGCACTTTCTTTTTAGTATAACTCAAAGTCTTAAATGGCTCTAATTTTTGAAGAGTCAATATAGATTCCATTATCTATTACTCACACAGTCAATTAATATAAAGGATTTAGTCTTTAATCACACGTTAAATATTTAAGGTACAGGTTTTTATCGTTCGGCCAATTCAGGGCAATCTATAAATAATTATTAACTCATTCTTATTCTTATAAACAAATAAATGGTCCTTAATGATCGCAAGCATGAATTTATCAAATTACAGCCTACACACGTGATCCACCAAATTTATGGATGCTACATGTGCATTAGTTAATCCAAACGACATAACATGAAACTCATAATATTCATTACAAGTTCTGGATGTAGTGATTGGAATAGATAATCTTCTTCGCAGACGCGAAGTTGATAATAACCATGTCGTGGATCAAATCTTTAAAACATACGCTACGACCTTGTAAATGATCGAACAAATCTTCCATTTCGAGTTATGGATATCGTTTTCGATTGTCAGTTTACTCAGTTCACAGTAATCTATAAATATAAGGATTGATAACACCATAGCTCTTCATGATGACGAGCTTGGTAGAATAAAATCTTTCTCGGACAACTCTCTCAGTTGTTCGGTAATTCCTTTAATTCAGATGGTGCTGACGTACAGTGCACAAGCCACAGGTGCAGCACTGGGAATATAATCAATACCAAATTCAACTTGCCTTAATGGCGAAAGTCTAGGTAATTCACCAGCAAACACCTCCTTAAGTTTTAGATAACGGAAACATCTTTTAATACATTCATGTTAGGTTCTTTCTTGATTATAATATTTTTAACTAATTCATGGTATAACTTCAAGTCTAAATGCAGGATATGGTCATCCATCAAGAATTATTTAGATCACCTTTGATAATCAACATCTTATCTTTTAGGGGAATTCTACTCGAGTTCCCATCAATTAAGACAATGTCATCATGTCATAATCAATCAATCCACTCTACTGGCACAATCAACTTTCCAGTTTTATTACCGTTGATAAGATGTGAACTTCTCAAAAGACTAATAATAACTCATAATCCTTCATAAATTCAGGGATATATGGAGACACAACTACTATTAAAAGAGTAAGGTCAACACATAATCTATGCGAGAGAATTTCAGATCAGATACAGACGAAAACATTTAACGAATATGAATATATCCCATGTTTTCATAATTTGAGTACGCATTCGAAAGATCCTCGGATCGTTACCCAGGTCATTCAAATGAAATCAAATCAAAGAAATGATAGGAACGTCGATACATCCAATCGGGTATCAACACTCGGTAATCAGATACTTTTCCGAAGAATCTCACTACAGGAGAATTGGACAAGAAAGAATTGTCAATTGTCAAATAAGACAATTTCCACAGATGAGTAAATTCGATTCAGAAGAATAGATGCTACAGGCACATATGTAGGTGTCCCTAACACTATGTCCCTATTTTTCACTTCTTGCAGATCTCATAAAATTTAATCTTTCACAATCTTTAAAGAAAATGTAGTGTTTATTCATTAGTTTTATAGTGACTACTAATCAGTCTTGCATGGTCCATTCCAAATTGTATGTAGGCGCGCAACTATATACAATTTCAAGATTAACGATGCAATACTCAGTTCGTCAAAATTTTACCATCATGTTTATAATAAAAACATTTTCATGCTTAATTCTTAAATAAGAATAATAAATTTACAAAGATTTTTCCTTGTTATGAAAACAATTAAGTTTTCCAAGGTATTTCATAATCAACTTTATTTCAATAATGATCACTTATAAAACTCACTTTGAATAATCCCTATAGTGATGAAAATTCAATTTTTCTCAGGGGATACTGTTTTATCTTATAAATACAATGAGTGATCTGCAGAAGAGTGATGAAAGCTTATTCACCAAGAATTAACTAAGATATAATAGCAAATGAGCTTAGCCAATTAATCATGAGGTTCATGACTTCGATGGCCTTCAGGAATACAAAGAGAATAATCCACAATGTAACTCAATTCGAGATGAGTACTTGTTCAACAGTTGCATCACTAATGCGTGCATTAGGAAGAAGCAAGAAAAGATAGATATCATCGATCCATGTAGAATTTAGCAATCAAAGGTAGTCTTTTTCATTAATCACAAACAAGTCAAAATTGTACCGTAACACATTATGTGTCACTATGTCATACAGTTACAATAACTCATCCTACCAACTGATGTCTCAGTTAAGTTAGGGATTATTTTTAAAAGATACCACAATGAATACTAATCTACAAGAGTCATTAGGTGTCCCACCTGTCCCGGAAGATCCATCGGTCCCAATTCAGAAGAAGATTTATTCAATTTATTTCTTGGACACTGGGCATCCTCGTCATTGGACAATGGTCTAGGAACAACCCTTAACACGAATCAACAATCAATTAAAACCTTATAATTCAATCACATAACTTAACGACTTCCTCTTAATAATATCATATTCCATACGGGTTAAATTTTTACTTTATTCAAGTTTTAATCAACTTATACTCAATGCGATATCCTACCTCATTTTCCAATACTTTCAACCTTATTTATAAACCTTAATAGGGCAATAAAAGCTCGATATGATCAACACTTAATTTCCAATCCTATAACTCTTACAACAACAATTATCAAATGAGTCACTAGTATGAAATGACTTGATCATTCAACTAGACTTCTCGGAAAGGTACTAGTGCATGAGGCTTTTGGGTAATGGTTTCAATGACAGCCTCAAGTGCAACATTCACATTTCGATTTCAATTTAAGAATTGGATGACAACGAATCAGATGACATCTTTATAGGTGGTATCGTTTTATCAAACTCCACTCTATAAGGAAAGATCGTCATGACATCGATATCAGATTTAATCTCGCCAATTCTTCTTTAATATTACAATCAACTAACATCTACATTTCTACGAATATCAACCATTTGTTGGGATGATAAATATCCACAACTTGGTTTAGATCTAGGATAGCTAGAATTCCTACGAGAATAGCTTCGATTGATTTACTAGGGGATTTAGGGTTCCTTGTGACAATCTACGTCGTATAAATACCTCGTATAAATATCAAAATAATCATCAAACAATCATGTAATAAAATTACTTCATATATATATATAATTCAAGTTATATATATATATATATTAAAATAACACTTCTCAGTCTGGCCTTGTCGGTAACTCGGGAATTCTTCAGCACCGTTATAGTCAAAAGATTTTTAGACATTTTTAGAAAAATGTTTATAGTTAAAAGATTTTGAAATGTTTTATTCAAAACCTTGGTTTTAAAAATCTTTCGTTCTCTATAACGAGAGCTCTGGTACCAAACTGTAACACCCCCAAATTTATACAACTCAATACAGCGGAAGACTCGTTGGTGTTACGGGATAGCACATTACTCACATCATAGACAACGCTTAAAAATATCGCGTCGTTTAATAATAAAGCATTTCCATTCATAAATATCAAAGTTACATCGGTCCCAAGTCATATTATTTCATACAAGTTTTACAAAGAATTTGAATGGAAATTATTGTTTAAGTGCGGGCCATGAATTCTTGTCGTCTTCCCGAGAATTACCTTCAAGTACCTGAGATAAAACATGCTAAAAGAAAAGGTCAGCGATAACGCCGAGTGAATTCATAGAGTTTAATAAATTCCATCAATATAACTTTGGTATAAAATTATTACCAAAAATCATTTCATACAAATCATTGTAATAGGCCATAAAATAGCCAAAGTCATTTTTATACAAATCCTTATCGAAAATCACAACATAGGCATTTGCCTTAAAAATCATTATACGAGCCAATGTCGTAAAACCATCATACAATACGTTTTATAACGTCGTATAGATTAAATAAAAACCGTTATATGAATATGGTTATATAAAACCAAAACACGAACATAATATCAATAGTATGACCCCGTAGTTAGGCAATACATCGTAATTCGGTGCGTATAGCAGTATTTCGTTAATTGGATTATCATAAGTCGCATGACATTGTTACCTTACTACAACAAACAACGGGTAGCTAGCCCGAAACTCATTTGCCCATCTAAATTAGCGTGTCGTCACAAAGGTCACGCTATGTAAATCTTATCATACATAAATTCGCTTACCAATCAATGTGGCACGACGGGGATCAACCGTCAAGGCGCGAACTGGGGTGATCGTCCCCAAATAGTACTATTATATGCATAAGCGTCTACCAAATCCTGGTAGTTCACAATTCATGCTAATGGGAATTTTAGTGACATAACCTAACTTTAATAATCCATTTTATTTCATCTATCGGGTCATTTAATCATTCATCGGGTCATACAATCATTCGGGTCCAAATCAATAAACAAGCACTCGGGACATATGGTGTCCTATTTTATAAAAACTAACATGTTATCTCCCTCGCGGGTTTATAAAATATTTATAAAAACATTTAAAAGAGTGCGAGGCTATGAACTCACGTTGATGTGGGAAGGCGGTTATCGGCGATTTGGATGTACGGTACGTGCTTCAATCACGGAAACCTAGACAAATAATACTTGTCTTAGACTCTTGTCCAATGACTTTATAAAAATAACAAATATTCATATGATGATTTTGTACATATGATGATGATCAAGTGGGTTTATACATTCTCATTTACTCATTTTAGTGTTATGTGTTGGTAACTTTTATACTAGTTTACTAGTTTTACTTATTTACATGTTTTAGGTACAATAAGCCTATTATAAGTCTATTACCTTAAATTAGACCATTTTATACTTTTATTATCAGTATTATAATTTACATGTTGGGCCCAAGTGGGTTAAGCCCAATAAGTAAATTTATAAGTGTTTAGCCCATTTAGTTAAATTATTAGTCCAAATATGCTAACTTAGCTCGTTAATGTCCGTATGTTATATAGTTCGGGTTTTATCGGTTTTTACTTGTATTAGGTACTTATAAATCAGTATATGACTTTTAAAAACTTTACATTAGACGGGTTTGATCGTCTAAGTTTTAATTGGCGAAAAACGTTAATTTTACGGTAATAGCCGAAAAAGTCGTAAAAATCATGTTTATAGTTTTATAACTTATAAAACTTATCAAACTACCATTTTTATAAAATGTCCATTTATTTATCCTTATACATATTTATATAAATGTATTATATGAGTTAGTGAGTTTTAATTCACATTTTATATATTTGAGTGCAAATATAATACTATTATACTTTAATTCTTCAAAATCTGATTTTTAGTTTCATCTTCACCATTTTTATCATATCTTGAGTTCTATAAGGAGATAGAAGCTCATTTTTGGATGTCATAAACTTCATATTATGTGCTACAAATAAGTTAGTTATAGCTACTGCTCATTCCATGTCTAACTATCCTTAACAGTCCTTACAAAACAGACTATTCAGATTGGTACACTCATCTTGTTTTGATCATATCTCACTCATCTTGATGATTCCATTGTATGGCCAACTTTCACATGTGTATGACATCTAACACTTACTGTAAATGGATTCCACCATGCAATTTTATCAGTTCATAACTTGGTTACTTACTGTTTTTATACAGCCAACAATTTAAGCAAGATTTTAGCCTTGTTTCTTATGGTTTTTCATCTTTTTAATCATATTTATCAACATTTGATCCCCACACAACATTTTTATCATCATATATTCATCATATACATTTAAAATAAGAAATAAAATACATGATTACATAATCAAAATAACAAAAGGATGGGGAGAACAATCTTTATACCACAAAAGTGATGAAATGATGAGTTTTTGATGAACAAGGTTTGGTTCCTTATTACCAAACCTTCAACTTGGAAAAATGAACTCCTTGAGATCTTCATATGCATGAATACCTTCCTGAAAATCAGCCCTTGATCTCCATGTAAACTCCTTGCTAGTTTTTAAAATCACCTCCAATCATCATCTTTTCAAAGGGTTATCAACATATGTTGAATATAGATGAAGTTTATGGTTAAATTGATGACGATGATGGATGATTTGGGGTGGTGTTTGGACGTTCACCATGAGAGAGGAAGGATGAGAGAGTGGTTTGCATGTGGTGTGTGTGAAAAATGGTTTGTAGCTAGTAGTTTTGATGTTGGTATTGCTTACAAGTTAAGCTAGAGTTAACAAGTGTTACTCATGGCTTATAATTTTGACACCTAATGGTGTTTGTGGAGACTTGTTAACCATCCCATGTGTGGGGGTGGGACAAGTTTATCTTGTCTCATCCCCATTTAATTACGGGTACTCCTCGATTCTAGTTTCCTCGATTTACGTGCCCTCGGGTCGTTTTACGAAAAACGTTTTTATAAATTATGAACCAACGACACAAAACGAATCTAATAAAAATTTTCTCATCAAAAACGGTGTTCAAAAACGTAAATACGTAATCCTAAGGTTTCCGGTTTAGTCGTAAAGGACGTTAAATTATAATCGTAAGTCCTAATCTCTTCTTGTAAATTTGTGATATGAACCAACACAAATTTAAAATTCCAAAATAATATTCACGGGTAAATTTATTTTCTGAAATGCCGGACTGTCACCAAAGATGGTGTATGTAAACGTAAGCACGTAACTTTGAATCCTCCGGTTTAGACGTAGTCGATGCTACTCCAAGACGTAAATCCAAATTTCTTCCCAAAAATAAGTGAGTTCATAATATAACATTAAAATAATAGTTTCAATTAATATTTGAGAATAAAATATCAACCATAAATTGACGGATTGTCACACAACCAACCTCTCCTTGGTGATTTATTAATAAAAGATTCAAGAACAAAGTAAAAAACAAGATTAGTCCCCAAAACAGATGCTAATCAAACAAATACAAAAGAAAGTGTATGATTGTCACAACTAGGTTGATCCAATCTCCCTCATTACATATTCACTCATACTCAACCTAATCTAAACAAGATGAAGATAAGATGATTATCCTCCCATGCAAGAAGCCTCAGACGGCTGATAAGAGAGAGAACAAACAAACACTTTTAGTGTGTGTATTATGAGTGATGAACCAAACCCTAACAACAGCTAGGGTCGTAATACTAGTCAAGAAACATGGGCCATCAACTGGGCTCCAACGGTTGACCCAAGACATGTCCAACAAGAGAATCAACACTTGACACAAATGGTCCCTACACATGTAACAAACACATAAAAGGCACAAATAATAAAAGGTATGTAATATGAAGATTTTGTGTGTGTAAAACCCGCATGCTTTTACCATGCATAGTACCCTTAGGATCGTACGTACTAGATTAAAACTTTCCTAATATATCATGATTACGGTTACGTGTTAGGAGTTTACGTATTACGTACGTGTTAGAACACGATAAGTATTTACTATGCACGATCACGTAATAATTATTTAACGATAATTAATCACGAACATGCGATCATGAAATCATGAACGTAATTAAAACACAAACTATTATTAATTACGTATATATATTTATTACGAGCGTAATTAAATATATTAGATCACGGTATTTACGTAACGAGAACATTTAAAACACGAACATAAACAATCACAAACGAGTAACTAAATAACGAGACACGGAAAAAGGTACGGGTACCCCAAGTGGGGTCCCTACCCGCGGCCAACAAGGACAAATGGGCCAAGCCCATTTGTTAAATTTACTAAAGGGGGTTATTTACTTTTTCGCCACTCAAATAAACTTTACAGAAGATTTTAAGAAAACCTAAAACCTCCTTCTCTTTGTCTCTTTGTGCCGCCACCCTACAAACACCATACAAGGTGATTTTTTGATCTTTGATCTTGAAGTTTTGGTGATTGATCGTGTTGGTTCTTCGTCCTCTTGATCCACGAATTCGGTAAAACCTTTTTAAACCTTTTCTTTTGATTTAATCTTTTTATAAATTATGAACATGTAATGTTTTTACAAAAACATAATAATTAAGCATAGATCTAACATGTTTTGGTGTTAAATAAAATCAAAAGGTTGTTTTTAAGGGGTGTTTGTTTTGGCCACAGGCTACAACCGAACCCGAATGGGTTTCGGTTTGCCAAGCAGACCACCACCAAGACCATATGGTCTTGGTTGGTGCGTATGGGTCCCACGACAGCAAGGGAAACACGGGGTACCCCGAGTTGGTTCGGGGTACGGTGTCGATTTCATGTCCGGTTCATGTTTTAGTCTAGATCCGGTTCATGGTGTATGTTAGTTTTTTTGTATGTTTATGATCTTAGGTTAAAAATTAAATTAATAAAATGATGTGATTAATTTAATAACATGACTTAGGTTATTTAATTATTAATGATCATGAAATTATTTTAACCTAAGTATTTATATTTTTAAGACTTATAATTAAATTAATTATTTTAAAACCATGGATATAATTAATTAATTAACATGACTTAGGTTATATTATTAATATATAATAATAAATATTTTAACCTAAGTATTTAACTTATTTAATTAAAAACATGTTATATTTTAATTAAATATTATAACCTATAGTTTAATTAAATTACATGAAATAATTATTAACCTATACACTATACCATATGACTTAGAAAATAATCATGAAAAACACTTAGTCTTATATACTTAGCTTATTTAAGGCAGCTAATCTATTTATGGAAACCAGCTATTTTTTAGAAACTTATTTATTTTAGGCAGCTAATCTAATTATGGAAACTTATTTAATTAAGACAACTAATCTATTTATGGAAACTTTCTATTTTTAGAAACTTATCTACTTTAAGCAGTAAATATATTTTTGGAAACTTTCTATTTTTGGAAACTTTCTATTTTTGGAAACTTTCTATTTTTGGAAACTTTATATTTTTGGAAACTTTCTATTTTTGGAAACTTTCTATTTTAGGAAACCTGCTATTTTTAGGAAGTTACTTATTATTACACAGTAAGTATAATAACACATGAAATACCAGAAATACTTAATCAGATTAAACAGAATATAATATTTAACACAGTTTAAGGCTTAGAAACAGTAAAACATGGTAAGAACACATAAAATAAGCTAAGACATGACATAAAACCAGCTATGTATTTAGTAAGCAGATACTTATTCATGTACGTATTTATGTAGCACTAGTGATTCGGAAGTAGGATTTCTCGCAGTTCGTCTTTCTCGTTCACTGGACATAAGGTGCGGATTCCCGTCCTTTCAGTATGGACATTCTTTCCTTATTAGGATTCCCCGTATGCAGCCAACTGTTTTCCCGTCGTATAAGTTATGAGTTTGATTGCTTATGTTTAATTAAGATTACCTATAGCCATATACATGCATGACCAGTTTCACCTAGTTATGGAGGTACCATAACCATAACATTAGAGGCACTGATGTTATGACTTCACCACGACGGAGTGATTGCTCGTGGCGTCCCTTCAGCTTTTGGCCATTTATTTACATTTATCCTGTGGGGCGTATGGGTGCATCCTAGTTACATGTTTTATTCAGGATTACATGGTGAATGTGGTGTGTGCCTTGCATCCTTCACAAGGAGCTGATCCCTCCTACCCAAAAACTAGTATATTAAATTAGAGGCAGCCCCTCTAATTTGCATGATGAGGTCACCCCTCCAAGTATTCATGCACGGTGGATTTTCATGACCTATACTGGCTAATGGTAAAATATGGCAAACAGTTTTTATAAGATAAACATAAGACTTTCAAACTATAAAACCAGTTATATTAAGACTTAACCAGGTTACTCGGGACTTAGTTTCTTCCGCTGTTATTATGTTATATGCTTATCCTATTCATTCTTTATTGTACATCCGTGCACTGAGCGTATTTGCTCAGCCGTTTTCCTTTTCTATGTTCCCAAAACGGCAGGTACTCAGGGACGCTCGTAGACACTAAGAGTACGTGCATATGGACTGGAAGTTGTCTAGCCTTCTTTACATTATGCCTTTCCTTTCTTATGATACTTATGCTTTGGACATTGTTTAGTCCTTTCCTTTATTATACTATGTTTGTGTGTGATGAGCTTTACTTTTGGACTACCGATGTTTGATTCCGGTATTTTCCTTTTTATGGTCAAGTAATGTTTAGACATTTTCCTTGTATGCTTTGATGACACGCCATAATTACTGTGATATTTCCATTTCCAAAATGGGGTGTTACAATTATGGTATCAGAGCCAAGGCTTCGACCTGTAGGCTCTCAAATATGACCTGTGATTAGTGGGTAGTCACTACGGTCTTCCTAGAGCTGACAGTTGTTTTCATGCATTCATCATTTTTAAGCATACATATACATGTCATTGTTGCAGGGTTTTTGACTAAGTAATGGTTGGTACAGGACTGGACCTATTTAGTCGCATGTGTTTTATCGAAACTTTTAGATTTGGGACCGACCCATAGGCGTCCCCTCGCTATGTCTTTTGTTTTGGGTGAACTGACCAGAGGCGTTCACTCTCGAGCATACAAAAGTTTTCATAAAACTGCATCATGCATTCATACAAAAATTTTCCTGCATAAAATTTTAGTATAAATTTTTTTTCATGTATATATTTATATTTTATGTTTTGATCTGTTTAATCATATGTTTTATGTTATACTGTCAGATGGTTCTCACACGCGAACAGGAGCAGCTCAATGCTGCAATTCAGGCTGCCATGCAAGCCTTGCTTCCTCAACTGAGGAATGACATCAAGGCTGACGTTCAAGCTGTCAACAATCAGCAGCACAATCAGCCACCTCCTCCTCCTCCAGTGACATTAGCAGTATGGCTGGAGAGATTCAACAAGCTCCGCCCTCGAGCTTTTGAGAAGACAGATAGCCCCAGCGATGCTGAAAGCTGGTTGGCTCACATCAAGAAGATTTTCAACGCTATGGGATGTGACCCCGCATACAAGGCGAGGTTGGCATGCTACTGGTTCGAAGGCGATGTACTCAACTGGTGGTTGGCATTGATGCAATCTGAAGGTGGTGATGAGTGGGTTGCGGGTTTGACTTGGGCTCAGTTCAAGGACAGGGTGATGGAGCAGTTCTTTCCCAAGGCTGAGCAGGACAAGCTCAAGATAGAGTACCATGGGATCCGATAGAGAGCTGGGGAGAATAGCAACGAGTTTATGCAGCGCTTCCTTCGCTTGGCTGGTTTCCTTGGTGCGGCAGCAGATACTCCTGAAGAGCAGGCACATCACTTTAGGTGGGCTCTTCGCACATCGGTCGCAAACAATCTAGTGTGTGCTACGTTCAACACTGTAGCACAAGTGGCCGATGCAGCACGAAAATTGGAGATGCTGCAGGAGAGGGATGAGTTCGGGGAAGCTGAAAGACCCGACAAGAGGTAAACATTCGTATTCAAGCGGTGACCAATCCGTATACTTTCCATATCTCAATTATTCATCTCTTAAATGTATCTTCCAGGCAGAAAATTGGGGACCGGTCTCAGCCGGCTACTCAGCAGCAGCCTCATCAGCCCAAGGGAAACGGTCAGACTAACGACCGTTCTGCTACAGATAGGCGTGGCGGTAATGACAATTACCATAACAACGCTGGGCACTCCAACAGCAGCAGGTCCTAATACTTACGCATTTCCTTATGTTTTATGTTATAACTCATATTCTGACACTTCAGCCAACTTCTACCAGGAACCATGGAAACGGTACGGACCAGAACCAGAGAGGTTCGCAGCCTAGCCGTCCAGCTATCACTGGTATTCAATCTTATGATTATCTGCTTTGTCCTTTGTACCCAACTATCATGTCTTATGTAAAATGTTTTATCAGGTCCTCAGTCAGCCAGAGCACCTGCTGGAGGATACACTCATCCTCTTTGCTCTACTTGCCACCGAAGGCACCCAGGACCATGTCGTCGTAATACTGATGCGTGCTTCAAGTGTGGTCTTCCTGGCCATATTATGAAGGATTGCTGTAAGGGCGAGATGGAGGGTACATCAGGACATGCTGATACCAAGCCGCCTCCTACTACCGGGCGTGTCTACACGACATCTCGAGACCAGGCCAACAAGTCTACAGGTACCATCACTGGAATCTTGTATATGTATGGTCAAGTTGCATGTGTTCTTTTTGATACGGGTGCTACTCACTCGGTCATTTCTACTTCTTATGCTAAGAACATTAGGATGCCTCCTTTGCCACTAGAAAATAGGCTTACTATTTCCACGCCTTTGAGGGACTCTGTATTAATCACCCATGTATACAAGAGTCTTCCCCTAGAATTTGATGATAAGGTTCAACCTGTCGACGCACTTCCGCTGGACATGAATGACTTCGACATGATTTTGGGCATGGATTGGCTATCCAAATATCATGCTACCATAGACTGCCATTCATATCGAGTTATCTTCGGTGGTGCCAATGCACCAGAGTACATTCATAATAGGTTCATACCCGGACGGTCTATACAAGTCATATCCACACTGCAAGCGCGTGCACTACTGTCACATGGCTGCGAGGGTTATCTAGCTACGGTTCACGACATGGATGCTGAATCTCCATCGATTCAGGATCAACCAATAGTGTCGGAATTCCAAGATGTGTTTCCAGCAGAACTTCCAGGCATACCACCTGCACGAGAAGTGGAATTCAGTATCGAGCTGGTTCCAGGAGCTGAACCAATCTCCAAGGCTCCTTATCGTATGGCTCCCATAGAGCTGAAGGAGCTGAAGGATCAACTGCAAGAACTTCTTGAGCGAGGTTTCATTCGACCGAGCGCATCTCCATGGGGCGCACCGGTTTTGTTTGTTAAGAAGAAGGACGGCAGTATGCGTCTTTGCATAGACTATCGCGAGCTCAACAAGATTACCATTCAGAATAGGTATCCACTGCCACGCATCGACGATCTGTTTGACCAACTCCAAGGAGCCAAACACTTTTCCAAGATCGATCTTAGGTCAGGCTATCATCAGCTACGGGTCAAGGAGCAGGACATCGCTAAGACTGCCTTTCGTACCCGTTATGGCCACTACGAGTTTGTAGTTATGCCATTTGGCCTGACAAATGCTCCAGCAGTGTTCATGGATTTGATGAACAGAATCTTCCATGAACTTCTGGACAAGTTCGTCATTGTCTTCATCGATGACATCCTGATTTTCTCGAAGTCCAAGGAGGAACACGAAGACCATCTTCGTACAGTACTACAAATTCTTCGCCAGAAGCAGCTGTATGCTAAATTCTCCAAGTGTGAGTTCTGGTTAGACAAGGTGGCATTCTTAGGTCACATTTTATCACCAGAAGGAATCACTATGGATCCAGCGAAGGTTGAGGCCATTACTAAGTGGCCAAGACCGACATCAGCGACGGAAGTCCGCAGTTTCTTAGGCTTAGCTAGCTATTACCGTACGTTCGTGGAGAACTTTTCCCGCCTAGCACTACCATTGACCAAACTGATGGGAAAGGGGAGAAATTCGTCTGGACTGAAGATCGAGAGAAGAGCTTTGAAGACCTGAAGCAGAAGCTAGTATCTGCACCTATTCTTACTCTACCATCTGGTACGGGTGGATTTCAAATCTACAGCGATGCATCGGGGAAGGTACTTGGCTGTGTTCTCATGCAACATGGGAAAGTGATCGCGTACGCTTCACGACAGCTTAAGCCTTATGAAGAAAATTACCCCACCCACGATCTGGAACTTGCAGCAGTCGTGTTTGCATTGAAGATATGGAGGCACTACTTATATGGAGAATCATGTGACATTTTCACGGACCACAAGAGCTTGAAGTATATCTTCACTCAGCGTGAATTGAACATGAGGCGGAGGAGATGGTTAGAGCTGTTGAAGGATTATGACATTAATCTACAGTATCATCTCGGAAAGGCAAATGTAGTAGCAGATGCCCTATGCAGGAAGTCCGGAATGATCAACGGCATTAGAATCGAAGAGGAAATCATGAGAGACTTGGAGCGACTAGACATCGAGTACATGGTACGTGGACAACACGGTTACTGGGCTAATCTTAGAGTAGAACCCGAGTTGCTATCTAAGATCAAGGAAGCTCAGAAGGATGACGGAGAAATCTGGGCGATAGTACAGAATTTGGAGAAGCAGACAGAATTCAGAGTAGATGCAGATGGTATCGTATGGCAGGGCACTAGACTTTGTGTTCCTGATGACCAAGAACTCCGGGAAGCTTTGTTAGCTGAAGCTCATAGCTCCCCATTCTCGATACATCCTGGTTCGACTAAAATGTACCATGACATCAAACAGTACTTTTGGTGGAGTGGTATGAAACAGGATGTGGCCACTTACGTCTCCAAATGTCTTACCTGCCAGCTGGTTAAGATCGAGCATCAGCAATCTGGCGGTCTCCTTCAACCGTTAGATATTCCAGAGTGGAAGTGGGACAAAATCACCATGGATTTTGTTACCGGTCTTCCGCCTACCAAAAGGAAGCACGATGCAATTTGGGTTATCGTTGATCGACTTACCAAATCAGCTCATTTCTTACCGATCCGCAAGGAAGATCCGGTAAGTAAACTCGCAGATACGTACAGACAAGAGATCATGAGACTCCATGGTGCACCATCCAGCATCGTCTCAGACAGAGATCCTCGATTAACTTCGCGCTTTTGGAAAAGTCTGCAGAAAGCTTGGGGTACACAACTTAAGCTTAGCACGGCTTTTCATCCTCAAACGGACGGACAGTCGGAACGAACCATTCAGACATTAGAGGATATGTTGAGGTCATGTGCGTTGGAATGGACGGGTGATTGGGACGAATACATCTGTTTGGTGGAGTTTACATACAACAACAGCTGGCACGCAAGCATCAAGTGTGCTCCATTTGAGATGTTGTATGGCAGAAAGTGTCGCACCCCAATCTGCTGGGATCAGGTTGGCGAGCGAACACTCGAAGGACCGGAAATCATAGAGATGACCAATGAGAAGATCGCAGTAGCTAAGCAGAAAATTCAGGAGGCACGGTCACGTCAGAAGAGTTACGCCGATAAGCATCGTAGGGATATACACTTTAACGTAGGAGATCACGTCTTCCTTAAGGTTTCGCCGGCACGTGGTGTTAGACGCTTCGGGATTAAAGGGAAGCTCAGTCCTCGTTTCATCGAACCGTTTGATATGATTGAACGAGTCGGTGAAGTATCTTACCGATTGGCGTTACCTCTACAGCTTTCGCATGTGCACAATGTGTTTCATGTGCCTTACTCAGAGGGTACCAGTATCATCCCCTTCACATGGTTCAGTATCCACTGGAACAGATACGTGAAGATCTTACTTTTATAGAAGAACCCGAACGAGTTCTTGACAGACAAGAACGAGTCATGAGAAAGAAGACGATTCCATTCGTCAAAATGCTATGGAGGGATCATACCGAGCGGGAAGCCACTTGGGAAACAGAGGAGTCTATCAGGGCTTCTTACCCTCATTTCATATTTTGAATTCTGGTATCTTCTTCTTTTCCAGTTACTTTATCTATAATTCGGGGACGAATTATTCTTTTAGGGGGGAAGAGTTGTAAAACCCGCATGCTTTTACCATGCATAGTACCCTTAGGATCGTACGTACTAGATTAAAACTTTCCTAATATAGCATGATTACGATTACGTGTTAGGAGTTTACGTATTACGTACGTGTTAGATTACGATAAGTATTTACTATGCACGATCACGTAATAATTATTTAACGATAATTAATCACGAACATGCGATCATGAAATCATGAACGTAATTAAAACACGAACTATTATTAGTTACGTATATATATTTATTACGAGCGTAATTAAATATATTAGATCACGGTATTTACGTAACGAGAACATTTAAAACACGAACATAAACAATCACAAACGAGTAACTAAATAACGAGACACGGAAAAAGGTACGGGTACCCCAAGTGGAGTCCCTACCCGCGGCCAACAAGGACAAATGGGCCAAGCCCATTTGTCAAATTTACTAAAGGGGGTTATTTACTTTTTCACTACTCAAATAAACTTTACAGAAGATTTTAAGAAAACCTAAAACCTCCTTCTCTTTGTCTCTTTGTGCCACCACCCTACAAACACCATACAAGGTGATTTTTTGATCTTTGATCTTGAAGTTTTGGTGATTGATCGTGTTGGTTCTTCGTCCTCTTGATCCACGAATTCGGTAAAACCTTTTTAAACATTTTCTTTTGATTTAATCTTTTTATAAATTATGAACATGTAATGTTTTTACAAAAACATAATAATTAAGCATAGATCTAACATGTTTTGGTGTTAAATAAAATCAAAAGGTTGTTTTTAAGGGGTGTTTGTTTTGGCCGCAGGCTGCAACCAAACCCGAATGGGTTTCGGTTTGCCAAGCCGACCACCACCAAGACCATATGGTCTTGGTTGGTGCGTGTGGGTCACACGGCAACAAGGGAAACACGGGGTACCCCGAGTTGGTTCGGGGTACGGTGTCGATTTCATGTCCGGTTCATGTTTTAGTTTAGATCCAGTTCATGGTGTATGTTAGTTTTTTTTATGTTTATGATCTTAGGTTAAAAATTAAATTAATAAAATGATGTGATTAATTTAATAACATGACTTAGGTTATTTAATTATTAATGATCATGAAATTATTTTAACCTAAGTATTTATATTTTTAAGACTTATAATTAATTAATTATTTTAAAACCATGGATATAATTAATTAATTAACATGACTTAGGTTATATTATTAATATATAATAATACATATTTTAACCTAAGTATTTAACTTATTTAATTAAAAACATGTTATATTTTAATTAAATATTATAACCTATAGTTTAATTAAATTACATAAAATAATTATTAAACTATACACTATACCATATGACTTAGAAAATAATCATGAAAAACACTTAGTCTTATATACATAGCTTATTTAAGGCAGCTAATCTATTTATGTAAACCAGCTATTTTTTTAGAAACTTATTTATTTCCGGCAGCTAATCTAATTATGGAAACTTATTTAATTAAGACAGCTAATCTATTTATGGAAACTTTCTATTTTTAGAAACTTATCTACTTTAAGCAGTAAATCTATTTTTGGAAACTTTCTATTTTTTGAAACTTTCTATTTTTGGAAACTTTCTATTTTTGTTAACTTTCTATTTTTGGAAACTTTCTATTTTTGAAAACTTTCTATTTTTGGAAACTTTCTATTTTTTGGAAACATTCTATTTTAGGAAACCTGCTATTTTTGAGAAGTTACTTATTATTACACAGTAAGTATAATAACACATGAAATACCAGAAATACTTAATCAGATGAAACATAATATAAGATTTAACACAGTTTAAGGCTTAGAAACAGTAAAACATGGTAAGAACACATAAAATAAGCTAAGACATGACATAAAACCAGCTATGTATTTAGTAAGCAGATACTTATTCATGTACGTATATATGTAGCACTAGTGATTCGGAAGTAGGATTTCTCACAGTTCGTCTTTCTCGTTCACTGGACATAAGGTGCGGATTCCCGTCCTTTCAGTATGGACATTCTTTCCTTATTAGGATTCCCGTATGCAGCCAACTGTTTTCCCGTAGTATAAGTTATGAGTTTGATTGCTTATGTTTAATCAAGATTACCTATAGCCATATACATGCATGACCAGTTTCACCTAGTTATGGAGGTACCATAACCATAACATTAGAGGCACTGATGTTATGACTTCACCACGGCGGAGAGATTGCTCGTGGCGTCCCTTCAGCTTTTGGCCATTTATTTACATTTATCATGTGGGGCATATGGGTGCATCCTAGTTACATGTTTTATTCAGGATTACATGGTGAATGTGGTGTGTGCCTTGCATCCTTCACAAGGAGCTGATCCCTCCTACCCAAAAACTAGTATATTAAACTAGAGGCAGCCCCTCTAATTTGCATGATGAGGTCACCCCTCCAAGTATTCATGCACGGTGGATTTTCATGACCTATATTGGCTAATGGTAAAATATGGCAAACAATTTTTATAAGATAAACATAAGACTTTCAAACTATAAAACCAGTTTTATTAAGACTTAACCAGGTTACTCGGGACTTAGTTTCTTCCGCTGTTATTATGTTATATGCTTATTCTATTCATGCTTTATTGTACATCTGTGCACTGAGCGTATTTGCTCAGCCTTTTTCCTTTTCTATGTTCCCAAAACGGCAGGTACTCAGGGACGCTCGTAGACACTAAGAGTACGTGCATATGGACTGGAAGCTGTCTAGCCTTCTTTACATTATGCCTTTCCTTTCTTATGATACTTATGCTTTGGACATTTTTTAGTCCTTTCCTTTATTATACTATGTTTGTGTGTGATGAGCTTTACTTTTGGACTACCGATGTTTGATTCCGGTATTTTCCTTTTTATGGTCAAGTAATGTTTAGACATTTTCCTTGTATGCTTTGATGACACGCCATAATTAATTTGATATTTCCATTTCCAAAATGGGGTGTTACAGTGTGTGTGTTCAAGTGTTGTTCGTACTCGATTCAATTCGAATTGATCACGGTTTAAGGTGGAACTATCGTATTTGGTCATTAAAAGGGGGAGCTGTTCGTTATCTATATCCACTAAAATGAGTTAAGACAATTAATAAATATAAAGAGATTAAACAAGTTTAAGTCTAATTAAAAAGTAATAAGACAAGACTATATGAATTTAAACTTGAAAAAAAATAAATTAAGATTTATAAAAACTTTCTCTACTTAATTAAAAAATTAATTAAAAGTAAAATGAAAATAAAATAAGATTTAGAGGATTTAAAATTAAACTCGACAAAAAGTTACGGGAAAGAAATACACTTAGAAAAATAACGAATGAAACTAAACCAAAAGAATATAATTGGATCACAACCTATATCGCACCCTACGATCGCACTCTATGATCGCAGTCACGGATCGTACCAAGAGATCGCAGCCAGCGATCGTAACAATCGATCGTAACCTTGATCTAAGTCTAGATCGCAACAAGGGGTGTGGTCTTGATCGCAACAGGGATCACAACACACAATCGTATCCCACGATCGCACCCTTCGATCGCACTAGGGATCGCAGCGAGCCATCGCAGCCTACGATCGAAATGGGAAATCATAACTCAGATCGCACCCTTGATTGCAGTTTGCGATCTTAGTATGGATCGTAGTCTAGATCGCAGTATGTGATCTTAGTCTTGATTGCAGTAATGAATCGCAAGTAGAAACCCTAGGGTTTATGGATCACACTTACTCGATCGGAATGGGTAAACCCTTAAAACTGTTACGATGGGGTACAAAAAGCAAAATAAGTCGAACCGAATAAGCACTTGTTCAAAATAAGCAACTACAGAAACATAACCAATTCTAAATAAGCATGAATTTAAAACATTTAAAACATTAAATAAGCCAAATTTATAAAACAAACTTTTAAAAAGATTAAATTTTTAAAGACACTTAAAAAGAAATAAGCTATAAGCACAAAAAAAAACTAAGATCATAAGTAGCATGAAATTGATATGAACAAAAAGATAAACTTTTTAATCAAACAAACATCAAGATGAAACAAGATGCATCATTGATCCGAATCAAAATCAAAACAAGAACAAGAAAGGTAGAATAAGATAGATGATGAAAAACTTGAACTTGTAGATTAAGAGGAAATAAAAGAGAATTATATATTATGACCTCAGGAGAAGCAGAAACAATAACAGAAGACACACAATCAAAAGAAAAAGAAAGCAACGACGAAGAAGAGAGAGAAAACATTCTAAGAAGAGAAGCGCTCTATGAGTTGACGGTAGAGGGTTTACTATATAAAATAGCTAGCCATTTGAGAATCAGATACGTTACTGTCACGGACAGAATCACCAAGAATGGTGACTCAGCACTCCATGTAGCAGTGGGTACTTCCAAGGATCCAAAATTCATTGATCAAATGTTGAGATACAATTCAGAGAACATATCACTAACGGATTTGAAGAATTTGGATGGAAGCACACTGCTTCATATTGCTGCTATTGTTGGTAACACTCCAGCTACTAATATCTTGGTGGAAGGATACCCTGGCATGTTGATTGAGAAGAACAATGAGGATCAAACACCGCTAGTCGTAGCTCTTTCTAATATGCATACCAAGACGGTTGAGTGTTTGTTGGATAACATCAATCAGGGTGGCATACGTAAGGATATTCTGTTTTCTGGCACAAGTGGTGACGAGCTTCTAGTTCTTGCTATTTCTTCCAAAGATTTTCGTAAGTGGTCATCTGTTCACTTCATATTCAAGATAGAACAGTATAAGAAACTTAATTACTAAACTAAGATGGACTAACTTTACAATATATCCAGGGTTGGCGCATATTTTGCTGGAGCATTACAGCAACTTGGATAGTGATGTGGTGTTGATGGCTATAGCTCAAAACTTTCCAGGCAAGATCAATTTTTGGGAAAGAAGAGCAAGTAAGTCTTTTTGTCTTGAATCTACTTGCATGTTTCTTAAATTACCTTCTCAATTTAATATAAGGCATCTTAAACCAACTTTATGTATACTGATTTTTTTATCTTGAAGAGTTAATGTTTATGGATTGGTTACAAGGAGCTGATCGATACCTTATATATGATGATCTTCAGAGTTGGATCAGAGTAATACATGTGGGTTTAAAAATAGGTATGTCCTTACCTGTGATTCAATATCATGTATGAGTAGTTGATTTCAAATTTAACAAACAACCCAAAATTCAGAAGGAAAAATATATGGTGTTAGCAACTTTTTAGCTTACGCTTTGCAAGGCTTATTCGTACAATTCTAACAATGCGCCTATCTTGAAACAGGGTTTTTTATGGTATCTTTCTTATTCCAACATGCCATTAGGAAGTGTGGTAAGGGGAATCTGTATTTACCATCATTGTTTGTCCAAATATAAAATAGTTTGTTTCTCTGACTATGTTGTTATTTCGGGTCTATGTTGTAGTACTTCCATTCATGAAAAGACGCGTTCAAATCCATGATGATGCTCGAACTTTATTATTGGGTGTGTGTGGATTGATAAAAGTTTCCATTAGCTCTGGCGGTCACAAAAACTATTACACTAATCCAATTCTCGAGGCCACTAGACAAAATCCATCAGAGGTTGTTACAAAAACTGTGTATCATTTTCCAAATGCATTTTGGAGTGCAAATGAAGATGGTCACAATGTTAGTCAATATGTTGTTATAAATCGTTCAGAAAAGATTTACAACCTACTATATCGAATGAGCGAGCACAAAAATGTTTATAAAACAATCAAAGACTCATCCGGTAATAACCTCTTGCATTTGGCTGCAAGATTGGCTCCTGGCGAAAAACTGAATCTTATATCAGGGGCAGCTTCACAAATACAATTTGAGCTACAATGGTATAAGGTAGGAATCCCGTAATGAATCAAAATTTATGATTATGTTAATTACGCATAATAAATGCATGTTTTAGACGAGAATAGCTAACACATACGTAGTATATTGGTATCTTTACAGGAAGTTGAAAGATTTGTATGTCCATTAAACATCACACGAAAGAACTCGTCTCAAGAAACACCTCCAGATGGTATTTACAAGAACACACAAAGAGTTGGTGACCGAGGGTGAAAATTGGATGAAGTATACTGCAGAGTCATATACCATTACTGCTGCTTTAATCACAACCATTGTGTTTGCATCGTCTATTACAGTGCCGAGAGGCAACACTGACACAGGGGTACCCATTTTTGCCAACAACCCTGCTTTCACAATATTTGCGGTATCAGACACTATATCATTATTCACTGCCGTTATGTCTTTGTTAATGTTTTTGTCGATTCTATACCGCACGTTTTAATGAAGATTTTCTCAACAAGTTGCCTAGGAAGTTGATAATCGGATTGGTCACATTGTTCATCTCAACGACAACCATGATCATAGATTTTGGTGCTGCATTGTTCATTGTATTTGGACAAAATAACGGGTCGCTTCTTATCCCAATCGGGGCATTGACAGGCCAAACAATTACTTTTTTTGTGGCCTTGCAGATTCCTCTTGTCGTAGATTTGATGAGGGCCACATATGGTCGCAATATTATTAATAGGAGAAATGAGACATTCAGGATTTATATTCACAAAATGATTTGGAAACCAATCGTGGAGGGTAAAAAAAGAGAGAGAATTGCAAAGATAAAAGCCTGGTTCAAATTCTAGCGCAATGCGAAGCCTCTTAATGGGAAACTGGATGGCTAGCATGGGGGTGATATTCTCTTTGTGAGATGATTCGAACTTGGGTCGAAAGACTTGGTGCCTCGATGGCACACAAGATACTCCGTTGCACCAAACTGCCGTTCAAAAAAAAGAAGTTAGAGAGATTATTGTGGATGATAAAAAAAGAAAGAGAGAATCTGATGCAAATTGATTTGGAGATTACAATGGAGACGATATACTTTTAATATCTTAATATCTAGAAGGCATTCCATTGAATGTGTTAAAACATGAAAATCAAAGTTTGAGACCAGATAATATCACCGAACCAACCTCCCCTTGGTGATTTATTAATCAAAGATTCAAGAACAAAGTACAAAACAAGATTAGTCCCCAAAACGGATGCTAATCAAACAAATATAAAAAGAAAGTGTAAGATTGTCTCAACAAGGTTGATCCAATCTCCCTCACTACATATTCACTCACACTCAACCTAATCTAAACAAGAAGAACATAAGATGAATATCCTCCCATGCTACAAGCCTTAGATAGTTGATAAGAGAGAGAGCAAACACATACTTCTAATGTATGTATTATGAGTGATGAACCAAACCCTAGCAACAGTTAGGGTAGTAATACTAGTCAAGAAACATGGGCCATCAACTGGGCTCCAACAGTTGACCCAAGACATGTCCAACAAGAGAATCAACACTTGACACAAATAGTCCCTACACATGTAACAAACAAATAAAAGGCACAAATAATAAAAGGCATGATAAGTTTGACAAGTCAACATCCTCCCTCAAACTTATCAAGTTTGCAGAGTTATCTTTTAAACATATCCACCATTCCCAACTGCTTAAACAATTTAGAATGTTGATGAGAGCCATGACCTTTGGTAAACAAATCTGCTGTTTGATCAGAAGAATCAACTTTAATGGTTTTGATAATGCCCACTCTGCACCTTTTCCCTTATAAGATGGACATCAACTTCAAAGTGCTTATTCCTCTCGTGAAAGACAGGATTGGCAGCAATTTGAATAGCTGAAGAGGTGTCACTATACTTGTTCACAGGAAACACACTATGGATGTTCAGATTGTTGAGCAAGTTGGAAATCTAAATAACTTCAAAAGTAGCACTAGCCATGCATCTATACTCTGCTTCAACAGAAGACCTAGATACAGTAGGTTGTTTTTTTATTTTCCAAGAGATAAGTGTGTTACCTAGAAACACATAATAGCCAGAAAAATACCTTATGGTCTTCAAACATTTAGCCCAATCAGAATCAGTATAGCAAGACAAGTTAAGCTGTTTATCCTTGTAAATTTAGATACCAGTTGCAGGATATCCTTTTAGGTATCTAATGACCCTTAAAGCAATCTTAAGGTGAGATTGCAAAGGGACATGCATGTGCTGGCTTAGACATTGGACAACATAGGAGATGTCAGGTCTAGTGTGGGTCAAATAGATGAACTTGCCAACAAGTTTTTGATAATTAAAAACATAAATAAGGAACTTATCAGAGTCACTCTCATCCACAGCAAGGACACAATTAAGGGTGTGGTAACAGGTTTGGCAGCAAGAAGGCCAAACTCATGAATTAGATCAAGACAATACTTCCTTTGAGTCATACACATACGAGAGTTGTTGTGTAGGACCTTAATACCAAGGAAATACTTCATAAGACCAAGATCTTTGAGCATGAATTTATTCTTAAAAAACATTTGAACTTCTCAATTTCAGATAAATCATTCCTAGTGACAACCATATCATCAACATTGTTGAAAATACGTTTTTCGTATAAAGAAAGTCTCGGTCACTCCAACAATATAGTTATAGGCTCGTAGTATTGTTTAAGTAATGTTTATGTTTAGCCCGACCCATGAGCATGTTCATGGGCCGGAGGCCCAAGTCCACTTAAGGACTTGGGTATATAAACCCCTTTCCACCATGGAAAGGGGTGTTGGTTGTTTCATTTTCACAAGTAATAAACATAGTTTCTCTTTCACTTCTCTCTCTACTTTCTCTCACTAGAAAACAACAACCCTCTTGAAATACAAAGATTATCACGATTCTACAATTGGTATCAAGAGCTATGGGATAAAATAAAGATTGGTTTTGTGTTGTTCATACTTTTCTAAGTGTGTTCATGTGTTTTTGATTGATTTTTCCAAAGTTTAAATTTTTTTTCGTGTTTTTGTGATTCCAAGTGATCTATATCTCTTCTAAATAGTTTTAGTAACGATTTGGTGACATTCGTTTGGTTAGAATCATGAATTCCAAGGTAAAAATCCATTCTTTCTTGTTGCTTCCAAGTCTTGGATTATTTTTGTGTTACGATCTGATTTTGTGATTGCATAAACCCTGGGGGTTTCTACTTGTGATCCATAGTCACGATCACATTCTACGAGCATCACTACAATCACAACTGCGATCCCAAGTACGATCAAGGTTACGATCAGTGACTACGATCACCACTATGATCACAGGTATGATCACAAGTGCGATAAGTGACTACGATCATCAATACGATCAAGACTGCGATCACTGCCTACGATCATCAATACGATCAGGGAGTACGATCGTTGGATACGATCGTTGAGTACGATAGGAGAGTACAATCGTTGGATACGATAGGGAGTACGATCGTTGGATACGATCGTTGAGTACGATAGGAGACTATGATCGATAGGATACGATAGCTGAGTACGATCAGGGAGTCCGATCTAGGAGTACGATCGTAAAGTACGATAGGAGAGTACGATCAGCCATCATTTGCAATACTTAGAGGATTTTTTTCAACTTTGCATTTATTTGGAGACATTAACAAAAACACACAACCAAAAGATCATAACATATTTATTTAAACAAGACTAAAACAAATAATCATATTTCATTTTTCGATCATTTTGATAATCTTTATTCAAGTGTTCAAAAAATGAATCCTCATTCATTCATGCCAACAATGACATCGCTTACCGATATTTCAATCATATCGGGTACCGATACCCGCCCATCGTTGCTCATCAAAGACTTATTCGAAGCATGGCAAGGTCGCATGAGAACTTACATTATGGGTAAACCCCATGGGAGACTTATGGTTCACTCCATTGAGAAAGGTCTACTTGATTGGGGAGAAGTTACCGTCGACAATGTGACACGGCCAAGATTGTATCATGAGTTAACGGATGCTGACAAACTCATTGCTGATGCAGATGAAAGAGCTGTTCAGACCATACTTCAAGCTCTTCCACCCGATATCTATCGAATGGTAAGTGAACACACAGTGGAAAAGGATCTTTGGGATCGCTTATCTGTTTTGTTACAAGGGACTTCATTAACTAAGCATGAACGAGAGTGTCAATTGTATGACTTGTTTGATAGGTTCACATATATTCCAGGGGAAACTCTTCATGACTACTACTGGCGTTTCACCACTTTGATGAATGATATGAACGTGTATAATCTAAGGATTGCTTAGTTTCAACTAAACACCAAGTTCTTGAACGTGTTACCCCTAGAATGGAGCCAATATGTCACCGATGTTAAAATGATTCGAGATTTGCACAAGACAAATTTAGATCAACTCTATGCTTTCTTACAGCAACACGAGAAGCACGTGATCCAAAAACGCATCTCTCGGGGATCTTACCAAGAACCATTGGCATTACTAGAAAATCATCCAACATTGTCATATCACAACTCTCTGTTTGCTTTGGGACACCAATCTTCCTATCAACCTTTGTATCAAACCCCAAGCTTTCCAAAATATTCGATCTTGCCACAACCACCTACATCTTATCAGCAACACCACAAGCAACCAGCAACATCATCACAAGGAGACTCACATCATTTACCTTATGCTTCACAACCATATTCACCTATCAACCTCCAACAAACCCTACCATCACTTATCAACAACATGAGGCTCCTCAACCCCATTACTCACAACATGTTAGTGTTCCCTCAAATCAGTTTGTAGCTCAAATTGCACCAGCATTCTATTGTGAAGATGAGATTCTTGTCCCTAAGTTTAGACAAGGGGATAATCCTACTGATATACTTGCTCAAATGTCTTCTTACCTCACTCAAACATTAAACAAACGAGGTTACAGAGGACCATCTCCAACAAACAATCAGTTGAGGAACTCTTCTAACTCTCGACAACAAGCTACAATTCAAGATGGCAGAGTGACGGTGCAACCACTTCAGGGGAGACCAAGTTCATCTAATGCTGGTGCACGTCCATCTAACACTACAGCTACAAGGGGTAATAACACTGGCAAAATGAAGATGATTATATGTTATAACTGCAAAGGGGAAGGGCACATGGCTCGAGAGTGTAAGCAGCCCAAGAGGAAAAGGGATAGCACATGGTTTCAGGAGAAGATCTACTTGGTGAATGCTCAAGCCCAAGGACGTGAGCTCGATGAAGAAGAGTTAGCATTTCTCGCAGATCCGGGAGTTGCAGACACTGACGGTCTCACAGCAGCCATCACAAACAATGCCGCATATCAATGTGATGATCTCGATGCATACGACTCTGACTGTGATGATCTCAATACCGCCAAGGCAGCTCTCATGGCAAATCTCTCACTTTATGGAGCTGACACAATTTCTGAGGTACCAAATACTACCAATGCTACTAGTATTGTACCTTATCAAGTTGAGAAAGTGTCTGAGTATCCAGAACAGCCTTCGGTGGTTAGTAGCTCAAATGAGGAGACAAGCAATGATAGCAATATCAATGCAAGTCCCCAGACTGTGAGTGAAACACAATCGGGAGCTATTTTGTCTACAAATTCGTCTGCTCAACATGGTTTGGTCTCAGTGTCGGCATCTATGCTTAGCCAAATGAATAATGCGATCAACCACACCCTTGGGATTAATCGGACATTATCTGACGAGCTTGCTTTGTATAAGGAAAAGGTTAAAACCTTGGAATTAACTCCAGTGACCACTACCTTAACCAATCCTGAATTTAATAGGTTTAGGAAAGTCCAAATGGATAACCTGCTTGAGATTGAAAGTTTAAGAGCAAATCTTTTAAAAGAACTTAAAGAAAAAGAGTCAGTCGTTAATAATTTTCAACAACTTCAAACGGATTTCGAAATTCTTGAGTCTAAAAGGGTTGAAACGGAAATTAAGACGTCTGAGAGAATTAAACAAACTGAAATTAAGCTTTTAAAACAATACTCTGCTACACATCTAGTACACTTGTTTCATGCATCGCTTAAAGAATTCACTTTATCTCGTCTAATAGACCTACCACCTAACCTGGGGTATGCAAAGCAAGCATTTAACCACAACCCACGACTTTACGATGCTACCAAGTTAGGATTGGTATTAGATCCGATTGTGTTTCCAAATGAATCTGAGAATTCATCACTACATGAAGAGAATCGGTCAAAATAATTTTTACATATCCTGAGTATGATTATGCTCAGCTTAATTCAGAAAATGCAAAAATAGATTTGGGATTCGCTTTAATATGCAAAGGGAATTTATCCATACACCAATTTACATGCCTACTAAAGAAAGTCTTAGTATACTTCCTATACTTGTCAATTTGGATGAACCTAAGTAAATTCCAAAGGATCTTCCACCAGTAAGTATGGTATTGCTAAACTTGAAACAAATTTGGCGATATCTTACCAACTTTGACAAGGTCATCACGGAATGTACGACTTCAACGGCTCAAACCGCTGGAGAATGGGCTTTCGAACACATGAAAATGGTGTTTGAGAAAGAGATCGTTCTGTTTGTAAACAATGTAAAAGAAAGGTCTTCTAGATCTTGGGGAAAATTTTAACTTTGAATTGGGTGAAGTTCGAAAAGTTTTTAATGAAATGGATGATGCTTATGAACAACATCTAATTGAGAAAGAAAAGATTTTGTCCAAATATGACCGATTCTTGGAACATATAGTGTCTCTCGAAGTGATGCAAGTTGTTACTAATGAATATGCTCTTGAGATTACATCTGCTGTGAATAAATGTGATGATGTGCATGATCTTTCTGTGAATATTGTTGCACCTGTGAATAATGTAGATAATCATTCTTGTCACGAATCTAACGCTGAATTTTTAAAGCTTCAAAATTCTTATCATTCACTTTCAGAACGTTTTGACAAGGTTGAAAAACATTCTATAGCTCTTGAACTTGAAAATCAAACTCTTTCAAAACTAAATGTTTGTGAAAACAACGTTGAGATAAGTGACAAGATGATTCAAGTGATGCAATCATTAAAGGAAGATGTTACGAGACTTAAGAGAGAATTACTAGCAACGAAAATGGAACTAGAGGCTCTAGAGACTAAAAATCATGTCCTAGAAAATATAATTACTTCTATGCTAGGAGAGCATGAACATGTAAGGCAGGGTGACTCACAAAATTCTGGTTTAATAGAAGAACGCCTCGCTTTTAATGCGACAGAGCAAAAGTCATTAATTGACCAACTGAACAAGAAATGTGAGGAAATCTCTGACCTAAATATTCAGCTCATAGACAAAAACATGGTTATAGCTGAATTAAAGGAGACACTTCAACTCAAAGGACGAGAAAGTGTTGATAATCCAGCTATAGTCTCTGCCCCGACCTCTAGTGCTCCAAAAACCAACAAGGTGGTGATCACTGAGAACTCGTACCATAAGAACAATCCACTATCATATAAGTCCTATATGGAGCATGTAGTTGAGTACGCGAATCTTGCTAGGGAAGAGTTAGATGATCTCTATGAACTTGAACCTAGTAATAGTCACTATTACCATGCTCGTGCTTTCATTGAGAGGGTACAACAATGCTTAGAGCACTTGAAGTACATAGGACAACCGGGTTCTGCACCACTTAAACAAACACCCACCATTGCCATAACTCCATTAAATAAGACCCCCGGAGCTAAGCCTGTTTTAAACACACCCATCAAGGCTAAGTCAAAATCTGTAACTAATGTTCCCTTGGCTTCTACAGGAGTAACTATGTCTACTAAGGCTAAAGGATCTCAAGACAAGAAAGATAGGATCAAGCCTTCCACTAGTAGGACTGAGAAGAAGAAAGTAGAAGTTCACCCTAGGAATGTTATTTCAGTTTTAAATAAAAAAGAATCATGTAGCTAAGACAAAAGGTTCTCCCTCTGAGTGGAAACCTAAGAAAAATGTGAATTCTAATTTGAAATGTTGGAATTGTAATGATTGCATGTTTTCTCAGCGTCATGATTTATGCCTTGTTGACCATGTTAAAGAAATGAATGCCATTAGAAACAATCTTGAATGGAAACCAACGGGGAAGAAATTCGCCCAGGTTGGATGGCAATGGTTACCCACTGGTAGGACCTTTACTGCAAATGGAACTAAGTGCCCTTTAACTAGGATCACATCCACTGAAGTTAGGTCTCAGTGTCCTTTAAAAAGGAACACAAGCACTAAAAAATGGAAAAAATGCCCTTTCACTAGGTCTGCCTCCACTATTGTGCCTACCAGTGATGAAGTCCCCAGTCAAAAAGTACCTCAGAATACTAGACAACTAGAATCTAAGCCAACAACTAGTAAGAAAATTTGAAAGCCTAAAAACTCTTCTAATAGCAAATCTAAGATAATTACATCTGTACCTGCTAACTTAGAGGAACAATTGGATTCCGATACATCATCTTTGTTTGGTGATATTTTCAGGTCATCCAAATTATTCTTTGGTATTTGGACTCGGGGTGCTCCAAACATATGACTAGAGACCGCTCGATGCTCAGAAATTTCGTCAGCAAGTTTCTAGGAACGGTGAAATTTGGCAACGACCATATTGCGAAGATCATGGGTTACGGTGAATATCAAATTGGGAATGTTACGATTTCAAGGGTATGTTAGTATCCAAGGATCAAGTACCAAAATATATCATTACTTTTCTTAAAATGATCCAAGTACGCCTTAATGCTACTGTTTTTCGCATTCAGACTGATAACGGAACTGAGTTTGTTAATCAGACTCTTCGAAATTATTATGAAGAGGTTGGTATTTCTCATGAAACATCAGTGGCTCTCACTCCACAACAAAATGGTGTCGTTCAAAGACGCAACCGTACACTTATGGAAGCTGCTAGAACTATGTTGATTTATGTGAATGCTCCTTTATTCTTATAGGATGAAGCAGTGGCAACAGCATGTTATACCTAAAACCGCTCCATCATTCGTAAGCGCCATGGAAAAACTCCATATGAGCTACTTCATGGACATAAACCTGATATTTCATTTCTTCATGTGTTTGGTGCACTGTGTTATCCAAATACTAATAGTGAGAATTTGGGCAAACTTCAACCGAAGGCTGATATTAGAATTTTCATTGGTTACTCGCCCGCAAAGAAAGCTTACCGAATTTATAACTATCATCTTGGCAAGATAGTAGAAACTTTGGATGCCGATTTTGATGAGCTGACAGCGATGGCTTCTGAGCAATACAGCTCTGAACCCGCACTTCATGAGATGGGAACCGGTACGATTAGTTCCGGATTAATTCCCATCAATCCTACTTCTCCATCATTTATACCACCTTCAAGGCCCGAGTGGGATGAGTTATTTGAACCTATGTTTGATGAATTATTTGATCCACCTAGTAAGGATTCTCCAGCACCTGCAGAAGTAGCTCCGATTCCCGAAGTTGTTGCTCAAGACAATGGAAATCAATCTGAGGCATCTACTGTTACTATTGAACCAGATGTCCCATCCCTCACCAATTCACAAACTACACCTGAATCATCACCCCCACTCGTTCCTAATGATGTTGAAGAGGATTACTATGATCACGATTTGGAAATTGCTCACTTACAAGAGCTTCCGTTCTTTGGTTCACAAATACCTGAAAACCCTAACGGTGCGTCTACCTCAGAGGAAGCTCCTACCATCGTTCACTCCCGACCACCACGGTTTGAAACTCATAACATAAAATGGACAAAGGATCACCCAATCCGCAATATTATTGGTGACATCAATCGACCAGTCTTAACATGCCACCAACTCCAAGAACATGCATTATATTTCTACTTTGATGCATTTCTTTTCGATACTGAACCTAAAAACTGGCAACAAGCCATGACTAAATCATCTTGGATTGAAGCCATGAAAGAGGAACTTAATGAATTTCAATGTCTTGAAGTGTGGGAATTAGTTCCTTTACCCAACGACGTTGAAATCCTTACATTGTTGTGGGTGTATAAGGTTAAACTCGATGAGTTAGGTGGAGTGCTGAAGAACAAAGTTAGATTGGTTGCTAGAGGTTACAAACAAGCTTTGGGTATTGACTTTGAAGAATCCTTTGCTCATGTGGCACGATTGGAGGCAATTAGACTATTACTTGCTTATGCTGCTCACATGAACACGATCGTCTACCAAATGGATGTTAAGACGACATTTCTTAATGGTGAATTAAGGGAAGATGTCTACGTAAGCCAGCCGAATGGATTCGTCAACTCGGATTATCCTAATCACGTATACAAGCTCAAGAAGGCTCTTTATGGGTTGAAACAAGCTCCACGCGCGTGGTACGATCTCCTATCGTCGTATCTCATCTCGAAAGGCTTCTCCAAAGGCAAAGTGGACCCAACATTATTTATTCTCAAGGAGGAAAACGACATGATATTGGTACAAATTTATGTTGATGATATAATATTTGCTGCCACTACTCAAAAACTGTCTGACCATTTTGAGAAAATTATGTCCACACGTTTTAAGATGTCGATGATGGGAAAAGTTTCATTTTTCTTAGGGTTGCAAATTTCTCAAAATCCCATAGGCATCTTCATTAATCAATCCAAATTTGCTCTTGAATCATTAAAGAAATATCACTTTGAAAATTGTGACCCCGTGGATACTCCAATGGTGGAGAGATCCAAGTTAGATGAAGATAAGGAAGGGATAGCTGTCGATCCTAAACTTTACCGTGGAATGATCGGCACCCTTCTCTATCTGACTGCTAGCAGGCCTGATTTGCAATTTGCTACATGCATGTGTGCCCGGTATCAGGCTCGGCCTACCGAAAAGCACTTATATGTTGTGAAACAGATCTTTCGGTATCTTAAAGGAACACTTCATCGTGGTCTGTGGTATCCGAAGGATTCCTCTATTGCACTAATATCATATGCAAATGCAGATTATGTTGGGTGTCAAGATACTAGACGTAGTACTTATGGCAGTGTGCAACTTCTTAGAGATAGACTGGTTAGTTGGGCATCCAAAAGGCATAAAAGTGTTGCGATATCAAGTACAGAGGCTGAATACATTGCTATGTCTGGTTGCTGTGCTCAAGTTCTTTGGATGAGATCACAATTAACTAACTACGGTCTTGGATTCAACAAAATCCCGATGTATTGTGATAACAAAAGTGCAATTGCCCTTTGCTGCAACTACGTTCAACATTCCCGGGCAAAGCACATTGACATACGCTACCACTTCATCAAAGAGCAAGTGGAAAATGGAGTGATCAAACTGTATTCTGTCAACACTGAGTATCAGCTGGCGGATATCTTCACAAAGGCCTTAGATCGAGGACGTATCAAGTTTTTGATCAAAAAGTTAGGCATGAAATCCTTCTCACCAGCGACACTTAAGGAGTTGGCAGAAGAATCTACAAAATAGTGGTGGTAAACTATTCTAGAGTATCTTTTTCTCGTGATCTTGTATATTATCGTATATATTTAAACCACCAAAAGAAAAAGACAAAAATATAAAACATACAAAAACCATAAAAAATATAAAATAAAGGAAATCCAAAAATATTTTTCATTTTAAATCGGGCATGTCTTTTAGTACGGTAATATTTACGGCCTTAGAAATTTCGATTAAAATTGACACGGCGCCATAAATCTAGTTCGTATAAAAGTTGTACATTTTTCAAAACATGCCCACATGGCTTGTAGTTATTTTAGACTGCAACCCGCTTTTCACATTAAAGTCACGTATTTCTTACGAAAACGTTGGCTCACAACGGGAATTAATTTTCTCGGGCAAGGTTTACTTAAAAACCTTGTAAGGGATCAAGTTTACTTTATAACTTGGTCTAACACAAATTAGTGTACGTATCAGTGCACTTATTTTGTAAAAATAAGAGAAATCTTATTGCCACCAGAATCGTTCCATAAAATCACAAAACAGAAAATGGTCTTCATGTATATTTATCCTTTAAGAACAACGACTACTGCTCTTTAAATAAGAAAACGGGTATGCGTTTAAGGGGGAGCAAATATAAAATCATGGTTTGTTTTTGAGAAATCTTCAAAACGGGTTTTCAGATAAATGCAAATCGATAATTGTCTTCATATTCTTATGTGTGACTTGTGTGGTATGTGGTTTGTCGTTAGAAATTTGAAATTGTGCGTTAGGTGTATGTGTTCGTGTTAGTTTTCAAAGATAAGACGTTACGGGAGTTTGTTAGTTCATTTGTTTTGTTTACAAGTGCTAAATTAACAATCTTAATCCTTGGGAGTCAAAATTGCACAATTGCAAAAAAAGGGGGACTAAGTTGCAATTTCTTGCAACATTGGTTTGACCTAAGTCAACTTAAACCCCCCTCCCCGTCTTTATTCTTTTCTATAACTCACACAACACACATCATACCTTCTGCCATTGTTATAGCTTCGACTCTTCATCTTTCTGTGCTACTCGCTAATCTTATCTAGGTATAATAATTACTATCATCGTGTATTATTTATATGATCATCTTATGCTCTTCTCTTAACTCGAACATGTATAAATCGAATCACAACAAATTAGTGTTTTCAGATTTATGATGGAAATGATTTATGAGTAGTGGGATTTGTTCATCTAGCCTAGACAAACATCGGTCTTGCCCAGTTTTGCTTAAAACATCTTCTAAGTCCCGAAATCGAACTCAACAGATTTGCATTGTTAATATCTTCCAGAATACGATGAATGACTACGATGGCTTCTCATGATCGCATTGATTGCGATAGCACCACTACGATGGGTTCGCTGCGATGGCACCATTACGATGGGCTCGTTGCGATGAGTCCATTGCGATGGCTTGTTGCGATGGACACGCTACGATGGGTCCGTTGCGATGGGTCCGTTGCGATGGGCTTGTTGCGATGGGTTCAATGCGATGGGCTTGTTGCGATGGGTTCAATGCGATGGTCTTGTTGCGATGGGTTCAATGCGATGGACTCGTTGCGATGGCTTCAATACGATCCCATGTTGCGATGGTCACTGCGATGCATCGTTACGATTGACCTACATTTGCAAGGACAATTAGATGTGTTTAGCTTATCGATGGTCTTGGATATTGCGATAAAAATTTAGGACATGCTTGTGTGATATAGACTAAGACTCGTTATGACTTGTGTCACTAAAATAAACTCTATTAGATTATGTTGTTAAAACGATAACAATGTTCTAAGTGTAGTTTCGTCTTAGTGTGATGTTATGCCATGTGGTGACGTTTGTTGTGATTTATTCCCAATGCTTAGGATTTACATAGTTTATGAGGTATATATATATATATATATATATATATATATATATATATATATATATATATATATATATATATATATATATATATATATATATATATATATATATATATATATATATATATATATATATATATATATATATATATATATATATATATATATATATATGTATATATATATATATATATGTGTGTGTGTGTGTGTGTGTGTGTGTGTGTGTATCAAGTGTGCTTGTGTTTATCTAAAGCAGGAAAATATCGATAACCGAAGAACAACAAAAACGACTAGATCTTATCCTTGTTCCACTTAATGCTAGAATGTAACATGCACCAAACAATTTTCGTTTGAAAGACGATTTTGATCCTTCTTTGGCGGAATTAAAAATTGCAACGGACATCCTAGACTGTTCACCAATAAAGGACGCATTACGTGTCACTGCATCAGTTCCTGAAGTATACATGCACGAATTTTGGGCAACGGCCACAATCACACAGGCAAAATAATTATCAAAGAAGATTATCTCTTTTACGCTAAACAGAAAAGACTTGACACTTGAATTGCGTCAATTTAGGCAACTATTCAAGCTTCCTAAGTTAGCAAAAGGAGAACACTTTGTGCCTGACCCAGATACAGATGAACTGCTTCGAGTAATTCGAGAATTGAATTACGAGGGTGAAATTGGTTTTCTTTCTCAGTTTAACACGTCACATATTGGGCAACCTTGGAAAGCAATTGTCACTATATTAGTAAAATGCCTTACTTCCAAGATTCATGGATCAGACGCAATGAGACCCTCTCAGGCTATTATGTTTTGGGGTCTCTACACTGGATCTAAAGTAGACTATGCACTACAACTTTGGGAGGAATTCTGTCATCAATTCACAAGTTCCAAGAGGAAAGCGGTGCATCTCCCATTTCCAAGGTTCACAAAACTAATCATCAATTTCTTCTTGAAGAGTGACCCAGGTATTGATCCTCGTGGGAATTTCTTCTATCATACTCAAGATAGTGACGATGTGTTGGATACTATGACTGCGGATAATCAATTCACAAAGTATTCACTCAGACCAGCTCCAGTGCCAGACATCATGATGAATGAAGGAATCAAGGAAAGTGATCACTACTAAGAGATTCTACTGGATATTGAAGCACAGTTCAAACGAGAAAATGCAGCTCCCTCTGAGAAACAATCAGAGAAGCAAAAAGGTAAACGGAAGAAAAGGGTTTCCAAGCGCCAATCGACTGCTTCCTCAAAAGATAAAGGCACAGGGAAAGAGACATTAGTTGATGAAGATGCTGAAGATGATGAGATGATCCACACTGAGGATGACCACGAAGAAGCTAAGAAGGCCAAAGAAAGCAAAGCAACCCAAAGGTAAAGAAGCACTTGTTGCTTCAGCTGAACCAGCTAAGCAAACCATTTCTGAAGCCAAACAACTACGTATTACTCTTCAGCAAAGCAGAGTGGAGGCTTTTGCAACATACAAAGGATCAGGCTCAACACTGTTTGATGACTTAGAGGAATTTGGTGAACCTGATGCCGATATTGCTTTCTATGAAGATCCTAATGACGAAGATGTTGATAACTTTAATTTTGAAAGTCGTGAGCAAAGTGAAGAGGGTGCTGGCAGTGACAACACAGACACAAATTTGATGTATCATGATGCCAATATCACCACATCTTTACTAGAACCAACTAACACTGTGATTAACGACGATGCTCACGCAACTCTCATTCCAGGAACTCAACTTCAAAGTAAGTCTACTTCCGGCTCTGATGATGTTATGAAATATCTTAATTTTGAAGGGGAGGGTGTCGAGGTTACAAATATTGATCCATCGACAAATGAAAATATGGTGGATGTTCCTATAACTTCTGTTATATCAACTACCATTCCACTACTAACCACCCCGGCCATCACTAATGTCATAACACCAGCTATCACACCAGTACCTGTTGAACAACCTGTATCAACTACCGCCCCAACGACTGAATCTACACCGTCATCAATCGTTGAACAACATGTATTAACTACCGCCCCAATGACTGAATCTACACCGTCATCAATCGTTGAACAACCTGTATCAACTACCGCCCTAATAACTGAACCTACACCATCACCTATCCTTGAGCAACCTGTATCATCCACCACCACTCTAACAGTCGTGGTTACACCTCCACCATTAGTACAACAAGTATCATCCACCTCCAACCCATTCCTGACAGTCAGTGATCCACTCATTCAGACTCTTCAACAACAATTGGAGGCTCAAGCTAAACAAATAGCAGCACTAAATGAAAGAATCACCAATCCCGACACACAAACCCTCTAGGAACCACACCTTGACGATCCCACACTTAAGAAAATATCTGACAGTGTTTCTAAACTTACAAGTCAACATAAAAAATTTCTTGGAGAGAAGAAAACTCGTGACAAAGAGAATGTTGCCTTTCTTAGATCAATTAATGATAATATGACCAACATCATTCCACGTGAAGTACAGTCATATGTTGATCAGGAACTACCAACTCTTTTCGGTACTGGTTTATCTACACTTCAACTAATGAAATTGTTGCAGACACGACGGAAAGATATGGGGCCTCGTAAATCGAAATATAAACGCAAAGTTCTGCAATATCTCAACAAAGCAATCATTGAAGATACACCTGTAGATACTAAAGACTCTGGGTCTGAGGATGGAGTCGAGCTAAAGGAGGAAGATAACGAGGGTAACGGTGATGAGGATGATGGTGATGATGATCAAAATGAGGAAGAGGATGAGGAAGAAGAGGATAAAGATAAGGATGAAGATGAAGACGAGGACGAGGATACAGATGGGTATGACGATGATGATAATGATAATGACGACGGGAATGGAACAAAAAAGGGTGATAAGAATGACAAAACGGGTACGAATGGCGGCAAGTCAAATAAGGATGAAGGTGATAAGACAACTGAGAAGGGTATTGAGGAAGCTGAAGAAAGCGTTGTTGAAACTGCAGAAAAGACGGTGGACACTACTGTACCAGAATCTCAGCATACTGACACAGGTATATCTACTACACCAGTTTCCACTACTTCTTCTCACAACGAACCTGTAGAACATATGCAAGAAGACGAAATTCATGTGTCTACGAATGAAGAAGAACCCACAGGGTCAATGCTAGAAGATGAAATTCCAGTCTCTATGCCTAATGATGATATACCGGTGACACAAGAACAACCTTCAACACCATCTGAAGATCAGCACAATTTTGATATGGAAGTTGAAGACTTAAATATGCCAGAACCAACGTTTGTTGAATCTCTTATCATCGATGACACGGTACAGGAGCAACTCTGGCTTACAAATGCAGCACCACAACATCCTTTCACCACAGCAACAGAAATGGAGCTCACTCAATATCTAAACAATCCAATCGATTTCTCGGCCTTTCTAAGGTATCATCATGGGAAACCGACAATGACTACGGATCTTATCAAAATGGCAGCCGCAGATGTGGACTTTTTTGATACTTTGAAGATCAGCCATAATGAGGCTGAATATCATTTAAATGAGCTTACAAAGGCTATGAGAGCGACGACTACGGGAATTTAGACTCTAGTGTTACGACCTCTTACTCCCACAGTCATCGCCTGTTCTGCAACGATTCCAATAGAACACTTTGTATCTCATGATCTCTAGTACCTTGAAAAAGGCGCGAAGAAATATGCCACATCACTTACTATGATCAAGGCTATCAATCTAGAGAACGTACCGTGGATAGAAGATAAAGTACCTGATGCGTTATGGAGAAGGAAGTTGCTCAAGTTTTATGACACTTATCCATCACTTGGCATCTCTCACTGGGCTCCAAAGAAAAGGTTAGCTTACAATCACTTCCATCGTCCAAAGCGAGGTTCTTCTATTGTTTCAGATCATAGAATTAAAAGCATACAAGGAGCAACTACTCAGATTGTATTCGGTTATGATTACTTGAATGTAATCGTGTTCAAACGTACTGATGAAAAAGAATATAGAATTGATGAAAGTGATCTCCAGTACCTTCGCCTTGAAGACATTGAAGATCTTCTGTTGTTATTGGCTCAGGAAAAATTCGACCATTTACCACCTGAGATAGTCATTGCATTGAGCTCCAACTTTCGTCAATATGCTAGAAGAATCGTCATCCAACACCGGGTGGAAGACTTTCAACTTGGATTGGAGAGTTTTTAAAAGCAGCTAAACTTACAACGTCCCCATACAACACCGCTCAATAATTTCCACAAGGACAAAAAGCCTTACATTGGAACCACGACACCAGAAGCAGGGATATTTTATCCGAATGAGACTGGCGTCATGCAGTTTATGTGATTCTCTGGACTGCACAAATTCAGTGATGGTACGCTCAAACATGTTCGTGATGATCTGACTGTTCTCAACGCCGACCTACCGCTTCCAGCAGTCAAGTACACCTGGACGAGCCAATGCAAAAGAGGAGCTAAGTACGCGATCATAAAGATCGAGGAACTTTTAAGGAAGCGTCGGTTGCTAAGAAGCGTAGAACGATTCGTAGGTGGAAGACCATATGGAGCTCACCATAGGTTCACGGAAAGATCTATTTAATTATGGATCGTCTTCTATCAGGTCAACTCCATATGTTTATTACTGTGAATATGTCAATTGATGTAGAATCAGCTTTTGTGGCATGTTGTAGTGTGAAAGTATGATATTTTTCAAGAATTTCTCTCGAGATTCTAAATCTTTCAAACATATCGTACTCGAGCACTACAACTAACCCTCATTAATTTGAGGGGGAGCATTGATATGTTCTTTGGCCAGCATCTAATTTCATTTTATTACCCAAAGACCGGTTAATCCATTCAATATCCCAAATATTAATGGTTAACATTTTGGATAAGGGGAGAAAATGGGATTAAGGACACTTAATGATATTTGGCTAAACAATGAAAAAGGCTTAAAAGATAAACCAACTTAATATGTGTAATGCACATGTTAAGGGTGAGCGTTTTTTATGAACAAAACACTTAAGGTACAAAAACTTTGATTATAATATCAGAAGTGCTTTAAGTGATTTTCAAGGATTTTTCATGGTGACAATACTACCCAAAACACATTTAATTCACGACGGATATGGTGACAAAAGGGTGGTAGGATTAGGTATTAGTCCAATGATTCATCAGAACCGATGGAATCTTCCCAAGGATAATTCCATAGATAGAATTAGAAGTCCTGGGAAAGTTAGAGATGATTGTGAACGTAGCAGAGTACCGACTAATTACTGATGCTAGCAATGGAACAATCACAACAAGGTGCTAGTGATGCTGTATTGGTAAGTACTGAAGGGGTTGAAGAATGAAAAAGAAATGTAAAGATAAAGGGTGTAAAGAAAGAAGCCCTCCTTACAACTTAGGACAGAAACCGGGTCAACACATCTATTATTGGGATCATTTTTAAATGATTCTCAATATTGAAGACAAGATATCATGGACCCAGTGATGTCATGCACAACCCCTCCCAGCTAACTCAAATATCTCTCAAAAGATGTTTGTTTTAATCACACGGAGTTCATGTCACACCCCCACCATGGCGGAATATGGGGCGCGACGTATGGATATCATCACAACAAATGGTGTCTCTATAGAGAAAGCTAAAATGCAAACATAATGTCATAAATGGTGACACAAATGTCATGACAATATCTCAACATAGCAGGAGTCTAGGTAAGTAGGTAACAGTTCTACCTCTTACCCACGACAAACAAATAACACTAACAATCAACATATAGGTTCATAGTATCACTATTCAAAACACATGAAAATAAACCAAGAAGGAACGGGGATCTCTTTCTAAATGCAATCCTAATGCATCCAAATCTAGCCACTTCTATCCTCAAGCTTAACCACATTCTCACCTAAAAGAGACACTAAAACACGTCAACATAAAGTTGGTGAGAGTCATAGGTTTAGACTCAAACGCCAAAATCATACCATAAGCTGTGAGTATAACTAAAAGTTAAAAACGTATGGACAATGTGATACTAACATGCATTAACAAACTAACATTCAAGATTTAACTAATCAAACCAAAACCAAGTCCAAATCCAAGGCTCCCAGCCTTACCAAACACCATACTCCCATAAGTACTCAAACACCTATGAACCAATCCCAAGGCCCCGCCTTGCCATTATCCCCTTGGTACCAAGTTAAAACATAAACAATCAAGAATCAACTAGCAGTTAATCACATAAGTATGCACACATAAGTCCATTACTAACGCAAAACATTCACAGCATAATTTATAAAAACAAAACAGTGTCTCTTCCATCCCATCTGGAAGTCATAATCATTAGTAAACATGGGACTATGAAACTCACCTGATTGAGCTTCTCCAAAAGTCCTCGCACTAGCAAAAGCTAACAAACCAAAAACACATAATCAAAACATGAACCAATTACTAAGATGGCTCATCAACCTATGATGGACATCTAACCTCCTCCCATATAAATACCTCATTTATAAGCTCTAAACACCCCATTACCCTTCCCTAACAAGTCCTTAACTTGGTTAAGTTTGATAACTATCCCGTTCATATTTTACACAAAACAGTCCCAATTTTAGGTCTCCAAACTATAAGTCAAACGCCTACTTAAACATACCCATGGTTTCTGTAAAGGGAATATTTATGCCCTTAAATATGTTAGCTAACACCTCCTACTTGCCCTAACCTTAAAGCTACTGTTAAGGCCCCGATATATATATATATACTTTTGTCATTCCAGATTTACTAATTTTAAACATACAAAAAGTTTGTTATGATTAGGGGCTCTTAACCTAAACCACAACCTTAGCCCCAATGCAGATACTTACTATAATATATAAACCATCTCTCATGTTCGTTAGAAGATCCCAATGCAACCCTAAGTACCCCAAACAACCCAAAACTTAAAAAGAAAACAGGCTGACTTCAAAACTGTTTTGACCTCCGACTGTTGTAACCTGTTTTTGACCCACTTCCCGACCTCCAATTTAATTCTCGTTTCTTGCATTGGAAATCCACTTCAATTAGCTTTCCAGGGATACTAGGATCGTAAAATAAGAGTTTGTAGAACTTTCGATATGATCAAAACAGTTGACTCAAAATTCTGCCCAGTTTTTAAAAACGGGTTTAATCAAATTAACCTAATTAATTACCCATAACCCCATTAATTACAAGCCCTAAACCATCTAATCATTATGTTATCATTAAAATACAGATTCTTATTTAAACCCTAACCTAAATCCATTATAAGATGATTATATAAATATTAAAAACAATTAAACTAAAAAGGGATTATGAAGGTTTTACCTTAACAATGATGAAAACCAAGATTTTATGAAAACCCTATTTTCTTGGACTTTAACCGTCGGTTTTTCTTTAGTCTCCAGGGAATTATGTTTTTTTTCTCCTTAAGATCCTTATATAATTATGTATAAAGTCCTAGCCCAAGTATAACCCACTTTCCTTTTTCTCTTTTTTTTCCTTTTTCCTTTCTTTTCTTGCGTCCAAAACCGACTCCCCTTCCCTTTTTTTTCTTTTTATTATTAATTAATATCTTATTAATATTACCTTAATTTCCTTAATTTATTTCAGCTCCTAAAGCCTCCAAAACCACAAAACCGTAAAACTAGTCAAATTTACGCGTTTTACCGTAAAAGACGTAAAATATACACTTTTATAAAAAATCTCAAATTTTGAAATAAACTTTATAACTAAGTCCTAAATGACTTAAAACCATCCCGAAAAATATCCATATGACTAATTACCTCATCCGAGACCTCTAAATGCTAAACCGTAAATCGTAAAAAATACGATTTTCTTTAATACATATACGTATACGTAAAACCACTAAATAACACCATCTCACTTCATAGTCACTACCATGTGAGCTCATGAACATGAAATCATCACACATCGTTTCACTCACAAGGTACCCCGTACCAGAAACGATATCCAAACCACAATCTATACACACCAATAAGCACATAAACACGTAAAGACACGTAACTAGCACAAAATAAAACTAAGTGACGAACCTCAAAACCGGGGTTGTCACATCACTCCCTCCTAATAGAAATCTTGTCCCGAGATTTACTCCTTAGGATCAAACACACAAACAACAAATCACATGAGGATACTTGTTCTAAACAAACTCCCCTCATTTCCACGTGAACTTTAGTTCAAGTCTCAAATTACCACATATACTAACCAACAATATTTAGATTCATTGACAAACTCTTGACCTCACAGTCAATAAATCTCACAAATGACTCTTTGACAAAACAAAGACTCTTATTAGCACAAATCCCGAATAACCGGACATGCAAAATGCATTCTCAAACAACCTTTACCAATCTCAATACATGAAATGTATCATGTATACAACTCATTTCCCCAGGTAATTCTATCCTCATAAGCTAATGGTCCGATCTTTCCAAAGATCATAAATGGACCTACAAAACTCTACATCAACTCTTCCATTTTATCAAAACATACCACCCGTTACTATAGGTGAAACTTCCTACATAACTTTGTCACTAAATCTAGTGGTTTCCTCCTTTTCTACATAGCATCCCTTGTTGCTCTCATCCTTTCCACAAACACCATTACCACATTAGTAGCCTCTTTTACCAATTTTAGTCTACAATGGGAACAACTCACCCTATTCTTTCATATAGTGCCTCAAATGGCATTTATCGACTTCTAGTATGATAACTATCATTATATGAAAACTCAGCCATCGCTAACGAGTTTCCTAACTACCTCTAAATCAATCACTCATGCCTCAGTGTAACTCCTAAGGTTGTATAAATATCTCACTTGCCTATCCTTTTCCCAGTTAGCTGGATATACTCATATCCAATCATGTTCATCAACTCCCTTCAATCCGTACCCCAAACTACTTAAAAATTCCAATTTCCTTACGAAGTGACCTATGACGGTCTTTCACATATCCATTAGTTCTTCCAATCGAAATCATCTTATGATCTATACACATCATCAAAAGGACGGTTAACTCAGTTAGACCAAGCCCTTCGTGCCTATGGCACATCACACCTATAACTCCTCATCCATTCGATTATCGATACTAAGGCTCCCAAACAATCAGTATAGGTCAGTGCCATTTCCCTTTCCACACTACGACAGTATTAGCCTGCATTGTGCTTTATTCGACTTATTAAGCTCTACCAAAGTTTTTACCTCCGGTTCCTATCTCGACCTATTTTATTCATGCTCCGCTTCTATACACACTTCCCTCTTCTTCCTCAACTCCTACCATACATCACGATGTGATGCTTCCCATCGTTTCTTCCCTTGCCATAATCCTTCATATGGCATTCCATACATATTAGGCTAACTTTTACGCAAAACCCTCTATTCCATCACATCCGTACGAACTCCTTCCAACTTCTCAACTGCGTGACTACTCATTCCTCTTGAAATATGAGATGAATTAGTGAGTCTATCGACTATCACCCAACTCTCGTCACTTTCACCAATTTCGTCCTTACATCGCCCTTTCTAAGCTACTCCTATCTATGTAGGAAGTATAGTCTACGTCCCTTTTCTCCATATGATTGTCCAAGCCACGCAACATACATGTTGACGCGTTCTCTGCTTTAGACAACTCAACTCGTGCAACCTACATCCTTTATCCAAACCACCCTAATACGTCATCCATACAGTTCAAGTTCGTCTCAGCTTCACTTCATTCTTCTTATTCCATGTCTCATCAGCCATGCTTGCCTTTCCCAGATGGTACTTGGCCTTGCAATTTTCTTTCATCACTTAACTCCACCCATCACCTTTTCCAAATGTTCAATCAAGATGATTAAATATATGTTGGATATGTTCATGATCTGTATAGATCATTCTCTACGTCTCGTACCCCAAATGACTCTAGCATTCTAGGCAGATATAACAGTCCAGCTCCACTAACTAAGTCTATCCAGTTCTTCCAAATCTTCAGTTCCTACAACGTATAAGCAACCGCCTTTCTTTGTCGTTCTTGTATACATCCAAATCCTTGCTCCTCGTATCGTTATGCTACGCGAATTCATCCAGTCCTTCTGATAATGCCAAGATCGGCTCATTATCCAATCCACCTCTTCAGCCTCCAAAATGCTTCCTCATCCTTCTTCACTTCGCCCCTTGCTGGTTCCATGATATGCCATCATCTCTAACTACTCATCATGGTAGACTTAATACTAAAACTCACACTTGAAAATCTCACGTATAATTCCACTCCAAAACCAACACATACTTCGCCTCACTCTCCTTCTTGGACTTTGAGTAGATCAAGATGTCGTCGATACTCCCGATGACAACTCATTATATACGTTCATGCACACTCGCTTCATTGACTCCATGAAATCCGCTAGTGCTTTGGCGAAGCCAAATGCATAACCGTAAACCCAAAGCGTTCATACAACATCCTTAGCAGTTTCAACTATGTCCTCCTTGCACCCTCTCTTAGCGGCAATACGAATAAATTCCTACCTCGTTCTACTTGCAAAATTCTACACGCATCTTAAAAGACCGGTACTTCCTCTCATCGGGCCACTCAACCTCTTTCCACATCCAATCTACTACTAAGCAACTCAACTTTTATCCGGCATTCCTTGCAATTTCTAACAGCTCTTGTTTTAAAATCACTCCATCAACGATTTGCCTTGGAAAGGCACTAACTACAACTCCTCTCACCTCCCCCACTTGCTTTATTTATGGTTCTACCTCACAGTAATAAGCAAACCTACTAAATCTCAGGAAATTTTCGGAAAACTTACATGCCTTACGCACAATCATAAATACCTTTGAGGTATTATATCCCCTTCCAACACTCTCTATGGCACGTTACTTGTGCTAGTATCCCACAAATCTCTATTCATCTCCTTGGTACTCCTAAGAGACCTCATGACCACACTAGTTCGTCTACGAACTTCTTTCCTCCCCACTAAGGGTATTCCGACCGTTCTCTCATGGTCACCTACTTAAGCGTGTAGGCGCGACCAAGTCTTTCATATGACTACCTCAACGCTCCCGAACAATACGAAACCAAAACTACATCCTGAATCCATCAGATACGATCAACGAATTAAACCAACGGATATCTAACGACATTTCACGTGCACCAATTTAAACAAATCAAAAGCCACGAGACTCAAAAGAAAACTCAAACCCAAACGTGTATCAATTCAAAATGACCCATGACAACGGAAAAAAATCCTAGAAACACCCAATGGCAACCAAAACATATTACGCCCCGCGACATATTATTTAAACCACGCAAAAGATCGACTATTTCAAAAGAATATATATATTTTGTTTACCTCCCCACATCTATGTGACTCAAACAATCTACAAACAACCCTCTTGATGAACTCAAAACAGAACTCAAAGACTAGGTATCCCGTGCATCCCAAATCGTAAAAATAAACTACTATTCAAAGCTCAACCTTTAACCCAACACTTGTACAATAATTCCGGCCAGGATACTGACCTCCCATGACTATACATTCTGAATATTTGAAAAGTACGTTCCGAGTACACATTTTTTGGCTTTTGAATCACCCAAAAAGCTTTAAAAACGAACAAGTTACGACCAAAACAATTTTATACTAGTTGTTTTAAAACTAACGAATAAACTTAGTGATTAATGCAATCCTTTTAAATGAAATATGTAATTGTATGTGTAACCTTCATAAACTCAATTTAACCTCGTATTAATAATTATAAATGACGTGAATTGGTTAAACCCAATTATATAAACTATGTAAGTAGAAAGAAATTTTACTTCGCTTTATTTTAAAGAAAGTCTTTTAGAATTTCAAATAAATATGTGTTGATTAAAAAAAATCTTATGTTGCACCTTGTTTCAAACACGACTCCAACACCTTACCCTTATTTTACCGAATACAACCAACTATCTAACCCTATAATAGATTTCCATGTTCCTTTTTTTCTCAATATATACCGTCCAAAAGAAATGTAAGACCCAACACAAAAGATTTCATTATTTCAAAAGAAATCCCAAGTTATTTCAATAGACTTAAAACCAAGAACACCATTTTAAAACGTACACGTGAAATACGAAACTCAAAGAATACGCTACAAGACACACTTCAAAAGATTCAAAACGTCGTTGAAACTCCACAAAACTCGAGCTCTAATAAATTGTTTAAACACAAGAGAGTACTAGGTACGTTCAAGTTATAATAATTACTGAACGACCGTAAATCATACCATAACATCTATTAGTATATATACATCCGCATATGTATACCTATCGAATCTCCCAAACATACTCGTTATCATACATGTCAAGTCAATCAATCGCTTTATACGCTCGTTTTTTCATACGAGTAATCACCATCTCACCGTGCCACAACAAGGCATAAAGCCCACCTCCAAAACCAAACCATATTGTGTGACCCCATAATCACACATGTGACAACCCTGGTTTTGAGGTTCGTCACTTAGTTTTATTTTGTGCTAGTTACGTGTCTTTACGTGTTTATGTGCTTATTGGTGTGTACAGATTGTGGTTTGGATATCGTTTTCGGTACGGGGTACCTTGTGAGTGAAACGATGTGTGATGATTTCATGTTCATGAGTTCACATGGTAGTGACTATGAAGTGAGATTGTGTTATTTAGTGGTTTTACGTATACGTATATGTATTATAGAAAATCGTATTTTTACGATTTACGGTTTAGCATTTGGAGGTCTCGGATGAGGTAATTAGTCATATGGATATTTTTCGGGATGGTTTTAAGTCATTTAGGACTTAGTTATAAAGTTTATTTCAAAATTTGAGAGTTTTTATAAAAGTGTATATTTTACGTCTTTTACGATAAAACGCGTAAATTTGACTAGTTTTACGGTTTTGTGGTTTTTGAAGCTTTAGGAGCTGAAATAAATTAAGTAAAATTAAAGTAATATTAATAACATAATATTAAATAATAAAAATAAAAAAAAACGAATTTAGGGGTGTTTGGGTCGGTTTAGACGCACCAAAGAAGAAAGAAAGAAGGGAAAAGCCCAAAACAGGCCCAATGGACTTGTAATGGGATTAGGGGGCCTTTAGGACTTAACCAAACCCAACTCATAACCATAATAATAAGGTTTTTTAACCTCCATAACATCTCCTAGCCGAAATTCATCAATGGTGGCCAATTAGGGTTCTTCAAAAATTAGGTTTTCTTCATCTTCTATTAATTCAAAGGAGTTCTAGGAACATTCAAGATGCGATCCAAGTATCCCTGAAAAGGTAATTGAAGTGGCTTTCAAATGCAAGAAACGAGAACTAAAATAGAGGTTAGGAAGTTGGTCAAAAGTAGGTTACAACAGTCGGAGGTCAAAACAGTTTTGTAATCAGCCTGTTTTCTTTTTAAGTTTTGGGTTGTTTGGGGTACTTAGGGTTGCATTGGGATCTTCTCACGAACATGAGAGATGGTTTATATATTGTAGTGAGTATCTGCACTTGGGCTAAGATTGTGGCTTAGGGTAAGACCCTCAAATGGTAATGAACTTTTCATACGTTTAAAATCAGTGAATTCTGGATAGGTAGCAATATATACACATATATCGGAGCATTAACGGTAGCTTTAAGGTTAGGGCAAGTGGGAGGTTTTAACTAACATGTATAAAAGTGTGAATATTCCTTTTACAGAAACCATGGGTATATTTAAGTGGACGTTTGACTTAAAGTTTTGAGACCTAAAACTGGGACTGTTTTGTGTAAAATTATGAACGGGATAGCTATTAAACTTAACCAAGTTAGGGACTTGTTAAGGAAGGGTAATGGGGTGATTAGAACTTAACAGTGAGGTAATTATATGGGAATAGGATAGATGTCCATCATAGGATGATGAGACATCTTGGTGGTTGGTTCGGGTATTGATTGTGTGTTTTTGGTTTGTTAGCTCGTTGCTAAGTGCGAGGACTTGTGAAGAAGCAATCAGGTGAGTTTCATAGTCCCATGTTTACTATTGATTTTGACTTCCAGATGGGATGGAAGAGACACTGTGTTGAGTTATTTATAAATTGTTGCTGTGAATGTTTTTATGGTTGTGATGGACTTGTGTGTACATTATGTTATTAACTGCTATGTGATTCTTGATTGTGTATGATTTGGATCAGGGGACACGTGCCATCTCAGTTCTTGTGGTTTGACAAGGTAGTGGCCTTGTGGTTTGACAAGGTAGTGGCCTTGTAGTTTGACAAGGTAGTGGCCTTGGGATAGGTACATAGTGTGATCATCTATGGTACCATGTTGTTTGGCAAGGTAGGAGCCTTGGATTTTGGCTTGGTATGATTAATCTTGAATGTTAGTTGTTAATGCATATTTGTAACACATTGTCCATATGTTCTTTTGTTGATGGTGGTTATTCACAGCTTATAACTGTTTTGGCGTTGGAGTCTAAACCTATGACTCTCACCAACATTATGTTGACGTGTTTTAGTGTCTCTTTCAGGTGTGAATGTGGTTAAGCGTGAGGATAGAAGTGGCTAGACTTGGATGCCTTAGGATTGCATATAGAAGGAGATCCCCGTTCCTTCCTAGTTTACCTTTACGTTTTTTTTGAATTAGTGATACTGTTGGCACCTATATGTTTGTTTTGTTTGTGTTACTTGTTTGTCTTGGGTAAGAGGTAGGACTGTTACCTACTTACCTAGACTCCTGCTTTGTTGAGATATTGTCATGACATTTGTGTCACCATTTTATGACATTTCTTATATCATTTAGTTATCTCTATAGACACGCTATTGTTGTGATGATATCCATACGTCGCGCCCCATATTCCGCCATAGTGAGGTGTGACAGAATGGTATCAGAGCCAATGGTTATAGAGAATTAGGTTGCCTAGTCGCGTAGCCTAGTCTATAGCTTAAGGGTCCCTGCATATAGGCGTCATAGGAGTATGTGTGCATTTTATAATAATTGATGTGTTTGGATGTTAGTTATTGCGATGTTTTGACTAGTATGAATTGAACCGTAGTATGTTCATACTTAGTCACATGTTATTTTCTTTTCGGGTTTGTGACTAGTGCGGGTTGAACCATAATCGTCCACGCTAGTCACTGTTGTATTTTGCTTAAATTGTACGTTATAGTACATAATTTAGTACAAGGTAGTTTCTATCTTATATCGAGTTATCTTACATACCTGAGGTATGCTATTTTTCTTTTGATGTTTAAGTCATGTTCCCTAAGAATCGTGTGGTGGTTCGAGTTACTAGGAGTAGGTGGATCGGAAGGGTTTTAAGCTGTTTCCACTCTTACAGGGAACATGACTTATAACTGATTATGTTTTCGTTTTGGATTTAGTCTAGGCTGTTTTAGCTAGACTATGGATTTCTGTATTCCAAGAGTTTATTATGTTATTTTTATAGATGGAATTTTGGACCTTATTGGTTATGTGGTTATGAGCTTATGTGAGTAGATAGATTTATGTGTTATATGTTGTATTGATTCTTATAAGTGTCATCATAGGAGGGAGTGCATTGGGGAAAGGGTAATTGTATAAGTATGGTGGCCAACATAGTTATACAAGTGCCACAACTTCAATGGGTTCTCAAGTATGATTGCATGAAAGAGGGTTAATACATGCTTGTATATGATGAGGTGTAGAATTTGGGTATACGTATATATATGGGTTTATGTAACGGCTGCCTACGATATGGCTATATTATTAGTGTGTTATATGTTTTGAGTTATAGTCGTGTTGTGTGATGATGAGGTCACACGATATGGGTTGGTTTTGGTATTGGGTTTTGTGCCTTGTTGTGGCATGGTGAGATGGTGAGAAGGTGATTACTCATATGGAAAAACGAGCGTATAAAGTGATTGATTGGCTTGACATGTATGATAACGAGTATGTTTGGGAGATTCGATAGGTATACATACGCGGATGTATATATACTAATAGATGTTATGTTATGATTTACGGTCGTTCAGTAGTTATTATAACTTGAACGTACCTAGTACTCTCTTGTGTTTAAACAATTTATTAGTTCTCGAGTTTGGTGGAGTCTCAATGACGTTTTGAATTTTTTTTTTTTGAAGTGTGTCTTGTAGCGTATTCTTTGAGTTTCGTATTTCACGTGTACGTTTTAAAATGGTGTTCTTGGTTTTAAGTCTATTGAAATAACTTGGGATTTCTTTTTAGATAATGAAATCTTTTGTGTTGGGTCTTGCATTTCTTTTGGGTCGGTATATATTGAGAAAAAAGGGGGACTTGGAAATCTATTATAGGGTTAGATAGTTGGTTGTATTCGGTAAAATAAGGGTAAGGTGTTGGAGTCGTGTTTGAAACAAAATGTAACGTAAGATTTCTTTTAATCAACACTTATTTATTTCAAATTTTATAAGACTTTCTTTGAAATAAAGCGAAGAAAAAATTTATTTCTACCTACATAGTTTATATAATTGAGTTTGACCGATTTATGTCATTTTTAATTATTTATACAAGGTTAAATTGAGTTTATGAAGATTTCACATACAATCATATCTGTCATTTAAAAGGATTGCATTAATCACTAAGTTTATTCTTTAGTTTTTAAAACAACTAGTATAGAATTGTTTTGGTCATAACTTGTTCGTTTTTAGAGCTTTTTGAGTGAATCAAAAGCCAAAAATTATGTACTCGGAACGTACTTTTCAAATATTCAGAATGTATAGTCATGGGAGGTCAGTATCTTGGCCGGAATTATTGTACAAGTGTCGGGTTAAAGGTTGAGTTTGAATAGTAGTTTATTTTTATGATTTGGGATGCACGGGATACCTAGTTTTTGAGTTGAGTTTTGAGTTCGTCAAGAGGGTTGTTTGTAGATTGTTTGAGTCACATAGATGTAGGAGGTAATAATAAAGAGATAAAAAAGGATATATATTCTTTTGGAAAGGTCGGTCTTTTGGACGGTTTAAATAATATGTCGCGGGGCGTAATATGTTTTGGTTGCTATTGGGTGTTTCTTGGATTATTTTTCGTTGTCATAGGTCCTTTTGCAAGGAAATTGGAAATTTTAAGTAGTTTGGGGTATGGACTAAAGGGAGTTTCACCCATAGTAACGGGTGGTATGTTTTGGTAAAATAGAAGAGCTGATGTAGAGTTTTGTAGGTCTATTTATGATCTTTGGAAAGATCGGACCAGTAGCTTATGAGTGTAGAATTACCTGGGGGAAACGAGTGGTATACATGTTATATTTCGTGTATTAAGATTGGTAAAGGTTGTTTGAGAATGCATTTTGCATGTACGGTTATTCGGGACTTGTGTTAATAAGAGTCTTTGTTTTATCAAAGATCATTTGTGAGATTTATTGACTGTGAGGTCAAGAGTTTGGCAATGAGTTTAATTATTTTTGGTTTGTATATGTGGTATTTTGAAACTTGAACTAAAGTTCACGTGGAAATGAGGGGAGTTCGTTTATAACAAGTATCCTCATGTGATTTGTTGTTTGTGTGTTTGATCCTAAGGAGTAAATCTTGGGACGAGATTTCTATTAGGAGGGAGTGATGTGACAACCCTGGTTTTGAGGTTCGTCACTTAGTTTTATTTTGTGCTAGTTACGTGTCTTTACGTGTTTATGTGCTTATTGGTGTGTATAGATTGTGGTTTGGATATCGTTTTCGGTACGGGGTACCTTGTGAGTGAAACGATGTGTGATGATTTCATGTTCATGAGTTCACATGGTAGTGACTATGAAGTGAGATTGTGTTATTTAGTGGTTTTACGTATACGTATAAGTATTATAGAAAATCGTATTTTTACGATTTACGGTTTAGCATTTGGAGGTCTCGGATGAGGTAATTAGTCATATGGATATTTTTCGGGATGGTTTTAAGTCATTTAGGACTTAGTTATAAAGTTTATTTCAGAATTTGAGAGTTTTTATAAAAGTGTATATTTACGTCTTTTACGGTAAAACGCGTAAATTTGACTAGTTTTACGGTTTTGTGGTTTTGGAAGCTTTAGGAGCTGAAATAAATTAAGTAAAATTAAAGTAATATTAATAACATAATATTAAATAATAAAAATAAAAAAAACGAATTTAGGGGTGTTTGGGTCGGTTTAGACGCACCAAAGAAGAAAGAAAGAAGGGAAAAGCCCAAAACAGGCCCAATGGACTTGTAATGGGATTAGGGGGCCTTTAGGACTTAACCAAACTGATAGGTGTGAAAACACCCATCCTTTTACCACTTAATTCTGGCTAAAACAAGACCGAAACACGTATTTAATATCATTTGTTTGGAATTATGCGTGGTTTTTGTGTTTATTGTGTTTTCAGAGTCAACCGGGAGAATATTGAAGAAAACATGGGATTGCACGGGTTTTATCGAAGAAAAAGACTCAAGACGAAGTCTATTGTCCAAGAGATGCAAAAGATTTCAAGTCATTGTGCCTATTTGAAGATTTATCGAAGAATAGAGCCAAAGATGGAAAATTCATATATGCCGAAGAACTAGAGTCTATTAAACAAAAGATTATAAGACGAGTTGGAATTATTCACCGACACTTCTAAAAATCCAAAGTCGAAAACGGTTATTTAAAAGAAGCGTGAAGACCAAAGAAAAAAGAAGAAAAGAAGCCCGATACCAAAGCCAATACACAAGCCCATACACACACGCCTATATAAAGGCCTTACCTCACAAATTTTCACACACTTAGTTTAGCTAGTCTTTAGTTTTTCATTTCTCTAGTTTTAGAGAGAGAAAGTTCCAAACTTTCTCTCACTAAACTTTTTCTTTGTTTTTCATCTTTTAATTTAAGCTTTCCTTAATCTTTGTACCTTGAATTTCATTAATCTCAATCTAGTTAAGCTCTTAATCTCTTTAATTTTCTTCTACTTTTCTTAGTTTATCCAAAATCTTTAATCCGATTATCATTTCATACGGTTTGTATTTGGCGATTGAGCTCGTGTTAAAAGTTTGATCTTTCTTGTTTCTCTTTAAGCTCTCACACGAATAGGTTATAAGCTCTCCATGCTTATTAGCCTATTCATTGTTTAAGCTTATTATTTTCGGGTTCCATATAAGTTTTAGTCATTGAAAAGTTTTGTTTATTAAGTTTAAGGTTTCTTGTTTTCAAAAGTTGTCAAATTTAAGTGTTTTGAGTTTTTAAAAGTTTCGGTTTGGTTAGCTTATTCCCTTTGCTTATTGAAATTTTTGCTTCCCACCAATTTCGCAACATATCTGCTTCCATCGCAACAAGAGGGTTTTAACACATTCCGACGGATCTCTTGCTTGGTATCGCAATAACCCTTAAGGGTTTTACTTTGCGATAGGGTGTAATTCCCCCTATTCCGATCTGGGATTGCGATCGCATATTGCGATCGCACATTCCGACGGGATTTAGGTCCTTTTTTAAGTCGAAACCCTGGCCAATTTTTATTTACAACATTCCGATCAGGAAATTTCCGATAGGACATCATTCCGACAGTTTTGATTTTAAGTATTCCGATGGTACCAAACATGGACATTCAGATGGGCATGATTTTGATATTCCGACAGCTTTGCAATTCTATATTCTGATAGACTAAGTTTTAAAGTTTTACAAAATTTAAAGTGTTAGTTTAATTAAGTTTTCAAGTAATTTTCTAATCTTTCCTTCACATTTTCAAGCATTCATTTTTAACTTGTCAATTTAGTTTAATCTTCCAAAGCTTTAATTTACTCAACGTCATTTACATTTAATTGTTTTTAGTTTAAAAAATAGACAAACAAACCAACTCCTTTTTATTAACCAAGAACAAATCATTCCACTTAGAACCGAGATCAATTCGAGAGGATATCGAGAGAATATAATCTGAACCCATAGAAAACGCTAGTATCACAAACCCAACTCATAACCATAATAATCAGGTTTTTTAACCTCCATAACATCTCCTAGCCGAAATTCATCAATGGTGGCCAATTAGGGTTCTTCAAAAATTAGGTTTTCTTCATCTTCTATTAATTCAAAGGAGTTCTAGGAACATTCAAGATGCGATCCAAGTATCCCTGAAAAGGTAATTGAAGTGGCTTTCAAATGCAAGAAACGAGAAATAAATGGAGGTTAGGAAGTTGGTCAAAAGTAGGTTACAACAGTCGGAGGTCAAAACAGTTTTGTAATCAGCCTGTTTTCTTTTTAAGTTTTGGGTTGTTTGGGGTACTTAGGGTTACATTGGGATCTTCTCACGAACATGAGAGATGGTTTATATATTGTAGTGAGTATCTTCACTTGGGCTAAGATTGTGGTTTAGGGTAAGACCCTCTAATGGTAATGAACTTTTCATACGTTTAAAATCAGTGAATTCTGGATAGGTAGCAATATATACACATATATCGGAGCCTTAACGGTAGCTTTAAGGTTAGGGCAAGTGGGAGGTTTTAACTAACATGTATAAAAGTGTGAATATTCCTTTTACAGAAACCATGGGTATATTTAAGTGGACGTTTGACTTAAAGTTTTGAGACCTAAAACTGGGACTGTTTTGTGTAAAATTATGAACGGGATAGCTATTAAACTTAACCAAGTTAGGGACTTGTTAAGGAAGGGTAATGGGGTGATTAGAACTTAACAGTGAGGTAATTATATGGGAATAGGATAGATGTCCATCATAGGATGATGAGACATCTTGGTGGTTGGTTCGGGTATTGATTGTGTGTTTTTGGTTTGTTAGCTCGTTGCTAAGTGCGAGGACTTGTGAAGAAGCAATCAGGTGAGTTTCATAGTCCCATGTTTACTATTAATTTTGACTTCCAGATGGGATGGAAGAGACACTGTGTTGAGTTATTTATAAATTGTTGCTGTGATTGTTTTTATGGTTGTGATGGACTTGTGTGTACATTATGTTATTAACTGCTATGTGATTCTTGATTGTGTATGATTTGGATCGGGGGACACGTGCCGTCTCAGTTCTTGTGGTTTGACAAGGTAGTGGCCTTGTGGTTTGACAAGGTAGTGGCCTTGTGGTTTGACAAGGTAGTGGCCTTGTGGTTTGACAAGGTAGTGGCCTTGGGATAGGTACATAGTGTGATCATCTATGGTACCATGTTGTTTGGCAAGGTAGGAGCCTTGGATTTTGGTTTGGTATGATTAATCTTGAATGTTAGTTGTTAATGCATATTTGTAACACATTGTCCATATGTTCTTTTGTTGATGGTGGTTATTCACAGCTTATAACTGTTTTGGCGTTGGAGTCTAAACCTATGAATCTCACCAACATTATGTTGACGTGTTTTAGTGTCTCTTTCAGGTGTGAATGTGGTTAAGCGTGAGGATAGAAGTGGCTAGACTTGGATGCCTTAGGATTGCATATAGAAGGAGATCCCCGTTCCTTCCTAGTTTACCTTTACGTTTTTTTTTGAATTAGTGATACTGTTGGCACCTATATGTTTGTTTTGTTTGTGTTACTTGTTTGTCTTGGGTAAGAGGTAGGACTGTTACCTACTTACCTAGACTCCTGCTTTGTTGAGATATTGTCATGACATTTGTGTCACCATTTTATGACATTTCTTATATCATTTAGTTATCTCTATAGACACGCTATTGTTGTGATGATATCCATACGTCGCGCCCCATATTCCGCCATGGTGGGGTGTGACAACACAACACCACTATAATCCCAAATCATATAACACAAAAAGAACAATAGCCATCTCATAGGCAGCCATTACATAAACCCATATATTATACGTATACCCAAAATCCACATCTCATCATATACAAGCATGTACTAACCCTCTTTCATGCAATCATACTTAGGAACCCATTGAAGTTGTGGTACTTGTATAACTATGTTGGCCACCATACTTATACAATTACCATTTCCCCAATGCACTCCCTCCTATGATGACACTTATAAGAATTAATACAACATATAACACATAAATCCATCAACTCACCTAAGCACATAACCACATAAACAATAAGGTCTAAAACTCCAACTATTTAAATAACATAGTCAAGCTCTTGAAATACGTAAATCCATAGTCTAGCTAAAACAGCATAGACTAAATCCAAAACGAAAACATAATCAGTTATAAGTCATGTCGCCCATAAGAGTGGAAACAGCTTAAAACCCTTCCTATCCACCTACTCCTAGTAACTCGAATTACCACATAATTCTTAGGGAACATGACTTAAACATCAAAAGAAAAAAATACTATACATTAGGTACATAAAATAACCCAACAGAAGATAGAAACTACCATGTACCAAATTATGTACTATAATGTACAATTTAGGCAAAATACAACAATGACTAGCGTGGATGATTATGGATCAACCTGCACTAGTCACAATCCGAAAAAGAAAATATCATGTGGCTAAGTATGAACATACTATGGTTCAATTCATACTAGTCAAAACATTGCAATAAATAACATCCAAACACATCAATTATATAAAATGCACACATACTCCTATGACGCCTATATGCAGGGACCCTTAAGCTATAGACTAGGCTATACGACTAGGCAACCTAATTCTCTATAACCATTGTCTCTGATACCATTCTTTCACATCCCATCATGGCGGAATATGGGGCGCGACGTATGGATATCATCACAACAAACGGTGTCTCTATAGAGAAAACTAAAATGCAAACATAATGTCATAAATGGTGACACAAATGTCATGACAATATCTCAACATAGCAGGAGTCTAGGTAAGTAGGTAATAGTCCTACCTCTTACCCACGACAAACAAATAACACTAACAATCAACATATAGGTTTATAGTATCACTATTCAAAACACATGAAAATAAACTAAGAAGGAACGGGGATCTCCTTCTAAATGCAATCCTAATGCATCCAAATCTAGCCACTTCTATCCTCAAGCTTAACCACATTCTCACCTGAAAGAGACACTAAAACACGTCAGCATAAAGTTGGTGAGTGTCATAGGTTTAGACTCAAACGCCAAAATCATACCATAAGCTGTGAGTACAACCAAAAGTTAAAAACGTATGGACAATGTGATACTAACATGCATTAACAAACTAACATTCAAGATTTAACTAATCAAACCAAAACCAAGTCCAAATCCAAGGCTCCCATCCTTACCAAACATCATACTCCCATAGGTACTCAAACACCTATGAACCAATCCCAAGGCCCCGCCTTGCCATTATCCCCTTGGTACCAAGTCAAAACATAAACAATCAAGAATCAACTAGCAATTAATCACATAAGTATGCACACATAAGTCCATTACCAACGCAAAACATTCACAGCATAATTTTTAAAAACAAAACAGTGTCTCTTCCATCCCATCTGGAAGTCATAATCATTAGTAAACATGGGACTATGAAACTCACCTGATTGAGCTTCTCCAAAAGTCCTCACACTAGCAAAAGCTAACAAACCAAAAACACATAATCAAAACATGAACCAATTACTAAGATGGCTCATCAACCTATGATGGACATCTAACCTCCTACCATATAAATACCTCATTTATAAACTCTAAACACCCCATTACCCTTCCCTCACAAGTCCTTAACTTGGTTAAGTTTGATAACTATCCCGTTCATATTTTACACAAAACAGTCCTAATTTTAGGTCTCCAAACTATAAGTCAAACGCCCACTTAAACATACCCATGGTTTCTGTAAAGGGAATATTTATTCCCTTACATATGTTAGCTAACACCTCCCACTTGACCTAACCTTAAAGCTACTGTTAAGGCCCCGATACATATATATATATACTTTTGTCATTCCAGATTTACTGATTTTAAACATACAAAAAGTTTGTTATGATTAGGGGGTCTTACCCTAAACCACAACCTTATCCCCAATGCAGATACTTACTATAATATATAAACCATCTCTCATGTTCGTTAGAAGATCCCAATGCAACCTTAAGTACCCCAAACAACCCAAAACTTAAAAAGAAAACAGGCTGACTTCAAAACTGTTTTGACCTCCAACTGTTGTAACCTGTTTTTGACCCACTTCCCTACCTCCAATTTAATTCTCGTTTCTTGCATTGGAAATCCACTTCAATTAGCTTTCCAGGGATACTTGGATCGCAAAATAAGAGTTTGTAGAACTTTCGATATGATCAAAACAGTTGACTCAAAATTCTGCCCAGTTTTTAAAAACGGGTTTAATCAAATTAACCTAATTAATTACCCATAACCCCATTAATTACAAGCCCTAAACCATCTAATCATTATGTTGTCATTAAAATACAGATTCTTATTTAAACCCTAACCTAAATCCATTATAAGATGATTATATAAATATTAAAAACAATTAAACTAAAAAGGGATTATGAAGGTTTTACCTTAACAATGATGAAAACCAAGATTTTATGAAAACCCTATTTTCTTGGACTTTAACCGTCGGTTTTTCTTTAGTCTCAAGGGAATTATGTTTTTTTTTCTCCTTAAGATCCTTATATAATTATGTATAAAGTCCTAGCCCAAGTATAACCCACTTTCCTTTTTCTCTTTTTTTTCCTTTCTCCTTTCTTTTCTTGCGTCCAAAACCGACTCCCCTTCCCTTTTTTTTTCTTTTTATTATTAATTAATATCTTATTAATATTACCTTAATTTTCCTTAATTTATTTCAGCTCCTAAAGCCTCCAAAACCACAAAACCGTAAAACTAGTCAAATTTACGCGTTTTACCGTAAAAGACGTAAAATATACACTTTTATAAAAAATCTCAAATTTTGAAATAAACTTTATAACTAAGTCCTAAATGACTTAAAACCATCCCGAAAAATATCCATATGACTAATTACCTCATCCGAGACCTCTAAATGCTAAACCGTAAATCGTAAAAAATACGATTTTCTTTAATACATATACGTATACGTAAAACCACTAAATAACACCATCTCACTTCATAGTCACTACCATGTGAGCTCATGAACATGAAATCATCACACATCGTTTCACTCACAAGGTACCCCGTACCGGAAACGATATCCAAACCACAATCTATACACACCAATAAGCACATAAACACGTAAAGACACGTAACTAGCACAAAATAAAACTAAGTGACGAACCTCAAAAACGGGGTTGTCACAGTTCAACACGTTATCTGTTGGTTTATTCACTCTGAATAGACTGATATTGAATAGGTGGCAATCCTCTCCAACCATCGCTCACTAAATCAAAACGCACTATCGAGTCTAGAGCCACGAGATCATCAAAAGTCTCATTAGGACACTTTCCATTTATTCCTTGCTTCTTCACACACTGTGAAAAGTAAGAGATCTTTATGAGTCCTACGCAGTATTCTTGTAATATTGCCAGAACATCCGAGTGATACGCAAGTATTACAATGAAGATGGAAATACTGCTTGAGCCAACATCAAACAAGCTCATGGTAGGTGACACATGCGGTTCTTTAAAAACCAGTCTTGTTAAAACTGGAAAGAAGCAGTAGTTTAATTCTTAATTGAACTTAAACTCGTTCCAGGCCTCTACGCATTATCGTATGATCTTGCCAGAACACTCAGAGTGACACTCTTTAGTGTTCACAGTGACGAGTGAAAATCCTTCTAGTGTTAACATCAAACAGCACTTGGTAGGTGACGTGCAAGATTCTATATGAATCAAGCTCGTGACAACTGGAAAGCAACAATGGTGAAAATCTTAATTGAAATTCACTTGTTCCAGGTTCATGAATTGACGGCTTCAATCACAAGGATAATTTATCCAAGTGATTCACTCTTTATGTTCGCAGTCAGGCTTAGTGATCGTCGAATAAAGAGAACGGGTTTACCCGCAAAATCCTGTCAGGAAGTTACTTAATTGAAACTATCTGTCACAGGTACGATATCTAATATCGTCCGACGGTCTTCACCGACCGGAGGTAAAATGCTACCGATATAGAATGAAATGTTCTAAGCCATTTCGTTCATGTCTTGTTATGTTGCGGCATTTGAAGACGGTGGCGTTACGGTGTACTAGTAGAAGTCGTCCTCACATACTTATTCCTTCTGCATCAAATATTTCTGCAAATTCAAGAAAGTATGACCTAAAAGTCTTCCGCTGTATCAACTCTGAAACTTTCAAGAATTCAACAAAGGATAGGTGTGTAGGACATGAAGTCACGAAGAGGCGAACATCACAAGAAGATAAAGATTGCACGTGAAAGGCCAAAAGAACATGTTCCAAGCAAAAGCATGATATTATCCAACACATATTCACAAAAAGAAGAAAAAGTTAAAGAAGAAAAGAGAAAGTGGACTACGAGCTCAAGAACAAGATCTAACATGCTAGATTAGGACTTTGTAAATTTGGAGTGACCTCCCTTTGGGGGAGATTATTGGAAATACGTTTTTCGTATAAAGAAAGTCTCGGTCACTCCAACAATATAGTTATAGACTCGTAGTATTGTTTAAGTAATGTTTATGTTTAGCCCGACCCATGAGCATGTTCATGGGCCGGAGGCCCAAGTACACTTAAGGACTTGGGTATATAAACCCCTTTCCACCATGGAAAGGGGTGTTGGTTGTTTCATTTTCACAAGTAATAAAAATAGTTTCTCTTTCACTTCTCTCTCTACTTTCTCTCACTAGAAAACAACAACCCTCTTGAAATACAAAGATTATCACGATTCTACAAACATACACAAGAATAATAATGAAGGTGATTCCAGTATGTTTGATGTAAAGGGAGTAACCAATTTTGCTTTGGACAAAGCCATGCTCAGCCAAGGCAGTGGTGAGTTTGGCATTCCACTGCCTTGGGGCTTCCTTAAGACCATAGAGAGACTTGTTAAACTTGCACACCTCAGAGGGGTTTGGATTATCAAACCCTGGTGGCAAGGACATATATACATCCTCATCCAGATCCCCATATAAGAAGGCATTGTTCACATCCAGTTGAAACAAGGGCCAATCATTGGACATAGCAAGGCACATAATACACCTAACAGTAACCATCCTAACTACAGGACTGAAAGATTCATCAAAGTCAATTCCCTCCTTCTGACCATACCCTTTGGCCACAACCCTAGCCTTATACTTATCTATTAACCCATAATCCCCATACTTGATCTTGTACAACCACTTGCAACCAAGAGCCTTTCTTCCTAAAGGAAGATCAGTAATGGTCCAAGTGTTGTTTCTGATGAGGGCCTCAATCTAATTAGGGTCATTAATAGCATCATTAAAAGTACAAGGTTCCACAGACTTGTTAAGAGTGGTAGCAAAACAAAGATTCACAGAGTTAAGTCTAGAGTAATTGACATGTTTTTCAATCCCATGTCTAAGTTTGCTATCAATAACATAATCATTCAACTTAGCAGGCAACTTAATACTTCTACCAGACTTCCTAGTAGGAGCAGGCACCTCATCAGTCACAGGTTCCTCAATATTAAGAATTGGTTCAGCAGAATTAGGCAAAGTGTTCAAAACATTTCCCTCAGATAGATTGTTATCATCTATTTGGGTTGCAGAATCCACTCCAAGTGTTTGTTGAAAATCAGGCTCAACACTTGAAGGGTTTCTACCTTCCTCTGTAGATGTTGCTCTCTCTTCATCATTAGGTCTTATAGGAGTAGGATTATCAAATAAAGAAAGGTGTTCAACATCATTTGTCTCAACATCAGCCCAATCCCCTTTTTATTGTTTTTTATTTTAAAAGGAGACATAGTTTCATAAAATCTCACATCCTTAGAAAACAGGACACATCTAGTATCCAAACTTAAAAGCTTATAAGCCTTTTTACCAGAAGAGTACCCAATCAAAACACATTTTTCAGACCTAGGTGTGAGCTTATCACTGTTGTTTAAATTAGTAGAAAAATAAAGACACCCAAAACACATAATGTGAGAGAGATTTGGTTTTTTGTTATAAACCAGTTCATATGGTGATTTACCTTTGAGGACAGATAAGGGAAGCCTGTTAATTAAGTATACAACAGTTAGAATGCAATCAGACCAAAAAAACAAGAGGAATCCCCCCTGAAACATAAGGCTCCTTGCAACATCAGTAAGTGCCTATGTTTCCTTTCAGCAATGCTATTTTGTTGATGGGTGTAAGTGCAAGAGGTTTGATGAACTATTCCAAGATCAGAGAACAAAGAAATCATTTTCTTGTTGATAACTTCAGTACCATTGTCAGATCTGAAAACTTTGATACACATATTAAATTGATTTTTTATCAGTTTAATGTAATTAGCAAATGTGTCAAATACTTCATCTTCATATTTTAAAAGGTAAGTCCAAACAGCCCTAGAATAGTCATCAACAATGGTCAAGAAATCCTTGTATCCCTCTCTGCTAGAGATCCTGTAGGGACCCCACAAGTCAAGGTGAACAAGGTCACCCAGATGAATAGACTTGTGATCACTCAAATGGAAAGGTTCTCTTGTCTGTTTGGCCATATGGCAAACATCACAAACAGAGACACAAGTGTTTTTGGAAAGGTTGAGGTTAGACTTGAGTACAGATAGGACTTGGTCAGCAGGATGACTAAGTCTGCAATACCACAAGTCTTTGGACACATTGAAGGACATAATCATACTAGAATTACCTACACACTTGTTGTTTCTATCAAGGTCAAACAAGTAGAGGCCCCCAGACTCACTACCAGTCCCTAGAGTAGTCCCCTTAGTCAAATCCTAAATATAGCATTTATCTTCATCAAAACCCACAAATAATTTACTATCTTTGATTAGCTTAATAACAGATAACAAACTGACACAGTAGCTAGGCACAACAAGAACATCATATAAGATAACATTGTTGGACAGTCTCAAGTGACCCACATGACTTACGGTGGCACTGGTCCCATTAAGATGCCCTACAGTGAGATAGAGATTGCCAACATCAATAACATTAAACATACCATCAGTGGAGACTGTCAAGTGTTGGTTACACCCGGAGTCTATAATCCACCCAAGAGTGATATTACTAACCAACCCTTTCAAGTTTCCACATAAATATGTAGAAAAATTAACATTAAACAAGACATTAAAGTTATAGAAGGAGCATCTACCTGCCATGTTGGCATGAATGTTCCCATATGAAGAGTCATTGATCAAATGCAGAAGTTTATTCATTTGATTAGAAGTGTGGGAGGAAGGGACATCACAAGCAGAAGGTTTCTCATTCATCTTAGCATCATTGATCTTAGTATCACAATTAGCATTAAAATTAGGTTTAGACACATAAGATTTAGCATTAGAGGGCCTTTTGTATCCAGGGGTACCCAATGATCTCATAACATCTATCCACAGTGTGACCAATCATCCCATAGTTGGTACAGTTAAGATTAGGATTAGGACCCCTATTAGGATAGGATTGACTGCCACCTTTGGAATTGTTCTTGTTAAAATTAGAAAAATTCCCTTTTCTTTGCTAATCAAAAGTCTTGGCAGCAAAGAAGGTGGCATTGAGCTTGGGATCAGTCACACCAGCGGTTTTAGGGATACCCCTATGTGACTCCTCCCTAGAAACCATCTCATATGCATGCTTCACATCAGGGAGAGGGTCCCTAGTGAGAAGGGCAGTTAAAACAGGTTGATAACACTCATCAAGGCCCATTAGAAACTGCATAAGCTTCATAAGATGCTGATGCAAGATGGATTCAGTGCTAGAAATACAAGATCATTTAATAGGGCAAACACATTTAGAAAATTTAGTTAAGGCATCAAATTCTCTCCATAAAGAATTAAGCATGTGATAGTATTCAGCAACAGAAGTGCCTCCTTGCTTCACAGAGTTAATCTTTTGGAGGAGATTGGAAACAACAAAACCATCAACCTTATCGTAAGTCTTAGATAATTCATTCCAAACAGCAGAAGCATTTTTAGAGTAAACCAACCCCATATAAACATCTTGAGAAACATAATTCATAATCCAAGTTAAGACCATAGCATTACATCTATCCCATTGAGCAGATAACATAGTACTAGCAACATAAGTTTCTTTTAAACAAGTACCATTGATAAAGCCAATTTTATTTTTAGCTTGAAGAGCAAGTTTCATAGCATTTTTCCACATTCTATAATTAACAGTACCAAGTAGTTTAAAAGGAATTAAATTAGAGGTGTTGCTATTACTATCCTGAACATGTAAAGGGTCACCAGCATCAAGACTATTAATCAAAATAGGTTCAGTCACACCACCCCTTGTGTTAACAGGGGGATCAGTAACAACACCAGTACTCATGATAAAGGAAATAGAAAGCTAAACAGACAAGACATTTAGCAGACAACAACAGGGAGAACACAGCCAAAAAAGGTACAAAAATATCAAAACAGGTATGAAGAAAGGAAACAAAAACAAAACAAGTAAGATAAACAGAATCACTCAAAAAGTGAGTTACCAGAAATGCAAGTTGTAGATTGGGATTGGCCAGAGCAGGTGTCTACACCAGTCTAGGCTGGAGGGTCAATGTGTTAACCGAATCCGTTTGCACCCACAGAACAAGCAACAGTAACCCAAGCAAGAATCAATAGAAAAAAGAGAGAAAGAAGAAGGAGAAGGACTTACAGTGCAATAACAGCAACCAGCACAAACACCCAATCTCTAGATTCACTTAGTCTAGAGGATGGGTGAGCCAAGCACAAGAACCCTCAAATAAAAATTAGGGTTTCAAAACCCTAATTTCAATTAAACCTGAGAATCACCCAAACAGGCAAAGGCAACACCAAATTGATCAACGGCAACACCTATAAAAGCTTTCAGGACTCCAAAGAACAAGAATCCACAGAAAATATAATTAGGGTTTCAAGAAACCCTAACTCTATTTTTTCAATGAAACAATGGAACCACCAGAATAATCAATGGCAATACCAAAATAAGCCTCCAAACACCAAGGAACAGAACATTCCCAAAAAATAAATTAGGGTTTCAAGAAACCCTAGATTTTTACTTCAAGAAATCAACGGAACCTTAGACAAAATGCTTCTAGAGCACAAGAATAACCAATATATAGGACTAGGAAGCAAACCCCCCCCCCCCCCCCCCCAAATTAAAAATTAGGGTTTCACAAATCCTAATCCTAAAAAATATAGATCTGACCACAAATAACCAGAGAGAGCAAGATCGGTGATACGATCTAAGTTTAAGCTTTGATACCATGTTAAAACATGAGAATCAAAGTTTGAGACCAGATATTATCACCCAACCAACCTCTCCTTGGTGATTTATTAATCAAAGATTCAAGAACAAAGTACAAAACAAGATTAGTCCCCAAAACAGATGCTAATCAAACAAATACAAAAGAAAGTGTGTGATTGTCCCAACTAGGTTGATCCAATATCCCTCACTACATATTCACTCATACTCAACCTAATATAAACAAGAAGAAGATAAGATGATTATCCTCCCATGCAAGAAGCCTCAGACAGCTAATAAGAGAGAGAACAAACAAACACTTTTAGTGTGTGTATTATGAGTGATGAACCAAACCCTAACAACAGCTAGGGTAGTAATACTAGTCAAGAAACATGGGCAATCAACTGGGCTCCAACAGTTAACCCAATACATGTCCAACAAGAGAATCAATACTTGACACAAATGGTCCCTACACATGTAACAAACACATAAAAAGGCACCAATAATAAAAGGTTTGTAATATGATGATTTTTTGTGTGTGTTCAAGTGTTGTTCGTACTCGATTCAATTCGAACTGATCACGGTTTAAGGTGGAACTATCGTATTTGGTCACTAAAAGGGGGAGCTGTTGGTTATCTATATCCACTAAAATGAGTTAAGACAATTGATAAATATAAAGAGATTAAACAATTCTAAGTCTAATTAAAAGTAATAAGACAAGACTATATGAATTTAAACTTGACAAAAAATAAAATAAGATTTATAAAAACTTTCTCTACTTAATTAAAAACTTAATTAAAAGTAAAAACGAAAATAAAATAAGATTTAGACGATTTAAAATTAAACTCGACAAAAAGTTACGGGAAAGAAATACACTTAGAAAAATAACGAATGAAACTAAACCAAAAGACTATAATTGGATCACAACCTATATCGCACCCTACGATCGTGACAACGATCGCACTCTATGATCGCAGTCACGGATCGTACCAAGAGATCGCAGCCAGCGATCGTAACAATCGATCGTAACCTTGATCTAAGTCTAGATCGCAACAAGGGGTGTGGTCTTGATCGCAACAGGGATCACAACACACAATCGTATCCCACTATCGCACTAGGGATCGCAGCGAGCCATCGCAGCCTACGATCGAAATGGGAAATCGTAACTCAGATCGCACCCTTGATCGCAGTTTGCGATCTTAGTATGGATCGTAGTCTAGATCGCAGTATGTGATCTTAGTCTTGATCGCAGTAATGAATCGCAAGTAGAAACCCTAGGGTTTATGCGATCACACTTACTCGATCGGAATGGGTAAACCCTTAAAACTGTTACGATGGGGTACAAAAAGCAAAATAAGTTGAACCGAATAAGCACTTGTTCAAAATAAGCAACTACCAAAACATAACCAATTCTAAATAAGCACGAATTTAAAACATTTAAAACACTAAATAAGCCAAATTTATAAAACAAACTTTTAAAAAGATTAAATTTTAAAAGACACTTAAAAAGAAATAAGCTAAACAAGAAATAAGCTATAAGCACAAAAAAAACTAAGATCATAAGTAGCATGAAATTGATATGAACAAAAAGATAAACTTTTTAATCAAACAAACATCAAGATGAAACAAGATGCATCATTGACCCGAATCAAAATCAAATCAAGAACAAGAAAGGTAGAATAAGATAGATGATGAAAAACTTGAACTTGTAGATTAAGAATTCCAATTACAAGATTAAATGAAAAGCTTAAAACTTGAAAGAAAAATGGAAGGAATCTAGAGAGAGAAAGTAGAATCACCTACTTATCTCTAAAGATATGAAAACTAAGAAAATGAAAAATGACAATCTAACTAACTAACACCCTCCTAATGAAGCATTAGGAGGGTATTTATAGGAGAAGGGAGTTGGTAGGATGTTTACTTCTTTCTTCATTTTGTCTTCTCGTCTTTTTAAATGACTCGTCTTTCTCGACTTTGTCTCTGGATTAGTCGAATGATAATATGAACTCATCTTCTAATTTCTTCATTTAGTTGACTTGGTTCTTCGACTTTGTCAAACTTTCGTCTTTAGCCTTTTTCTTCGATAAATCTTCAAAATAGGCCTTTGACTTTCGTTCTTTTTTCACTTTTGATCTTTTGACTTCGTCTTTTGTCTTTTTCTTTGATAAAAGCCCGTGAAAGCCCGTGTTTTCTTCCCTTTTCATATTTTTGTCCTAAAACACAATAAAACACAAACCACGTATAATTATAACTTTTATGACATAAAATATACATTTGGGTCTTGTTTTTATTATAATTAAGTGGTAAAAGGATAAGTGTTCTCACACTTATTAAATCCCCTACACTTGACCAATTGCAATGCCCTCATGCAATGCATTAATTTCAAAGAACGGTTTACATTTTCCAACATAATTAACCTACCTTGACCTTTATTAATTACTAAACACTAAGGAAACCAAAAAGATTAGAAAAGTACAAAGTGCAAGAAGGAAGAACAAGTAAAGAGATCGAAGACTTACATTAGAGCTTAGGTCGTCATGAATGTTTATCACCCTCAAGTTTCACGTTCCCTAAACCAAGCTTAAAAATGAGATCATTGTTATTATAAGTTAGTAAGCTAACACTCACTCATGTGGCCCAATTATTCACTTAGACTCCCTTATTCCTAGGTGTATCTCTTATATTTTATTATTGTCTAGAATGATCACGAGGATGCATTGTTGACTTATTTCGATAATTTATTAGGCTGAAAATAAAGTAGGACGATTTAATCAATAGTTAGATAAAGGATAAAATCTTTTAAAACTGCTTCTCGGGACCTCTTAAAGTTCATATCTTGGCATAACTCGTTTCAAGATTTGATACCTTTCTCGAACCGATATTTGGCAGTAACTTCATACTTCGAATCTTTAGAGACGTTCTTGAAATAATGGTCTTCTCTTCATAATAGGAATTTCTTCAATTGAAGTTTTTGAGAGATTCTTCATACTTGGACCACAACTTCTTCATTTTTCTCCAATCTTTATTTTGGATTTTGATATACAACGATCCGCCTCCTTTTAGGACTTGGATCTATTTATCCTCATACCTTGCTAGGGTCTTTTCGGATAGACTTCTCCATGATCTTTAGGGGAGTATTTGCTTTTCGGCGTGTGTCTCGATCCTTTATATTGATTTTTGATAAATGATTCTTCACATCACTTGGGATCTTTAGCAACAATATGTAGCCCTCATGCCTTGTTGGGGCCTTTTCGGACTCGCCAATCTTCGCATCCCGCTTCAATAAGTTATGCCTTGGCTATGAACTCTAATTAATACCGAGCAACTTTTAAACAATCTTGTGCTAGAAGCTAGTAACTTTTCAAATCGTACGACCTTACTTATTGCAATTAAATTTATTAACAAGCGATGGGAGAAAAAGCTCATAATTAACTCACATAAATTCATGAAAGAATACCAAACTTATAGTTGACTTTATCATCTCTCGTTCTCCACAATTTAAAATCTCAAGGAATGGGACTCATGGATGCTTAGCCATTTAAATCAAAGTTTTGGGTTTTCAAGTCATCTATAGGATCTTGCAACTTCTTAGACTTTTTCAAGTTTAGAATTCGCATTTTAAAGTTCCCTTGATAAACGACTTTCTAGGATCAATTATAGGAACTTGCGAAAAGTTCTTGTTCTTAACCCGTAAGAGTTAAAACTTTCGCGTTTTAAAGTTCCCTATATAAAAGCCTAGCAAAACTTGACTTAAACACGTTAAGGATACTAGCTAGAGTAAACTTAGATAAGTAAACTCGGGTTGAGTCAATAGATTCATGACGGGCCTAATATATCAAAGATATCTAAACTCGTTAAAACTATTTTATTACTTTATTTTATATACATACGATACGATAACAAAAGGAAAGAACATAAAGGAGAATAAATGAAAAGTACTACTAGGCCAAAATAGATCAAAAATTTTGAAAAATGTCGAAAAATTAGATTTTTCGGTTAAAATGAGGACAAATTCATGGAAAAGCCCACTTAATTTCGATAGAAGTCCCCCCTACACTTGATATAAACATTGTCCTCAGTGTTTAATCATATGGGAGTAAACTTCCCTACACTTAGGACATTGTGCACTTTTTTAAATCTTTCTAAGGAAGAGACGACTATAGTGATTTCAATGTCAACATATAAGATATGAAATATTGAATCACAAGAGTTTAGGATAGAACCGGGAGGATGGGTACACGAGATCCCGGGTCATCAAATGTTATCAAAAGTTCTCTTTGAAGATTTAATCCTTGCACAACATAAGAAACAAGAGAACAAACACCTACGTAGCTCCCCCCTACACTTATTATGAAAACGGGTAAAGGATAGATCAACGGGTTGCCTCCCGAGAAGCGCTTATTTTTGTTCACCGAGTCACGAGCCTGGCTCGACCCAGAACTAATTCAAGGGAAACGTAGTGAGGGATAGAATCATCTCATGAGAGATGTCCTCACCGAAGTACAACTTAACACGCTGGCCATTCACTTTGAAGTTTGGCCCATTTGGTTGTGATAACTCAATGGTGCCATAAGGGAAGACTTTGGCAACGGTGAATGGACCAGACCAACGGCTCTTAAGCTTGCCCGAAAAAATTTTCAACCGAGAGTTAAAGAGTAAAACTTGATCACCAATTTTGAACTCTCGGTTTTTGATCTTAGAATCATGAATGAGCTTGGTTTTCTCCTTGTAGATCAATGAATTCTCATAAGCCTCATTCCTTAGTTCATTAAGTTCATTGAGTTGGATCTTCCTAAGATCACCAGCTTTGTTGATATCAAAATTAGCCCATTTCAAGGCCTAATAAGCCTTATGCTCCAACTCAATGAGGAGGTGGAATGCCTTTCCGTACACAAGACGATATGTAGTGCAACCAATAGGTGTCTTATATGCGGTACGGAAAGCCCACAAAGCATCATCTAACTTATCGACCCATGAGGCACGATGCTCTCCCACAGTTCGCTCTATGATTCTCTTAAGTCCACAGTTTGAAATCTCGGCTTGACCATTTGTTTGTGGATGATATGCGGTGGAAAGACGATGATTGACACCATACTTAGCCATGACTTGTGCAAATTGATCATTGCAAAAATGAGTCCCGCGATCACTAATCATAGCACGAGGAACACCGAATCGAGCAAATAATTGTTTCAGAAAGTTCACAACCACCTTCGCATCGTTCGTAGGTAAAGCTTTTGCTTCAACCCATTTTGATACGTAGTCAACGGCTATGAGGATTTACTTGTTCCCTTTGGATGATGGAAATGGCCCCATAAAGTCGATGCCCCATACGTCAAAGATTTCACATTCTTGGATGAAATTTTGAGGCATCTCATCTTTATGTGTGATCTTGCCTTGTCTTTGGCAAGCATCACAATGCTTAACCATTTCATGAGCATCATGGTAAATGGTGGGCTAATAAAATCCGAAGTCAAAAACTTTCTTCGCGGTATAGTTAGGACCAAAGTGACCACCGGTTGGTCCTTTATGGCAAGCTTCAAGGATTGGTAAAGCTGCGGGCCCATCAACACACAGACGAAGGATCAAGTCAGCACATTGTTTAAAGAGATAAGGGTCATCCCAATAGTAAGTTTTCACATCCTTGAAGAATTTCTTCTTTTGTTTGGGACGATTACCCTTCGATGAGAATTCCACCCGCCAAGTAAGTTGCAAAGTCCGCAAACCATAGGGTCTCATCAAGATTGGAGTTAATAGACATCAAGGCCTCAAGGGGAAAAGATTCATTAATCTCTTGATTTGGGATCTCCCCTTGATAAGGATCCTCGAGTCTACTAAGATGATCCGCGGCTAGGTTTTCCGCTCCCTTTTTATCACGAATTTCAATTTTGAATTCTTGAAGGAGTAAAACCCAACGAAGAAGTCCTGGTTTGGAATCTT